>CM053592.1:129055424-129092514 GCA_028646515.1 Pseudochirops corinnae
TCTAGGTCTTTGTTTCCAAGAGAAGTATGAGGTCCTTCAAAGAGCTTTGCTGTTTCTCAAAGACATTCCAATTTTACTCTTTTACTTACTAACTCATTTTAGTAGCTATTCAAGATACATATCTATATATCTATATCTTTATGTCTACATCTATATCTATCTAAAATCTTTGCCCACATTGATATCTATACTTATATACATATGTAAGATGTCTGTATAGATATGTCACAACATAAGCATATATACCAATGTATATATGTTTGTGCACATATATATGGATATGTATGTATATGTTTATTTGTACATGTCTCTGAATAAGTCCAGAGCTATCCACCACCGTCTGAACAATAGTCATTTGTTATCCATTTGGTTTTTCCTATGAGGATTGTTGAGCTGTAACTCTTTTGAGTGTTTATGGATCTCATTCAAGAAGCCACATGGCATTCTTAGGCTTGATGTTGTGGAATAAACACGATGTCATCTTCAAACAGGCACCCCTGAAAGATTCCACAATCTATAGGGAATTATTGTTCTACTTGAACTTACCTTTAGATTGCCTCCATGACAGTGGCACATATGTATGTCTGTCTTTTGTGCCTTACCTAATATTAGTCATTAGAAGGTAATTGAACACTATCATTTTGATTGTTAATAATAGCTGTAAAGGAGGCAGCAAGGTGTTACAATGGATTGGGCACTGGGCTGTGAGTCAGGAAGATCTGAGTTCAAATCCAGACTCGGTCACTTACTAGCTATGTGATCCTGGGCAAGTCACTTAACCTTTGTTCGTCTCACTTTTCTCGTCTATAAAATGAGGTTAATAGTAGCACTTATCTTCTAGGATTGTTGTGAGGATAAAATGAGACAATATTTTTAAAGCTCTTTGCAAACCTTAAAGCTCTAATGTATAGTTGTAACGATACTTACTGGGATTTGGAGATCTTCCACACCCCTTGAACTTGTTGACATAGCAGGAAGGGGTGGAGCAAGAGAACACCGGAACCAAACTAGTGTCCCTGCGGTGCTGACTGGAAGCAGCGGCAGAGGCAGCAGCTACGGTTGCGAACTCTTTTTCCTTTGAGCGGGCCAGAATCTCTGCTAAGGACTCCTGCTGAGGACTGCCTGGGATGGGAACTGCTGGAGGCCAGAGCTGCTGGGAGCCAGCTGCCTGGACGCTGAGCAGTTGTGTGGGTGAGGAGAGGAGGATCTTTTCCTGAGGTAGCCTGTCTTGTTTTGAAGGCTTGAGAATGTGGGTGTTTACTACTTTAACTACATGTGCCAACTTTATAACTACTGTGTTGGCTTTGACTTTCTGGTTTTGGGACTCAGTTTTCTGGTATTTAAATGAGTGTTCTAGCTATATTTCTTATGTGGAGAGCCTGTTACATTCCATGATTAATAACCATATCAGCATATTTATAGTTACTGTAGGCATTGTGAATACTGCATTGCTGATACAATAGTTTAGCTATTATTATTATTATGAGTATTGATTTTATATAATATCGACATGTTTATGGGAGGTGGGTTCTATAGGTATTATTTTCCCCATATTACAGGTCAGGAAATTGAGGTTCAGAGTGGTTAAATGATTTGTGCTTGATTGAATAGTTAGTTAATATCAGAAGGAAAATTCAAAGCCAGATCTTGTAGACTCCAAATTCACCATTCTATCTATCCTATCATATTGCCCCTATGAATGATAGAACATAGAAAATATATTTTAATATAATATTTTCCCCCAAATTACATGTTACAATAATTTTTTTAACATGAAAAAAGTTTTGAGTTCCAAATTCCATCCCTTCCCCTCTCCCTCCCTCCCCTGCCCCCTCTGAATCGGTAAGCAATGTGATATAGTTTATACATGTGAAGTCATGTAAAATACTAGAACATAGATTATTAAAAATGGTAGAGGCTTCAGAGATCATTTTGGCATTTTTGAAGATGGGAAAAACTAGGGTCCAAGGACAGGAAGTGACTTGTCCAAAGTCATATAATTGTTGACCAAATTTCTTCAATAATATTTAGAATGTAACAGTTCCAGATCATTGATTTTTAGAGTTGAAAGGGATTTTAGAAAGCTTTTAGCTTAAATACCACATTTTACACGTTAGGAACTGGAGGATGAGGCACACAAAGTGGCTTGCCTGTGGTCACATAGGTAATAAGTAAGAGAGTCTAGATTCATTGGTCCTCAGTAGTGCCGAGACCACATTAAATAAGACTGGCATGATAGAGTGGAAGCAGATTGTGGAGAGCCATACCTGAGAAAAGATCATGAGCTTTATTCAATAAGCAGTAGGTGACTATTGAAGATTTTTGAGCAGAAGAGTCATGACCAGATCTATTCATCAGGGTGTTTCCTGCTTTTTTCTCCTTGGCTGAAATATGAATAATGGATTTGAATGGGGTGACTGCAAAGAAAGAAAGAATTGCGAGGAAGCTATTTTGGTATTCTAAGAGAGTGATAGCAAAGACCTTATGAGGGTGGTGGCAGGGGAAAAAAGATAGGAGGGGAACAATTAGGTGCTGCACAGGTGGGAATGACAGGGCCCAGTAATTGAATAGGAACAGTGACAGAGAGGGAAGAGGCAAAGATAAGCCCTAGGTTAACAATTCACCGGGGGCCAGGTGAATTGTAGTGACACAGAAATAGTGAAAAAAGGAGGAGAAGCAGGGTTAGGAGGAAAGGTAACAAGCTAATGTGAATGTTATTTAAATGCAATTTTGAGCTAAATTTGTCTACTGGATTTGTAGTTATGTTACAGTTTATGTTGCATTGCTTAACTAGTCATATAATTAGATGACTTATTTGTTGAATTTAAAAATTAGACATCCTGAAATGAATTATAATGACATTTGTATTGGGAAATTGTATAATATTGGCCTATTCCTGGGAGATATGTTCCATAGGTATTATTCCCATTTCACAGGTCAAGAAATTGAGACTCTCCAGCTGCTTATCTCCCCTTTCAGTAAATATAGCAGAGAGCCTAGAATGAAGGAAAAAAAAAAACCTTTAAGAAGGCAAAGTAAATGTCATAAGGTCCATGTTTTTTACTCATAGTAAAGTCTTTTGGGTCTTTTTTCAGATTCTGTTTATTTTAATTTATAATTAATTCTTATAAGTTTGATGATTCTGTAGCAAATTAGTAGCCCACTAAGAGGGTTTTATCAGTACAACATATAAACAGTGGCAACAAGTGACAGCAAAAGGATAGATAAAAATCTTTCCTTTTTTTTTAGAACTTTAAAATTTTTTTTTGGGGGGAGGAAGGCATGGCAATTGGGGTTAAGTGACTTGCCGAAGGTCACACAGCTAGTAAATGTGTCAAGTGACGAAGGCTGGATTTGAACTGAGGTTCTCCTGACTCCAGGGCTGGTACTCTATTCATTATGCCACCCAGCTGTCCCCCAAAATCTTTTTTTTTTTTAAGGCATAGGGGTGGCTAAGTGGCACAGTAAATAGAGCACCAACCCTGGAGTCAGGAGTTCAAACAAAACACAAAAAAAACTAGCCATGTGACCTTGGGCAAGTCACTTAACCTCAATTGCCCTCCAAAAAAAAATTAAAAAAAATTTAAAATATTTAAAAGCATAGGCACTCTAAAGATGTCTAGAAATTTGAGATTTTTTTTTACAGGCCAATAATACTAAATACCTAAAGTAACCTATGAGAACATTATTTTATTATGGCAAAGTGATAACATCTTAGTCTTTAAGAAAATTTAAATTTTGTTCATTACATAGTATTTCTCTATATTTGTATTGATAGAGTTTAGATTTAGTTCTGTCTAAAATGTTAAAAAAAGTTCTGTTGCCTGATGGGTAATCCCTTATTAATTAAATAATTTAATCATATAGGTATCAAAGGATTTAAAATGCCAGACTTTGAGTTAAGATAACATTCAATTTAATTCCATTCAAGCAGCATTTATTAAACATATGTTATATGGTATGCATTGGTGTTCACCTGCATCTAGCTCTCACCTGTGGCTCCAAGGAGCTATAACATGTGTGGCTGCCACACCCTGCTAAACCACCTCAGGATGTGGTCCCAATGAGGTCATCGACAGGCCTCAAAACCACTGGTGAATTAGGGAGATGTCAACCTTTAAGCATGTGAAGACTTTACCTAGCTGAGTGGGAGGATGAGGACATGTTATTCCAATGCCTGTGGAGGCAGCTAATGCAGGTGTTGTGGGGAGCTTAGAGTTTGGTCAGACATCAAAGACACCAGGGTCATCCACTGCATCCCGGGCCATTGCCTGCCATCTTGACTTTTGTGTTGGCATTGGACTCCAGTGATTCTGGAAGACAGAGTGAGGCCGATGACCTTGTGCAGCTCTGCCTCACTTAAATCCAATTCATAGGTTAAGTCAAGACATCACCCTGTGATGTCATTGGCCTCTTGGAAAAGGAAGAATGAACTACAACGGCAATAAAATAGTTCTTGCCCTCAAGGCACTTCCATTCCACTGGAGGGAAACAACATATTCCCGAAAGTTTTATATATGTGTTATATATGTGTATATGCACACACATATATTATACATATGTGTATATAGACATAAATACACATGTATATATGTGTATATATATATACACACATATACACACACACAGACACATACACATAACAAATCAAAATGGAGAGATTCTTAGTGAATAGGAGAATCAAAAATACCCTCTTATCAGAAATGACATGTGAACACTGAAGACAGCTAGGGATTTCAAGAGTCACGGTGAGGAGGTAGAGCATTCCAGGCACGGAGAACTCCAAATTCAGGGCACTCTTCATAGTACCATAGTGCCTCTTCATATGTTCAAGAGAGATTGCATGTATGCCATTGTACTTCTCTGAGAAATTTTTGTTGCTTTTCCATTAAATATGTAAAATCAGAATTTTGGAGTTGAATGAAATATTAGATTTCATTATTTCAACTGCCTTACTTTTTAGTTAAGAAAACTCCAGGTCACAGAATTCAAGTGATTAGCCTGTGGTGATGGGCTAGCTAGGCCTAGAATTCCACTCCCTTGTCTCTCTCTCTCTCTAGTGTTCTTTCTTCTATGTTACTGTGCTGCTCTTTGTGACCACAGATATCACAGGGCTATGGAAGAAATCATCCAAAAGGTAAAAAGAATGAGAAATCAGCCTGAGTAAATCATGTTTTAAAATTGTCCTTCAGATCACTTTTTTTTTCTAGAGTCTTATATATGTATTTTAGGAAGACATACCCTTTTCTCTTGCCACATACTAAAAAAACAATTACTGAACTAGAGTAACATCAGAAAGGTTCACTCTATTCTTGGGACTATATAAAACTTCACTTGATATGGTCCATAAAGTATCCAGAATAATTCTATGCATAGTCATTAAGGAACTCTATAAAATGCATGAGATGTTGAGACCATTCATGCAATCTGATTGCTTAATTAAGTCTCTAGAAATGCTCAATATGTGCCAATTGAAATCGTATCACCCATTTTAAAAAATCTGTGTTTTTTCCTCCTGTTTTAGCTTATAATAGCAATAATGACCTTGGTTCAGGGCATTCCTGGAGATTAATGACTGGCTAGGCTTAATGGTCCTCCACTGCCCCTCAGGTGGCCTATCAACTCCTTCTAGCTTGTCATTCATCCCTAGAAAATGCCCTATGTCTCCATCATTATTGCTTAGGTATGGCAGTATTTGTCAAACCTGGTGGAGATTGGTTTCTGAATGGTGATTTGTGGATTCTGGGAACCTTTGTGGCAGTATTGATATCTTCTAGGAAGACAGGTTCATAACTTACATCAGTTGTGGTTACTGATACACTTGGTCTAGTCACAGGATACAGTTCTCCCACATGTTACACGGCCATCTGGTACTTCAAAAGGTTTTCTTGATTAATTTAATTTCTATTATTAATACTTTACTTCCTTTTCTCCAACAACAACAACCTTCTCAGATAATACTTGCAAACATAAACAGTTACAAAAAGGGATGTTTTGTTGTCTCCAAAGATGGTGGCAATAGATGGATTTGTGGGCATAAGATGATCAGTTCTTTTTATTCATAAGCTGATCATTTCTTTCTATAATACGATGATTGCATGCGAAACTCTCTATAGGATTGTGCTGTAGCCAGAATGTGCAATGCCCATCGTTGTTGGCAGCCCTGCTGCCATTGGCATCAGGTTTACATGAGAGCCTTTGCTCAAGAATTGATTACTCTATCTCTGATCATGTTATCCCATATTGGACAGTCTTCTACTTCTTTTTCTTGGCATTCTATACACATACCACAGATCGAAGTGAGGTTTTAGTGGATTCCATCTAGTGTTTCTTTGGTAGCCTGTACTTCCTGTCTTCTCACTTTAAGTCATCTGACAGTTTTGATAGCCTTTAAATTGTTCCTCTGGGTCCATGTCACATCCGATGGAGCAACATTAGAGTGAATATCACTTTTTGCTGATGGACTTTATGGTTGGTGATACTGTCTTGCCACTTAACATCAAGTATGGCTCATGATGAAACCATACAATAAGTGGGTTGTGATGTCTTTGGCAGTTCAGGATGATGCTGATGGTTTCTGGGGGAATAGCAAGTTGAAAATAACCCAGTTTTGTCAGAAGTGTGAGTGGAGCTCTTTTACAGGTAATGTTAGGTTTTGTTATGTGTCTTCAAATGGGACAGTCTTACTTAGTCTGGCTTTGGTCTTCATATTCTTGAATATTGGTGATGCCACATGACTAGTAGCAAAATATAATGTTGGGTGGCAGGTCACAGCACAGACTTTTATAAAATTTATTGACTGATGTGCTTTAAAGTAGAAGGTGTTAATTTGGTTGCAAATTTTTGGTGGATTTCAATCTATTACTTAATTCTGATCATCTTTCTTCTTGAAACCATCCTGTAAACAGCTGAACATCTTTTTTTCTTAAATATTTCATTAGTTTTAGAAATCAATAGGGTATGAGTTTTCTGTATTTTTTTGTTGTTGTTTAAACCTTGTGTTTACTTCCCAATCCACCTGACCTGAGTATATTGAAGTACCGTCTGTCTTGTAGCAAGGAAAAATAGCTAGGAAAAGTGACCAACATAGCAATTGCATCTAGCAGCAGATGCAACATTCTATACTAATATTCCAATATCTCTATAAATAGAGGAGAAAAATTTTCATTATCCATACTCTAGAAACAAGATTGGTCTTTGAATTTAATATGAATTTTGATGTCTTTTAGTAGTTTTCCATTCCATTATATCATCCTTTGTGTTTGTTGTTCTCCTGGTTCTACTTTCTTTGCCTCGTATTGGTTCTTACTAAGTACCTGGCCCTTAGTAAGTACTTGATAAATGCTTTTTCACTCATTCAGGTTTCCCCATGTTTCTTTGAGTTTCTCATATTCACCATCTCTTACATATAATAATATTATATTCATATACCTAGATTCATTAAACCATTTTCCAACTGGTACCTATTTGATTTCCATTTTTTCTTAAAACAAAAATTATTGTTATGAATACTTTCCTGTTGGAATATGTGCCATAAAAGCAGGATCATTGGGTCAAAGGGTATGAATAGTTAAGTAATTTTTCTCATATAATTCTAAATCATTTTCCAGGGAAGTTGGAGCAGATCACAGCTTCATCTCTGTGTATTTGTGTGCCTAATTGAAGGAATCTTCACAGATCAATCAGCTAACTCTCTCAGTCCTTCAGGCTGATGATACCTATAAGAGGATTTTGTTCTACTCTGACTCCAGAACTCTGGAGTTGGGTAAAAGAAATACTTTTTGCCTATCATTTCTAGATGCATAGATTTTGAATTGCTATCAATATTTAAAATGTAAATAAAGTAGTTCTTTTAAAATGAAGATCACTTAAAACATAGTGAGTGCTGCTTGAATGTCAAGGAGCCATTATGTTTAATAGCATTTTTTAAACTATTAAAGTTGAGTGGTTACTTTTTTATTTTGCATTTAGTCACTCATGGGAGACATTTATTTAGTCTTATACTCTACAAATAGTGATGCTGTTAGTAGAGAAGGTTCTCATTGTGAATAATGGTCTCATTTATGTAATATCTCTTAGTATAATATATTCATATCTTACAGAGAAATGAAAATTCAAAAACTGTTAAGAGAGGAAGAAAAAAACACTCTGAAATTCATTGCCAGTGAAATTACAAAATCAGCAAACCACTATGGAGTTCCAATATTTCAAATGCATTATCTTTGACAAACTAACTCTCTGTGTGACCTTGGCAAGTCACACAGTCACAAGTCACTTATTTAGGCCTCAGTTTACCCATTTATATAATGAGAGGGTTGAATTAAGTGATCTCTAAGGTCCCTTCCAGCTAATAAGTGTCATTTCTATAGAGGATCATCAGATTTGGAAATGGAAGAATCTTAGCAAAAATTTAGTTTAATCCCTGCATTTTGCAGATGAGGAACATAGTTTCATAAAAGAAGAGTGATTTGCTTAAGGTTATACAATTAGTAAGTAACAGATTTGAAACCAGATCTTTGGACTGCAGAGCTTGTGCTCTTTCCACTATGCTGTGCCGAACTTTGGATTGTAATAAAAAGTGAAAAACAGGGACCCCCAATTTCCCATTATTTTAGTGTTGAGTATCTAGCATGGTGGAAAGAGTACTGGATTGGGAACCAGAAGAAGCTTCTAGTTGTACCTGCACTACTGACCAGTTGTGATTTTGCAGTGGTCACTTCACTGCCGTGAACCTTATCAATTAGATGAGGGCGTTATCATACTCTCAGAGGTTACTTCCTATCCTAAAGTTTCTGATTTGATGCTTTGATCATGGCATGAAAATGGAATTGTTTTCATATTTCCAAAAAAGCTTTATGAGGATATTTTGCATGATCTATTTTGCTTATATGGACATCCCCAAGATTCTTTTGATATTTTGTTGTTAGAAGTCTTGTGTTCATTTTCCTTCTCTTTTTCTGGACCTATGTTTCCTGATACTCTGAAACTGAACACAAAGAAAAGGTCAATCCTGCTAGAAGTGAAAGCATCTTGATCTCTTTCTTCTTTATAGACAGTGGTGCTCTACCTGATGAAATTGTAAATACACTTAGAGTATGGTAGCATCAGCATTTGTGAATTGGGATCAGATGTGTATTGGTGGAAGAACAGTAGATGTTCTGTCTCTAGAAATTAACAATAGAAAAATATAATTGACTAAACAAAGAACCTCTGGATAAGGTGTTCCTGGCATCCTGACTTGGAATTTAGAATGTATTTTTGCACAAAAAGGATGTTATAAATGTTATACATATAGTATAAATGGTGATAGAAGAGGATGACTGTCATACTTCAGGCTAAATAGCTTTTTGTGGACTGCCCTGGGACCCTAACCATCACTTATAATGTGGTTTCTGTGGGGGAATAGGTTTTCCTAGTTCCAAGGGACTAACTTGGCAAACAAACTTTGGGCATAAAATTCATTCTTAAGTTGGGAATGGGAACAGGCAAAGGTTGAACCTATGTTACGATACAAAATACTATATTTTTCAGTAACTCATTTCTTCTGGAAAGCTTAAAGTTCTTGTTCAAAGTTCAGCTTGTTAGTTGAATCTATTATGATATGGAATTTACACAAGTTCCCATGTTACAGGCCAGGAAAAAAGATCTAGATTTGAGTATATATGTAGAAGTTCCAGTGATATAGATAGAAACTGACATCCATGACTCGAGGGAGTTACCTGTCACCAGCTGTCTCCATCACCATCTTTAATCTAAAGTTTGGGTTAATCATACTTATATGAACAAGATTTAAATCACTAGATACAAGTGGGTTTCAGGAATACCTTCAACCCAAATTGAATTTATTTGCTATCAGAAGGGAAGGAAATAAAATTATTTAAACATTTGAAATATATTAATTGATGCTAAATTCTTCTGAAAGCTGCAAAGAGAGAAAAAACCTACCAAGACAAGAAGCATCCTTGGAATTGCTCACTGTCTCTCTCTCTCTCTCTCTCTCTCTCTCTCTCTCTCTCTCTCTGTCTCTCTCTCTGTCTCTCTCTCTTTCTGTCTCGGTCTCTCTCTCTCCGTCTCTCTGCCCCTCCCTCTCCCCCTCCCTCCCTCTCCCTCTCCTCCCTCTTTCTCTTTCTCCCTCCTTCCCTCTGAGTAGCCATCAGGGTGTTTACTTTTTAGAAAATTTTCTCATGTGTCTGATATTAATGATGTGAAGGCAGTATAGTATCGGGTTTGTAGTTACCATCACCAACACTTACAAGAATCAGCTATGTCAGTACAAACAAGTCACTTAACCATTTTGAGCTCCAATTTCCTCATCTATAAAATGGGCAAAAATAATAGTTACCTGCATTACAGGATTTCTGGGAGGATCAAATCAGAAAAATGCTAATGAGAAAAAGTACGTATAGTACTTCAGGTAAAACAAAGCCATGTGAATGTTAGTTATTATTATTATTATTATTATTCTATAATAATTCAGCTACCAGCTGGCACTTTGGCTTAGTTACCTACTTTCAAATGATTAAGCTATTCTTTTGCCTGACTGGTTGTTAATGAGTGGCGGAAATCCCATTACTTTCATTTATTGAGTCTAAATTTCTCAGGGGACTTGTTTGGTGAGTTGTCCCACAGAAGATGCTTGGTGATATTTCTTAAATTAGTGCTAGTAAATGTGAAGCTTTTTTCACGTTGAAAAACAAGCCCTGTTAGAGAAAGCATCACATCAGGTATGTACAGAATTTCCAAAAGCAATTTTGTAGAGCTTTGGAAGTTTAACTCTTACATTGGGTAATTTTTACACTGTTTAAGGACTCCATGAAAAGAACTTGGATTCAAAATGATTGACATTACTAAGCTTTTTTATGCTGAACATGTGGTCTTTTTTTTATTTTTTTAAGGCGTACTCTGTGTGCAAAACATAATTGCTCTCTCCTTCTGCAAAGGTTTTCTTTCAATAGAATTGCATTTTTTCCCTCATCTAACTGATTAAAATAAATTAAATGAACCACTCACTCATTCCCCTAGTTTGCAAACTTTGAAATTTTAACAGGGTCTTTGTATAACAGCACACATTGTGGAGCTGAATGTGCTATTTGGTGAAATGTGTCTCTAAAATGCATTTTCTAAAATGCATACTCTCCATCGTGTTCTCATTTTTTACAGAAAGGAGCAAGAAATGATATGTTGTGGGATTTGAGCCCCTCTCCCTGGGCTATGCTCCAGATACCTTTGCTGATGACCTTCTCAGCCAGCTGCTTCACATCAGTTCTGCATAGCTCTTCTCGAAAGGGGTAGGTCTTGTCTGTGTATCTTTAATATCACCCAATCTCTTGGCATAAAAATTTAAACTTTTGACTGGGGAAAGGGAAAGGTCCTGGGATGGACTGAGATTTGGGATTTGGCATGCTCATTAGCGTCACTCTTTCCAAAAATACTATGAGCGTAGAATGTAGCCTCCTTTCAAGAGCTTTCCCCAAGAAGTCCCAGCAAGAAATAATCAGGGAAACTTTCTTGTGATGCATACACCTTTTAGAAACTCAATGTTACTTCAGCAGCAAATCAATGGTACTCGAACCATGGATGTAAGACGAGTGAAAATATATCTGAGTTTATAAAAATGTTGCAAAATAATAGCTACTTGGCTGAATGTAACTTACTGAGACCACGGCAGGTGTTTAAAAAAAGTTGATGCATTGGTCAATCGAATGACTTCAGAGTGACTATAAACCAAAATCTCAAGCAACAAACTGAGGAGCAAAATCAGTGCAGAAGATATAGTAGCTCAAAAGCTATTGAAAATCACCTGCTCCTTTTCAGTTTTGTCCCTAAATTAGGCCATAGCTCATCGTGCCTATCGTGACCAGATGTAATGAACCTTAAATATTTGGTTTATTTTTTCCCCTTTGAGAAACTTTGAAGGAATTATGGGGGAAAATCAAGACACATCTTTTAAAAATTCTGATCAGGTTTCCTCCGGAGTCTTGCTGCTGGAAAAATGTCTTCTGGGTAAATTTCCACTCTCTCAGCAGGGAGTGTTTTGCATGAACCAACTCCCAAGAGAAAATGTGTGCTTCTCCTATAAAGCAAGGCTGAGGCAGCAACTTAGATTGAACTGACCGGGAAGGGGGGGAAGGGCAGGGTTGACCAGAAAAAGAAATTATACAGTTTACTTTCTAAAAACTGACGACCGCTGTTTGGTAAATGGAAAACCTCATAAACAGGTACATTTTTTAAAAAAAGTGTTTTAGCCTTTGTGAGCTATAACCATACTCCTGTCCCCTTCCCCCAATTTTCTTTTGGCATTTTGAATCTCTTATTTATTGCTATCCTATCCTTTTCTGGGGATGGTGGGGGATGCCTCTTATTTCAGTGGTATAGGGAATTCTTAGTGAAGAAATTCTCCCTACCAATGTAGATAGGCACCACTTCTACATTGTCTTAGAGACTACCTGGGAAGCATTAACAGGTTAAGTGACTTTCCCAGACTCACACAGCCGTCATGTATCACAGGCAGGACTTGAACCTAGATCATCCTGACTCTGAGGCCAGCTCTCTCTGTACCACCCCAGCACTGCCTCTAACAATCACATTTGGAGGTGAACATATTATATTCCCCTATTAGACCATAAACTCCTTGAGGGCAGGAAATATGTTATTTTTCATCTTTACATTCTTGGCTTCTGGCCCAGATCCTTGCACATAATAGATATTTAATGTTTGTTTGGCGAATTGACTTGAATTAGAGTAAGTGTGGGAATAGGACTGACTTTGGAGTAAAAGGTTATGGGTTCAAATCTCAGCTCTGCTACGTGTGTTCTTGGGCAAACCATCGCACTTCCCTGGGCTTCAGTTTTCTCATCTGTAAAATGAGGGCCTAAGGCCCTTTCCAGCTCCAAATCCTTCATGGTGAGTCTTCCCAGGCAAGGAAGGTGAATCTCAGAGCATCTCTTGGAAAAAGCAATCACACACATTCCCAGTCATCTCTGGATCCATGGACGTGGACTAGTTTGGGAATTACATTCAACTCTGTTTCTAGAAATATGATTTTTTAAAAAGCTTGACTTTATAGAGGAGGAAAAAACCTTGACAATTTGTCTTTGCTTAGGTTGGCACATTTATAATTTGACACAATGCCAATATGGCTTCTTTGGAAATTTGCTGAAGCAAACCGATTGAATTCGATGAGCTTTCAAATCAATTAAGTACCTACTATGTGCGAGGCATGTACCAGGTATAGTAGATTCAAAAGCAAAACCCAAATCTCTAATTCTCTCTCCACTCTCTATCCCACTTCCATCCCCCCATCAATGAGGGTGGTGATAACATACCATCATTCTGACGCATGGCTTATTGTTCGAATGCTGTTTCCTGATATAATGATACAATTCTGTAATTCAGTCCTTTTAATTATCTCTCATATTATTACAACATGCACCAGGGCCCTAAAATACAGAGGATTTATTGATAAGGGTGTAGACCACTTGTGTTCCCTCTCTTTATTGCTGTTTTTATAATGGTTTCCAACTAATAAAATGTTATCTTATTCACTTTGTTTATATGTAATAAATCAACAGCCCTTTCCCTTTTTTATTCAGCAGATATGGGGGAAGTGTGTGCGTGATTGTCTGAATGTGCTAAACCTGATGATGTCGTTCGCATACAAATAGAAATTAGTTTAAGAGCATTTCATTAAAGAAAGTATCGCTGTTTCGGCATGACCCAGGTAAAATTAATATTCTTAATACGGGATCATGTGACTTTTGCTTTTGCCTCTTGCAAGTGTCTCTTGGATGTTTTGAAATGATGTGTGGCATACAATTGGTTTTGTTTTTTTTTCCTATTTCCATCAGTAATGTTATTCTCCAGATTAGAAAAATAGATGGCACAGAAAAAATGTTGTGTTCATTTTTCTTTATTGTTGTTGCTATTTTGAAAATCCTTGATGCTGGAGAGCGAAGCAGTCTGAGGACTCAGAAAATCTGGGTTCAAATCCTGGCTCTTATACTATATAGCTTTGTGACTGTAGGCAGATCACATCTTTTCTGACTTTATTTTCTCACCTCTAAAATAAGAGGAATGACTCTTTACCTCTGACCATTTACAGATACTCAGGTCCTGTGTAATTCCAGTGTTTTAAGATTGATCAAAGCCATTGGGTTCTTATTTGGGATGTTTCTGAAGAAGCAAAAATACTTGGCATTTGCTTGGGTCTTCAATAACCTAGATGATAGAGATGTTAAAATTTCATTTGTTGGTGAATTTTTTTAAGGTCCAAAAAAAAGAGTATAAATTAAACTTTTGGCTTTCATAGGACTGTTTATAAAGCATTCCTTATTGCTGATGGATAATTTTATGAGTGTTATTAAAAGTAAATATGAGAAAGTGACATCCAATAACTGCGTCTGCTATGGAGCTAGCTACCATAAAACACAACTTTATTTTATGCTTCTAAAACTTGACTAAAATCCAGATGTTACTTTTCACATCATATTTCATACTGTTGTCTTATTTCATGGCAAACATTACCCTGTGTATAACTTTGCAAAATGTTGAGCATAAGCCATTTTGTGAGTCCAAAGACTGAAATCTAAAAATTGTCCAAACTTTTTAGCTTGATTAGCCTTTGGGAATATTGCCATCTTGAGAAAGGTGCCAAATGAAAGGAATCCCCTTTTCTCTCCCCATCAGCAAGGCCTAGTATGGTACAGGAAATGTAACTTTTCCATTCAAGCCTTGTACAAAATAGAGTCATCTTCTAAGGTTAAGCCTCAACTCTCAAAGGTCATCAAGATTTTTTAAAAAATTATTTTAATTAATATCTTTTCTTTTTGACATTACCTAGATTTCTTCCTATATCCCTGCCTCCCAGAGAGCCGTCTCTTATAACAGGATTTTTTAAAGAATAAAAGGAAAAAAAATCAATACAATCAGTAAACTGAAAAAAAAATCTCTTGACATTATTTTCAGTGTTCCATACCTGCAAACCTATTCTCTTCCCAACCTCTGCAAAGACATGAGGGGGGAATTTCTTCTCGTGTATTTTCTTTGGATCCAAATCTGTTCTTTATTATCTTGCAGCATTGGCTTTTAATTGTTTTGTGGTTGTTCTTTCCCTATACATTGTTGTAGTCATTGTATATACTGTTTTCCTGGTTCTGCTCACTTCATCCTGCATCATGTTGTATACATCTTTCCATGTTTCTCTGTATTCATCATATTGATCATTCCTTACTGCACGTTAATATTCTACTATCCATGTACAACAGTTTGCTTAGCCATTCCCCCAGTCAATGGGCATCTGCTTTGCCTCTAGTGCTTACTGAGATTTATAACCTCATTTATCAAGGTAATTCTGGGACTTTCAATGCTCTGAAGACCTTTATTTTTTTTCTAAAAGTATATTCACAGAACTTTTGGGCAGAAAATTAACAGGTTGAGAGGACAGAGCAAGATGGCTCTTCAGCAATAATACCCAGAACATTCATTTAGTATCTACTATGCAGAGGAAGCCTTTCTGGTTCCCATTATTTCTAGGGCCTTCCCTCTGTTGATTCTTTATCCTGTATGGAACTTGTTTGCACACGATTGTTTGACTGGCCATCCCTCCCATTAGACTCGAGAGCAAGGTTTGGCTTTGACTTTTCTCTGTATCCTCAGAGTTTAGCATAGTGCTTGGCACCTAACAGCGGCTACTTAATAAATGTCTATTGACTGACTGACTGAGGAGTAGGAGAGAACTAAAGTTTAGATAAGATGAGACCCCTGCCAGAAGGTGTTGATGGGTTTGTTAGAAGCATGAGGTGCCATGTAGAAAGAGCTAGGGTATACAACTATCATGTCAAGGCATTTGAAGGTTGTAAACTAAAGGGCAGTATGGGACATGAGGGGGAAATTGTTACCAAGGAGCAGATCAGGGTAGGTTTCCTGGATAGGAAGACATTTCATTTGGACTTTAAAGGGTAGGTAGGCATTCAGCAGGCAAGACAGGGCTGAAAAGTCATTCCAGGCATAGGAAACAGGCTGAGTAGAGGCTGGGGAGGGGGTAGAAAGGCAGAGGACATGGCAACTTGACAAAAAATTACCCTACATGGAAGACAGTGTGTCTTTACATATTTTTTTTAAATGAAGGATGAGTTAGGAAGTGGAGACAGTGGAGGGGAGTGAGCACTATAAGCAGCTCTGTAGTGGTCCATTCCCAGTAGGTGAGAATGAGGGCTGGTACTGGGACCATCATCATACACTGTCTAACTTGACTCCTTAACTGGTGGACCTGCAAGCTGGTTATCACTGAGTAATCTATATCCATCACTCTCTGGAGTTCCTACTGGTACTCTCCGATCCCCACTCCAACTACCAAGGCCTTCCTTATAGTCTCAATAACTCTTTCTCATTTTTCTGTTAATCATGAGATCAGATGTCTTGTGATGGAATATTTTGTGGTTTGGTCATTTTCTTTCACATTCAACTCTTTGTGACCCCTTTTGGGGTTTTCTTAGCAAAGATACTGGAGTGCTTTGCCATTTCCTTCTCCAGTTCATTTTACAGATGAGGAAACTGAGGCAAACAAGGTTAAGTGACTTGCCCAGGGTCACATATCTAGTCAGTGTCTGAGGCAGGAAGATATCTTCCTGCCTCCAGGCCTGGCACTCGATTCAGCATGGCACCACCTAGCTGCCCCATGATGAAAAGCATAGGGCCATATATATATATAGAAGTGTAAGGGCTGGAGGGCAGCCAGGTGATACCGTGAATAGTGTCCTGAGCCTGAGATTAGAAAGACCTAAGTTCAAATCTAGTCTCAAATGCTTCCTAGTTGGCAAGTCACTTAAACTTTGTCTGCTTATGTCTTTCTTTAACTGTTAAATTGGAATAATAACAGCACTGACCCTCAGGGTTATTGTGAGGATCAAATGATATAATATTTGAAAATTGCTTAGCACAGCGCTGAACACATAGTAGGCACTTTAAAACGATCCCTCTCTTTTCTTCCTGTATGGAAAAGATCTTCATTTTCCAGGTGAGGAAATTGAAGACCCAAGAGGTTAAGTGATGATCATGAAACTTTAATAAAACTGAAAGTAATGTTGCATCAGAGCAAGGTTAAGAATGCCTGGAATTAAGAACAGGATAGGTCAGACATTCCACTTAAGCATTATAGGAAAAGAAAAGACTGCTAGAATTTCCTAAATATGGTATTGATTAGGTTTATGCATATAGCACAATGTTAGCACTAGAAGGGATCTTTTTAAAAATAATATTTTATTTTTTCCAACTGCATGTAAAAACAGTTGTAATATATTTTTAAAAAAATTTTGATTTCCAAACTTTCTCCCTCCCTTGTCCCTAAGCCAGCAATTTGAAATAAGTTATACATGCACAATCATGCAAAACGGATTTCCGTATTGGTCATGTTATGAAGGAAAACAAAGACCAGAAAACCCTCCACAAAACAAAATAAAGTGAAAAATAGTGTTCCTCGATCTGCACTCAGACTCCATCAGTTCTTTCTCTGGATGTGCACAGCATTTTTCATCATGAGTCTCTTGGAATTATTGTGGATCATTGTACTGGTGAGAGTAGCTAGGTCACTTAGAAAGGATCTTAGAAATCATTAGACAGATGAAGAAACGGAGAGCCAGAGAGCCAAAGTGAGCTGCCCAACGTTGCCCAGATAATGGCCCAAGAGATTCCATTTATAAAACCTTTAGGTGTCTCACCTTACGTCTGTGAAAGAAAGTTTGTTCTTAAGGTGGAAAGATCACTGCATTTTCAATCAAAAGCCCTGGATTCTAAATTTTCTAAAATTTCCATTTATTTGTTCGACCTTGGATGAGTTACTTCCTCTACTTAAGCCTCACTTTCCTTGTCTCTAAAATGCATGGTCCTATGATCAGTTTGGCCCATCCTTTTTAGGGTGTCCTTTCATCTTTAAGCCTTACTCTTGCTGTTTCCTCGATCTTAACATGTCCTTTTTCCTCTCACTCATCCGCCATATTCCATCAGTTGCCAAATCCCATAATTTCTACTTTCACAGCATTTTAATGTTGAACCCACCACTTTAATTCAGGCCCATATCAGCTTTTCCTTGGACTATGTAATGCCTTCCTAAGCGGTCTTCCTGCCTCAAGTCTCTCCCCTCCCTAAAAATCTGTCCTCCACGCAGGTGCCAGTGATTTTCCTTCCACGCAAACCTGATGGTGTCACTCCCATACTCAAGAAATCTTAGTAACTCCATATTGCCTCTAGGATAAAATACACGTTTCTCAGCTTACCTTTTAAAGCCTTTCTTTATAAGTTTGTCCCCAACAGACCTTTCTAGAGTCATGCATCACTCTCCTTTCCTCACTCCACAATCTATCCGAATGGACTTTCCTGATGGTCATCACACCTGCCATTCCATCTCCCATCTGCATGACTTTGCGTTGGCTTTGTTCAGTGACCAGGATGTACTGCCCCTCCCTTCTCTACTTACTTTGCAATTCAACTCCTACTCAGCCAAGCCTCTGCATGAAGTTTTTCTCAAACCTGCCCCCTCTTAGTACCTTCCTTCTCCAAACTGCTTTGAATTTATTCTGTGCACATTCATTTGTTTGTTGTTGTTAAGTCATTTCAGTTGTGTCCAACTGTCTGTGATCCCATTTGTGATTTTCTTGGCGAAGATACTGGACTGATTTTCCATTTCCTTCTGCAGCTCATTTTACAGATGAGGGAACTGAGACAAACAGGGTTAAGTGACTTGTCCAAGGTAACACAGCTAATAAGTGTCTGAGGCTGGGTTTGAACTCAGGTCCTACTAACTCCAGGACAGGTACTCTATCCACTATGACACCTAGCTGTCCACGTATTTCACATATATCTACAGACATATGTATATATATATGAAGGAAAACAAAGACCAGAAAACCCTCCACAAAACAAAATAAAGTGAAAAATAGTGTTCCTCGATCTGCACTCAGACTCCATCAGTTCTTTCTCTGGATGTGCACAGCATTTTTCATCATGAGTCTCTTGGAATTATTGTGGATCATTGTACTGGTGAGAGTAGCTAGGTCACTTAGAAAGGATCTTATATATATAGCTTATATATATAGCTATAAACTCAAATATATATATATATTTGTATGTGTATGTATACACACACACACATTCTTCTTCTCCGGCACTTAGCATGATTTTTGACACAAAACAGGTACTTAATAAATATTTGCTGATTGAGGTCTTCTTTTAAAGGAGCTCAAAGTCCTGGAGTACATTCAATCGCTTACATCATACAGCATTCTTCGGTGCCCAAAACAGGACCGAAAAAAAGAAAAAAAAAAAAGCCCAGAATTCTTTCACTTAAGAAATTGGATTTGTAGTGAATTCTTTCTTTCTTTTTTCAGAACCAAGATTTTCACAGAGAGGGAGGTGATATAGTGAAAAGATCAAATTACTATGCTGATGGATTAACAGAATGGAAGCTTCTTGAGGGCATGAATTATTCTATTTTTTTTTTGTTTCCATTCCCAGCACCTGACACGGTGCCTAACCCATAACATGTACTTCAGAAACGTGTGTTGATTGATTGAATGCCCAACTTTCTAAGAACGAACAGAGCAGATAATTCATAGTCCTTTGAGAAAAACAATAGCAGCTTCCATTTTCTGTTATGCGTTAAAATTTTCAAAATGTTTTCTTTACTCTAGTCCCATGAGGTAGGCAGTGTGTTGTGTTTGTGTTTCAGATCAGGACTCTGATGCTCAGAGAAGTGAGAATAATTTTCCCAGTATCACACAACTAGAAAGCAGAGGAGTCAGGCTCTGACCCGTGTCTTCTGATACTATAATATCCAGTGTTCTTTCCACGATTCTGCGTTACCACAAAGTCTCGCACTAGGTCTTATTGTAATGTGTTTGTGCTTCATACTTCCCTATAAATTTGAATCTGAAGCAATCTGGTCAGAGAGATTTTGAATCAGCCCAATGTTTCTTATCTTCCTAAAGGATTCTGGGGAGAGAGCTTAGATGTTCATAGGACTGAGTTCTGTAGATCAGAGGTGACAGACATGTGGCCCATGGGCTGCATGTGATTCACATCGCTCCCAGGTGAGGCTCAAACTAGATTAAAATGCAATTGGGGAACATTTAACAAAATAAATAAAAATATAATTAAACAGAAAACATTGCATTTTAAAACAAAGATGCTACTATGTAGCCTGT
The DNA here is from genome assembly GCA_028646515.1 of Pseudochirops corinnae. Lineage (NCBI taxonomy): Eukaryota > Metazoa > Chordata > Mammalia > Diprotodontia > Pseudocheiridae > Pseudochirops > Pseudochirops corinnae. The sequence continues at coordinate 129,075,620 of CM053592.1, forward strand.
AGAGATCCTTATGTATACATTAGTGACCCCCATTTCTATTTGAGTTTGATCCCATTGATCTAGAATATACTCTTCATTTTATACAGGAGTAGTCTGAGTCCCAGAAATAGTAGGCCAACTTAGCCCAGGTAACACAGGTGTCATTATGGTGTTAGGAGCATGATATGTAAAAGACTGGATGAAGCCTATAGGAACAAATCATGTAGTATAAGACGCAGATTGATGATCAGAAAGCAATCTTTTATTCATTGGTGCATAAGTGTTTATTGATCTGGTGTAGAAGCTACAAAACAGCAGTTCTCAACCTGTGGGTCATGACACCTTTGGGGGTCAAATGACCCTTTCACAGGGGTCACAGGGGTCACCTAAGACCATTGGAAAACACATATTTCCGATGGTCTTAGGAACCAAGACTCGGCTCCTCTATCTGTCTCCAGGAGGGTCCTCCCACATGCAGATACGCCCACATACGAGTATTAAAGGGTCGGGCATAAGGAATCACTGCTATAAAGAGATGGGAAGCCCAGAGAAAGCACCATCACAGTATTAAGGGATAGATTTAGAGCCAGAAGGTAACAGAGAAGCCGTTGAGTCTTTGTTTTACAGATTAAGATTAAGAAAGAGGTTAACCCAGAAAAGTGACCTGACCTGCTCAGAGTCACCCAGCTAGTAAGTATCTGAGGTAGGATTTGAACTCAGGCCTTCCTGACTCCCATTGAGTGTCACTAATAACAGGTCTTCTCTTAAAGGAGCTCAAGATCCTAGATTGCATTCATTCGCTTACATCATACAGCATTCTCCTGTGCCCAAAGCAGGACAAAAAAAAAAAGCCCAGAGTTCTTGTGCTTGAGATGTGGGATTTGTAGGGAATTCTTTCTTTCTTTTTTTCAGAACCAAGATATTCACAGAGAAGCAGGTGATGTAGTGAAAAGATCAAAGGACTGAGAGATTTGGTGGCCTGGCTCTTATGCTCAAGTGTATTTTTCAGGAGCTGCGTAAGCTTGGAATTCTTCTTTTCTTTCCTTCCCCTTCCCCTTCCCCTTTTCCTGCCCCTTCCCCTTCCCCTCCCCTTTCCCCTTCCCCTCCCCCTTCCCCTTCCCCTCCCCCTTCCCCTTCCCCTTCTTCCCCTTCTCTTTCCCCTTCTCTTTCCCCTTTCCCTTTCCCTTTCCCTTCCCCTTCCCCTTCTTCCTCTTCCCCATCTTCTTCTTCCCTTCCCCTCCCTTCCCTTCCCTTCCCTTCCCTTCCCTTCCCTTCCCTTCCCTTCCCTTCCCTTCCCTTCCCTTCCCTTCTTTTTTCTTTTCTTTTCCCATTCAGGTTCTTAGATTCTTCATCTATAAAATAAAGGAATTGATTTGGGTGATTTTTAAGATTGCTGCCAGCTCTGATAATTCCAAAGAGTTCTAAGACTTAAAACTGATGATTTTGTGTGGTTAAGAGATAAATAGAAATTGGGCCTAGTAGTTTGATTGGATCTAAGTGTGTATGTCTATATGTAGAAATACATACACATTTATTTACACATACTTATACACATGTGTCTATTTACTTATACAGCCATGCTTACACACATATATTACATGCACACATAGCTGTACACACATATACATATACATGTGTCTATATGCACACACATATATGGGCGTGTGTGTGTGTGTGCGTGTGTGTATATATACATATATACTTACATGGTTGTTCAGTCATGTTTGACTCTTCGTGACCCCATTTGGGGTTTTCTTGGTAAAGGTACTGGAATGGTTTGCTCTTTTCTTCTTGAGCTCATTTTGCTGATGAGGAACTGAGGCAAACAGGGTTAAGTGACTTGCCCAGGGTCACAGAGCTAGCAAGCGTTTGAGGCTGGATTTGAACTCAGGAAGATGAGTCTTCCTGACTCCAGGCACTCTATTGAGCTACCTAGCTGCCCATGTATACTTATACATGGACACATATATACACATATAACATGTATGCCTGTGTACTCAAACATACATACACATATCTACATCCATATCTGTGTGACAGGTTGTTGTTTAACTTTGAAAGTCCATTAAAAGCCTATTCGTATGTATTATCTCATTTGATCCTCACACAACCTAGATGCTATATTTATTCTCATTTTAAAGATGAGAAAACCTGGGCAGACAAAGGCTAAGTGACCTGCCCAGGGCTGTGTAACCAATAAATGTCTGAGGCCTTTTTTACTTCAAGGCCTTCCTGATTCTAAGTCCAGCATCTTAGCTGTATTTTAAAGACAAGGAAACAGGACAAGAGAGGGGGAGTGACTGGCCCAGGGTCACTTAGCTTGTAAGTATGAGAGACAGGATCTACATCTGCATCTGCATCTACCTGATTCTTACGTCCAGCCCTCTTTTTACTACGGTGCCCTCTCTATGATTCTCTTTGAAATCATTATTGTTCTTCATTTGGGAACTTATTTAAATGTTGCCCTTGGACATTTTACATCTTAATTATTTCCTTACTACTTTGCTCAGGCACTTGAGTAGCAGAAATTGCTGTTAACTTTCAATTTGAGGATTATAGTCTTCAGTTCAGACCCTCTTCCAACACACATTACTTAATCATGATTAAAAGAACATAACTCATAGCAAGTTAGACTCTTTGGGGCTTAACAGAAGCAGTTATGGGGCTAAAGCTGTCATCAAGGATGAGACTTACAAATAAGACCTCTGCCTCTGGGCCTGTGCCATGAGGCTCACCTCTGTCCTTTCTCCACTCAACCAACAACACCAAAAGAGATTTTTTCACTGGAGGTTTTCAAGCAAAGGGTAGATCACTATCTGCTAGGTATGTCATTCTAGGAATTCTTTTTTTTTCCTTTTTGGAGGGGGAAGGCAGGGCAGTTGGGGTTAAGTGACTTGCCCAAGGTCACACGGCTAGTAAGTGTTAAGTGTCTGAGGCGTAAACTCAGGTCCTCCTGACTCCAGGACTGGTGCTCTATTCACTGCACTACTTTGCTGCCCCTAAAAGGGATTTTTTGAGAACTCTGAATTTATATCCCATTTTACTTAGTGAAGATGTCTGAAATTTAAAAGGCAAAATTCATATGCAAATACTTTGTATAATATTATATATGAATTAATATATAATGTATCTTATAGTAATCCTTTTCATGGGGAAAAGTGCTTTTGAACATCATAGTTGCGTTTTTTTCTGCACATTTCCTGTAATTATTACTGCTACTAATACCTCATTTACATAGTGCTTTCTAGCTGTAAGTTTCTTTATCTACATGATCTCATTTGATCTTTGCTCACAAAACTGTGGGGGTATTCCAAGTATTGATACCAGCAACCCCTTTTGCACAGGAGGAAACTATAGCATCTTTCCTAAAAGTGTCAGGGCATGGTCCCCACTTGTTTGCCTACCTGTTTCTGAAAAAGAAAATGACATGAACAATAAAGTGTTAATTCAGTACTTCAGTGTTGGTTGCTTTATTAGGTGCTATTTGGGATTGGCCATGGCTCTTATTCACATGAGCTTACAGTCTAGCTGTAGAGAATGCCAATGATGACATTAACAATAGTAGTAGAGGATGACGTACATAATTGTGTAGTACAGAATGCTAAGTGATAATTAAGAAGTTCAGAATGGGGAGAGTTGGAGAGGCTGGAATAGAATTTTATGGAGGATATGGGACTTAAAGAATCGATGAAACAGGGATTGGGCAGGCCATAGGGGGAGGGGAAACAAAAACATTGAGGCAATAATGAACATGTTGCATGTGGGAGAATGAAAAAGTCAGTAGGAGAAAAGTTCAATTAGGACAAAGTTGTGATAGTGGGAAAGAGTGGTAAATAAATTCATATAAGGAATCTAGGACCAGAAAATAGAGGGCCTTGAAAACCAATGAGAGGTATTTAGACTAGTTTCAGTAGGCAAGAGAGAACCATTGTTTGAAGAGAGGAAAGGACTGAATCTCAACTCAGAAGGTCCCTGTTCATACCTTACCTCTGATATTATCTGGATTACCTTGGGTAGATCACTTAACTTACTGGATTTCAGTTTCCTCATCTGTAAAATGGAAAAGTTAGTCTACATGGCCCTTTGAGTTCTGCATCTCTGACCCTGTGGTACATATGGTAGTTTTGGAAGATGGGTATACAAATGGAAGAGGTTCTAATTGGGAATTTATTAACTGTCTAGGGACTCACTTTTGAAGATCTGTCACAACAATAACAGGTAACATTTGGGAAGGCTAGGTGGCACAGTGAATAGAGCACCAGTCCTGGAGTCAGGAGGACCTGAGTTCAAATCCAACCTTTGACACTTTGCCATGTGACCTTGAGCAAGTCACTTAACCCCAATTGCCCTGCTTTCCCCTCTCCAAAAAAAAGAAAAAAAATAATAGTAGGTGACATTTGTTGGATGTAAAATGATCACATAGCACTTTCACAAGTTATCTCATTTGATTCCTAACCTAGAACAAGATAGACAGCGCAAGCATTATTATTCCCATTTTATAGATGAGAGGACTGAGGCTAGGGAGCTGTAGTTTGCCTATAAATGATGGAAACTGCCCTCTAAGACTTGTCTTCCAATTCCAAATGCAAAGGATCTTTCCACTAGACTCTCATTCTTCTCCAGGTTGTACTCGAGACTTCCTCAAACATTCCTCAGCTCTTTTATTCCAGCTCTGGTATTCACATTGCAGGTGCCCTCTGCCCCTGCAACTTCTCCTTATAATTGGATAGCTCCTCCCAGAATCTCCACTTAAGGAGGTCAGCTTTGTCCCATTGCTCTCCAGGCTACACTCAGGACTTCCTCTGCTATGCCCCCACTTAAGGTCCATTCCGCTCACGCCCTTCTCAGCTTCCTTTTACGTGTTGTCTTCAACCATTAGAATATAGAGAGCAAGGATTGTCTTTCCTTCTACTTGTATATGAATTTCCAACAGGTAGCTCAGTGCCCGGCACAGAGTTAGCATTTAATAAATGCATGTTGACTGACTGACTAGGTCACACTACCTGCCCCTGTAAGGATCTAACATCTGTTTATTTAGGGGAAATTGTCCTCTGTTAAAAACAGCTAATATAGGACTCATACGTGGCAATTGACTTCTGGAGCTCTCTTATAGCCTCTCTGACTCAAATTTAGAAATATTTTCATTCAGATGTTCCACTGAACCCCTTGCCCCAAATCCAACATATGATTTTTCCTACTATTATCTTTATTTCTGTTAGTGGCACTGCCATCAATATCCTCTCCTATACAGACAACCTTGGAGTCACGTTTGCCTCCTTTATAACTCTCAATCCTCTGTCCAATTAATGCCGTTCACTTCTGGAGCATCTCTTGGATCAAACACCCCCTTTCTACTTCCAGTATAATATGGAAGTTGGACTAAATGGCTGCTAAGGTTTCCTACAGTTTAAATACACTATGACTTTGTGTCTTTGGCAATCTTCATGCTCAGTTGATAATAATAAATCCAAAAAATCTCACCCTTTCCTCTTCCATGAAGGTTCCATATTTCTGCCATGTAACTAAGCAAACAAGCAAATGAATAAATAAATATGTATACGTACATATATATATATATATAATATATGTATATTGAGAGAGAGACAGAAAGAGAGAGACAGAGACAGAGAGAGAGAGAAGGGGAAGGAGGAGGGGAGGAGAGAGGAGAGGTTCCTTTAGCTTCCTAAATAATTCATTCCTCTTGGACATTTTTCATCAGGCAAACTAGAGCCCTTACACAATTATTGTCTCAATACTGGAACCATTTGGTTAACAGTTGCCATTTTACTGATTTAGCTAATGAGACCCAGATCAGGTCATGGGGACTTCCATAGGGCCATTTCAGAGCAACTTGTCGCCAAGGTTAAAATATATCAAATCCTCATCTCTGATTCCACTCCATTAACTCTACCTCTTCTAATAGTAAGCACTAACTGAGAAGGATGTTTTCAGGACTTTTGTTTGGTTATTACCCCAGATGCTTTGAGAATGGTGACCACAGACTAGATCACATTAATGTCCCTCTTAATTTCAAGACAAAAATTTTTTTAAACAGTGGAAAAGAGTAAGCGATGGACCAGAAGAACAAGATCTTAGAACCATATTTAAAGCTGGAAGAGACATTACAGGTAGGTCATCCAGCTAGAGAGACCTCTTCATTTTTCAGATCAGAAAACTGAGGTCCTAAAAAGTTGTGACTTGTCTGCTAAAGTACAAAGAGTAAGGAGATCTCATTCCAAATTCAGCACTAGCTCCACTGCCTTGTGCTAGTCTGTCAGGTTGTTGTCCTTATCAGTATTTTTTCCTAAAAATCTGTTTTCCATGAATTTAATGTGAAGAAAAAAAAAAGCAAGAAAAAAGCCCCTTGGCAGTTTTGGAAATTTTAAATTAATTTATTTTAAATTGACTTAGCAGCTGAAGAAGCTGGGCTTCCTCATGTGGTGGATTATAAAATAGTGAGTAAAATGCAAAAACAAACTAAAGCACACACTTATCATGGCTGCTCATGGTACCATTCTTTGATCAAGATCATAGTGTTGGGGGCAGGTTAAAATGACACAAAGAGGAGTTTCTCCTGGTGGGATGCTGATGATGGTAGTGTTATTGTGGAAAGTGTGCTACCTTGAGAGACAGATGCCCTAGGTTCTAATTCTGCCTGTGTTAGTGACCATCTTGTGATCCTGATAGCTTCATTTTATTGATGTCCATCCCTTGTTTTCTAAGAGGACCAATGATAGCACATATTGACTTACGCATGAATTGGATTTAAGTCAGAGTTGTGCAAAGTCATCAACCTCACTCTCTCTTCCTGAGCATTGAAGTCCAGCAGCAGGACAAAAATCAAGATCTCTGGTGATGTCCCAGGCTGCGATTTCCAACCATGGTCTAAGCTTCCCCTAGTGCCTGCTTCAGAAACCTTCATGGTTTTTGGAACAAATTGCTCTTATCCACCCATTGTGCCTAGGGAAATCTTCATGTGCTTGGGGTTAGACATCCTTTTAATCCACTAATGACGGGCCTAATTTCATTTTATGAAGGGATGAATTAGAAGACTTAAAAAGTCTCTTCTAACTCTTAACCTATGATTCTCCTTTGGCACATGCGTGGATTTGTGATCTCATCAATGGAGGCACTCTCCCCACCAGGGCAGATTGCAGCCTATTCAAGTCTTCTTAGTCTATGTAATTCTTATAAAAATCTGGTGCAAACTTGTCCAAAGCAAAAAAAAAAAATGGACCCTCAATAAAGATTTCCATAACTCATAGCTCAGAGAATCATTGAACTGTGGACTCAAAACTGGAAAGGTCCTTAGAGTGTCTCTATTCCAAACTCCTCATTTTGCAGAGGAAGTAACTAAGGGCCCAGAAATTCAAATGACTTGCCCAAGGCCACAAGGTAGTAAATGGAAGAGCTGAGATACAAGGGCTGGTTTCCCATTACCAAATCAAGAGCCCTTTTGACTGTACCACATGCCTATGGGGGCAGGCACTGGACTGATGTAAGCTGGGTCTAAAAGAAAACATGCTGAAGATGGCATTTTAATAAAGGAAGGAAATATGAATGAGTGAGCTGTTCTATAGTACTAGTTATTACTGATTTGTTAAAGGAGAGAAAAAGTACTAATAACTGAATGTGCTGATTCGCTGGCTACAAAGGGATGTTTGAATTTTGTGAGGCCATCTTCATAGCGGGGATAGAAATAGGGGAAGGTCATGGAACTGGGGTTGGAATGTTATGGTCCCCAGGTTCCACTGTAATTGGAGCACTGTGCCCAGGTCTGGGTACCGCATCATAAGAACATTAATAAGCTGCAGTACATTCATGTAAATAAGGATAACTAGGGTGGTGAGAAAACTTAGTTATGTCATCTGATGAGCTGTTGAAAGACCTGGGGCTGTTTAGCCTGAATAAGAGAAGGCTCAGTGAATGCATCTTGTCATCAAATGTTTGACAGAATTATGGAATCATGGACTAGCAGTGATGGAAGAGACTCCAGGGACCATCTCATCCAACACCATCACTTACAGACAAGGAACTGAAATCCAGAAAAGTTCAAGGATTGTCTAAGGTCACAGAGATTCTGAAGAGCTAATCTGGGATTCAAATTCCTGGAGAAAGAGAAAGAGAGAGAGAGAGAGAGAGAGAGAGAGAATATATACACACACATATATACACATATACATACACACATATATATGTGTGTGTATATGTGTTTGGTGTGGGGGGAAGCTCTAGAATAGTTTTCTGAAGTACATCCCAGGCCACCTAGTATAGGAACTCTTAAACAGGGAATCTGGGAATGGAACCATTTTGAGAATTTTGAATTATTCTAAAGAAAAGATTCTTTATTTTTTATTTTTGTTTTTTGGAGGGCAATTGGGGTTAAGTGACTTGCCCAAAGTCACACGGCTAGTAAGTGTGTCAAGTGTCTGAGGCCGAATTTGAACTCAGGTCCTCCTGACTCCAGGACCTGTACTCTATTCACCGCACCACCTAGCTGCCCCAAGAAAAGATTCTTAATCTGGGGTATCTGAACATACGTTTTTGATAACTACATTTCAATATAATTGGTTTCCTTTATAATCCTATGGGTTTTAAAAATTTTATAGATTTAAAAAATGTTATTGTGAAAAGGGATCCACGGACTATAACATTGTCTAAGAAATCCACAAGATAAAAAAGATTAAGAACAGGGGTTCTTACCCTGTTTTAAGGCATGCCTGGGAAGCCTTGCAAGAGTCTTAGTTTACTTAGAGTGTGAAATCAAATCCTTCATTCTCCCTTCTGCTGTCCCCAAAGAAATTAAAGCATTGTAGGCATCCTATAGGGAGGGAATGATCTAAGTGCTACTGATTTACCTTTATGAATGATGATGGAGCAGGAGACTTATCACATGGTCTTTGATACTTTTTCTTCTTACTTTTCTCCTCCATTCTCATTCCATTGTCTATACATTGGTATTAAGATGCCAAGCTGGAATGCTGATTGACTTTGGAAGGAACAACATCCCATTCTTTGGGAATATAGTTAACTGTTTAACAGGGTAGGGTAAAAAAAGCTTTTGAATAAGCAGATCTGGACTTTTCTCCTGGTACTGCCACCTGTTAGATACCCCAGGTTAAGAATTTTTTCTTTAGAATAATTCACTTGGGACAAATCCTTTTCCTACCACAGGTCTCAATTCTCCTATCTGTAAAATGGGGAAAAGGAATAAGATTTTAAGGACCCTTCTAGCTCTTAATCCCATGATTTTATGAAAAGGCAGCATTCTGGGTCCTCCACTCCCTTTTCCAGTGGTACCTAGTAGGTTTTCCGCTAATGACTGTTTACGATGATAGTGGACTCATCTGAGGGAGAAGGGAACATCTGGCCTTACTCCCACTTATTTATCAATGGTGTATATTTGGCTTTCCAGAATCAGTCAGCTTTCCCTTCCATTCTCAGTCTGTGCAACCAGAGTCCAGGCCTTCAATTAAAAACCAATATCAGTGTCACCCACCACTATAGGCAATTCTTACAAAAACAGAAAAGGAGCACACCTTGTCAGTTGCCTATAGCATTCCACCAGATTAACTTCCCTTTGTTCCTGAGAAGAGGAAAAAAAGCTTGTTCTGTTTTATTAGATTTCAGGGTCTTGGATACTGTACAATATTCCTGATTCTGAGCCATCAGCTAAAAAAAGGAACTGAATTCTTGGGGAAGTAATTTCAAAAGATATTAAGTGGGAAAGGAAGAAAGTAGTAGCGAATCCTGAAAAAGAGTTTGGGGGTATTCCTTACCCATCGATCCTTTTGTAAACTCAATTGATTAATCCCCTTGATATTCCTAAGAAGTAACTCATTGTCTCTGCTTCTGTTATAGAAATTAGACTTGGTGTCTTTCTCACAAACTAATCCTATAAAGATGAAAGTGTACAGAGAGAAAACTGGAAGAATTAGGGGAAAAAAAGTAGTCCTAGCCTTGGGAATCCATGTAAAGTCACCTTCCTTTTCCTAATTTTCCAGCATCCCCTATAGCTTGATTTTTGCTGGTTAGCCAATAGCTATGTATAAAACATTTATATAATGGTTTATTTTCTTGTCTTTGTCATCATTGTATGGCAACATCCACCAATATTCATTGGAACCGCACCACGTGTAAAGCTTGTGTTAGGCACTGGAGACGCAAAGAAATGTATGACTCTACTAAATGTGCTGATTTCCAAAACGGTGAACAGAATAGATTCTTGGAACCACATCCTGGTATGCTTGACATTGATCTCTGGCAGAGCTTTAGAACAGCTTTTTAAAACAGATAGTTGGTGAGCTTTTAGAAAGAATGCATTGGTCATTAGGAACTAGCTTGGGTTTGCTAGAAGCCATGCCAAACTAGGCTTAATTCCATTTTTGGTCTAGACTTAGGGAACTATAGTAGTCAGAGCCTGTCTTGATTTTTAGCAAGACATTAGACTTAGCTGCTAATCCAAAGGCACTGTGTACCCTTATGGATAAGATGCAGAAATGGTAGACAAGACGGAAAAATATTGGTTAGGTTATAGTACTGTTAAAGTCCTATGTGACCACTAATTTTGATATATTTTTATTTTATGACATCTCTAGGGTCATGGATATGTGCTTTTCTGGACAATAGGCTGTTTCAGAATGTCTGACCTTGACCAGATGAAACCAATTTCAACTTGTTTTCCCTCTTTTATCCTCAGTTGGATTTTGCACCATATAGATGTGTTTCATTACTCTTTGGGGGGGGGGGTATTTTGAAATTTAAGCTTATTTTAAAGGATAGATATTATTCCAAGGAAATGCAAAGGAGACAGAGTTAGTGCGGAGGAAGTCATGAGAGCTGTCTATCTAGCTAAGACCTGTCCTGCCAACAATCACTTCTCTTGCATACAGGGAATTCTGAGCTCTTAAATTTCAAGCCACACCATGAGGAGACTGAACACCTAGGTGTACCAGCAGCAGAGCCAAGTCTATAAGAGACATGATATGATTGATAATCTTCCCCAAAGGAAGGTGATATGTTTCTCCAGGTTGGAAATTAATACAAAAGGGTGAGCATAGTAGTGCTGGAGAGGAAACAAATTTTAGTATTATGGAATAAATTCAGTTTTTGAGAAGAAAGCCCTAAAAATAGATGTCTTCCCCAGCTGGATTGCAAGCTCCTTGAGGTGAGGGAGTATTTTCACTTTTGACTTTGTTTTCCTAGGGCAGTGCCTGTGTAGAGTAGCCACTGAATAGGAGCTCTTTAGGTACATAGAGAAGACAAAAGGTAGTCAAACTATTGCTGTCTGATGACTATTGAGTTTGGAGAGAATAGTGGAGGCTGTGTCAGTGTGAACTTTGGAGAACACTTCTGATTAATGTATCATAGACTAAAAGCAGTGTCTTTAGCAATTTCCTGGCTTGTTTTCTATGCAGGTCCCAAATAGGTTTCTTTTTAATGTGAGTTTAGCAGGCCCATGACATTCATGGAGGACTTATCCTAAAGGTCTCCAGGGCAAATCAACAAACATTTATTAAGTACCTACTATGGTTCTGGCACCAAGGCACTGTGCTAAGCACTAGGAATAGGAAGAAATATAAACCCCTAAACCCTACAACCCAGAGAAATAAAAAATAATTCTGTTCTAAAGGAGTTCAGGGGAGCCAGCATGCAAACAGCCAGGTACAAATGAGATGCAGAAAGGAGAACATGGAGACAGAGGGTAGGTACTAACATTAGGGGGGCACGAACAAAGACTTTTTTGTGGAAGGCTGGATTTTTACTGGGACCTGAGGGAGGTCAGAGAAGTCAGGAGGCAGAGATGAGGAAGCAGTCTTTGTACAAAGACAAAAAGCAGATGTGCCTGGTGGTTAATGAAGAAGAAGGAGAAGGAGAAGGAGGAGGAGAAGGAGAAGGAGAAGGAGAAGGAGAAGAAGAAGAACAACAACAAGAAGAAGAAGAACAAGAAGAAGAAGAAGAAGAAGAAGAAGAAGAGGTAGGAGAAGGAGGAGGAGGAAAAAGAAGAGAAGAGAAAAAAGGAAGGAAGGGAGGGAAGGAGAAAGGAAGGAAGAAAGGAAGGAAGGAAGGAAGGAAGGAAGGAAGGAAGGAAAAAAGAAGACAGTGACTAGCATGGTAGTGCAGGCATGTAATCCCTGTTCCTAAGGGAGGCTGAGTCTGAGGCTGGTAGATCTCTTGAATTTAGGAATTCTCAGCTACAGACCCCCACTGATATGGTTAACTCTTGGGAGTAAGGAGAGAGTAGAAGGACCCACCTGGCTCCCCAGGGATGATCAAACTAGCCCAGGTAGGAATTGGAGTAATTCAAAACTTCTGTGCTGACCAGTATTGTAATCTGCTCTGTGTGTGGCCACTGTACTTCCATCCTGGGCAAGATAGGAAGACCAAGTCTCAATCAATCAAAATAGAGGAGGAGGAAAAGGTGGGGAAGAGAAAACCCATGTTCATTTCTCTTAATCTTCCTTCTCTTCTTTTTCCTCCTCTTTGTCCCTCCTGTGCCCAAATTGGAAGAGATTGATGAATAGATAAAGAGGCTGCAATGAACTATCAAGGGCACAATAGCTTGGGTCTGGGAAACGGAATTAAACTGAGGAAATTTGAAGTTGGCCCCCTTCCAAACTAGTCCTTATATCTTATTTCAGAATTTGAACAGCCCATAAAAGGTAGAACATTTCACAGGTAGTGGATAATGATAAGCACTCTGGGCAAAACTGCAAAACAGAAAGGGTTTTCTTTGGCTGCCCATGTCCTTTTCTTGAAACCCTCACTCATCTCCTGCTCTCTTTTTACTGTGTCTTCAGACACCCTGGTGCTGATGCTCCTCAGCTATCCGAAGTCCCCCATTCCACTCTGACTGCCCTATTTGCTCCTTCCTTCTTCAACAGAGTTTCTATTTACCTTAATGCTACACATTCCTTCTAGGTATCTAATTAAAGTAATTCACATTAAGGTATTAATGAGGCTTAATCTCTCAATAGACATTTGTATATAAAATGGAAACTTTTTTATTTCACATTAATTCTACTAGGAGAGGCAATTTTGATACAGTGGATCTTATGTACCCTTGTTTTCTCAAGGGCAACCTCCCTCTCCTCTATTTCTAAGATTACTCTCCTCCCAAAAAAACAATGGGATGTAGTATAAAGAGAGCTGGATTAGGAGTCAGAAGAATTGGGTTCAAGTGCTGATTTTATAAGTAACTAGCTGTGTGACTGTGGGCAAGTCCCTTCCCTCTAGATCTCAATTTACTAAGATTGAACAGGCTATCTCAGGTATCTTCTAACTCCAATCTCTGATTTTTGTTCAAGAGACAAAGGAAGTATTTAAAGATCTCAAACAAGGGGAGGTCCCCCTATATATGCAGAAGTAAAAAAAGCGAGTCAGTTCATGTGTGTGTATGTGTGTGTGTGTGTGTGTACACACACATATATACATATACACACATATATACACATATGTATATGGTTGGTTAGATGTTGTCCTTTCTCGAAGAGGACCAAAATGACATCCCTATGTTAGGGCCAAGTTACAGTGCATCTGACTGTGACTGATCAGACCAATACAAACTCAGAATGTTCTACCACAGATCGGGACATTTGTGAACATTTGGGGTGGATTCTCTAAATTTGTGCATCTCACTTTTCTTTTGAGCAACTTCAATTCTGCTTTACTCAGCACCTTCTCTGATGAGGGCACGCCATGCTGGACCTTCCTGTGCCAGTGTCTCCCATGTCACATAATCAATTCTTAAAATTATTGAGAGACCTTGAGAGTGTCCTTGTATCATTTCTTCCGACCTCCATGTGAGCACTTTCTTTATGTGAGTTCTCCATAAAATAGTCTTTTAAGCAAGTATATATTTGGCATTCAGATGTGGCCAGCCCATCAGAGTTGCTCCCTCTGTAGTAGAATTTGAATGCTTGGCAGTTCAGTTCTAGAAAGGACCTCAGTGTCTGGTACCTTATCCTGCCAAGTGATCTTCAGAATCTTCCTAAGACAATTCAAACAGAAGCGATTCAGTTTCCTGGCATAGCGCTGGTATACTGTCCGGGTTTCACAGGCATACCACAATGAGGTCAGCATAATGAATGGCTCTGTAGACCTTCAGTTTGTTAGGCACTCTAATTTCTCTTCTCTCATACATTTCCTTCAGGGCATGGCAAACACCGAGCTAGCTCTGGCAATGTGTGTGTCAACATCATTGTCAATGTATACATCCCTGGAAAATATGTTGCTGGGGTAAGTGAATACTGTGGATAACCACGGTACTCAAAACTTCTCCATTTTCTGTAACTAATGATTCCATGTATGGATGGTGTGGTGCTGGCGGTGAAGAACTTGTGTTTTTCTTGGTGTTAATTGTTAGGCAAAATTAGCACAGGTAGCAGAGAATTGATCTATAGTTGGTTGCATCTTAGCTTCAGAGGCTACATTGAGTGAACAATCATTTGTGAACAAAAAAAATACACCAACCCTCCCTCCACTTTAGTCTTGGTCACACATGTATATGTATATATGTATATATATATATATGTATATATATATATATATATGTATGTATACATATACATGTAAGAGAAATCAGTCTGTTTCCTGAGCTACAATAACGTAGCTCTCATCTGCTGCCTTGTTGTTATTAGTCCCTTACCAATAACTAGCAATCTGAATGCTATAAAATTTCCCATTTTCTTCTAGTAATTGCTTAGAGTTATGAGTAGAAATCAAGTTCTCCCTGAAATCTAAGCATGACTCTTCTGTGAACTTGCTATCAGGCCTTGGACAAGTCACATTGCTTGCTCTAGGCTCCAGTTTCTTTTTGAACATTCAAACAATTTTTAAAAGACCCCTATATACAGTATTTTTGCTTAGATTCTTGGCTGCCATTAAAAAAATGAATGTTTTATTTTTAAAATTAATCTCTTTTGTTTCTATATCACCCTCATCGCTCTAATATATAGAACCATCCCTTAATACAAACAATAAAAAAGAAAGAGAGGAAAAAGAACTCAGCAAGACTGCAAAAAATTTACAAAACCTGCTCTTATATGTGATATTCTGTACCCACCCCCTGCAAAGAAGGAAGAAAGCTACACTCTTACACCATGTCTTCCAGGCCGTGTGTGGCTATAATAAATATGCTGTGTTCTGTTTCCTTTGTTGTTATTGATTTACAGTATTATAGTTATTGTGCATAATATTTTCTTGGTTCTGTTTATTTCACTTTGCAATAATTCAGAGAAGTTTTCCTTTGCTTTTGCATAGTCTCCATATTCATTGTTTCTTACAGGTTGGTAATATTCCATTACATGCAAATACCATAATTTGTTCATGTGCAGACCCTTGTTATGGGGGTGGGGAGAGTGGAATCTGCCTTTGTTTTCCTGACAATCAGGCAGAATTGTGAAGGAAGAGAGTTTTCTATGGTCCTTTCTTTATGCAATGCCATTATTTTTACTTCTTCCAGTACTGGTCAGGGTCCCTAATACATAGTCTATATTCTGGACCTTTCCTAATCCCTGCCCTTCTATTCATAAGGAATAAGCCCTTTGTCTCATCCCCACAGGTAGGTGATAGCTAGTTAATCTCCTAAATTCCTGTTCATTTAGAATTGCAGAATCTTCAAGTCAGATGGAACCTTGGAGGGCATCTAGACCATTCTGTACCTAAGTATTGATCTGCTTGGCCATATTCTACAACATACAGCTTCCCAAAGGAGCCATTTCTGCTCCAATTCTGAGAAAGTTTTACTTACATAGAACTGAAATCTGCCTATGAAACTTTGACACATCGCTCCTTTTTCTGCCCTCTGGGGTCAAACCACCAAGTCTAACTCCTTTTGCACATGACAAGGCTTTAAATACTTGAAGACAGCTGTCATGTCATCCCAGCCTTTTCTTCTCCAGGCTACTTGATTTCCCCAATTCCTCTCACTGAGCTTCATATTATATGATACCCAGCTCTCTCACCCTCTCGGTTACCTTCCTCTGGAGGTGCTTCACTTTTCAATTATCTTTCTACAGTGTACCCAGTACTGGACCACAGTACTCTAGATGTGGTCTGACAAAGGGCTCTCACCTCCCTCTTTCTGGGCACAGAGCTTTTCTTAGTGCAGCTTAAGATCATGCTTGATTTTTGGCTGCCACATCACACAGACATCTCATATTGAGCTTACAGAATACTGAAATCTCCAGACATATATACATACACACACACACATATATACATACATACATATATGTGTGTATATGCTTTTATCCATGTATAATCTCCACAGAAATAATGTGGCCCTATATACTTGTGTAGCTGATTTTTGAAAGTCTAGATGGTTATTCAGGAATGGGTGTTAATATAAGTGATTTCCAGGTAGCACATACATTTTAACAAGGAACTTTTAGAGGTAGTTCTTTAATCTAAATCAGTAACTTGAATGGTGGAAATTTCAGCGGAATCACAGAAGTTTTTGTACTATGACAGAACTGTGAAAATATTTGGGGAGGTGGTAGGGCCTTATGATACTCTCACTATAGGTTAGGTTGTTTTGTTTTATAAAGAGGAGAATTATTATAGTGTGGTGGAAAGTACATCAGACTAAGAGTAGAAAGACTTTGGTGTTAGAGTTAAATCTGGTACTTATCTGTGTAGTCTTGACTCCTAGATATTTTATGGGTTTTTTTTTTTGGTAGTTATTTTCATTGAGACATTCTTTTCTATGATTTTCTCCTGGATTTTGTTACTAAACAAAAAGTGCTGTTGATTTTTTCCTGGGCTAATTTTTAAAAATAAATAAATAAGTTAATTTTCTTGTTTACATCATTCATTTCCACGAGATTTTGAGTTACAAATTTTCTCCCCATTTTTCCCCTACCCAACACCTCAAAACAGCCATCCCACTGTATAACCCCTCCCCCAATCTGCTC
>CM053592.1:129093014-129124752 GCA_028646515.1 Pseudochirops corinnae
TCACCCTGAACTAGGTAAATGATATGCTTGATTAAAGTAAGATTGTTAACCCATTTTGAGTTGCTTTCCTTTAGAAAAGCAGATCTAAGAACCTGTGCTAGTAGTCGCCCTATGTATGCTAGGGTGCTTGCTGTTACAGGCATCAGGCATCATCTTCAGCATTTGGAATCATGGGATTGTCATTTCATTGATCAGGGTTTTAGAATCTTTCCAAGTTATTTCTCTTTACAAGGAGGATGTCATTATGTAAATTATTCTCTTGGTTCTGCTCCCTTCACTCTGTATCAGTTCATACAAATCTTCCCATTTTTAAGTTTCTAAAATTTCTAACCTAGATGACTGAAAGGATGGCAAAGAAAGGAAAAGAAAGGAAAGGATTTTGGAAGGGAGATGGATTCAGGAGTGAAAAAGAGGAGTTCAGTTTTGGACATATGGAATTTGAGGTGCCTTAAAGATATCCAGTTGGAGATGTGAGCATTAGGCCTAATTTGGAAATTATCTAAATAAAGGGAGCAACTGAACCCTTGGGAACAAATGAAATCACTAAGGCAGAGAGTGTAGCAAGGGAAGAGAAGAGGGTCCAGAGCACAGCCTTGGGAAAGCCACATTTAGGAGACTGGAGCTACATCTTCCTTTGTTTTATACTTATTTGCATAGGGAAATTTCACTTCTTTTCTTTGTAATTAAGTTAATGGTATTTGATTCCTATAGGGAAGCTTGGGTCCATTTAGGACTGTTGGAAACATAAGCAATGTCTTCCCATTATAAGCTTAAAGTCCAACAGTTACTTTTTATTTTAATTAGAGGAGAAGGGCTCACAGCTGCCTGTACTAGAGAAATTATCCCCTGGGTGCCACCATCTCGTATTAAGTGGAGTATGCATGGTTAGAAGCTGACCCCCGGGTGTTCGAAACAAAGTGTTCTTAGAGTGGCATAGGGAGCATGGGCTGAATATTAGTGATGAGCGTTGGAGAGAGGGATTTGTGAGGGAGTGTGTCAGTGTTGGGGTGAGGATCCTTAAGAAATAGGAGGATGCATTTCAAGCCTTTAGATATCTATCCCCAGGAACTTAGGGTCATTTATGGATTATGGGGATGGTTGAGAATTGGAGCCATATAAGGAGCTGGCATTAAGACCCAGAGGAATTAACTCTTAGCTAGCTAATAAGCAGGATTGGAAGGTCTTCTAACTTTAAGGCTTATTCTCTTTGTATAAGTTCAACCAGCATCTTTTATTTTGCTTCAAGTCTGATCTCTAGTTGCATGTGCTAAAGTTTCATACTTTGCTGCATGTGGAATATCCTTATCTGCTCCTGACTTCAATGGAGAGGCAGTGTGGTATTATAGCTAGAACGCAGAGCTTGGAATCATGAAAAGTTGGGTTAGAATCTGGCCTCAAACATTTACTGGCTCTGTGATTCTAAACAAGTCACTTTATTTCTTTAGGAGTTGGTTTCCATGTCTATAAAATGAGAGGACTGGATTTGACCTCTCAGGTCCATTTGCCTCTATATCTATGTTCCTATGATCCTATGAATTATGGTGAAGTTTGGAAATATGTGAAAAATATACCACATTTCTTGGAATTCTGTGCCCACTCCAAACTAAGTAAGTCATCTTTATCATTACCAAACTTTTTGTTCTTTCTTTGGTGTCTTCAGTAGACACAGGGAAGTTCAGAGGAGGGCTGAGTTTGGGGAAAAGGAGAATTAGTTCTGTTTTGAATGTATTGAGTTTGAGATGCCTGTGGGACCCCCATTTTGATATATGTGATAGGCAATGGGTGGAATTCAGGAGACTAGGTCTAGCTAGATCTAGGAGTCATCTGCACAGATGTAGAAGTTTAACCTATGGAAACTGATGCACTGATCCAGTGAGAGAGTGCAGAAAGAAAAAGGAAGAGGACGCAAGGAAGCACCTTCCCCTATGCCCAGAGTTGTGGACATGCTACTAATGATGATCCAACAAAGGAGACAGGGATGTTAGAAGTCAGACAGATAGCTAGAAGGGGAACCCTCCTAGTCAACAGTATCAGTTGCTGCAGAAAGGTCAAGAGAGTTGAAATCTAAGGAAATGGCATTAGATTTGGCAATGCAGAGATCATTCAGAACTATAGAGAGAACAGTTTTAATTGAGCAATGAGGTCAGAAGCAAGGTTGAAAAGGATTTAGAAGTAAATGAGGGGAGAAGATACAGAGGCAATGAGAGTAGACAGATTTTTTAAGGAGTTTTTCTGGGAAAGATTTGAGAGATATACAAATAGCTTGATGGGTTATGTGGGGCATAGTGAGAGGTTTTTAAACATAGGTGAGACTTGAGTATGTTTGTAGAGAGCCATGATAGGGAGACTGGAGTCACGCAGATGCAGTCCTGACATCGATTCATGTATTAATTCAGTCTGTAATTTTAGCCGTATCATTCAAATACTCCATTTCTCATAATGTCTACTACTCATGGAATGCTGGAAGAGTGAGGCACCTTAGATGTTAGGTACCTTAGATGTCTTCTAGTTCACTGTTCTCATTTTGGGGAGAAAATTAAAGCAGAGATAGATTAAAGTCCAGTGTCACGTGTGCCGTGTCAGACCTGAGATTTGAACCGAACACTTCTGATTCCATATCCAGAGCTATAATCTACTATACTATTGCACCTCCTGATCGGTTCATTTCCTTCATTTTTTCTGATCAGATAAAGTCTTACCAATAGAATTGCTAGGCTGAAAGGTGTGATTGGTTTTGGGAGCTTTATTGAATATTGCCATATTGCTCTCAGAAATATTTATACCATTCTACAATCTCACCCACAATGTATTAGAGTGTCTATTTCCCTATAGCACTACCAACATTGGATTTTATTTCATTTTATTGCTATTTTTGTCATTCTAGTGGAGGGGAAGTGCTATTTTACTGCCATCTTAATTTTCATTTCCCTGATTATTAGAGATTTTGAGTGTCTTTTCATGTGGTTATTAAGTTTCTATTTCCTCTATAAATTGTCTACTCATGCCCCTTCACCATTGCCCCATCAGGAAGCATGTATTATTAATTTTATATGGTTTTATTTTCTTGTAGATTCTGGGTGTCAGAACTTTCTCTGAGGTATTTGTTACAAATATTTTCCCTCAATCAGTTTCCTGATTTTTAATTTTAGGCATGAGAGGTAGGATGGCAGAGTTGATAGAAAGGAAATCTGGATTCAAGTAGCCCGTACCAGTTATGTGACCAAGGACAAGTTCACCTCTGAGTGTGAACCTGGTTAAAACAGAGCTGCTCTCCTGTGCAAAGTAGAAGATGTTTGCTCATGAGAATTTGCTACAGTGATAAAATCATAGGTCCAGATCCCCATTCCCTGCCCCCCAAAAGTTTGGGGTACATTGATTTTGTGGTGTGAAAGTCTTTTATTTTATATGATCAGACTTATTGGTTTTGTCCCTGATATTATCCTTCGTTAGCTTGATTAATAAAAATTCCCTTCTTCATAGATGAATTATTCTTTGATTTTTCTTTTATTATGAATATATTTTTCTTTATTGTTAATATATTCTGTCATTCTTATATTCTTTTACTTATTTTTCTTCTGGTTTTAAAGGTGATTAGAAATCCCTATGTAGATCATTGAACCACTGGGAGTTTGTTGTGTGAAATAATAAGAAACCGAGATCCAGACAACTTCCCCCCCCGCCATGCAATCCTATACTTTTCCCAGTAATTTTTATAGAATTCCATTCTCCAGTATTTTTAAAGCATGTTTATCAAACGCTGACCTTTTGTATACATTGGGTTCTATTTCTAATTTCAGTATTCTGTTCCACTGATGTATTTCTCCATTTTCCCAATGCCAGACTGTTTTTATAATTATTGCTTGGTAGTGCATTTTCTGATCTGTGAGTGTAGTTCCTGTCACTGGGTTTTTTTTTCTTTTTTCATAGTTCTTGACATTCTTATCCGTCTGTTTCTCCATATGGATTTTGTTATGACTCTCTAATTCTATTGGTATTTTCATCAGAATTATATTAATTCTGTAAGTTAGTTTGGGAAGGATTGGCATTTTTACTATATTTGTTCAATAGAACCATGAGGAGGAACTATCTGCCTCCATTTGTTCAATTCTTCCTTGATTTCTGTCAGAATCAGTTTGACATTGTCTTAGTCTAGTTCTCTCATATGTCACGAGAAAGCTAGGTAACTCAATGGCTGGAGCCCTAGATTTGGTGTCAGGAAGCCCTGAGTTCAAAACCAGCCTCTGACATTTACTATTATGTCACAGGACAAGTGTGATTCTGGTCAAATCCCTTAATCTCTGTCTCAATTTCCTCATTTGTTAAATGGGCAGCTAGGTGTGCCAGGCATAAAGTCGGGAAGACTCATCTTCCTGAGTTAGAGTCCAGCAATAGACTCTTACTAGCTGTGTGACTCTGGGGAAGTCACTTAACTCTGTTTGCCTTAGTTTCCTCATCTGTAAAATGATCTGGAAAAGGATATAGCAAGCCACACCAGTATCTTTGCCAAGAAAAAAAACCCAAATGGGGTCACAAAGAATTGGACACACTGAACCACCATTTTACCAGGACCACCACCCAACACCCACCAAAATCGCAAAAATGGTGATAATAATAGCACCTACCTTCCAGGGTTGTTTTGTGGATAAATTGAGAAAATATTTGTAAAGCCCTTCCTGACTTATTACTTAATGTCCAGACATTCGATTTATTTAGTCATTATTGTAAAGAATATTTTCTTTGAGCATCTCTTCTTGTGTCTTGTGTCTTGGTTATTTTACTAAAGTCATATTACTTCCACTAATTTTTTTACGGTTAGTTTTTTCTATGTATGTAATCATTTTCTTCAGGCTATAGATACTTTAACTTCTTCATTGCCAAAGCATTTTATTTTCTTTTTACAAGCCTCGTAGTTATTGCCAAGGATTCCAAAACTCTTAAGTAGTGGAGTGAGAGCAGACATCCTTGTTTAACACCTGTTCTCTTAATCTTGTTTTTATTGATAGCTTTGGTTTTTATATCGTCTTCATTTCCAAATATATCTCTTGCCTCTCCCCTATCCAGGGAGTCATACTTTGAAACAAAGAGGAAACAAGAAAGAGGAGAGAAATGGTTTACAAAACCAACACATCAGCTGTGTCTGGTAGTCCATGTAATATCTCCCACTTCTATAAAGAGTGGAAAGTACTAATTTTTTAGAAATAGAAATTTTTCTATTGTCTCTATGTCGCAGATGAGATTAGCTCACAGCCTTATATATGTGCATATACAATATTATAGAAAGATTCTTTTCCCATATTTTAATGTTCTTGACATTTAGTACTGTATTTTATTAAAGATTTCTCTACATCTAGTGCTATGATGATATAGGTTTTACTTTTCCTCTTGTTGATATAATTTACTGTTTTGATTGCTTTCCTGGTATCAAACCATCCTTGAATCATATTTATAAATCCTCCTTGGTCATGACAGGTATTTTTCAAGAGACTTATGTATTCTATTTGCAGCTATTTTATTTAATATTTTTGTGTCAACATTCCTTAATGATATGGGTCTATAATGTTCTCTCTCAGCTTTGTCTTTGTTCGGGTTAGGGATAAAAACTAAATTTGCCTCATAAAGGAGCTGGGTACCCTAGCATCTTTTTCTATCCTTTTAAAACAGTCTATATAGCATAGATCTTACTGGTTATTTAAAAGGTGGGCAGAATTTTTGTTTTGGGCCTGGTATGTTTAAAATACAAAGTGTTATAAACAATATCACCATCAACAAAACAGTCATAAAAGATAGGAGGCCAAAATCTTACACCAAGTCCCATTCCTTCAAAAACAAGAATCCGTTGAATTAACAAATAAAAAATAAGCAAAGAAAACACCTTTTTTCTGTGCCTCATTCCACTCTGTTGTGCCAGCTTTGGCCTTCTGTTTTTAACCTAGAGCATGAATTTTTTCTTTTTGTCTACAAGCTGCCTTTTTAGTACTATTTCATATCAGTACTCATGTTGTCTTATTAAAACCATCCAACTACTATCCGGTCAAATTGTCTTCTCCCACCTCCATTCATTTGCTTAGGCTTTTCCTTACGCCTAGAACACACTCTCTTGTCAATTCTGCCTTTTAGAATCTTTCCCTCCATCTAAGGTTTAAGACAGGGATTATCCTCCTTCATGAAACATTACCCGATTCACTCAGTTAAACTTTATCTCTTTGCCATTTTTCTTATGGAACTTCATTTAGATTTCTTTTTTTGCTCCTATCATACTCTCTGTTATATCACAATACATGTGTGCATCATATGTGTATATATAAAACATATACGCACATGTATATCTTTTCCTTCACTATCTCCCACAGGATTATACATGTGTATTTTAAAATCATTTTTGTATTCCCAGCACCTACACCACCACCTTGCGGATAGTAGGTGCTTAATAAATGTTGGTGACTTGAATTGAGCAAAGGTGTAGCACTGATGAATAGTTGTTTCCTCTGTTCTATGATAACAGAAATTTATATTGTGTGATGACTTATAAAGTACTTCATGTGTATGATCTCATTTAATCCTTACAACAACATTGTGTGATAGTATAAACATTATCATCCCCATTTTGCAGAAGAAGAAACTGATGGTCACAGAAATTGAGCAACGTGTCTAACCTGAGTGGCACAGGGGCTGGTGATAGTCTTGGAGTCAAGGGGACCTGAGTTCAAAGTCTGTCTCAGACCATTACTAGCTGTGTGATCAGGGAAAGTCATTCAATGTTTCTCACTCTCAGCTTCCTCAAATGTGAAATAAGGATAAGAAGAGCATCTGTTTCACAGATTGTTATGAAGATGTGTAAGATAACCTAATGAAAGTGCTTTGCAAATCTTGAAGTGCTTTATAAATGTTAGCTATTGTCCCAGGTGGCAGCCAGGTGGCAGAGTGGATAGAGCGCTGAGCTGAAGTCTTCCTGAGAAGACTCATCTTCCTGAGTTCAAATGCAGCCTCAGACACTCATTAGCTGTGTGACCCTGGGCAAGTCACTTAACCTCTGTCTACTTCAGTTTCCTCAACTGTAATATGAGGGTCATAGTATCACCTACCTTGCAGGGTTGTTATGAGCATCAAATAAGATTTATAAAGTGCTTAGCGCAGTGTCTGGCATAGAGTTTGCATTTAACAGGTGGTTATTCCCTTCTCCTTTTCTTTGAAGTGCCAAAATGCTGGACTTCAGCAAGGCGCCTAAGAAGCTATCTGGGTCCACACCATAGGCCTATGAGTATGCTATTAACCTTTTTGATGGTCTTGTGTAGGTCCCTCCTATTTCTATACACATGCATACCCACAATGGTCTTTAGAAGTGAGGTTTCTTCTCGTGTGCCCGTTTCCCCTTTGCATCCTCAGGATTGACCTTGACACACAGCAGGCTTTTGATAACTTGGTTGAATTTGAATTGGCTTTCTCATTTTCTCTAGCGTCTATCATTCTAATGATATAGCAGAATTAAAATTTCATTCAAGATCACTTCTCATTAGACACCTTTTGAAGTTGTGGAGGGTACATCAACTAAATCAAAGCCCTAATTTTTTCCAGGTTCCAGCTGTTAATTTATCAATATCTTTGTCTGTATTTAACTGTCTCACACAGCTAGTGACAGCTGGTTCCTCACAGTCAAAACAACCACATCATGGGAAGATTTGGAGGTTTTCCATGAGAGGCTAGTTAAATATGTCACTAACTCCTCATTTAATGGTTTAATAAACTTCCCGGGCCAGAGAAGTAATTTGCCCAAGCACTCTTTATATTCCACTATTTATATTCCAATATAAATATAAAAATCTAAAAGTAAAAAGATGTTAGTTCGACTTTTCTATTGTGCTAATCACTTATCTTCATTCAGTTGGAAACACACGTGTAAAAGGGTCAAGTCAACCCAGAAGAGATACTGATACAAAAGTCTAAATAAAAATACTTTCCTACAATCAAAGGAAGTACATTAAGAAAACACTTTGTAATGTCACCTCATAAAGCAAGACCTTATTGTTACCTTGTCACAGACTGGCAGTCCCTTTTTCCCATGCTTATTTGCTTTACCCATAGGATTACAAAACTGGTAGAAGAAAGGAATGTGTTACTGTATTTTCACTATATTTCAGGACTTCAATTTGATTAGACCTAACAAGTGGTTGTTGTTGTTCAGTCATTTCAGTCATGTCGGACTCTTGGTGACCCATGCTGGAGTGGTTTGCCATTCCCTTCTTCAGGTCATTTTACAGATGAGGAAACTGAGGCAAAGTTAAGTGACTTGCCCAGGGTCACACAGCTAGTGTCTGAGGTCAGATTTGAACTCAGGAAGAGGAATCTTCTTGACTCCATTCCCAGCCCTTTATCCCCTGTGCCACCTAACTGCCCTAGCATTTATTAGGTACCTGTTTAATAAGCTAGCATATGTTTTGGAGGCCAGAGATTTAAAAAAAGAAAAGATTTAAATAAAGTAGTCCCTGCCCTCAAGGAACTTACATTCTAGAAGAAGGAGAAATAAAATATGTAGAAAGATAAGTAAATACCTATAAACCAGTCAACATTTATTAGATACCTACTGTGTGCCAGACATTGTTCTGAGCACTAATCATAAGGATTTAGCATATACAGAGTAATTTTATAGTGAGGACACAGCACCGGTAACTGGGGGTGGTGACCTTAGAGCGAGGAGGGACCTTGGAGGTCATCCAGTCCAACCTTCTCATTTTACAAGTAAGGAAAATAAAGCCCACAGTGGTTAAGTGACTAGTCTAAGGTCACCCAGCTAGCGAGTGGCATAGCTAAATCCACAGTCTTGTATTCTTTCCATTATATCACAGTGTTTCCAGGAGTCTCTTTTACCACCTCCCTCCCCCATCCATTCCATTGTCTTCATGCCCTTTCCTCATTCTCTTTACCAAAACCTACTCTCTGGAAATGTTCTTATAAAACTTATTCACACCAAGGTAAAAATAATTTATATAGCTCAAACATTCCCTTTTCTAGATGCATTTGACTCCAGTCTGAGGCATGACTCTGGATATCAAATTTAAGGCTCAAATGCTCAAAATGGCGTCAGGGATTTATTGATTTATTTTTAGCATGGGCACTTTCCCTGAATCCCTGAAGTCATGGTGTGTAAGCACCACTTACTTTGCCTACCAGAAGGTCTGGCCCTGGTTGTGAGTATAAGGCTGGCTTCTAAATTGTTCAAACTTCACCTCAGGAGTTGTCAATTCACTTGAGAATAACTGGGCATTCAGATGTTGTTTTTGTCTATCATTCTCCAAGAGGACCATGACATCAGGAAGATGATGCCATGACTTGCAAGTGAATTGTATTTAAGTGAGGCAGGAGTGTGCAAAGTCACCAGCCTTATTTTATCCTCTGGAACCATCCAGTGGCATCTAGTGGCATTCCAGTGGAATCCAGTGGCAATCAGGAGGACTGGAAATCTGGAAATGGCCCCAGATGCAGTGGGAGACCCCGGCTTTTTAAAGCTAAGGTCTCTCCCAAGTCTCAGTTTGACTGAGGCAATGGCCATTCAGTGATTAAGGCTAGGTAAGAAATGAGACAAAGAATGACCTTTCTTACCTAGTCACCGGTTGCATATTTTTGTGTTTGGTCCATAAGTCAGTGACCCTCTATATTTACAAGTATCTAAGCATACACTGGTAATACATATACTGTTATTTTTTGTTGTGGTTCAGTCATACCCTACTCTTTGTGACTCCATTTGGGGTTTTCTTGGTAATGATACTAGAGCGGTTTGCTCTCCAGCTTGTTTTACAGATGAGGAAGCTGAGTCAAACAGGGTTAAGTGACTTGCCCAGGGTCACACAGCTTACGTCTGAGGCCAGATTTGAATGTGGGAAGATTGAATCTTACTGACTCGAGGCCTGGCACTCTATCCACTATGCTATCTAGCAAACCACCCATCTGGAAAAACTTTAGTTTTAAATTGTTTATACAAATTGGCTGTCTAAAAACAGAAAAATATTACAGTTAAAAATTAATATCTTATCAAAGTGCTTTAACGCTCTTCTGAAGTGTGGAGTAAAAACACGTCTACATACCTTTTTGAAGTTGTGAAAGTCCTTTTAGGAATGCTCTGGTTGGCTCAAAGGGAGGTTCTGACTGCTTTTTCAAATTGATCTTTGCCAATTATATGTAGC
The DNA here is from genome assembly GCA_028646515.1 of Pseudochirops corinnae. Taxonomy (NCBI): domain Eukaryota; kingdom Metazoa; phylum Chordata; class Mammalia; order Diprotodontia; family Pseudocheiridae; genus Pseudochirops; species Pseudochirops corinnae. Next base: position 129,103,190 of record CM053592.1, read on the forward strand.
TTCTTAAAACTCTCAGCATTTTTGCTTCATTGTTGTTGTTGTGGGATTCTAAAAGGTTGTGAAATTGAAAATTGACATCCCACTTTATTTTATATATATTAATCATCAATCCACTATATATTGGTTGCCTCTCCCCCCCCCCAAAAATGTGAGTTTGAGTTCCCATAACTCTGTAACTTCAGTGGCCTGAGGTAAAATTTGAAAATTGATATTCCATGATTAATCATTGATTGAAAATTGTATCTAATCAGTATATCTCATCAGAATCAATATTTGTGAATCAACTTGATTGTATATAGACCCTATTAGTAAAATATGTAAGAATTTTACTTCCCTATTTCTATTGGCTAAAGTCCAACCACAAAGATTCAGATCTGTGATGTTTTGTTGACCATGGGGTGACATGAGTCAATCTGGCCATGGGATGCTTGTCCTCCATGAGACTTTCCAGAGGATGTTAGTCATGCTGTGTTGATCCAGCTGGTGAGGAACTGACGTAAGCAGCACCAACTACTCAGAAGTGAAATATGTCTACGTGGTCATCGTGTAAATGCCATGGAAGAATTGCTCTGACTGTCAGATGCCTCCTTGACTACTGATGGGTCTTGGATCCAATTTATTGGTCTTTGCTAGCCATACTAATAAACTAATCGTGCTTAGAACATTTGTCTTTATTGAAAATTTTATCATAACAAGTTGGAGGTACTGGTAGGGAAGGGAGGGCTATCCAGACATGGGTGAGATTGCCTTAACCTAGAGGCAGATGGAATTTCCTGTACAGCAATAGAATCTCCCGTGATATTCGTGTGGACAGGCCATACACGGGCTGGATATCAATGCAGAAGAAACTGATTTGGAAGATTTAAATGGCTATATCTCAAGAGAATTGATTAAAGGATTGCTGAAAGATCATCCTGTAGTAGAAGGAGCACCATGCTTGGGTTCGGAAACTGTGGATCTCAGTCTCCACTCTGCCACCGTTACTAGTTGTGTGACTAAGAACAGGTTACTTACCCTCTCTCAATCTGGTTCCTTATCTGTTAAATGGGTGTAGTACTTTTACTTCCCAGTTCAAATATAAAGAATTGGAAAGGATGTTAGAGATGACTGAGTAGAACTTCCTTGTTTTGTAGATGAGGAAGCAGAATCTCAGATAAGTGCAATATCTTGCTCAAGGACACACAGGGAAAGAGTACAGAGCTAGATTTGAACTCAGGACCTCTACCTCCAAAATCAATACTCTTTCTCCTGCACTGCCCTGCCCTTTAGACCCCCATAGCAAACACATTGATTTACTGTGAGGAAGAGCACTCTGAAAATTATAATTTGTTTAATAAGTGTGAGTCATTGTTATTAACATTATTATACATAGAAATATGCATGTATCATGTGTGTCATATTAGCTTATGGTGCAAAACTGGAGGGATGGATAGTGCTACAATTATAAACCCTTTACAACTTGGAATAATGGGTTGAATCTAGTAAGAAGAAGAGAAAATTTGTTTTAGGTCCGGAGAAAGAGTCACATGTGGGATAGACATGTAGCTAGCTGACAATTGAAAATAAAAAAGAGTTAAGAATTTCTAGGTCCATTTGAATTACTGCTATGATGTGGTTGTCAAAAAAAGGCCGATGTAAACTTGAGCTGTGTTAACAGTAGCATAGAGTCCAGAGAAATGACTGGCCAGACCACACAGGGAACCTTAGGTTCACTTGTGGGAACTACATTTTAAGAGGAGCATTAACAAGTTGACTTGTCTAAAGGAGAGTGATTAGAAGACTTTTAATGAGATTTAAAATTATGGGGCAAAGATGAATGGAAGGAGCCAATGCTGTTTTGTGGAAAACAAACAAAGTTTTGGGCAGGAGTGGGGATTGAGCATTGTTTTGTAAACTTTGGAGGACTGTCATTTGGAAAAGGAAAGAAATAAGCATTTATTAAGTGTCTACAAGATTTGACAGCTTTTGCTTGATTTTGGAAGGCAGAGCAAGGATGGGAGATGTATATTGTAAAGCAGCAGATTTAGGTTTAATGTCAGGAAAAAAACAGCAACATCAACAGCAATGAAACCCTTCTCACCCAAATAGTGGGATGCCTCAGGAGGCAGCGAATTACCGGCTTGAGAGATTTTAAAACAAAGGCTCAATGACTCCTCTGAATCACAGCGTCATGGATCTAGAACCAGAAGAGACTTGAGTGATCCTTAAGTCTCTTATTTTACAGATAAGGAAAATATGGTCAAGAAAGGTAAACTGAGGCCCAAGGTCAACCCAGATGGAAAGTAGCAGTTGGGATATGAACTTGGGTCCTTTAAGTCCTAATCTAATTCCTTTTCCATTGATTATCAGGAACTGTTACAGGTGGATTCCCCATTCATTTGAGATTAGGGCAGATATCTTCTGAAATTCCTTCCAGTTTTGACATTTTATTCTTCTGTATTCTATTTACAAAGCAACAATTCTATTTACAATAGTACACTTAGCTTTTATTGAATTTTGGATTGTCACTAGAACAACAAGGTGACACAATAGGAATAAACAGTACAGCTCCAGCTCCCCTCCTACTGCCCTGAAGATCTGAGACTATGTACAGATACGTAGTAGTAATTGGGAAATCTAAGGAGATATCAGAGTTTTGTTTTGTTTTGTTTTCTCAGCCCAAGATCAGCTAGTAGAATGGGTCATTTCAAGTAGACTGAAGGCTTAGCCATAGTCCTAGACCAGAACTGTAAGGTCTCACAGTGGGTCTGATCTAGGCCTTGGGTCTCAGGGCTCCAAACAAGACTGGACCAGCAGCCAGAGTCTGCCAAGATGAATGACAGACTTAGCCCAGGCCCCGGTAGAATTTCTCTGAGTATGCTATTAGTTGTTGTTCAGCCATTTTCAGTTGTGTCCAACTCTTTATGACCACATTTGGGGTTTTCTTAGCAAAGAAACTGGAGTGGTTTGTCATTTCCTTCTCCAGCTCATTTAACAAATGAGGAAACTGAGGCTGGTACTATGTGCTATGAGTCTATTATACTTTTTGGCTCGCTGACAGGGGGTAGGGGGCAGCTGCTGTCTAATGGAGCACCACCCAGGGGCAAGTCTACAGCAGTATCACCTGGACACATACCAGAACCTAGAGCCTAGAAAGTCCCAGAAGGCACCAATCACACTGAATATTTCATCTAACTACATAGAAACTTCTGAAAGGCTGCAGCTGCCTACCTCAAATCACTTCTGTGATCCTTGAAGAACACAACACTTAATTCCTAAAAACACAGCAGCAGAATTCCAGTTAAAATAAGGCATAACAGTTTCTGCAGAAGTGTATGAATCCTGATCCTAACACAAAATTCTAATCTGGGAAGTAAGGCTATGAGAATGAGCAAACAAAAAACAACAAAGAACAATGTTGTGCCAGAGATGCCCAACCCAAGACAGAAACCAAGAAGTGGTGAATCACTCCAAAACATACAAGAAAAGCCTCAAAGAAAAACACCGCTTGTGCACCAGATCAATTAGAATTGTAGAAGAGATGAAGCGAGAGTAAAAAATAAATAGTGAAAATAATAATATAAAAGAGAAGAGAACAACATAGGAAAGAATTTGAAAGGAAATGAAAGCACTAGGGCAAAGACTTTGCAAAGAGAATTAACTAAGCACAAAAGGTATACAACACAGCCCAGGTAGAGACTCTGAAAATTAGAATGGATCAAACAGAAGTGAGTGACTCCATGAGACAAGAAATATTAAAGCAAAGTCAAAAGACTGAGAAAGGGAGAATTTAAGATTCAGGTCAGTGGTATCAAACTCAGAGAGAAGCAGACCTATTTAGGCTACATATTAACTTAGAAAACTACAAATTAACACTATCTATATTGCATTGCATTTTGATGTATTTTGTTGAGCATTTCCCAATTACCTTTTAATCTGACTCAGGTCTCACTCAGGTGCTTTGCTGCACATGTGGACATGAGACACTAGTTTGGATGTTATTGGGTGTGTTAGATGACTAGAAAACTGTGACCCAAAAAAGAGCCAGGATATCACATTTCAAGGAACCATGAAAGGAAAACGTCCAGACATTTTACAACAGGAAGACAAAGTCAAAAATAGAAAGAATTCATTAATTACCTCGTGAAAATAACCTCCAAAAACAAACTCCTAGGATCTTTATAGCCCAAATACAGTGTTTTAGGTCAAAGAAAAAATATGAAATTTAAAAAAATAGTGGGAAAGATAGAGCTCAAATACCAAGGAACTCTGGTCAGGATCACACATGATTTAGCAGCTACCTCCACTAAGATGTTGAGACCATAGGATATAATATTCCAAAAGGCAAAAGTGGAGGTTTACAAAGAAGAATAATTTATCCAGCAAAACCAATTGTAATCCTGCTGGAGGAATTTCTGGTGAAATAATAAAAACTGGATAGATACATTGAAATATAAATATAGAAATAAAGAGAAACTTACAGTAAATACAAATGTGAATATTCAAAAGGGACTTTATATGAATGACATATTTATATTCTGAAGGGGGAGAAAATGAGTATCTTCTTGGACCCTGGTATCAGAGGTCACAAAGGGAGTTGAGTAAGAGGGCCTGGATGTGTTTTGTTCTGTTTTAATAATGTTAAAAGAAAAAAGGAAAGGGAGGAGGGTGAAAGGATGATCCAATGGAGAAGGAAAGGAAAATAAGGGGAGGATTTAGCTCTGATAAAAGAAGTCTATATAAATGAGGAAGGGGTAGAGAAAGAGAACATCACTGGAATTTCACTTTCATCTGAACTGGTCAAAGGAGTGTAAACCACACATAATCACACATATATATACACAAAGTGTTTGTTGAAAAAAAACATTCAATTCTATAGGGAAACATAAATATGCAGGGAAAGTGAGAAGAGGGGAATAAGAGAGAGAGTAGATTTAAGGAGAAAGGAGAAATTACTCAAACAAAAAAAACTTAAGTTCAAAGTGGAGATTGTGAAGAAGAATGTAAAAAAGAGAGGGTAAGCACCTGTGATTGATGTCTGACTGTGGGAAGAGGGGCAGGGGAGTGAAAGCCAGTTTCATTAATAGAGAGAATTGCTGCTGAACACACTCTGATTGACTCTTCTTCCATGTTTAAAGGAGAGGAATGAATAAAGAAAACAGTATAAGAGAATGGGGTGGAAGGAAATATACAATTTTTAAAATCATAATTATAAATGTGAATAGGTTAAACTTACCTAAAAAATAGAGAAAGATCATAAACTGAATTAGAAAGCAGACTCAAACAGTATGTTGTCAAAAACTTAAAGATTCACATAGTATTAACAGAAAGACATGGAGTTTTAGTTTAACTAAAAAAAAAAGCAGGGATAGCAATTATAATGTCAGGTAAGTCAATAGGAAAAATAGGCTTTATTAAAAGAGATAGACAGGGAAACTGCATTCTGCTGAAAAGTACCAAAGACAATTTATTTCAATACCACATATGCACCAAATGTCATAGTATCTAATACTTAAAGAAAAAGGTAAATGAGTTTCAGGAGAAATAAATAATGAAATGATAATGTTGGGAGACTTCAATGTATTTCTTTCAGAACCAAACAAGTATAAGTGATAAGCAAAAAAGAAGTAAAAAATTATCTGAATAGCATGTTAGTAAAGCTAGATATAATAGATTATGACAATTATTGAATAAAAATAAAAAGGACTACACATGTTCTTAGAAGTGCAAAGGACCCTTACAAAAACTGACCGTGTATTAGTGGATAAAACCCCATAAGTGCCAAAAAATATTAAACACATATCAATGGCCACAAAGATATAAAATTCATATTTAATAAATAGCCACTGAAGAAATGAATAAAAATTAGAAAGACTAAATAACTTAATCTTAAATATTGGATGAGTATAAGGACAAATCATTAAAATAGATAATTTCACTGAAGACAATGACAACAATAAGACAACATAAAAAATTTTGGGATGCAGCCAAAGTAGTCTTCTGGAAAAAAATGTCTTTCTCTCTCTTTCACCAGCAAAAGACAGAAACAACACATAAATGAACTTGCATACAACTGAAAAAAAGCCCTAAAAAACCAACAAATTTAAAACCTCAACTAAACGCCTGAAAAGTAAAGATGACATAAATAAGAAGTTAAAAACTGAATTAATAAAAAAACTAGGAGCTGTTAAAACAAAAAAGAAATAGACAAACCCTTAGCCAACTTGATTAAAAATAAAGAGGAAAGCCAAATTACCATTGTCAATAATTAAAAAGGGAAATTCACAATAAATTTTTGTAGAGCTCTGTACCAATAAAACTGGCAACTGAAATAAAATGGATGAGTATTTATAAAAACCCAAAATGTTCATTTAACAGAACAAAAAGTAGAATTTGAATAGTCCAGTCTCAGAAAAAGAAATTGAACAAACTATAAATCAACTTGTAAGTGGGATAAAAACTAAAAGGCCACATGGATTTATAAGTGGATTCTATTACATGTTCAAAGAACAATTCCAGTATTTCACAAACAATTTGAAAAAATAATGAAAGAAGGGATCTTACCAAATTCCTTCTATGATACAAGTATGTTCTTGATAACCAAGAAGAGTCAAACCAGAAAAAGAAAAATAATAGATTGTTGTATGTAAATATAATGAAACACTGTTATACCATAGGGAATTGTGAAGGGGCATGGCTTGAGAGAAACCTTGAAGAATTACATGAACTGATGCTGAATGAATTAAGAAGAATCAGGAGGATGACTATACAATGATTATATAATGTAATTTTACAATGACAACACAATAAAAAAAAAAGAAAACCCTAGCAACTTTGAAAGCCAATAAGGACTCAGTTCTATACAATGACTGACAGTGCTTCTAATTTCTGTCTAGACTCTAGTCAAAAGTCACCTTCTGCAGAAGGCCTTTCCCTCAAGGTTATTTTACTTCTACTTTGTATGTATCTTGTCCCCAAGTTCTTACCTAAATTAATACCTGCCATATATATTGGAATTATAAAGATAGGAACTGAACCTATGATTTCTTTTCTATAGAGAAAATCATGGTTAAGAATCTCCCTCTACCAAAACAGGATAGCAGTTTTTCTACAATTTAGAGACTTTGAGAGTTGTCTAGTGACTCTTCCACTGCCCTTCCTCTTCTCTCTCTATCCTCTCTTCAATCTCTCTCTTTCTTTTCCTCTTTCCTCTTCCTTGCCCTCCCCCTTTTCTCTCTCCATTTTCTAGGGAAGGAATGTGAAGACTCTTGACTTCATTTCCCAAAGTGCTAATGATGCTGTGGTCCATGAGCCTGACTTTAGACCAACAGTGCTAAAGCCTGGTACACCTGGAGTTTGGTCCTGGTGCTCTGTTAGCAAACTCTGAGGCAAGTGGTTGTCATTCCCCTCCAAAGGCAGCCCTTGTTCTTCTCACTTTCCTTTTTCTCCTGCTCTTCCTTATCTCCTTTCTCCTCCACATTTATTTTCTCTTTATTGTTCTACCTATCTCTCATTTCCCTCTTATTTCTCTTCATCTTGAAAATTTAATCCAGTACACATTCATGAACCATTTCTTATGTGCAGAGCGCTTTGTTAGGTGCTGGAGAAGAGGGGAGTACATACACACACCTATATACACACATATATGTATGGTACATATATATGCATATATGTATATATTTATATATCACATGGTTAAAATCCTCGTGGAGTATAAAATATTTTTTAGAAGAAAATATTTATAAAACATTATTTACCCTTAGAATAACTCAGGAAGGTAGGTAGGATAAGTAGTCAGGCAGGCAGCTTTTTTTTCTTTTTTAAAAATTTTAGGCATACTAAACTTAAATACAAAATAAGAAAAGAAAAAGAAACATCATAAACTTAAATATAAAATGAGAAAAGAAAAAATCTCGTGTGCCCAGCAGAACATATGAGAGGATTTAGAATATATAACAATAATTTTTCATTTCAAGGAAGCATATATGTTAAATATCGTTCATTATGTTGAAAGCTGTTAGTCTTTTCTTTGCTTCCTTGTAGGTTTTCTTTTGTTCTTTGCTGTACACTTTTTACTTTGTTCTTTTTCCCTCCTTCCTCCTACCTGCCACCCCCAAGGCTACAATTGAGCATGGATGTATTTATAATATAGGTATTGAGATACACACACACATACACAAACATACGTATATAAGCATATACTTTCTCTAAGAGATTTTACTCCTAATCTTTGTTTTTATGTTTGTGCATATCTCTTTTTCCCTATCTCTCCTAACTCCTCTACTTCACTTCTATCTGCTACCTTACCCTCCTATTGCTTAGCCTACCCTCACTCCAGCAATCCCTCTCTTATCTTCCCATATCCCTAAATCTGAACAGTCTTCAATATTCCCCCTTTAACCTATTCCTCCTTCCCTCCCTATCCTCTTAGAATTTTGTTTCTTTTTAAATTTAGAAAACTTTTATACTCTTCTAAATGTATATGTATTTTCCCTTCTTAAATCCATTCCTGATGAAAATCATTTCCAGAACCAACAGCTCCTTCCCCAATCTAATTCTTCTGTATTGGTTCTTCCTTTTGCACCTCATTTGTATAAGATAATTGCTCTTTTAGTTGTTCTTGAATGATTCTAGTTTTTGAAGTCATATACTCAGATCTACCCCAATCTTCTTATAAGCTATCTAATTACTAGTAACAATCTTAGACATAGGCTTTGCGTTTTCCATACATAGAAGATAAACATTCTATCCTTATTTAGTCCCTTGTAATTGGTCATTGGTATGTACCTTGTATTTGTCCTGGCTTTGTATATCAAATCTTGTATTTAGTTTAGGTTTATTTTTTTCTTAAGCAAAATCCTGAAAGACTGACAATTGATCAAATGTCCATTTTTTTTCCCATTCAGAATTATGCTTAGCTTTGCTAGGTGTGATCATTTCCATCGGAGGCCCAGTTCTTCTGCTCTTCAATATATAATGTTCCAAGACTTGTGATCTTTTAGTGTTGCTAACGTTAGGTCTTGTGTGATTCTAATTGTGGTACTGTCATATGTAAATTATTTTTTCTTGTTGCTCTTAATATTTTGTTCTTGATCTAGGGGTTTTGGAGTTTGGCTGTAATATTTCTGTGAATTCTCCTTGAAGGAACACTTTCTGCTGGTGATCAGTTGATTTTTTCTATTTTTGCTTTCCACTCTTGTTCTAATGCTTCAGGACAATTTTCTTTAATTATTTCTTGTATTGTTGTTTCAAGATTCTTTTTTTTAATCAGAACTTGTCGGTAGTTCAATTATTCTTATATTTTCTCTTCTTGATCTGTTCTGTAGATGTTGCTTTTCTCATGAGATGTTTCACATCCTCTTCTATTTTGTCATTCTTTATATTTTATTTTTTTTAAATTTCTTCATCTTTTATAACTTTACTGACTTCCCCTTGACCAATTATGATTTTAATATGATTCCTTAAGATTCTGGATCTCCTTTTCTATTTGGTTGGCTTTCTTGTCATAATCTTGTTTTCTTTGTGTTATTCTTACTTTTCTTTTTAATTTTTCCTCAATCTCTCTCACTTGATTTTTAAAGTCTTTTTTAAGCTCTTCAGTGAATTCTTTTTGGGCAGGTGACAATTTGACATTACTCTTTGGGGGTAGAAGAGGATTTCTTTCCTTCATTATCCTCCTCTGAAGATGAACCCTGGTCTTCTCTATTCCTGTAGTAGCTCTCTATGGTTGGATTCTTTCTCCTTTGCTTGTGTATTTTTTTATTTTTTGGTGGGGAGGTAATAATTTAGTTTTTATAATCACCTCTAGTCTTGCAGTATGGGGATGGTGCCTCTGATCCTCTTCAGTTCTCGCCTCTAACTTTGAACTCAAGCCAAAGTGCTCCAGCCTCCTGTAAGTGCCCACAGGCAGTGTCTTCCCTGCCCCATTGCTTGAGCACTTACGGGCTTGTGCCAGTTCCCTCTAGCCTCTGCCTCTCTCTGCAGCACAGCTGGGTCTGAAATTCCTTATCAACAGATGTTCCCTTCATCTTCCTGGGCTCAGATGCCCAACTCCCCTCACTGTTCGGGGGTGGGGGTGGGGGTTAAAAGTTCCTGTGGCTAAGGACTAGGCAGCCTCTCAAACCAACTAATCCCAGGGCTTGCTGCTTGTTGTTAAAGCAGCTTGCCAAAATGGACTCTAGCCTGGAGGTGTTTACTTGTCACCAGGAGGAAATCCAGTCCCCAGATCTTCCTTCAGATCTTCTCTGATTGTCCCAGAAGGATCCCTGTTCTGCCTTTACTCTTATTTGTTTTCATGGCTCTATGTTCACACAGACACACTATTTTACCTGTTTTGTGGAGAAAAATCTTGAGAGCTTGAAATTTCCTGACCTATTCCTCCATCTTCCCAGAATCCGCTCCAGGTAGCATTTATTAACTGTCTGCTATGTGCGAGGCACTTTACTGAACACTGGGGACACAAAGGCAGAATTTAGCATTTAAAAGAAGCCTCCATGGCCATCTTGTCCTACCCATCCACAAAAGGAATCCCCAACTGACATACTGTTCATTCAGCTTCCAACCTTTCCAGGTAAGTCATTCTATTTTCACATGGTGCTCATCGTTGAAAATATTTTCCCCCTGACAATCAGGCCTAAATTGACTTCTTTACCCCTTCCAGACACTGTTACTGCTTCTGCTTTCTGGGACTGCACAGAGCAAACTTCATCCCACCTCTAGATGACAGGTATTCAAACACTTGAAGACAGATATCATGTTCTCCCCTCTGCTCCACCTCCCTTGAGTCTTTAATTCTCAGGACTAAGCATCCCCAACTCCTTCAACTCGTCTTCATGTGACATGGACTTGAGGACCTTCACCATTCTAATTGTCCTGCTCTGGACACTGTCACTTTTCAATGTACTTCTTTAACTGTGTACTCCCAGTGGGGTCTGATGAGGGCAGAGTATAGTAAAATGATCAGTCCCCTCGTCTTGAAAACTGTGTCTCTCTTAAAGCATTTCAGGAGCATATTAGCTATTTTGGCTGCCACACCACACTGCTGACTAGTGTTACTCTTTTTTTTTTTTGCTTTTTGGAGAGCAGTTGGGGTTAAGTGACTTGCCCAAGGTCACATGGCTAGTTTTTGTGTTAAGTGTCTGAGGTCGAATTTGAACTCAGGTCCTCCTGACTCCAGGGCTGGTGCTCTATTCACTGTGTCACCTAGCCACCCCAACTAGTGTTACTCTTGTGGTCCACTGAAACCCCCAGATCTTTTTCAGAACAACAGCTGACTGTCTCTCCCCCATTTTGTACTGGTGAAGCTGACTTTTTTGTACCTAAATCTTATAGTTTTGAATGTGGTCAATGGGGAAATTTGTCTTGATTCCAAATGTTTGTTTACAAGGGTTTTTTTTTTAAACCTTTTTTATTAAGGGTTGGCAAGATAGGAGAGAGAGAAAAAAAATTCTTGTTAATTGAAAATAAAAACAGAAGAAAAATGTCTTTACATGGATGACTTTCATCCTCTTTTTCTGTGTGGTGCTCACAATGCTAGAACTCCTGAAGCACATACTCAGGACTTCTAGGGGCGCTCTCAAGCACTGTTTAAATCTGCTAGTGGGACCTGGAGCTAAACAGATGTCTGACCTCCTGCCTTGAGCCAGAAACCCTTCAGGAGATTGAGTGAATGAGGGAAGTCATCTGGGAATCATCTGGGCTACACTGAAATCCTAAACAGAGCCATAACTAGGACAAGACAACAAGGTCTTTGCCCCAAGGTGTCAAATTTTGAGTTTGCTAACAGTACCTTTGTTCCTCTTTGGTGGCATAGAAATGACAGCAATTAGTACCTAGTTAGCCATAATAATTAATTAAAGCAGGTAAGTTCTAGAGTGAGTTCTTTTCCCTATCCTGACCTGTTCCCTTGTTCTCTGTGTTATAGCCTTTCCAGCAGTAGTTTCACACAAGTGTCCTGGGGTCTGTTTCTTTTCCCCGGCCCCTCTCCCAACTCACAGGGCATTCTGTGCCAAGCCCCATTGTGGGGCTTGTTCTAACTATAAATATTTTCAATTTCCATCTCTGTTCTTGGTTGTGTCCTTGACTGGATCTCTCCCTCCCTGGACCTGATAGCCCCTTCTTGGTCATCTGAGCAGAAGACTGTTGGAGCTTTGGCTTGACTGGAAGATTTCTCTAGACCAGAGTGAAAAGCCAATCCTGGGAGCAAGCCTTTGTTTTTCAGTATTTCATGTTCAGCAAAAATAACATAGATCCTCCAAGAACCTGGCTGGAAACCAGCCCCTGAAAGCCTCCCCCGTTAGTCAGGCATGGTCATCCCACTTCTGCCTGCTTAGATTCTCTCTTGCTGTTTTTGGTAGAGCTCTGTAGCTCCCCCTTTGTGGGCCTCTCTTCTATCCTCTCTGTAAGGTTGAATTCCCTGATGGTGATCGTAATTATAAGCATATGTTGTTACTGTTGGCTACTATTGGATTTGCCGTCTGGAGTCTTATAAAAAAAAGAAAGAAAGTCGGTTTGGGGCTATTTCCTCTCCTCTCTTGGTAAATTCAGGGGACGAGGCAGTTAAACGGAGATCGTCAGCTGCATTCTGGGGCCAGAGATGCATGCTAAGCACAAGTTTGAACCAGGTAGCCATGTCGGGCAATTACTTTATCAGCAGAACATTTTATGGCTTAATGTCACAGTTGCAGGAGCTGAATCTTAAGGAGTTGTTGGCGTACAGACCTCTGTGGGGAGACGGAGCATCCTCAGGATCTTTGAAGGCCAAGAATTATTTCAAAATGAGACATTTCTGTAAATCTCTTTCTTTTTTTGTTTGTTTCATTGTGTTAATTTAATGCATCCCTTCCCCAAAAGCATCATCTTTGCAACCTGAATAATGAAGACTGAGACCTAAGATTTTCAAAATGTTGGCTTTATTTCTTCAAGGTTCAGTTTAATGGGGGGGTGTGGGGGTGAGAGGCAGGAGGGCAGCAGTAGCAGTTTTAAAGGCTCAGTAGAGAGAGATCTGTAGTTATTTGCTATGGCTCACATAAAGGAAAGTGGAATCTTCTTAGAGTTAATTGTTATTTATAGAATCACTGAATGGTACCTTAGAGATCATCCAATCCAGCCATCTAGTTTAACCAGTCATAGGATATAATCTTTGAAGCAGTAGGAAGATTCTTTGGAGTTAGAAGGCCTGGGTTCAAATCCTGCCTCTAATCTGATGCTTTCTACCTGAAAGACCTTATATAAGTCACTTAATCTCCCTGGCCATTTCATCTTGGGTAAAATGAGGAGGTTAGATCAGATGGACTGGGTCTAGATATATAACATGATGACCTTAGATATCCAATATCCCCTCACAGTACAGATGAAGGCAGAAAAGACTTGCTTGAGGTCACATAAGTAGTAAAGAGCAGAACTAGGACATGAAGCCAGGTCTGTTGACTCCAAGTCCAGTGTTCTTGCTACTCTATCATCCTTCCTCCATTCAGTTTAATAATTCAGTTCATCACCAGTTTCTTAAGCACCTAATATGTTCAGAGCTCTGGCAATATAAAGACAAAAACAGACCATTCCCGGATGGAAGGACCTCAGGCTCTAGTGGGAATACCTACTATATAAAGATAATAATAATATGTGATTTGTAGCAAAAGGAGCAAATGGTGGCAGAGTTCTAACAGAGAGCTCTAAAAATATTTGGGAAAATATTATTGTGCTATAAGAAATGGTGAACAGACAGACTTCAGAAAAACCCAGAAAGATTTATATGAACTGGTGCTGAGTGAAGGAAGAGAGCAGAACTGGGAGAACATTGTACACAGTAACAGCCACAGTGTGTGATGACTGATTCTGATAGACTTAGCCCTTCTCAGTAATGCAAAGACCTAAAACAATTCCAAAGGACTCATTATAGCTGCTCTATACCCACCATGACCCTCTCCTTTGATGTTGTGGTCATTCTCAATTTTAATTCTTTGGAGACTGGATTATTATATGTTTCACAGGCATATGCTATAAGAGATTTTGTTTTATAGAAAATCTTAGGATCGTTCAAAAAACTTCACAGTTTCCTAAAGTCAATTCATCCTCTTATCCATCTCCACTTTGATTTGTAACCCAACTTGTTGTACCTTTAAAGGCTCCATCCAAGATATATATATCTACTGAAATTTTAATACCTGCCTTAATTCCATCCTATACTCTGTTCTTCTGTTTTGTTAAAGTGTTGGGTCTCATATGAAGCCTAAATTCTTCTTTGTAACTTTTATCTTGCTTCTGTAAAGAGATGTGGTGAAGTGATGAACATTATGTTTATTTTTACATCTGTTAGAATCCTTAAAGTAAGTCAATTTTTTTCACCATATATTTTTTTTAAAAGATAGTGTGTACTGGGTTAGGATGTTCAGAAACGGGAACAAGATTTAGGAGAATAGCCACCTAGAAAAACTTTCTAAGGAGTTGAGTTACCTCAGACCAGAGGAGAAAGTCACCAGAGGCTTGAGAAAGTACTAGAAACCAAACTAGGGAAGGATGAGTGAGCTGTAGGGTTCCCATGGAGCTTGCTATGAGTGACTGATGTGTCCCTTTACCCCCACTGTTTTGGGGGAGACTGACATGTTAAATGGGAGCAAGTATAGTGCTTCCCCAGGAGACAGATGTCAGAATATCAATAGCAGCCATTTAGAAGTGAACGATTCTAGAATTTAATGCCTGACAATTCTAAGACATTACTTGTTATTTTACCTTGTTAAATGTCTTTGCTTTGAATTTTCAGCTGGCAGGTTTGAGTTAATAAAAGAAACATTGGTGGGGGGCTCATCAGTATTGGATTTGTACATTACTATCCCAACAATACCAGTGAAACTGGAGTTAGCTAAGAATGGGACTACTTTAAGGATCCTGAAAATACTTGAACACAGCTCTCATGTCTGATAATTCTCCACTTCAGGTTAAAAATTCCCATTTCTTTAAGCCTGTTTTCATACAACATGAACTCAAGGCCTCCTCTGGGCATACTCAAGCTCATCAATGTCCTACTTAAAATATGATCTCCAAAACTTAACCCAATATTCCAGATGTGGTCTAACTAGGGGGTAGTAAAACCAGACTTTGAACTTCCCAGTCCTGTGTACTTTGTCTCTCTCAATATAGACCGAAATATCCTGAGTTTCTTGGGCTGCCTTATCACACTGCTGACACAATGACCTTGTTTTAAGCAAAATGATGTCCCCTCCATCTTGTAAAGCTCATTCATTCATTCATCTGTTTATTTATTTATTTATTTTTTGGAAACCACATGTAAGACTTTGCATTTATCCCTGTAAAACAGCATCTTGTTAGTGAACAAACATTTATTCAGTATGTGCTGTGTCCCAGATACTGTGATAAGCACTGGAAATACAAAAAAAAAAAAAAAAAAAAAAAGCAGAAAAAAGACAGTCCCTATTGTCAAGGAGCTTACATTCTAAAGGAGGAAGGCAATACTTAATCAGGAACTGAAAAGCAGGGTCAGGGCAGTAGCAGGTGCCCATCATAGCATCATGGCAGACAGAGAGCTGTGGAGATCAGCCAGCACTACCAGCGGAGAGGCATCTTTGGCCCAGACCTCCTCCTTCAGCTGGAGGTTCTAGGAGGAACCAGTCAGTCAAATGGTAAGGTCTCAGCAATCGAGGATCTGTCCAATGTGAAAAGTCGTGAAGCAGTGGAGTAAGTTCCCAGGGTGAAGAGGTCTCTCTGACATGGTAGAGAAAGTCCTGAGGAGATGAGTTAATGGGGCACACTACAGAGGAATGAAGATTAGATTTGTTCTCACGTTCTCTCCTGATGAGATGTTTTTGAATTTATGTTCTGTTATCCAATATGTTAGCAATCACTTTCAGCTTTGTGTCATCTGCAAATTTAATAAACATATCATTTATGTATTTACCCAAATCTCTGATAAAAAATATTAGCAGAAGAGTAAGTAGAGTTTCAAGGATCACTGCTTTGGAGACCTCCTTCCAAATTGACATGAAACTGATAAAGACTACTCTTTCAGACAAGTGGTCTGACATAGTGGATAGGGTACTAAATTCGAAATCAGAGAGAGCTGGATTTGAATTCTGTCTCAGACACTTGCTAGATGTGTGACCCCGGACAAGTCACTTAACCTCTCTGGGCCTGTTTCCTCATATGTAAAATAAGGGAGTTGGACTCAATATCAAAGGTCACTTCTGGCTCTAAACTTATCATTCTATGAACACTATTAACGTCTCTTGAGAGAGAAGGCAATACTGTTTTGAGGGGAGAAAGGAACAAAATAGATAATCAAGCAATAATAAAAATTTGTGCATCATTGAGGGCTCAGTTGAGATTAGATAACATGAATGCATGTAGGGGATGCTATTGACATGTTGATGTGGCTTCCTTTGGCAGTGGTTAGCTGCTTGAAAGTAGGAATGAAGAAGGATGCTAGGGTGATCCAGGTTTAAGGATTAGCCAAGCATGAGTGACAGATGGACAAAGAGGTAAGAAATGAAAGAATTGCAGAAATGAATAGTGAGAGTGGTTCACTTCAGTTTCAAGGAAGAAAGTGAGACTAGAAGAAGGGTGCTGGGCTGGGAGAAGATGGAGAGGAGGAGGGGCTGGAGGTTACAGAAAAGAAGAAGGATAAGTTAGGGAAAACTGAGGCAGAGGGAGAGATGGAAGGACAATAATTTTTGACCTGAATTTCAGAGATCTACAACGCATTTTTAATCTGCATTATTAATATTTCTCTATCACTTTCTTTTCTAAACAGTAAATAAAACAATAATTCAAGTCGTAATTTGTAGTGTTGGCCAATTTCAGAAATTTCAGAGTTCAAGATGCCTGGTATATAGAAAGTGCTTGGGAAATGTTTTGTTCTATATCTCTCCATCCATCTATCTGTCTATCTTTATATGTCTGTCTGTCTGTCTACCTGTCTCTGTCTTTCTATTAAAAAATAATAATAGTCAGGATTTTTTTTGTCTTTCCTCTTTTCTTTTGCTTGTAGGTTGAGAAATACCCTATAAAACTAAGCTGGCACTTGCATAGCACCTACTATGGGCTAGACTCTGTGCTAAGTGCTTTATAATTATTATCTCAGTTGATCCTCACAACAACCTGGTGAGGTAAGTGTTGTTAGTGTCCCCATAAAAGATGAGGAAACACAAACAGACAGAGGTTAAGTGACTTGCCTAGGGCCACACAGCCAGTGCCTGAGGTCAAATTTGAACTCGGATCTCACTGAATCTCATATGCTATCCATTGCTCTATGTTATGTTATATTTGAGCATGCCCAGTTTGTCTAAGATGGAGCCTGCCCCAACTCCTACCATGAAGACAAGGGTTAGCCTCCGTCAACTGACTGTTTGAACCTTTAAAGTGGAAAGACCGAGCCGTTCACTCCCTTGTCCTCCATCTTTGGGCTGTAGTCTTTCTGAAAACTTCTATCTGATGAGCCCTGTCCACACGCTGAGAGAGAAAGGGAACATCCTGCCCCCTTTTTTAGGGTTTATATCAGGCTTATAACACAACATCTCTTGCATCTATCCCCTTCTCTCTATTCACATAGATACTACCCTTGTTCTAATTCTCTTTTTTCCTTTAGATTATGGCAATAGCCTCCCAATTGGTCTTCCTGCTTCACATCTCTTCCCATTCCAATCCAACCGTAGCTAGAAAAATGATTTTCCTAAAGTGTAAATCTGGCCGCGTCACTCTCCTTATTCAGTAACTCAATGGCTCCCTGTTGATTCTAGGATCAAATATTATTTCTACTTTATCTCATTTAATTTCTATTTGTGTGTGTTTTCTAGTGCACATTTATTATTATAGTAATATCATTGTCAGCATTCAGTCATGTCTGACTCATACGGAGTTTTCTTTGTGAAAATATTGGAGTGGTTCGCCATTTCCTTCTCCAGTGGATTAAGGTAAACAGATGTTAAGTGACTTGCCCAGGGTCATACAACCAGTAAGTGTCTGAGGCTGGATTTGAACTCAGGTCTTCCTGCCCCCAGGCCCAGTGGTCTATACCCTGAGCCACCTAGTTACCTCTTGTAGAATAGTTGTTCAGTTGTGTTCAGTCATGTCCAACTCTTCATGACCCTGTTTGGGGTTTTCTTGGCAAAGATACAGGAATTTTTTGCCATTTCCTTCTCCAGCTAATTTTACACATGAGAAAAATAAGGCGAACAGGGTTAAGTGACTTTCCTACATGTAATTTTAAAATAAGTACAGATATTTTGGTAGTCTATCTGGAATATAGATCTATGTGCTTAAAAATTTTTTTATTGATAGAAGCATACTCAAAAATATTTGGAGACCATTGGGCTAGGTGATTTCTTTGGCTTCATCCCCTCTCTAATATTCTACAACATCTACTTCCAAAAAACAATCCCCTGAATTAGGAAGCATGGGGGACTACATGAGCTAGTGGTGGAACAAAGAAATGACCTTTGTGTAATTTAACATTAACAGCAAGATTTTTAAGCCAATCAGGCTTATAAGCAGTTCAGTGCCCTGAATTACTCTGAATGCCTTCCAGGAACGTCCCCAACCCTGCTAAAATCACTTGAGGATTGTCATTCGTGTCCACTGCTATGGAAATCCTACCGTGGAGAGAAGCTAGCAGTGTTTCTCAAGCAGGGGTGAAAATGTGTAAAGGTTAAACTCTGTGCTAAAACCACTGACATTTGAATGGCCTAGATGTAAAGAGATGAGAAAGGGGGACACATTAACTGGAGGTATTGTACTGGAAATGTGATCGATGTAATGACTGTGAAGAACAATAGGTTTGTTGGGGATCAGTATGAAAGGAAGGAAATGGAATTCGTTGAAAAGAAGAAACCCCTACCTTAGTCCTTTGGAAAAGGTATGGTAGGAGGGTAGGAGCTCTGCTGAGAATGAAGGGTTGGATTAGATCCTCAGGGCAATATAGGAAGCCAGCCTCTTGTGAACATTCTCTTCAAATCGGAGGTTAGGCGCATCTACTTGGGGATATCCAGGGATGATATTGGTCCAGCCCCTTCTCAGGTAGGTCAGGAGGGGATGAGAAAGAGGAGTCACTCTGATCAAAGAAACTTGCCACCAACAAGAAACTGGGGTTTTGTTGTTGTTCAGTTGTTTCAGTCATGTCCGACTCTTCCTGACCCCATTTGAGGTTTTCTTGGGAGAGATACTGGAATGGTTAGCCATTTCCTTCTCCAGCTCATTATAGATGAGGAAACTCAGGCAAACAGATGTTAAGTGACTCGCCCAGGTCACACAGCAAGCCAATATCTGCGGTTGGATTTGAACTCAGGTCTTCCTGACTTCAGGCCTGGTTCTCTTTCCACTGTACCACCTAAGATCCCCCCAAAACAAATGAATAGTTACCTGAATATTGCATGACTAAAGTCTGCATATAGCCCTGGATTTAGTCAGAGGACTTAGGTTTGAGACTTTATTTTGTTAGACTGTGATAGCTTTGTCAATTTACCCCTCAGACTCTCCAGGTCTTCACCTGAATCAAACAATTCACCATATAAGAATTATTTATTAATATTATTTATTAATTATTATTTAATAATATTTATTAATAATTATTACTTAATCTTTTGTTGTTATTGTTTTTAGACATTTCAGTCAAGTCTGACTCTTTGTGATCCCATCTGGGGTTTTCTTGCCACGATCAGGAACTGGACCCTCTTTTCTGGGGGTGAGTTGGTAGCTTAGTGATTTCATAGATGTGCTGAAATCCCAGCATTGAAATATCCTCCACTAATTCAGATCAACAGCCTGTTTGCAATTTATAGTCTTAGAAAGATGCTTGGGTTGATTAGTGTAAGCTTAAATGGTTGTGGTCCAAGTCACAGCTTAACTGTCAGTCAGGATCTGAAGCCCAATCTTTCTTACCTCAAGGCCAGTCCTCTATGATGCTAGGTCTCATTAGGGATACAAAGAGAAAACTAGCCCCTGCCCTTGAGGAGATTACCTTCTGCTGGGGATACAATATGAACACAGAGATATATAACAAAGAGTAGAGGGTGAAAGGGGGCAAGCAGAAATTGGACAAGGAGCTTTAGGTATATTTAAAGAGGAGCAGAGCATTCATATCAAGCTTAAAGAAGGCTTCAGGAGGATGTAGTGCCTGAGCTGAGCTTTAAAAGAGCAAAAAGATACTGAAAGATTAAAATATGAACTCTGATGAAACTGATGGGCTCTAAATCTATAATAATAATAATAATAATAATAATAATAATAATATTAATATTTGATAACTACTTTGGAGAATTCTTTTGAAGTTCAAATGAGATCATGGACCTTTGTATAGAGTGTGTATACCTTAATGTCTTCAAAAGGGGGCTTTACATTTTAATTGTTACCTGACCCTCTTGTTAGTTTTAAAGTATATATTGCTTGTATTATGCTTAAGTTAATTTACTTTTGAGAATAAAAATAATGCCCTTTATGATTATTTAAACTATAAGTGTCCATCTTTTAAAAAGTTATCAGGTGTATCACCTAATGAATGAGATGTGCTGCAGAGAGATAGCTATGAATGAAATAATATATGTGAAAGTACTGGGAAAGAAAATGATTTTTATTAATATCTTTTGTTTTTGTCACCTGCATTCCCCCATGTATCCCTCCCAGAAAGTTAGTCCTTGTAATAAACATTTTAAGATAGGAAAAAGTAATTGGGCAACAATCGCCAACGTACTGAAAAGGTATGGCAAAAAGGGTTGGTTGGGGAGTGCTTTCTCATCTCTTCTTTGGAGCCTTGGTTGGCCATCATAAATTCGCAGCATTCAGTTTCCCTTATTTTGGGAAGGCCACTCTTTCAATTTGCATTGTTTAAGTACCGTGTATGCTGTTTTCTTGCTTCTGCTTATTTCTCTTTGCATCAATTCATGAAAAAAATCTTTCTATACTTCTTTATAGTTATCATCGAGTGAAGAGTTCCCCAGGTTTGTAACGGTGCCGTAATTTTGTACTCCTCTTCCTCACCCTATCTATATATCTGATTGGTGACCTTGCCATTTCGACATTCCTGACTTTTCTTGAATCAGGCTTCTTCTCCATAATCACGTTTGTGCCTTACTTGAGGCTCTCATCATTTCCCACCCAGATTATTGCAGCAGTGTCCTACTTGGTCTCCCTGTCTCAATCTTTCTTACTCCAGTCCACTCTCTACCCTGCCGCTTAAGTAATTTTTCTTAAGCACAGATCTGACCTCGTGACTCCCTTACTGAATCTACTCTATTTGCTTCCTATTCTCCCTATAATAAAATGTAAACTCCTCAGGTTAGCCCTTAAATCCCTATACACTGTATAGTATAGTATACAGCCCCAACCTATCTTTCCAGCCTCATTGGACATTATTCCCTGTCTTACAGTCTGCATTGCAGCCACGCTGGCCTTTTCTCCGTCCCTCATGAATGGCACTTCATCTCATGTCTGATGATTGGCACATGCCTGGAATACTATCCTGCAGACTGACTCCTCTATCTTTCTTCAAGATGTAGCTTAGGCAACATGAGAACTTTCTTGATTCCTTCTTTCCCCCACTGCTAATGTTCTCCCTACCGAACTACCTTGTATTTAACTAATTT
>CM053592.1:129130927-129152778 GCA_028646515.1 Pseudochirops corinnae
CTGAATACTGAGAGCCAAGCTGACTCAGAGACCAAGGAGGCTCAGGAAGCTAGATGCCTTGAGTTAAAAGGTTCAATGATCCTTGAAGTTTAGAAAATAGTAGTAGTAAAAGCCCTGGAGTCAAAGGCAAGTTTTGCTGGACATATTAAGAAAAAAAGATCAGTTCTGAGAGTGCTAACGAGATCAGTGACACCTAAGCCTTGAGCTGGATTCTTTACAGTAGTAAAATAAGTGGAGAAGATCTAGCTAGATTGAACCCTAACCAGAGTTTTGTTAGGGTGCTTTCTTTCCCCAGTGCCAGGCAACAGATCATTCAGCAGTTTCCTCAGGGCTTATGTCATGGGTTAATCACTTCATGCTGCCATGAAGATGATCTCAATGTCTCCTATATCCTTCACAAAGAATCGCTATGTGCTGCTGATTAAGGTAATCATTGGATCTGGGGGAGTGAAGGACAAGGGAGAATGTAGAATTTCTCTCCTGAGGAAAAGGAATCAGTCTTTCGTTGTTGTTGTTCAGTCACATCTGACTCTTCGTGACCCTATTTGAAGTTTTCTTGACAAAAATACTGGAGTGGTTTGCCATTTCCTTCTCCAGTTTATTTTACAGATGAGGAAACTGAGGTAAACAATGTTAAGTGACTTGCCCAAGGTCACACAGCTGGGAAATGCCTGAGGCCAGATTTGAACTCAGGAAGATGAGTCTTTTTCTGACTTCGGGCCCTGCATTCTACCCATTACATTACCTAGATCCCCTAACAGAGTCATTATCAATTAATTATCTGTCAAAGGTTGGCTCAGTTCCAGAACCTGGGTTACTCTGGACCACCAAAAGAGCTGAGAAGAGTGAATGTAGAATAGAAATAAAGAATAAAATGCGGTTAGACAGTATAAGGAAGTAATAAAGATTGAATATCAGTAAACTGATGAGGTGTATGACTAAAACCCTGCAGTGACTTGTGGGCTTTGTCATGGCCAATCCCATCCTGTCTCAGTCACATCAATAAGGCCCATGTGGCTTTGAGCATTATACATCTCTTTATTTCACATTTTAGACTAATGATGTTCTCAATTAGAGGTTGGAGTGGGAAGTGGTGGTGGGCCTTCATAGATAATCTTTGTAGTTACATATCCAATTTATCTTACGTAACTCCCACGAAGCCTCTCCTTTTCACATTTATGTGAAAAGCTTGTGTATTTACAGCATTTTATGGAATGCCTTCACATAAATTGTCTCATTTCACAAACAACCTCCTGATGTGAGAAATCAGTGTTATTTCTGCCATTTTATAAGTAAAGAAATGGAATCTGAGAGAGTTTGAGTGACTTGGGTGACACAGTTTTTAGGTGGCAGAGTGAGGGCCTGAAACCAGGTCTCCTGATTCCACGATACAAGATGATGTTTGCACTGTTTCAAAGCATCTCTTCTATTGTTAAATGATTTATTGTTATTCCCCTTTTCATATGTCTAGGTCTTATATCCCCAAGTAGACTGTAAGCTTCTTGAGGGCAGGGACTATGATTTTCTGCTTCTGGATATTATTTCAGGAGCTCTGCACCCAAGAAGCAATCAGTAAATGATGACTGATTTGATTTGATCATTTTGAATTATTTTTTAAAAAAGTCATTAGAACTAGCTGTACCAACCAATCTAAAAAGTTCATTAATAGGATGTTTGCTTCATCTTCTAGATCAATACTGATTATGTAGCTCTATTCCTGGCCTTCCACTGAAATTCTTTGAAAAAACAAACTCCCTTTCACTCAGCAGACAGATGTTCCAGTCTTTATTTAGACTGCTTCTGTTGGCCTGTGCCAGTGATGGCATCAAGCTCATCTGAACTAATGTTGCAATTCAGATTTTATGCTGTTGTGTGGAGATATATGCTACATCCCTTTGCAGCTCTGATTTTTTTTTACCTAATTAAAAAAAGAGATAATTATGGCAGGTTTGTTTCTTCTTAGCTCCATTGCCCTCTAAAGAATTTTTAGCTTGTTTACAGGATTTTTTAAAAAAAGTGTTCTTCCAGTAATAAGAGATTGAGGTCAAGGCGCTTACTGTTTTCTGGGCGCTAGCAGCTAGGGAAGCTGTTGTGACGGCCAGTGCCATCCTCAAAGGTATGCACTTAAGGTAGCTCCCTTTTCCCATCATAACCATCTCATTTACATTACTGTCAAGTTAGATGTTTGCACATGTTCAGGTGTGACAGGAGGATGATGGGGGCTGGATGCTAGCACTAAGCATGAAGGAAGGGAAGACTATGAAGAAAGTGTTATTGGCAAGGATTATGTTAGAATAATGAAACATTGGAAGATAATTTATTCCAACTTTATTTTAATAGATGAGGGAAGTAGGGAATCACTAAGGTGAAGAAGGTTACTCAGACTCACCAAGTTCCTGTATCTGACAGTAGTGGATAAATAAATAAATAAACAGACACAAATGAGGTCATCAACAACTACTCTTTTATTGGCAGAAAACTATTGAAAAGTAACTTTCCTCTAATATCTGTATAGCCTGCGACCCTAGTAGGCCAAAAAAATGATCAAAATTTCACCAAAATACTTGCTAATTAATATTCAAAGCATCCTCCTCCTTAACTAATACAATTTTGAGTCAGAAAAGAGTATCCTTTGGAAGGCTGTCACTGTAATATATTATTGAGTGTAAAAATATCAATAATACAGGTGACATCAATTTGAGAAAAAATATTACTTCATGTTGTGGCTGGTAATTCGTCATGATTAATGTTGGATATCTCTAAAGGAGATGAACTGATCTGCTACGAACAAGTCATCCTAGAACAGAAGTTTTTAACCTGTGCTTCTCAGACTCCTAAGAGGCTTGTAGAGAATATTAAAAAATTATATCTTAATTTTGCTAACCTCAAACTGAAATTTAAACATTTCCTGAAATTATTATTTTTCTTAATAATTTTTATTTATTTCATTAAAATTTTGATATTCATTTAAAAAAATAGGGTTCCAAATTCTTTTCTTTTCTCTCCTCTCCTCCTCCATCCTTTGAGAATGAAAGTAATGTGATATTGATTATACATGTGAAGTCATACAAAACTTATTTCTGCATTAGCCATGTTGCAAAACAAAAACAACACAACTCACAAATTTTAAAAAAAAGCACAAGAAACATTTTTTAAAAGTTTAAAAAAATGTCTAAATATACTTGACAGTAATGCAAATGAGATGGCTACGATGAAGAAAAAATTTATGAAGAGTCCATCATTTCTCTCTCTGGAGATAGGTAGCATTTTTCATCATGGATTCTCTGGCATTATCTTGGATCATTATCTTGATCAGAGTAGCTATGTCTTTCACAGTTGATCATCCTTAAAGTATTTGCTACTGTGTACAATGTTCTCCTGGTTCTGCTCACTTCACTTTGCATCAGTTCATATAAGTCTCTCCAGGATTTTATGAAACCACACCACTCATCATTTCTTATAGCACAATGGTATTCCATCATGATCATATGCCACAATATATTCAGCCATTCCCCAGTTGATGGGTATCCCCTTGATTCCTAATTCTTTGCCACCACAAAAAAGAGCTGCTATACTTGTTATTGTACAAATAGGTGTTTTTCCTTTTTCTTTGATCTCTGTGGGACACAGTAATGGTAGAGCTGGGTCAAAGGGTATGCATAGTTTTATAGCCCCTTTGGCATAGTTCTAAATTGCTCTCCAGAGTGGTTGGATCAGTTCATAACTCCACTAACAGTGCATCAGTGTCCCAATTTTCCCACATCCTCTCCAGCATTTATACTTTTCTTTTTTTTTTGTCATGTTAGCTAATCTAATAGGTTTGAGGCAGAATCTCACAATTGTTTTAATTTGCATTTTTCTAATCAGTAGTTATTTAGAGCATTTTCCTCATGTGACTTGAGAGCTTTGATTTTTTTCTTCTAAAAACTGTTTATGTCTTTTGACTATCAATTGGGGAATGGCTCATATTTTTATAAATCTGACTGAGTTCCTCATATATTTGAGAAATAAGGCATTTGTCAGAGAAACTTACTGTAAAATTTTACCCAATTTTTATCTAGTTTTTTTTCTTTTTGGAGGGGGGAGGGCAGGGCAATTGGGGTTAAGTGACTTGGCTGAGGTCACACGGCTAGTGTTAAGTGTCTGAAGCCATATTTGAACTCAGGTCTTCCTGACTCCAGGACCAGTGCTTCATTCACTGCACCACCTAGCTGCCCCAAAGTTTTTATTCAATTTTGACTGTCTTAGTTTTATTTGTGAAAAAGCTCTTTAATTTCACTTAATCAGAATTATCCTGTAATTATCAAGATTACTTCTCATGATCCTCTGTATTTCTTGTTTGTTCACAAACTCTTTCCTGATCCATACATCTGACAGGTTACTTAACTCATATCTTATTTATTCATTTACTTATATCTAAATCATTTATCCACTTTGAACTTATGTTGTTGTACAGTATAAGATGTAGATCTATGTTTAATTTCCCTCAAACTACTTTCCATTTTTGTTTTCCAGTTTTTGGCCAGATAGTAAATTCTTACTCTGAAAACTTAGTAAATTCTTACTCTGAAAGCTTAGATCTTTGGTTTTAGAAAACCATGGATTACTATGGTCAGTTACTACTGTGTGCTATGCAGCTAATTTATTCCACTGATCCTTTACTCTATTTATCATCCAGTTATGTCTTGTTTTGATGATTACCACTTTGTAACATAGTTTGAAATCTAGTACTGCTAGGCCACCTTCCTTCACATTTCTTTCCATTGGTTCTCTTGACATTCTTGACCTTTTGTTCTTCCAGATGAATTTTGTTATTATTTGTTCTAGGTCTATAAAATAATTCTTTAGTAGTTTGACTGGTATAACATTGAATAAGTAAATTAACTTAGGTTGAATTGTCATTTTGATTATATTGGTTCAGCCTATCCATGAGCAATTTATATTTCTCCAGTTGTTTAGATCTGAAACAAGTATTTCTAATACAATATTGAATAATAGTGGTGATAATGGACATTCTTGCTTCACCCCTGATTTTATTGTGAAGGTTTGAAGTTTACCTCTGTTATAGATAATGCTTGCTCTTGGTTTTAGATTAATATTGTTTGTCATTGTAAAAAAGGCTCCATTGATTCCTATGTTTTCCAGTGTTTTTAATAGGAATGGGTGTTGTATTTTGTCAAAAAAAATTTTCTGCATTTATTGAAATAATCATATAATTTTTATTGTTTTGTTTATTAACATGGTCAATTATTAGGAAAACTACAAGCACAATTGAGGAAGTGAATGGTGAATGAATTCAGATTGATGAACTTATAGAATATGTTTATGTTTGTCTTATAAATTCAGATTAAATTATCTTGTTGTCCTAAGTCCAGATTGAAGTGGTTGAGTCAAGTCCTGAGACATTATCCTACTAATGATTCAGCAATATTACTTCCTGTTAAACATTGACATGTTGAGTGATAAGAATTCTTGTTAGCCTTTCTTCTCTAAACTTCACTTCCCTTTCTGGCTGGTCATTTGCTTGAAGGTGATGAAGTACAATCATCAGTTCTGATGATATTTCTGTCCATAAATTCTTCAAACTTACCTGAGGTAAATGAATACCCAAGGTCAGAATGACAAGAGCTAGTAATCTGTGTTTTTCAGAGAATCAAAACAGAGCAATAATTGTTGCAGCAGATACTTGTGATGAAGCTGGGAACTGCTTACATTATTTTGAGAAGTGGTCGGTCTTAATCAACTTCTTCCCCAGGCATGGTTCTGCAAAATAATAAAGTTTCTTGATGAAGACTTCTTGATAATTTTCTATGAAAAGGAGGTGCCTTTGGTACATTAAACCAACTAGCCTAGAAGTACAATGGTTCTTTACAATCTTTCCAATTCCTGAATTATTTCCAAGCCATCATCTAGGAAATGCTTTCATGTAAACAGCTCCCAGATGTGTAGCATATAATGCCTGCCTCCTAGAATAATAGAACTGCATTATAAAAGCCATCCTTAATGCTCATAGTGATGGACTGAGAATCACTTAGATTCCTCAGGAAGTTTCTCTATGTGTGATGCCCCCTCCATACCCAATTTAATTCACTGGCCATCCTGGGACCCTGCACAGCTAATTGCACAGAGTAGTTAGCTGGAAGGAATAGTAACTTGGTCATGTTTTCTAGCATCAAAATTCCCAGAGGATGTAGGACAACATAATCAGGTACCGGTAGTGGCATATAGGTACCAGATTATGTTGTTTTACCTCATACCACCAACATTAGAGAGTGTTATTCCAGACTTGTAGATTAGTGTGTTATCGGAAGTGTTAAGGAAAAAATTCTCGTGCTCTATGTGTGTTGACATAATCAAAGTTATAGAGTTATCCTTCAGAAAACAAGCCCTCCAGACACTTGAGATCATGATAAATTGTAGAGACATGAACATGAGAGTAGCTCAGGAACTTGACTCAACAATAGCAGCAACTGCATGTTTTGGTTTACCAAGTCACAGAGTTTGAGAGTTGGAAGGGACAATATACGGATTCTTAATCTTTGTTGTATCATGCATAGATTCCTTTAGCAGTCTGGTGAAGCTATGTAGCCTCTTTAAGAATATTGTTTTTAAATGTATTTTATATATGTATGTATATATGAATTTACATATATATTATTAAAATGAAATTAATTATATTGAAATATAGTTATCAAAATGAATTTTCAAAAGTTCCTATTACAAGTTGTCCTCCTGGCTGTCATCCAATTCATACTTAAAATGAATCCCCACTATAATATACTCAACAATTGGTTCAACACTCTTTTCTGGAATACCTCTAAGAGGGCTTGAAGCAATTGCTATCTTTAGGGGATATGTGCACAATGGGCTGCATGGACTTTACTTTATGAGAGAAGAGTCCCTAGAGCATTAGTGGTACTAGAAATTCCAATTCTATATCTTCTTTCTAAACTCAATACTTGATGTATCAAAATACAATTAAACTTTTCAAAACTTTATCTCAGTATTATAATTGGTCGATTATCAAAAACACTGAATCACAACTAGAATCCTAGATAATAAGGGCTACCTGAAGGAGGCATTGTAATATTGAAAAGATCATGTAAATTCTGAACTGAAGGTACTTAATAAAAAGGATTTTGTTGGTTTGGAGTGTCTATAGTAACGTTGCTGATTTTTAAGTATTGCTAAGCTTGGGACAAAGTAAAAGTTTTCAAAGACCATCCCTAAATAACCATATACAAAGTACATGGGTGATAGAAATGATGGAGGGAAGACATTTTTTTTAATTTTTCTCTGCCAAATATGAATGATCTTTGGAGTTAACCCAAGATGGTAAGTGATAAAGAAACAAGGCTTAGAAGAATTGTGGGAGATCTATCAAGATACAGTTACTGAGGTATGGTTAGAGCATTATGAAAGATTAAAAAGAATGAGAGAAGTGCCCCAACACTGTAGAAAGGGAAATGTTAAACTGGGCCTCAGTTTCCTCATCTGCATAATGAAAGAATTGGACTTAGTGACTTCTAATGCCCCTTCTAATTCTAAATCTGTTACCTTCTGATCTTGATTCATGAAAAAAAGGAAGAGAGCAGTTTGCATAGTATGTCAATGAGCTTGACTTTCACTCCTGTCAAAATTCTAGAACGTGTTATCAAAGGGATAATTGGTGAAGGAAATGGAGGTTGCAAAGAGCTAGAGTGATCATCAAGAACAACACATTAGCCTAAATTAATTTGATTTTCCAGTAGGGTTTTTAGATCTGTAGATTAAGAAAAGTCAATGGATACACCTGGATTTTATTAAAACAAATTAATAAAACTTTTAATTCCCTTTTTTGTGAACAACATATGGTAATGTGGGATCAGAACTTTTAGGATGACTTGGCCCAAAGAGCTGTTGAAATGATTCAGTGTCAACTTGGAAGATTTCTAGTGAATTGCCCTTGGGATGTCTACTTGGTACTATAATGTTTCAAGTTTTAATCAATATCTTGGATAAAGGTATAAAAGGCATGCTTGTCCAATTTACAGATGACAAGAAGGTAGAAGGGATAGCTAACATATTGGATGACACAGTTAGGATCCAAAAAGAGCTTGATAGACTAGAATTGTACTGAATTTAATAAGGTAAATTGAATAGGAATACATGTCTTACACTTAGGCTAAAAAAGCCAATTTCCTTAGCACAAGATTAGGGAGGAATGGTTAGCCAGAAGTTCATCTGGAAACAATCTGGGGGTTTTAGTGGACTGGAAGGAAAGTGACACAGTCAGCAGTGTAATGTAGCAGCCAAAAAAGTGAATGCAATTTTAGACTGCATTAAGAGTGGCCTAGTATCCAGATTACTGTCCTGTGACCTTATTTGAGCATGTCTGGAGCCTTGCATTTAGCTCTGACCTCATATTTTAGGAAGGCCATTGATAAACTGAGTATCTTACAGAGGAGGTTAACCAATATGAAGAAAAGCTTTGAATTCATACCATGTAAGTGTAAGTTGAAGAAAATGGGCATGTTTTGCCTATACAAGACAAAATTTAGAGGGCTTTTGACAATGACCTATAGGCATTTGAAGGCCTTTCATAAAGGGAAGGGACTAGACCAGGGGTTGGAGGTGGGTGAGGGTGGGGGATGGAACCTGTGGCCTCAAGGCCACATGTGGCCCTGTAGGCCCTCAAGTGTGGCCCTTTGACTGAATCCAAACTTCACAGAACAAATCCCCTTAATAAAAGGATTTGTTCTGTAAAACTTGGACTCAATCAAAAGTGTGTACCCAAGGACCTAGAAGCCTGTATGTGGCATTGAGGCTGCAGGTTCCCCACCCCTGGACTAGACTCAGTATACTTGCCCAAAGAGTGGCATTGGGTAGAAGTTGCAGAGACCCAGATTTAAGCTTTTCATAAGAAAAAAAATTTCTAAAAATTGAGATGTACCAAAGTGGAAAGGGATGCCTTGAAAGTTGGTGAGCTTCCCCTCAAAAAGTAGTCTTCAAATAAAGGCTACTTTTTGGTTGTATTGGAGAGGGGATTCTTTTTCAGTTATAAGTGGGAATAATTGGCCTCAGAGGCTCTACATCCATCTCTGCTCTCTGGGGATTCTCAGGTTGATTGACTATTGACTTAGGGCATGGGGATAATAGCTGGTTATTCTCCCTATTAATACTGCAATTTGTGGTCTCATTTCACTATTAGACTTGAGCAAAATCACAGTTGGTGATCAGAGCCATGAATATGTACCTTGAGTAGCTGGTCACTTTCTTCAAGGTATATGAAGGGCTTTCCTGTACATTGGACTTCTTTCTGTGTGACCCCAGAAGGCAAAGGAAGAACCAGAAGTAATGAAGGGGAGTTGCAAAGAGACAGATTTAAGTCCAATATGAGGAAAATTTTCCTTAATTACAACATTCCTATAATGGAATGGGTGGCCTCAGAAGCCAATAAGCTCTTCATTATTTGATAAAGAACTAGAAATTCTAGAAGAATATGAATGGACTTTTACTGTTGATATTATAAAGAGGATTCCCATTTTTGTTGTTTTTCAGTCATGTCTGATTCTTCATGATCCCTTTTGGGCTTTTCCTAGCAAAGATATTGAAGTGATTTGCCATTTTTCTCTCCAGCTCATTTTACAGATGAGGAAACTGAGGCAAATGGCATTAAGTGACTTGCCCAGGGTCACAAAGATAGAAAGTATCTGAAACCAAATTTGAACTCAGGAAGATGAGTCTTCCTGACTCCAGGTTTGGGATTCTATACACTGTGCCATCTACCTGCCAAAACTATTTATTCTCATTGAGGTTTTGTTTGAACTGAATGATATCTTAAGTCCCTATTCCCTAAGGCTCTAGACAAGGATATATTCTTCATTTATATGATCAAGATCTTTATTTATCCCCTCAAAAAAAGTTATCTTTTTTTTTTACTTTCAAGTCAATTTATAATAATACAGATGAATAAGAATATACTCTTCTTTGGAAGCTTCAGATTCCTTAGGGAATAACTGGGGTCATCTTATGACTGCTTCCTTCCATCCGATTGTTCTGATTGCATTTCTGCCTTAGACACTAACAGACCAGCTCTTTCCCAAGAGGCATTGCCACTTGGCAAATTGAGAAGTTTTTCCCTAAAGGAACTATCCTGAAAATTCACAATTTCTCCCTGCAGTGTTAAATTGAGGCTCATAGTAATCATGAAGACTGAGTAGTAGTAGTAATAGTTTTGAGGGTGGAGAAGTAGGAGACTAGAGGAAGAATGTTGAATATGCTTGCAAATGTGGCCCCTGTCTAGATTATTTTGACTCTGTGTGTATGTGGCCACAGAGGGTGTTATGAGGTGTATAGGGCAGTAAGATGGCACAGTGGATAGATTGTCATGCCTGGAATTAGGAAAACTCATAAGATTCATCTTCCTGAGTTCAGATCCAGCCTCAGATACTTACTAATTGTGTGAACCTGGGAAAGTCACTTAACCCTGTTTGCCTCACTTTCCTCATCTATAAAATGAGCTGGAGAAAGAAATGGCAAACCACTCCAGTATCTTTGCCAAGAAAACCCCAAATGGAGTCGCAAAGAGTCAGACACAACTGAAAATGACTGAACAACAACAATAACATGGGGTTGAGGTAGGGGTCATTAAACGTCTGTGGCATAAAAAAAGAAAAATAACAAAACTTAAAATAAAAAGAATATGGGATAACCCCTAACAGCTTTTATGATGTACCTTATCAAGTGTTATTTTATGGATGATATTTTCACTGATCGTTGATACACCACAAATAGAATCAGCATACATTTTTTATGCACAGCCATTCATGAATAGCATTACAAACACTGCCATAGTCTAAAACATCTTTTCATTGACCATCTGGATGTGATATTATAATAAGTGCTAAGTGATTTAGGCAGTTATGGGTGGGGGAGGGGAGCGACACAAGGAGGTAGATAGAGAGCCAGCCTTGGCATCTGGATAACCTGATAACCTGGGTTCAAGTCTTACTTCTGACAAATACAAACTTTGAAAAGTTGAGCAGGTCTTTTAATCTCTCAGTGGCACAGGAAACTCTAAAGATACAAAGTCATAAAACAATTGCCAGTCTTCATCAGTAAAGGGAATTCCCTTTACCTCAGGTAAAATTCTCTTACCACCCATGAATTCTCTTTGCCAATGAAATCACAGATTTGCTTCTGCCCCTCAAAAAAAAAAAGGCATATTATATACATTATCTTATTTGATTCTTAGGATATCCTGGAAGGTAAACAGTCTAAGTGTTATTATCACCATTTTACAGATCAATGAATAATAACAAAGAACAACATTTATTAAGGACTTATGGTTAGGACATGGTACTAAGGTTCACTGTTATGTGAATAACCAAGATTGGGTAATGTGACCTTTTATGTCAGTTCTTTTGAGCGTCCATTGAATGGATTTGGAATGGTGCATTCTTTCAAGGCTGTCCTTACACATTTAGCATTCCATATTCCATCTACTTCACAAGGTTGTAGAGAAGAAATAGCTTTGAAAAATTTGAAGGATTATGTAATGTGAATTATTCTTTTTATTATTAGATATTATTTAAGTATGTAGTTATTAAATATCAATTTTGTCACTCTATACTAAAATTGATATAATAACTAATTTGGGTGATTATTAAATAAATTACTTAATTATATATTGTTAAATACATTATTAAACATTAATTTTCTGCTTCACAAATTGAGAAGAGATTGGTACGTTTATAAACTGAACTGTGGATACTCTGACAATTGCCTTTCATGTGTTTAGTTGTCCCTATTGGCCAGACCTCTCTCAATTATTGTAGATAGTGCTGATTTTGGATGCCATTATTGTTGTGACACATGCCATTGTTGTGACACATGTTAATATAATGCCACTAGCTAAGGCCATGTCTTGGGCTATCATAAATTTTGAAATTAAAATAAATAAAGAAATAAATTTCAAAACTAGTCCATTATATACCACTACAGGGTTTCAATATGAATTCTACATATAAGATGATTCTGCAACAAGTCATAGAGAAGTACCCATATTAGGAGGGTTGGGACAGATATAGAAGTAGCACTGCTTTCACTAGACTGTCGATTCCATTTTTATAATGCTAGTGTCTCTGAACCATGGATAATGGTACTTGTTAAAACAAGTCAGTTTCCAGTGATCTCAAAAGTGTCTTAGTCTTTGGTGAGAGAGGCAGTGGGAGAATCTTATTGTGAAGAATATTAGACCCTGCAGACCATTTGGGACATATTTTTTTTTTTTGGTTCAAAACAGAAAAAAAAAAATCATTGTCTTTATATAACTTCATTCAAAGTCCCAGTGCTTTTTTTTATAATATAAAAGTCTTTGAATAGCTCTAACCATTCAGCTTAAATACAATCTTCTCAAGCTAAATTTAAAACAGAACAAAAGTCATATTTAATTGTTTGTGGCATAGAAGAAATAACCTTGAACTCAGGAAATTTGACTTGAGGTTCCAAGTCTGATATTCACTATCCGTGTGACCTTGGGAAAGTCACAACCTTTCAAGGCTCTGATTTCTTTATTTGTGATATTGGAAATAACTTTACAGTTTTGAAAACTATAGAGTAGTTTGCAGATCTAATCTGATATTATTGTTGTTGTTGATGTTGTCTTCATCTCCAGAAAAGATGCTGTTTGTGGAGCAGCTTAATAAAATTGTGAGTGTGAGTGTGTGTGTGTGCATGTGTATAGTGGGATGACTACTGCCAGGGCATAAGCAAGCCTTCAACTAGATAGTCTTTTGTTGCCACAAATCTACGTTGAGCTAATATAGGGAAACGGTATCGGTAAGAAACTTTATAAATGCCAGGAGTTTTTGTTGCTGACAGACATGTGCAATAGAAGCAGGAATGCAGACCTAGATTTTAAAAAAAAAAAATTTTTTTTTTTTTTGCTTTGCTTTGTTTTTCCTGTTGCCTAGGATTTTGGAACTGAATTTGGAATTTGCATAATCTCAGACTCCACCCATCTTGTAAGAGGAGGAGGAGGAGGAAAAGATGTTTTTGTCAGAGTATCTCAAATAGGTTTGGGAGGTCTAAGATCCTTAATATGAGTTACACTAACTTTGAAGAATGTATAGTGCTACTTTCCTTCTTTTTAAAACTCTAAACCTATGACCACAGACTTTAAATCAGTACTAGACACTGGTGGTAAAAATTAATGGTCTTAATTTTAGTTTGGGGCACTCTGGTTAACTTCTGTTGGCTTCCCGTAGTTAGGGGTTATGACTCATACCTCATATGGACTAAAAGGACTGAGAGCTTGCCCTTGTCAGGGAGAGGCTTTCTAGTCACTTCATGTGATTAGATGGGAGCAAGGAGCTCACTAGATGGCCCTGAAGAGCTGAAACCCAGAAGTTGGTAGAAGAACACAGTTCAGTTTCCAGAGATAATCAATAGAGGCAAGATGACACCCAGTAGAGAGCAAAAATGTAGTGCTCAGCACTAATTAGGCATCAAGCAAAGACAACATGCCTAGGGGAGACATCCTACCCAGCAAAGAGTAGAGGTGTGACACTTGCAAAGAAGAGCAAAAGGTGATGCAATGACATCACTAGAAGACATGAAGAACTCCATAACAAATGAGATATGAGTAGGTCTGGCCACTTTTGTGCTCTACTCTAATTAATTTTGAAAATATATATCCTGGACACTTGACTTCTTGACATTTCCCAGTCATACATTTCTGCTGATCACATGTACTCTCTGAATTTTAATTTTCTTCTCTCCAAAAGGGGGATAAAAGTATTTATTCTATTAATTGTGAGAAAAGTATTTTGCAAACCTGAAAACTCTGTATTATTGTGAGCCAGTATTAATTCAATGGATCCCTGAGGAACCAATAGAAACCATGAGACATCAGAAACCATCCTATTGCAATAAGTAGAAGAGTTTAGTGAAAGAGACATGTCTTGAGGGGCTAGAATTCTCAGAGCCAAGGGAAAGAAAAACTAGAACTACCAGAAAGCCTTGTGATTTCAGAGCTGACCAGAACTGGGAAACAAAAACTTATGTTTATGTAGTGCTTTAATATTAACAAAGTTCTCTCTCACCACTGTACAAGATAAGGCTGTAAAAGTGTTAGTATCCCCATTTTACAGATGTGAATCTTAGAACAAGAAAGGTACAGAATGTTCTAGAAGCCATTCCTTTCATAGTAAAAAGTTATATTACCTTATCAACTAAGAATTTTCCAACCTGAATATAGTTTAAAACCTGAGATCCTTCTTCTACTAAACTCTCTCTCTCTCTTTCTCTCTCGTCTCTGTCTCTGTCTCTCTGTCTTTGTAGATATATATATCTGTATATCTGTATGTGTATATGTAGATGTGTATATATGTCTATATATGTATATATATATATATGCATGTATATATACACACTAGCACTCATGTAGGGTTCAAGGTTTATACAGTGCTTTAAATATGTTACCTCATTTGATCCTCGAAACACCTCAATGAGATGAAATACCATCATATCTCCATTTTTGTAGATGAAAAACTGATGCTGATCCAGGTTAAGTGACTTGTTTAGGGTCACACAACCAGTAAGAATTGGAGGCAGGATTCAAACTCAGATCTATCCTGACTCCAAGTCTAGGGCTTCATCTACTGTGCCATCTTGCTGTTAATAGGAAAGTAATTTCTTTCATTCTCAACTAGCTGAGTGTGAAGCTGCTGCTAACCCACAGAGTTGGAGGGATGCTACAGGCAATTAAGTGGCAGAGAAGGTTGGCTTCCCCAAAATAATGGCTCAAGGAGGAGACCCATAGTCTTAAGGCTTGATGGTAGCAGCAGATGTGCAAAGGGAGAAAGCCTTCTTTAGCACAGAGCCTGCGGAGCTTGTGAGTCTAATGGAAATATTCACTAAAGCCTCTAAATGGGAGGACCAAAACATTGCCACACATCAGGTCCCATTATGATGAACTCCAAAGGGATTTTTCTGATACTTAATTTTACTGGAATTGTGTGGTATTGAAGTTTGGAGACCATCTCTAAAACTAGCAAACCTTCCTATTACTCAGGCCCTTAGGTTTACATAGTAGTTTAAGTTAGCAAAATTTCTCATTTTATTTCACAGGACTATAGATTTAGAACTGGTGGGGGCTTTTGAGGTTATCTAGTCCACCACCTACATTTGACAAGAAACCTGAGATCACAAAAGATAAAAGACTTGTTGGAATTGTTGCACAGGTAACATAAGGTAAAACTTGGAATCACACCCCTACCCTGTGATGTCAAAATTATCACTTTTTTGCTTGTATTATTTCACCTCCTCAAAACAATTCATTGACATAAAGTAGTAGAAGTCAGTATGGTAGAGTGGAAAGAGATCTATCTAGCCTTAGAGTCAGACAACCTGGGTTAAAATCCCAGCACATTTTAGCTATGTAAGCCTAGGCAATTCATGTCATTACTCTGTGCCTCCATTTTCCCATCTGTAAAATGGGTATGATAATATTTGGAATTTCTAGCCAGATGAAATCATAGAGTTCATCTAGCCCAATCACAACATTTCACAAGTGAGAACACTTAGTCCCAGAGCATGAAAGTACTGGAAGTCACACAGGTAGAAAGTAGCAGAGGCAAAAATCTAACCCAAGTCTGCTAACTCCAACTTGCACTCCCAATGTGATAGTATTATAAGGAAATTATTTTCTAAGCCTTAAAGAGCTATAGCAAACCTTTGTTATAAGCAACAGATTGATTATATGATTTCCAGAAATAGCAAATAATTAGCCATAAGTCATACAGCTAGTAAGTGGCAAAAATGAGACTATAAGGAAAGGGTAGTAAGGAAGGATTAAAAAAAAAACTTTTATTTTTATTTTTTTCTAATTAAGCGTTTATTTTTCTCTCTCCCATTCCTCCCCAATGAAAAATAATGAAAGAAAAAATACTCTGGATTCAGAAAAAACAAATCTGGATAGGTAAGCAATGTCCCAAAATTGGGGCATGTCCCAAAATTGGGAATCTCATTCTGAATTTTTATTTTATCACTTTTCTGACAGAAGGTGGGCAGCACACTCCTCCTCAGCCCTCTGGAATTGAAATTTGTCATTACATTGATCAGATTTCTAAAGTCCCTCAAAACTGTCTTTCTTTATAATTTTGTGATCACCGTATAAATTGTTCTCCTGGTTCCACTCATTTCAGTCAGTTCATAGAGGTCTTCTCAGTTTCACCCAAAACGATACATTTGAGTTACTGGCACATAGTAGGTATTTAAAAATGCTCATCAATTTGGCAGTTCTTATGGCACAATAACATTCCATTCCATTTTATATACCATAATTTGTTTAACTATTTCCTAATAGTTGAGTATTCCCTTTCTTTTTTTTTTAAGGCAAGATTGGTTATTGAAGTGGTCTGGAAACTATGAACGGCCTATATGAGAATCATAGCATCTTAGAGTTAGGAGAGATTTCAGAGTTTTTCTGTTTCAACTCTCATCTGAGCTGGAATTTACTCTACAACAGTAATGACAAGTGGTCACCCAGCTATTGAAAGACCTCTAGAGATGGTGAACTCATTCCTTCCTGAAGCAGCCTTGTCCATTTTTGGAAAGCTCTTGTTAGGAATTTTTTCCTTATATTCACTCTGGATCCTCACACTGAAAGTCCCGGTCCTTTGTGGGGGAAGGTGACAGAG
The DNA here is from genome assembly GCA_028646515.1 of Pseudochirops corinnae. Lineage (NCBI taxonomy): Eukaryota > Metazoa > Chordata > Mammalia > Diprotodontia > Pseudocheiridae > Pseudochirops > Pseudochirops corinnae. Next base: position 129,147,613 of record CM053592.1, read on the forward strand.
AAGAGGTGGGAGGAAGAGAGGAAAGACAGGAAAATACCAATAACAGAGGGGTCTCTAAGGAAGACCATTCAGAGTTAATGACATCTAGGTCCCAGGGCCTTGGAAAGAACATGGTCCAAACCTAGATCAGATTCTATTCAGTAGTTATTACTCATTTATGGATTGGAAAGATTTATCATGTCCCATCTGTTGGAGAGACTGCTCTTCCAACTCATTCAATTTGCTTTTGGGGATTCAAAGGTGGCTGAAAAAAAATCTCGGGAGAAACAAAATGAGTCTTGAAGGAGGCTTTGTATGAGGGAGTCAGGGAGAGGTGGTTTGGAAGCTTACCCAGCTATCTGGCATTTCTATTACTCTGTCTGACTTTTGTCTCCCCTCATCTCCTGCCATCTAGCTGATTTTGTGTTCCCTTGTCAGGGCCCACAAGTCCGTGCAGGGTATATAGTATGTGTCAGAGAGTCTGAGAGGGCCTCCTTCCAGGACCAACTGCAGCAAGGGTCAGTTAAGTTGCAGGGAGGAGAGACAACGGGTCCACAGCTGGAACAAATCAGCTATCCCAGCAACGTAAAAGGTCAGCAGGCAACCGGAGAGAGTAGTTGTGAGCACGGAGGAGGGAACATGCTGCCAATTGCTCAGATCCTAGTTGGAGAAGAAGCAGAATGCCAGGATGAAATGATGCTTCATGGTCATTACAAATAGAGGATAAAGAGATTGTGAGATGGGAGTCCCCTTCAACCTCATCCAAGTATTTTCCTGAGGAAGAAACGGAGAGAAGAAAAGGGACTTTCCCAAGGCCACACAAGCAGTAAGTAACAGAACCAACGTATGGGCCCTGGTCTTCTGATAGTAAATGTTTCCACTTCACCACGTGGCTTCCATTTCTCCTCGACTTTTCTCAGTTGATTTGTCCTAGGCACTGGTGATACACAAAGGAGCAAAAGAAAGTCCTTATCTTCAAGGAGCTCATAATTTAATTAGGTTACAATGGTAAAACAAATCTACCCAAACAAGCTATTTGCAGGAAACATAAGGAATAATTAAAAGGGGGAAGGCTAGAAGTAAGAAACTCAAATAGAAACAGTGGCCACTAAACGGTACATAAAGATCCCTGAGGCAGCATATTGACTTAGAAAACCACATATTAACAGCATCTATATCCAAGTGTATTTTTTATTTGTTAAATATTTCCCAGTTATGTTTTAATTTGGTTGGTCAAACTCCAGAATATTGGGCGAGAGGGAGGACTGCAGCCTCTCGTGGCTTCTTCACTGACATTTAATCCTGAAACTCATGAAAACTGAGCTGTCATAGTGAGATGGAATCATTTTAAAAAATCAGCTGAGAAAAGTCAAGAGGAGAAATGGAAGCCACATGGTGAAGTGGAAACATTTACTATCAGAAGACCAGGGCCCATACGTTGGTTATGTTACTTACTGCTTGTGTGACCTTGGGAAAGTCCCATACTTGATATCTCTCTTGTAGAACATGGGCTTTTAGCCAGGATTTGAAAGAAGTCAGGAAAGCAGCAAAACCCCCTGAGATAAGGAGGGAGAGCATTCCAGGCATAGGAGAAAGCCAGAGAAAATGCCAGGGGAGATAGAATATCATGTTTGAGGAAGAATAAGGGGGCAGACATCATTGGATTGAAAACTAAATGGTTGGGAGAAAGGCGTAAGAAGCATGGAAAGGCGGAGGAGAGGGGAGAGCTGGTTGTGAAATACTTTGAATACTAAAGGGAGAATTTGTATTTGATCTTGGAAGGGATAGGAACTCCTGGAGATTATCTAGTAGGGGGATAATGGTGACACGGTTGAACTTCATAAATTAAGAGTTAGCAAGAGCCTCAGAGGTCATCTAATCCAACTCCTTATTTTACATAGGGAGAAATTGAGTCCCATAGATGTTAGGTGACTTGCCCAAGGTCACATAAATATGATGATGATGATGATGATAGTATTTATGCAGCATTTTAAGGCTTACAAAGCACTTTACAAATATTGCATTCGATCCTCATAACACATCTAGGAGACAAGTGCCATTATTACTCCCATTTTATGGATAAGTAAATTGAAGCATAGAAAAGTTAAGTGGCAGGTACATAAGTACACAGTTACAAATTGTCAGAGGCTGGATTTAAATATCCATTGAGCAGCCGTGTCAGTCAGTCAATGCTGGCCCTTTGACTTGAAGTTTAGTATTCTTTCCACTCGATCTCACTGTCTCCTTATCACGCCTCACAACAACCTTGTAAGACAGCTGATATTATTGTCTCATTCACCTCTTATTTAATGATACAGTTCTCCTATAAGTTACTATCCTGCTGTTATTAATTTTTACTTAACATTCTGTGGATGCTTGCAAAGGTAGGTAAAGAAATAACTGCTTTTTTACAGTTGAATAAAAGCATTTGGATGTAAGTTTATCTTCTGAAGACTTACAGAAAGCCTCCTTGGTACAACCGCAGCTCAGTGAAGTAATGTCTGCTTGTTCTGAAAGTATTTCTATGTATATTTTTTCCATGTTGATCAAGTGCTCCGAGAATGTTGATTAATATTTATTCTACTTTAAGTTGAGCAAATTCTACGAAGATCCTGGTGTGTCATTAATATTGTACAGGCTTTTGTTAGAATACTTTCTAAGTCCAGTCTTGTCCATTTAATGAGTCTTAAAGCATATATTAAATCTCATATCAAGTAGGTGTTAATTGCTGTAGAAAATGTTCACTCCATTGAATTGGATTTCAGATTGCCAGAAATTGAATATATTCAAATATAGCTTTCTCTTTGACATTGTTATACTCAATGTAATATTCCTGGAGGAGACAAAGGTATTTGTTGATATTACCTTCATCCATTGCTTCAATGTGACCTCAGATTAAAACTGGAAGCATTCATTCTCTATCTTTCCTTAGTGTGTGTATATTATAGGTATTGTGTATATATATATATATGCATTTATATACACATATATAGAACTGTCAAGTCCTATTGTTGTATAATGTCCTATTGATATGAATAAAAAAGGTTTCATAAGATGACAGAGCTATTAAATATGATGTTAGTGGAGCCATATAACTTGATATCATCTGCATCTATCAAATGATTATGTTTTGATCCATTCCCCTGTGAATTTAGAAACAATACTTATTTCTATTTGGGAAAGGTGATAATGAACTTAAGAACTAGGCAGATGCATAATGGATTTAAACTTTCTTTGTGAAAATGCCACATTATATTCTCAATTCTTAACATCCCTATATTGGTGGTATCTTTTAAACATAGGATGATTTTGCATGTGGACATTGAATACTCTAGTGTTCTTACTTTATTATTTGGGTCTGTTTAGTATAATTACCCTGCATTAACAAGCCATGAGTGTAGGCTGAGTCAAAGGCTTTGTTTTAATAAAGGCTGTATAGTATAGTCAATAAAATGTGCCATTTGGGGGTGGCTTGTCTAATAAGTATCAAATCACTAATGCATTTCTCTTTACAATCCTGAGATTTTTAGTGTGTTCTTTTTGCTACTTATCCTACGTATTTTTATTTTTGTTTCTAGAGGTTTTTGGTAATATAAACTATGAATGCTTTGTATAAGCACATAATTAAGTAACAGCCCATATTTGGAAGTGTCACTGTTTTTCTCTTTTTTGATTGTAAATATGGGGTGTCTTCTATTATGGAAAATGAGGTCAGACTTATATATGAGAGACATTAATAAAGTGTTTTGCTTGTAATTTGTATGCCACTGTGAAATCTTTAAGCCAGAAATTATGGATTCTATCCAACTCCATAACTTTCCAATTTTCATAGAATCTAGAGTTTGTTACCTCCCTGGATGGAACTGTTTTGTCATCCATTATATTAACAATGGCTACCCTCTCTGTTTCTCATTATATTCAGTTTACATTTTGGATCTAATGGACTTCTTGTGAATATATAGATGACTAGAGATTTCCTATATTCTCCTTCTTTGGGAATGCTGTTTCTCTGCTCTAATTTCTTTGTTTTTCAAGCTTCTGTTATAAAGTTTTTGACTAATGTTCAACTGTTTATTTTGATTTTTGGTCTGTTTCAACTTCTTATATTGCCTTAATCATTTGACTTTTGCTTTGATGATTAAAGAGAATTTAGAATTTCTGATATATTTTTTTCTCCCTAGCTTCCATTCATTATGACACCTTTGAGTACAGTCATCCCTCTACTCCACTCGTACTTTTTTGAGTCTGTAGCAGTGATATCACCTTTCTTGCTTGCTAGTCAAATGCATGGCATTGCCAGATCCCAGTTTGTCAGTGTTACAGAATTCCTGACAGCCTTTTATTCAAGTCAGCCAGTCAAGAAGGATTTCTTAAGCACCATTATGTGCTAGGCATTGTACTAAGTGCTGAAAATATAAAGAAAAGCAAAAAAGCAGCCTCAGATCTCAAGGAACTCGTAATCTGATTGGGGAAAAAGCATGCAAACAAATGTGTTCGAACATGACATATACAGGATAAATTGGGGATAATTATAGAAGGAAGGTTAAAGGGAAAGGATTCTTGAAGAAGGTTGGATTTTAACTGAGCTTTGAAGGAAGTCCAGAGGTGAAGATGAGAGAGAGAGAGAGAGAGAGAGAGAGAGAGACAGACAGACAGACAGACAAAGGGGGAGACAGAGACACAGAGAGAAAGTTTCAAACTTGGGGGATAGCTAGTAAAAATTAGAGAGATGGGTTATGTTAAAGGAAAAAAGAAGGCTAGTGTCAATGGATTGCAGAATATTTAGGGGAGCAATTAAAGTATAAAAAGAGTAGAAAATTTAGAAAGGTCTAGATTATTAAAGGCTTTGAATGCCAGAGGATTTTTCTATTTCAACCTGAAGGCAATAGGAGGACAGTGCAGTTTATTGAAAATAGAGGATTAATACGATCAGTTCTACCCTTAAGAAAGAATCAATTTATGGAGTGGAGGATGGTTTGGAGTGGGAAGAGTCTTGTGACACGTAGACCAATTGAAAGGCTATTGCAATGATCCAGGCATGAGGAAATGGGTTTCTGTATCAGCAATGCAGTATTCACAATGCCTACAGTAACTATAAATATGCTGATATAGTTATTAATCACAAAATGGAACAGGCTCTCTACATAAGAAATATAGATAGTGCATTCATTTAAATACCAGAAGACT
>CM053592.1:129153278-129175955 GCA_028646515.1 Pseudochirops corinnae
GCCTCTGACGCCGCTTCCAGTCCGCACTGCACGGAGACTAGCTTGGTTCCGGCGTTCTCTTGCTCCACCCCTTCCTGCTACGTCAGCAAGCTCAAGGGGCGTGGAAGATCTTCAAATCCTAGTATCGTTACAGTTTCCTACATCAGGGTGGAGGCTGCATCAGAAGAGAGAAGAGGGAAGTATTCAAGAGATGTCATAGATGTAAAATTGACAGGCCTTGGCAACAGATTGGATATGAGGGGTATAAGAGAATGATTACTAGTCATGAGCCTGGAGGATGCGGAGGATGCAGAGGATAGAAATAGAGGAGGGGGAGAAGGATAATGAGTTCAGCTTTAGACATGTCAGATTTAAGATGTCTATGGGACATCCAGTTGAAGACATTCAGTGGACAATTGGAGATGTGAGATGAGAAGATAGGAGAGGGTTCAGGCTGGAAAAACAGATCTAAAAATTATCTGCATAGAGATGATAACTGTGTTTCAAATGCTCTTCAGAACTGATCATTACATTTTTTACTCAGGAGTATTTATTTATATCACAGGAGTCAGTAGATGAGGGCATAATTTATTGTTTTGTCGCTTATTTAGTTTTAAGAAAGTAATGGAGAAGATGTTAATGATGCAGATTAAGCTTAAAAGTGTGTTCTGTGTACATTTCTCCTCCTAAGAACTGATTGTTAAAATTTTACTACCACACCCCTGATCTCAGGGCACTTAAAGTCTTCACTGTACATCACTCTGATTGACATTCCTCTACTTTTTTTTTTTTTTTAATAATCCCCCTATTATCAATCTCCACTCTCCACCCAACACATACATGAATAGCATGGATTGGGCTGTGGAAGTGGCTTGGAATTTATTACTATTACTGCTATCATAATCATTATTTTGGTTAGGACCGATGATTTCATCAGTGTGGGAAATGCTCTCTGATGGTGAAACTCCTGCTAATGTAGAATAGCATTTCATTTATAACTTGTTTTATAGTTACCTGTCACCAAGAAGTTAGTGACTTGTCCTTGGTCATGCAACTAGTATGTGTTTTTCAATGTTTTCTTCACTGATTTCTTAATTTAAAAACAACTCAGAATTTACTAAAATTTCTACTGTGTGAAAAGCATGGGTCTCCAGTATCTTTGCCAAGGAAACCCCAAATACATGATTGAAATGACTCAACAACCACAGAGCTTAGGAGAGGCACCAAATTCAGAGAAGAAATGGTCCCTCCTCTCATGTAGTTTAAGGGGATATGCTACACACGCAAGTAATTATAGTGTACAATAATACATAATTATAGAATGTATTAAACACCTTATAGGCTTTCTGACAACCAGGCATCTTCCATATCAGTGGTTCTCAACCTTCCTAATGTCGCGACCCTAATACTCGTATGTGGGCGTATCTGCATGTGGGCAGACCTGCCTGGACATGGATAGAGGAACGGTGTCTCGGTTCCTGAGACCATCGGAAATATGTGTTTTCTGATGGTCTGAGGTGACACCTGTGACTCCTGTGAAAGAGTCATTCGACCCCCAAAGGGGTTGCGACCCACAGGTTGAGAACTGCTGTTCTATATGGATGTCAGAATCATTCAGAAATTGTTAGAAGATGTAACAGGAGTTAGGAAGACCTGAGTTTGAATCCTTCTCTAGACATGTAAGAGTAGTATGACTCTGGACAAATCAATTGACATTTCTTAGCTCCAATTTTCTCATCTGTAAATTAGAGGTGATAATGACACCTACTTCACCAAAATGTTTTAAGCATCAAAAAACATATGTAAGGCATTCTATAACTGCTATATAGAAAGATATATAGCTGCTTTATAAATCTTAAGAGCGCTGTATAGATGCTAGCCATTTGTAGTATTAATCAATGACCTGATAATTTAATCACACTAATACTAGCTAACAGTTATATAGGCTTTAAAGTTGGCAAAGTATGTTTCAAATATTGCCTCACTTTATTAAGTGGGGAAGAATTAGTTCCTATACATTTCCCAGTCATTTATACGTCTCCATACCGTGTTACCCTCACTTCAGTCATTATCCTCATCTCTCACTCACCCGAATTTTGAAATCCAGCCTCGGGATGCTGAGCTCTGGTAGGTGAGCACTCACCTTACCTTGCTGGGAGAGTGCCAGGCTGTCTCCAGACCATGTCTCCCCTCCCCCACCTTTCCAGCTTCCCTTAATGGTGTGTTGTCTTTCCCCATTGGGATGTAAGTTCTTTGAGGACCAGTGCTGTCTTCTTTGCTTATATTAAATCCTGTTATTTAGTCTCTGGCACAAAGAAAGTGCTTAATAAATTCTGTCTTTGTGTCTTTGTCTGTGTCTCTACACACACACACACACACACACACACACACACACACACACACACACACGCCCCTTTCTACCTGTCCCCCATACCCCAAGCATTGTGCTTTGCAAAGGATAAACACTTTATTGAATAAGGGAGTGAATGTTGCCATATTATGAGAAGAAGGCTTGTCATTAGGATGGTTACTTGGGAGGTTACTGTAAGGAGTTCACTGAGGCCCTTAAAGCCCTGGCACCAAGACAACAGCAGCTCCCGAATAGAAATGAAGTGCAGTAATGCAAGGAAGAGGGAACAACATAAAGCTGAGGGAAGAGTACTAAGTTTACTGTGATCTGTAATTGTGAAATGGAAATGGGTGAGAGCAGAAAGAAGGCTTCAGCGCAATCGCTAGAAACTGATGACCACAATGAAACTAGAAAGGTTGGAACTTGATTTGAGGAGGAGGAGGAGGAGAGGACAGACACTCCAATTTGCTCAGCCCATCAGGCCTGCCTTTAGGAAACACAGTCCTGGGATGGGTTTCTCCAAGGAAACACCCTCTCCTCCTTTTCTGCTTTTTAATCTAATTAAGACCCCTAGTCTACCTGATGCGCTCCACTTACCTGACTTTATGTCTAATATAATGATATTTGTCATTGCTTCCTTCTCCTTTCCGAAGGCTTTCATAGCTTTATCTGACACTACTTCATTGGTTCAATGTTAACAGCTCATTCATCCAGATAAGCGGACAGTTCTGTAACACTTCTATCATGTCTTTTCACCTACTATTTAGAAAAGAACAGTTAACTGGAAACAAAGCCCCAAAACTTTGCAGTAAGTTTCTCTGACAAAGATCTGACATTATATGTGCATATATTACATGTGTGTACACACACATACATACATACACATAAATATATATATATGTTTCAAATATATCAAAACAAGAGCAATTCCTCAGTAGATAAATAGTCAAAAGATATGACTAGGCAGTTCTTAAGAGAAGAAATATACACATCAATAACCATATAAAAATGCTTGAGATGATTAATAAGAGAAATGCAAATTAAAGCAATTGTGATGTTGCATCTTATAACCATCGTATTGACAATGATAACAAAAGAGAGAAATGATCATCATTGAAGGGCTACAGGAAAACAGGCATTCTTGGTGGAGCTGCAAAATGATCCCACCTTTCTGTAAAGCAAGTTAGCTACTCAGCTTCTAGGAGAGAGTGGGGGGGAGGGAGGAAGGGAAGGACAGGGAGGGGATAAAGGAGGGAGGGAGGAAGAGAGGGAGAGGGAGAGAAGGAGCATGCTTCAGCTAATAGCTGGATGGCTAAAACTTGCTATCACAACTCTATCATGCCCTCATGCCAGATTTATCTACTGCAGTGATGAGGAGATCCAGAGACGAGTCCAATGCCTTTTGTATGATCTCTATTTCTTCACTTCTTCAGAGGCAGTAATGTCCAAGGTCTCAGTGCTCTACAGCAACACTGTTAATGAAATGCATCATTTCCTGGGCTTCATTTCCTCATCTGTAAAATGAGGGGAGTGGGATACATAATTTCTCAACTCATTCCTAGCCCAACTCCATGATATTATGACACGTTTATTTGTTTTTCGGGGTGCTGTTAATTGGTACTTTTTCTTATCTTATTAGGAATGACTAGGTTACCAAATTCCCATGGCCTAGTGCTAGCAAGGACATAGATAACAGTTGACATTTACCCAACACTTTACATTACAAAGTGCTTTAAATACATTATCTCATTTGATGCAGAAAAAGCCCAAAGGGTAGATAATACAAGAAGCATTATCCATAGCTTACAGATGAGTAAACTGAGGCCCGTAGAGGTATACCTGTCAACAGAGCCTCGCTCCCTGGATATTGAGGGGAGAGCAGTGCCATCAGTCCTGATCCATAGCACCCCTCTTCCAGGCATGCCTTCCTGTCTGATTATTGGAGGCATGAGGGCTTGACTGCCCCCTCTTCTCAGTGGAACTATTTGGAGTTCAAATTGTCCTCTATACCACCGCTTTCTGACTTCGAGAATTATTATTATTATATTTTTACCCTAGGTGACAAAATTTCTAGTTACAGTTCTAAGTGGCAGGGCCAGGATTAGAACCCAAGAGACAGTGGATGTAATATCCTGTATAAGGAAGAACAAGTAGGTTATTTTGGCTGGGATTTAAGGTGCCTGAAAGGGAGTGATGTGTAATAAACCTGGAAAGATCGGCTGTAGCCAGATTGTAAAGGGCTTTCAATGCCAAACAGAGGAGTTTTCATTTGAGCCCATAGGCAATAAGAAGCTGGTGGAACTTTATGATTAGGGAAGTCATATGGTCAGACCTATTCTCAGGAGAACTTTGTGACCATGGATAAGACAGTGAACCTCTCTGGGACTCAATTTCCCTGTCTGTTAAAAGGAGAAGGAGCAGAGTAGATGATATTTAAGACCCTTCAAACCCTAAGCCTGTATGGATCTATGCTTGATTAAAGAGTTAATGCAAGACCAGGCCTATATGGTCCTCCAGAAGTACCACAAAGCCCACTTTCAACTTTCTTAGCTTGGTCATTTAAGCCCACTGTCATTTAAACAGGTATTTTCTCAGCACTAAATAAAAATATTTCTAACATTTTGTTGTTCTTTCTTCTGAATATATGTGATTCCAGTTAGGGATGTGCTGGCAAATGTTTAACACCCAGCTCTCTAAAAAGGAAAATAAACCCCAAACACTTAAGTTTAATCTGCATTATTAACATTGTATTTATCACTTTCTTAAATCTAAAAATCAATGAAACAGTACATCAATCCCTGATTTATATCTTTTGCCAATTTTTCAAGGAATAAATGCTCCCTTGGAAGATTTAACAACCTTCTCTCTCTGGTTGAGTTATCTCCAACACACCCTTTTCCCAGTACTTAAGTGAAAAGTAATGGAGTGAGGACATAATAGTTTTGAAAATTTTGAAATAAATTGTTTTTAATGAAGTTAAGGAATGATTTAATGAAGATGAAAGGGCAAATATCTTATAGTTTAATATAATTAATTGAGAAATATTAGATAAAGTACAACATTAAAATAAACTTCAAGTGCACAGTGTAGAGGGGCAGCCAGGTGGTATAGTGAATAGAGTGCTGGGTCCAGAGTTAGAAAGACTCATCTTCCCGAGTTCGAATATGACCTCAGACTCTAGCTCCGTAATGTTGGGCAAGTCATTTAACCCTGTTTATCCCTATTTTCTCATCTGCAAAATGAAGTGGAGAGAAAGAAATTACAAACTATTCCAGTATTTTTTGCCAAGAAAATCCCAAATTGGGTCACGAAGAGTTGGATGCAACTGAAAACAACGGATGCAGAATGCATACTCAAATTCCCAACCTCAGACTAGGTAATGATTTGCATCTGCTCACTGATCACTGTTGACAGGAAAAAGATGGAGAGGGAGGATATTTTGTAACAAAGTTAAGGAACACACATATGTCCCTGACCTTGTAGAAGCATTCATTCCTCCTCTTTTTAGGCTAGGTTTTAGGTTCAAGTTGAAAGTACAATTATACAAGGGGAACCAGGAGACAGAGGGATTCTGATGAGTTTGGTCATCATTTGCTTGCCCATCTGCCTAAGGATCCTACCAACTGAAAAAAGCACTGGTTATTTCTGCATGAGTTTAAACTCTCTCTGTCTCTCTGTCTCTCTCTCTCTCTCTCTCTCTCTGTCTCTCTCTTTCTCTGTCTGTCTCTCTGTCTCTCTCTTTCTCTGTCTGTCTCTCTCTCCCCCTTCCTCCCTCCTTCCCTCCATTCTTTTCTCCCTCCTCCCCTCCCTAAATCCAGTGATTCATGTTGAATAATGCCTGAGACATGCCTTTATTTTCCGTTTGATTTTTTTTCTATACACTGATAGAAATAGCAGCCACAAATAAATATTCCTGAGGACTTGCAGCAGACAAGCTCATCCTTCTGGCTACTGTGGGCTGATCCCTTTATCAGAGTACTTTGGTAGTCCTAGAGCAAATGAATCTATTTTACCCAAATATTTGATTTAATTGTGTGAAATGGCCCTATCCTTTCTTCCTAGTATTTGCTTACCGACTCATCCCCCTGTCCTAGGTTTCTATGCATAAAATATTCATATTTATACTTTTTTACAAGTGAATTTTGGAAAACAAAAAAAAATAGAAAGTATAAATAAAAACAGCCAGGGGCAGAGCTGTGTTCTGTGCTCTGGACATTTATATAACTATTTACAGTTCTCACCAGAGGAAAGAAAGTGGAGGTGGGGAGGGGTGAAGAGAGGAGAGGCTTACCATAGCAACTGAAGCAAGCCTATGATACATTTTTCTCTTTGTCTCAGAGCTGCAAAACACCTTGCAAAGAAAACACAGGGAAACCAAATGTGCACTTTGCTACTTTTCACTGTTTAGAAGGAAGGCGTTTCCTTGCCTCGATTTTCTGTTTCATTGGTGGGCAGAGCTGTTTTACACATGGTGCCCTGGCTCTGGTATTGAAGGTCCGGGCACAGCTGGAATGCATTGTCCTCAGAGTGCCTGTGGGGCTGCTGGGAGCCTGCAGTGGTCACTGGACTACTGTGATTTTTATGGCATTTTGAAATAAGTTCCACATGTGAGCATCTGGCCACTCCATCTCCAAGTGTAACAGCCTACAGCTCTGACACTCTTGTCTTTGGAGGGCTAAAGGGTTGACTGGGAAGTCTGTCTGTATACATAAGCTGCTGAGAGCTGGTCTTTGTGTGTTCATGAATAATAGTGGTAACAACCTTGGACTTTGAATCAGCCTAGGTTTGATACTTATTAGGTACATGAACCTGAGAAAGTTACAGGACCCTTTTCATCTCATTTTTCCTTTCTGTAAAAAGGGAGTGATGAAATTTGCACTACCCATCTTAAAGGGTTAGCATAAAGGAAAGCTCTTTATGTATCATTAATTGCTATTTGATTTTGAATTTTTGTTATTACTATACATTGTATGTTTGATAAATGAATGTGAAAGCACTGGAATTTGAAACTAAGAATTATGACTTTCTGTTTTCTCCTTTGCTTAGATGATGGCTTTAACAGTTAATTCTTGATGGACCTTCAGCCTTTTTTCATCCATCTCTCAGCTGATAAGGTTCAAAGCACTTTGCCTTTAATAATTCATGCTCATAGAATTTAACCTATTCAACAAATATTAGGTAGCTGCCATCTGCTAGACAATGGGTGAAACACAGTTTGGACAAGAATCATCCCTGTGTTTGTGGAACTTAACAATTAGGTAAAGGGCTAAGACACAAACTCACAATTATAATAGGTGATATTACATGATAAATGCAGGGGAAATTTTAAAACAAAGTTGACTGAGGGAAAAAGTCTGATTTTAGCTGTGATGTTCTATTTCTATGATTCCCAATGAATTCATAATAATCAGCCATCATACTTATAGAGCACTTTGTCAAATCCATCTTTATGATTCAATATACTTTACAAAGCAACAACACTGTATATGGCAGAAGTTCATGGTTTCATGTACAATCTCTTCCCGTTTTTCTCTGTGTCCTGATAATTGATAATTGTTGAATTCACAATCATTTAAAAAAAACATAACTAGTTCTACATTATCATGGGATCTATATAGTAGTGAAAGATTATTGCCTGAAACCTGATTTATTAAACACCTCTTCAGTAGTTCAATGGATACTTTATGTGTCTGTGGTCTTATCAATATAGGTATTACCTCCACAATGCCACAGGTTGTAAACCAGTCATATATAATCTCTGATCCTATAGAACCCTTGTCCCTGGCCTCCCATAAATCCTCCACAGCAGTTCTACCCAACCATTTGAAGACTTTTCTCTAAATAGCTTGATGTGGCAATAGTACCGATGGAAGACGTAATCTCATAAATATGATAATCTCAACCTATTATCCTCGGGGTTTTTTTTATTTCTCATTATTCCAATTTCATCTTAAATGTTGTTGAAATGATCTGGCTTAATTGGATCTTACCCTGCTTTCTTTAAAATTAATTTTCCTTCTACCTCTTCTAAATGTCTTATAAGAAGATATTGTTCATTATCTTTCACTATCTTCTTCCATGAGGTTTATAATCTAAAAACGATGTTTCCCTTAACTGTCACAGTTCCCTAGTTTTCATGGAGGGCAAATACTTGCTGACCAATTCAGGTTTCTAGGTCATTTTATTCTCCTAATCGTGGCAATTTATTTAGATGTACTAAACTTCTTTAAGAAAGGATCATAGCCTGTGTCAATGTCATTCTTTTATCCACTTCCCATTTTCAGTCTAAATAGTTTACTTAAATAGGTCAAGTATAGATTATTTTCATTGTATTCTGTTTGATCTTTAAATATTTTTTTCTTCCAGTTTGATGTTGGTTGTGATCTTTGTTCCAACAAGTCAATGATCTGACTCATATAAGACAATTCTAAAATGACTCCCAAAGTACTTTTCTTCCTTCTTTGTTTTCTTTCTTTCTCTTATTTCGTTTCTTCCATCTTTCTCTCTCTCTTTCTCTTCTCTCTCCCTGTCTCTCTCTCTCCCTCTCTCTCACTTTCTTCTTCCCTTTCCTTATTTTTTGAAGTTAAAGGGCACATTTTGATGCCTCAACTTCTTCCTTCATAGGAATATTCGTGAGTTTTAGGCATGATGCTTTAATGAAGACTATAAGTATTTTCACTTATAATATGTTTGCAATATGTTATATGCAATATATTTATAAAATGCCCATGTGCCAAACAATATGCTAGGTAGTGCAGACTTTACAAAGTTTAGACAAGACATTGCTCCTGTTCTGAAGTAATTTACAGTCTACAAAGAACTTTCCATGTCACAATCCTACGAAATAAGAAGTACAAGTATTATTATTTCCATTTTTAAATAGAGATAATGAAGAAACTTAGGCTAAGAAAGTTTGAATTATTTACCTGTGGCTGTACAGTCGACCAGTGGGAGCATCAGGACTTGAATTCAAGCCTTCAGACTCCAATATTTTTTGTCACCAAGTTGTCCTGTTTAACTAAATTGACACTGTTTCCATTTTTTCTTTTTCTCTTGGGTATTATGAGGAGTTAGCCTAAAACTTTCCCTGTTCTTGTCTCAAGTAGTCAAGTTCAAGTTCCAGTAATAATTCTCAGAAGTTTTCCATGTGGTGATCACTTATGTAGGGAGATAGCTGAGTTCCCAATTAAACAAGGACTAAGGAAGATTCCATTTAAATAGAATACCTAAAAAAAACCTCAGTTGGCAGAATAAGAAATGTCAGGAGAAACTTATTCCACCCCCTGGCTTTTGACTTTTCCAAGCTACCTGTTCACCTATGACCATTTTTGCTTCTGAATCTCTTCAGTTCCCGCTCAGGTTCTTTAGAAAGCCTTATTTTGGAAGGGACTCTGGCAGCAGTAGCAGCTTCAGAAATATCCTTATTGAGGGAAGAGAAAAGTAGCTATGCTATACAGACAACTTAAAAAAAATAAAAAAAATATATATATCTACAGAAAACTTCACAGATGTATACTATAATGACTCCTTCCTTTAAGAATATCCAAGGTCAGCCAAAGTCATTCAGGCTGACACTGTGGCTAACACTACCTAAAACTGAGCATGTTTTAGTACGATGCTAAATTGTGTTTAAATGGCATGTTGTGATTTACAAAGTATTTTGCATTTGATATTTTCAGTAACCCTCTTACAGTTTACTGAGAAAGAAAAATCCATTTCCCCCATCACTGGTCCCCTTGGAGAATCTTGGTTTACTCAATGTCTATACTGTATCTTTCAACCACTAGGGTGTGATACAGTTACATTCAACTGATAATGTAGAATTCTATCCAGCATGGGGCCACCTGAGGTCAGGCAACAAACACAGCAAGGGAAGTCTGTGATGACTGTATTTATTGAAGAACAACTAGCCACTTCTTCCCCAGCTTTCTTGGCTCAACCCACAGTGATTTGTGGTCAGTTGGCTAGAGCATGATATAATGAGGTCAAAGACCTAGAGCATGATTTAATGAGGTCATTGGCCTCCATGAGCCAATTAACTTCACTTATGTCTCCTTGCCTCAGTGTGGATCAAACACTCCACACACTTCTGCCTGCCTCCAACAGTGTTTTGACTGTAGATGAGACCATTTGGATGGATCGGGTTAGATTGCAGTCCCAGACTCGACAGTAACTTTGAACAAGTAAATAAGATGATGATTTTAGAGAATGGAAGCTTTGAGATCAACTAGTCACACAGTCATGAACTATTTAGCATTAGGAGGGACTTAGGTGGCCACCTAGTCCATTTCATATCTGTAAAAACAATTCCTGCTATGTCATCGTCAACAAGTGGCCATCCAGAGGAGGAAGCTATTCCCTAGAGAGGATAGGTGACTGAGATCACACAGGTACTTAGTGGAAGAACCAGGATTCAAACCCATTTCCTATAATTTCATGTCTTGTTCTTCTGCATCACCCTCAATGTCTCTGGGTGTCAACAGCATTAGCTATATGATGTTGGGATTAACTTAGATGAATTCGGAGATCTTTTCCAGCTCCAACATAGAACAATTCCTTCAAATCACTCCCATAACAGGCCAAAGAAACAAGAAAAGATTTCCCGTTGACCTGTAAAGCAGAAAGTATGACTTAATAGGTAAACTTTAATAAAATATGGATTCAAATCCTGCTACTAGTTGTCTGGGGGGGACAAATCACTTTACTTCTCTGACCTCAGTTAAATGAAGGTGTTGAATTTTTTAGGTTTCCATCTAAATTTAATATCTTAATTACATTTTCCCTCTAAAATTCTGAAGGTGATATGGTGGGGAAAGCATTGGAATAACAACCGGGAAACATGATTCTAGTCCCAGGTCTTTTATTAAATTACATGGGATCTTAGGCTATCCTCTAACCTCTCTGTGTGTTTACCTATCAATAATTCCTACTCTTCCTTCAGAGGGTCATAAAATTAACGCAAAAATAATCTCTGTAAAAGCATCTTGGAAATCATCAAACCTCACAGGTTTCTTTCTTTCAGATTCACACAGTATTCATAAAATTATTTTATTCATCCAAACTATTCCTTATTTGTTGTGATTGCTTAATTATTTTTAAAAATTGATTGGGAAGGACAACCCACTTGAGGTAAAGTCATCATGGTACTACATGGCAAGCCTGAGATTGGGAGTTAGGGATTGGACTAGATGGTCTCTATGGACTAGATGACCATTTTACATTTACGTTATGTAGGATCATGGACTGAGAGCTGGAAGAGAACTTAGAGGCCATCTAGTCTTGCTACCTCATTTTAAAGATGAAGAACAGACTCAGAGGAAGTCAGTGATTTGACCAAGATTACAAAGACAGCAAGTGTCAGAAGTGGGATTTGAATACGGGTCCTGTGCCTCTAAAGTCAGTACTCTTTTTACTATTGTTCACTGCCTATACTCTAGGGTCCCTTTTTAGTCTAATATTCTCTGTTCTGATGTCCCTTCTGATTGCAACAACAACAATGAAAATAATAGTTAACATTTATATGGCACTTTAAGTTTTGCAAAGCACTTTACAATTATTATTTCATTTTATCCTCAAAACAACCATGGGAGGGAGGTGCTATCATTACCTCCATTTGCTGTGGAGGAAACAGAGACAGAGAGAGATTAAGTGACTCACCTAAGGTCAATCATTCAACAGGTATTTATAAATTTTCTATTATATGACAAACAGTGTGCTAGATGCTAACAAGGCAAAAATAAAAATAAAATAAAATAAAAAAATAAAACTAAAGCAAAAGTCTCTGACCTCAAGGATCTTCTATTCTAACTCTGACATTCTATGCTAGAAAATCACTACTGACTCTTAACCATTCTGTTTACGTTCTAAAGTACTCCCCAGTTCTAACATGTTAATTTGGTTAGGCCTCAGTTTCCTCATTTGTAAAATGAGAGACGTGGACTAGATTTTATCTTACATTCCTGGGAGGTAGATATCCATTGATTCAGCAGTTCTGTTACTTGTCATAAGAAGAATCAGCCATGGTGAATGTAGATTTGGAATTCCAGGCTCAGAACCCTCAATCTTTAGAATTCAGCTGCCCATCTTAGAACTTTCCACTTACTTTCATTTGGGTTTTTCTTCATGTACATTTACGATCCCCAAAGTGAACTAGGCTCCTGGTTCCTTCCCTTGGAAGTTGCTATTCCAAATTGAGGTAGGAAAGTACAGGAAGAAAGAGGCTAGAAGCATGTAGACTTTTAGCTGAAATCCGTTGGTGTCTGAGCCCCTGGGAGGTAACGTGTGTGTGAGAGAGAGATCCAGGGCTCAGCTAACCTAGCGAGGGCAATGTTTTCTCAGTTCCTTTACTGCACATGGCCCCAATGGACAATGATCGGTTGGTCTCTCCAGCTTTGGGCAAAGTTAGGTTTCAATCAGGAGAGACCCAATATGAATTTGCAAAAGCTTAAATGCAGCTTGAATTAAGAGCCAGCAGGGCTGTTTTCTCTCTCTCTTTCTCTCTTCTCTGAGCTCATCATGCAGTGACAATTTGAAATTTACTGCTCAGACATTTAACATTCTTCAAGGAGAACATTATCATTTGAAAACCTTGTAAAGAGAAATGTGTCTGTACTAAAAAGTGACACTATCTTCCTTTTGTAGAGAGACCCCAATCATTTACATTTTCAGTTTAGCCTTCCATCTCCTGCTCAATAATTCTGACATTTCCTTCAAATGCAAATTATTTTTCTGAAAGTTTCTCAAATTAGAGATTTTCCCCCCTAAAGACTTTTCATGTGACAACTCTGGCAGGCTCTGGGATCTCCAACTCCCACCTACACTGGCAAGTGAAGATTGTCAGCTTCATCTGCTACCTTTCTGGAGGAATGGGGATTCTACCTGATAATTAACCATGAATTCTGAGAGGTGGTGCCATGGAAAGAACTTTGGAGAAAACCTGGGTTCAAATCCTACTTCAGACATTGAGTACCTATATAACCTTGGAGAAATCATTGAACTTTTCTGGCCCTTTGTTTCTTCATCTGTTGATTGGATAAGATGACTTCTGATATTTCTCTCACTTCTAATCTATGATGCTATGACTGATATCTAGTATTTATATCATGATTTAAAGTTTGTCAAACTCTTTCCATGTACTGTTTTACTGATGAAAAAAACCATGGTTCACAAAGAGGTTAAAGAACTTGCCCTGGTCAGTAAGTATCAGAGACAGGGTGAGAACTCGACTTTCTGATTTTATGTCTGTTACTCCATCTCCAATACCAGGCTGCTTTCCACCAAGGAGGATTAAGGAATGGTGTTCATATAAAGAAGCATGTGGGTAGATGAGTATTTGGAATAAAGCATGTATTTGAATTTATCAGGTTAATAAAATAGGTATACCACTGTTTCTTGAATTCCTTCCCATTCTTTAATCTAAGTACTTAAATGGACCTGTGATTTTATTGATTTGGCTGTTCCCCAATAATATAGATAGAAAGCGATGCATGCTTTCCTGTGTGACTCTTGTCCAAGTGAACTTATAATCTGGAAATTCACACCACAGGATTCATATAACCTGAGAGAGGCCTCCCTCACTTCATTCATCTGTTATTTCTCAGCTTTGACACACAACTAGCCCATCTTCTCTTCTCCTACATTTTTGTGATGTAATCTTTTATTTTTGTTCTTCTGAAGTCCCTCATTGGTTAAAGGAAGCAGCCTGCTCACACTCACCATGCACCTCAGACTACCTTCTGCAGGATGTTCTTCAGGGACCATTCCATGCCTCCCAATTATACAACAACTTTGGGAACATGTTGATATTAAAAAGATGGGTCTTTGTTTTCAGGAGGAGCTTGAGAGGAGTGGAGGTGCTTGGCAGTTTCCTAAAGGCAATTCAGCCCTGATCACCCCTCTACTTCAATTCTGGGCCCAAATACTTGCTCATTTTTATTAAGAAGCATCCTCTTCCTAAAAGCCTTCCTTGATCTTTGAACTCAGAGTGATGATGATTTCTCCTTAACCTCTGTCTCATCTTACATCCTACTTTGTATTGCTCTTGTGCCCTAGTCATGTGTTATATGACATTGTAGGGGTGTGTGTGTGTGTGTGTGTGTGTGTGTGTGTGTGTGTAACACTCTCTTGCTAGATTATAAATTCTAAGGGAACAAACAGGAAACAAGTCCTATCTAAATATTGCATCTTACCCAGGTCTAACACAGGACTGGACATATAGTAGGCATTTAAAAAGCTTCAGTCTTTGGAAGATCTGTGATTTTGTGGTATAGCCCTCCCTCAACCAAGCCTGAAAGCAGACCTTATAACCTTATAGATAATTCTTTTAAAAATTCCATTGATTGTTTTGATTTTACATAACAAATGTTTATAGCTTATTTCCAATCAGTTAATGAACATTTATTAAGTGCCTACTATGTGGCAGGCACCATGCTAAAAAGCCCTCAATTGTTATTTTTTATTGTTGTTAATTTTTATAATATTGATGTGATAGTAAAAATTGTTTTCCTGGTTCTTCTCACTTCACTCTGCATCAGTTCATATGAGCATTCCCATGTCTTTTTTGATATCATCTATCACTTCATTTCTTAAGGTACAACAGTATTCAAAACCATTCATATGCCACAATTTGTTCAGCTATTCCTTAAATGACAAATTTCCCATTAATTTTCAGATTTTGCTTTTGTTTGTTTTTTGCTGTAGATATCTTTGTACATAAAAGATCTTTCCCTCTTTTTTTTTTTTTCCTTTTTGAAGGTGTAGACCTAGCAGTGGAATAGTTGCTGGTCATAGGGCACATACTATTTAGTAACTTTTTGTTTATGATTCAACATTATTTTCCATAACAATAGTTCCCTTTCAAAATTCTACCATAGTGTACCAATGTGCCTGTTTTCCTACAACCCTTCCAACAGCTATAATTTTTTTTTAATCTTTGCCACTCTGATGAGTGTGAGGCAGAATCTCAAAATTGCTGTAGTTTACATTTCTGTAATTAGTAGTGATTTGGAACATATTTTCACAGGGATACACACATACCCATATATTTGTATATATACAGAGTTTCTTGAGACTCAAGACGGAATGACTTGTAGGTGTCAAATAATTAGTAATGTCAGAAATGAAATATGAACCTGGATCTTTCAGAATCTATGTTAAGACCAGTATTTGCTGTACCACCTGGCCTCTGTAGAAACTTAGTGAATTTAAACAAATGAATTTAATTTTAGGCTAGAATCTGTTGTTTCCAGGTCCACCTTAACCTAGCAGAAGACTAGTGTCCTTTCTAAGAATTACAGTTTTCCACTTTTTAGGTAAATCTTCCTCTCCTCTGAGCTCCCAAAATACTAGTAGTCGGAGCCGCACTTTTGACATTAAATGATATGCCTTCTCCCGTTGTGTGCTATTGTTTTATGGATATGACTGTTCTCTCTTCTTTTCACTCAAAGTGTTTGAACAAAAGAGGATGACTATTCCTCTGGGATGTGGTAGATGGGACCACTATCCTTGGACTAAAATGAGCCTCTGAGGTTCTTTCTAACTCTAAACTCCTGTTAGTCTAAAGAAATCTCTCTCTACTTTTGCTCACCCTCAACTTGAAGAAAGGACTTCAAAAGGATGAAACTGATAATCAGGTTGACTTCAAGGAAGCCTAAATATGCATCATTTCAGACAGATGCTGTAACAAAATTGGTTTGGTGGTCTCACTGTTTTTAAATAGGATTGGGCATGTAGTAGACTCCCAGTGAATAACTCCTTGTTGATGGAGTGATTTTGATTGGAGTAAGAAGGGTGCTTTTCAATGTGGCAGGGACAGATTGAATATTCGTAAGGACAGTTTAAAAAAATTGACCCCAATGAGACTTGAATTTTGAATTGTCAGCAAAGTTTGTATAAGTACATGTGATTTTATAGTAAGTGCACTGGTTGTGGAACTAAGAGCATGTTTCTTAACTTCTCAGGGTCCTGGGCAATTCCATTTGACCTCTACAATGGGGTATGGCTTGCCTTGAAAAGGTTCCCCTTTCCTTAGGGCTGAATAACCCAGTGTCAGGGAACTCATAGAGAGAATTCTTGTTTGGTATGTGTTGGACTAGATGACTTTGGAGGTCCCTTCCAATTCCGAGGTTCTGTGGTTCTGTGACTCTAAGATTACTAATATAATTACTGATGTAATACTGACTCTCCAAGTTACTGATGAATCACTGATTTATATCAGTGGAGGTACTTTCTGTACTTGGAGTTTTCCCTCACTGATGAAATCACAAGTTGGCACCATTTCCCCTCCACTAAAAAAAGTTGTGTATTATGCATGTATATAGATAGACACACAGTGTGCATGTGTGTATATGTACATGGATATACATGTATTATGTTTGTGTGCATATGAGTATATATACATACACACATACATTTCATTTCTCCTCCATTTCCCCTCTACTGAAAAACTACATATCGTGTATTTGTACATATACATGTTTGTGTATACACACATATATACACAGATGTGTGTATATATAATATGTACATATACATAATATATACTTGTGTGTACATATATAAATGTGCATGTACATACAATAGGTATATAACTATATACACACATATATTTCATATAAACATACATACTTTTTCCCCTAAAGATCTGAACTTGTTCCACAGTCCCATAGTTATAGAGTCTTCATTTTCTCTTCATTTCAAAATGAACTAGCCTCCACTAGTTCTGCTCATTACCATTTTACAGAGCTTGCAATGGTAAGGCAGTACCTGCATGCTTTAGGATTCAAAACTCTTTCCTTACATTAGGGCTCCAGAATTTTATGAGACTTCAGGAAACACAGGATGAGTCCTTGATCCTCAGACATGTACCATATGTCACAATCCGGATTGAAACAAAGCAAAAGCATTTTAATTCATTCTTCTTACAGTTTATTCATAGACTACAGGCTCTGTGAGGCTGCACATTGGCTGGGGATTGGAATCCTTTAAAGAGGTAAACAGGTTGCATTTTCATTGCTTCTAAATATGTTGCTGCCTTTGGGCCTTCTGATTTATTTATTTTTTTAATGGAGTGAGAGGCCATAAAAGTTATGTGCTATAAAACTAGCAGACTCAGTACATAGTCTTACCAGCTCCCCAAACCCCAGGAACAAGCAGGTATCTCTGTACTGACTGATTTTTTTTTGGTCTTAGTCCTGGTAATTAAAACCATTCCTGATTCCAAGGGTCACATCTGATTTCATCTAAAACATTCTCTTTGGACTCCTGCTTAACCCAAACTTTGAGCATTCATACAATTTTCAGAGTTGGTGGTGGGGGTGGGAGAGAAGTCCTATGGAATAGTACGGGTTCAGAATCTGGGTTCGTGGCCCAATTCCTTTGGTTTTAACTAGGCATTTGAGGATCAATAAGCAGAGATTTTTGTCTCCTGAAAGTTACATGTGGTAGGTTGTTGATTTTTTGCCATTACTGATACACTTCTCAAGTTCCCAATTACTACTGTCCTCTTCCAAATTATCTCGATTTTAATAACTTATATTTGTTTGAATTTATTCTCTTTATATTATAAACACATCCACATTTATATATACCCATGTATATGCATATACACAGATACAGGCAAATAAGCAGGTATAATATGTATAAACATGGATTATACATGTGTATACACACATGCTAGAATATTAATATTTATTCTGTAATATTCATACATTCATATATATGTGTATAGATAAATACATGTATATATGTAGATATACACATATGTATATATATGTATATCTAAGCACACACTTATTTTTCCCAGCCCCATCAGAGTATAAGCTCCTTATGTGCAAAGATTATTCATTCTTTGTCTTTTTTTTTCTGGTTTTTAACCAAGTGCCTGAAACATTGTGGGTGCCTAGTAAATGCTTGTTGCTTCATTGTTTACCTTGAAAAAATATTTAAAATAGAATAATTAATAAAGATGCTTCAGGATTTAAAAAAAAAGATTAGAGACACAATGTCACAGAAAACATGCCTTTTGAATTAAAATATGGCATCAACGGTTGTGAAATTGAGAGTTGACAGAGCACTGAAGTCAGGAGACCAGAATTGGCACCTTAGCTCTGTATCTACCAGCTGCATGATCTGAGACAAAGTAATTCTTTCTCCAGAACTCAGTTTCTCCAATCAGAAAATGAGAATATTGGGTAAGTTAATCTCTTGTAGTCTCAAGTTTCTACAATTATAAACCATCATTTAATATTAATCATTTAAGGTTGTTTTCCACATTAGAAGGTAAATTCCTTGAGGGTAGGGCCAAATTTTGTAATTTCTTAGTGTCCTTAGCGTTTATCACAGTACTTTATTACTTACACATAGTAACTATTTAGAAATGCTTGCCTGCTTGATCACTGACATTGATGTAATGTTTTTGGAAGTTGACAAAATGCTTTATATATGCGATCTCAGCTGGGATTCACACCCATCTTATGACAGTACAATAAGGGGTATTTCCCTTTTACAGGTGAGTAAATTGAGGCTCAGAAGAGGTTAAGTGGTTTGGCCATGGTCACACAGCTAGCAAGTGTCAAGGGAGGATTCTTACTCAAGTCTTCCTGACTCTAGGGCTAGTATTCTATCCACAGTATCACACTGCCCCTTATTTACTTATTGACAAGTAACTACTGACAAAAGTTAATGGATTTTTATTTGCAGGTGTCCTCTCTATTTATAACAGACTTAACTGTCTTGGTGTCAGTGTCTCCCCAGTTGGTCTCTTACTGCTGTCATTTTTTTTTTGGTCAGCACTCTACATTCCCCAGTTATGCCCTCATTAAGGGGGTCTAATTCAAGTTACCGTAATAAAGATTCTGTCTCTTAAAAATATTGTATAGTACAATGGAAAGAGAAATGGTTCTGAAGAGAGAAGAACTGATTTCAAATCCCACAACTGACACACAATAGTTGCGTGATTTGGGGAACATTACTTAACTTTCCTTAGTCTCAGTTTCCTTATATGTAAAATAAAGATGTTGGATGAGAGCCTCTGGGATTCCTTCTTGATCTATGACACTATAAACATAACTTAGTGACCTCTCTGGGATCTGGAAGAGTTCATCATCACAATTAGGTTTTAGTAAGCACGAAAGGATCATAGCCCAGTTGCTTGGGAGCATATTGACAATTTACTTTCTCTGAAATTCAATTTGATTCAATTCAATAGATACTTATTAAGCTCCTGCTGTGTTCATCCACATTGCACTAGATGCTGGGGGAGAGAGATACACCATGTTTCATATTTATAAAGTCACAGGATCACAAGATTTCAGAGTTGAAGAGAGACCTTGGCAGCCAGCTTGTCCAATGTATTAACTCCAGCCCCCAATAATCTCCTCTATAACCCATGTCCATCTGCCTTTGTTTGATGACCTTCAGTGAGGTAGGGGTATGCTCCCACCACCTCCGTGGGGCAGCTCATTCTTTTCTTAGATAGCTCTGTTGGGGCATTTTTTCATTTCCAGGAAGCCTATGTTTTTGTCTCTTTGTAACTGCCACCTCTTGCTTCTGGTTCTGCCCTCTGAGGCAGAGTGGAACCAATTTAATCCCTCTTCTGTACAACAACCTCTCAAGGGCTTCTCTTTGAGGATGGCAGTGCTCTCATGGTCCCCAATTTTACTATGTGTTAAATTATTTAAAATCTATTCTGGGCATTGGATAACCAAAATGAGTGTCTGCCTCTTACAGGTATTTTAACCTATAATCTATCCATTGCTACAAATAGACTTTCTGTGCTTAAATGTAGACAACTTAGTTTCTGTGACAAAAAGTTAACAATATTTTTTTTCTTTTTATATAGTATTTGAAGGTGTACCTAAATTCACTATAAATATTGACTTCCTCTAAGTGTGTGACTGTCAACAATAGATTTCTGTTTCAATTTGCATAAATGCATGTTGAACAAGAAAATCTCTTCCCCAGTCAGATATGAATAATAATAAAAAATAACCCACATAAACATAGCACTTTAAGATTTGTAAAGCACTTATACATATTATTTATGATATAATAAACATTTATTAAGCACCTATTCTGCATCAGGCATTGGGCTCAGCACTGGGGGTAGATAACAAATAAGAAAAAGAAAGACAGTGTCTGCCCCCAGGAAGTTAATATTTAAGTGGGGAAGACAACACACAAAAGGCAACTAAAAAGTGGGCTCATTGGGTACCCAAGGGTACCCACAGGGGGGGAATGGGGAGGAGGATGATGATGGTGATGGTGGTGGTGGTGGTGGTGGTGGTGGTGGTGGTGATGGTGGTGGTGATGATGATGATGGTGATGATGATGGTGGTGGTGGTGGTGGTGGTGGTGATGATGATGGTGATGATGGTGGTGGTGATGGTGGTGGTGATGATGGTGATGATGATGGTGGTGGTGATGATGGTGATGATGATGATGATGATGGTGATGATGGTGATGATGATGATGATGATGATGGTGGTGAAAACAGCAGCTGGTGGGAAATGGAGAGATTTCATTTGATTTTCACAACTGCCATATGAAGTGAGTACTATTATCACCAGGCTATAGAAGGGGAACCTGAGATTGGGAGAGGTTAAATGACTTGCCTAAAGTCACTGTCTGAGGCAGAATTAAAACTCAGTTCTTTCTGACCTCAAGTCAGACGCTCCATCCAAGATGCCACTTAGGTATGAAGAGTTCCTTTAACCAAACATATCTCAAAGGTACAGCCAAGGAAGAGAGGGAGTGCTCACACCTGAGGTATCTCTATTCCATGATATTTTTTGGACTTTGTGTTTCCCCCCCTTTTTTTAACCCTTTACTTTGTATCAGTAATGTGGAAGACTATCTTTTTCCCCCTCCAACTCTACAAGCTCCCAGAGGGCAGGGTTAGATCTATCTCATACCCTTCTGGTCTTTGATTGAAGACCTCTAGTGAAGAAGTATAAGTTTAGAGCTGGAAGGACCCTTAAACACCACTGTGCAACTGTCATTTTACAGCCAATGAGACTGGGGCCAGTATCAAGGGCCATTTCCAGTTGTTCTGATCCATATCTGGTCACTGGGCTCAGATGACTCTGAAGGAGAAGGGTTGGGCACTTTGCACTGCCCTCTCTCATTTAAATCCAATTCTTTTGCAAGTCATGGTATTACCTCCCTGATATCATCATCCTCTTCAAGAAAGAAGGACAAACAACAACTTTCCCAAGGTCATACAGGAAACAGGCAACTGGACTGGGATCACACTTGTAAAGATCTTTCATAAAGAGATGTATCATGGTTTGGGGAATAACAGAATGAGGAATTTGAACACAAGTGATCAGAGGAAACCTATTGCCATTCCATTTAGCCTGATCCACTTTTGAATAGTTATAATCATTAGGCAGCTTTTCTTTCATCATTATCCCTTTAAAACTTCCACCCATTATTCCTACTTCTGCCAGGTGGGGCTGAGTAGTCAGTTTTTTTTCCTATATAGCAGCTCTTCAGATACTTGAAGACAGCTAAGTTTTATTTTATTTAAGCAAAATACCCCATTTAAAAAAATTAGTCTTCATATGGAATGAACATGAGACCCTTTACTACCCTAGTTTTTCCTCTGGGTAATTTTTAGTTTATTATTCTAACTCTAAGATCCTATGACTTTCTATTTAATTCATCTTTGTATATCCAATACCTAGCACAAAGTATTGTATAAGGTAAGGGCTCAATTCTTATTTTTTCAAAAAATGAATTAAAGAATGAATTGGTTTTCTTTGTATCCCCAATATATAGCTTAGCTCTTGACACTTAGGGACTGCTTGAGAAATGTTTGTTGACTTGAGTAATGAAAACCAGTTCTGGTTAAAAAAACCAAACAAGGGGGGCAGAGCCAAGATGGCAGCGTAGCAGCAGCAATATATTGCAGCTCTCACATAGCCACCTAAAATACCCATGGAATAGGACTCTGGACCAACCTAGAACTTCAAAACGCACGCAAAGATACTTCCCACTAAAGTCAGCTCGGCTACGAGGAACCATATCAGCACTGCGAACCGAAACCAGCCTGGCCTGAAGCCGCAGCAGTGCCCCGGGGGCGGCCGCTCGGGAGGTGCAGAGAAAGCTCTCAGGTGAGGGATTAACACCAGCTGTGCGAGGGGGGATTGTGAAAGAGGGAGATAAGCGTCCAGCCTAAAGGTCTCCAGAGAGGAGAAGCGAAAGGCGGAGGTTTTGCACCCGCCTC
This sequence comes from Pseudochirops corinnae, assembly GCA_028646515.1. Lineage (NCBI taxonomy): Eukaryota > Metazoa > Chordata > Mammalia > Diprotodontia > Pseudocheiridae > Pseudochirops > Pseudochirops corinnae. Next base: position 129,175,835 of record CM053592.1, read on the forward strand.
CACATTGCAGCTTCCCGCCCTTGGCCTGCAAAAAGCAGGGGGACTGAGCGATTGTTTTCAGACCAGTGATCTCGCGTTGAGCGGCCTGGATCCGGATCGTCGTCTTGGGCCTCGGTCTTGG
>CM053592.1:129176455-129192685 GCA_028646515.1 Pseudochirops corinnae
GGGTGGGGGGAAAGAGGGGGAGAAAATATGTAACTCAAAATCTTGTGGAAATGAATGATGCAAACTATAATAAAATTTAAAAAAAATGGAAAAAAAAAGAAAATTGAAAAAAAAAACCAAATAAACAGTTCTTCATAGAATTACAGAATTTTAGAATGAGAAGGGACCTTTACAGTCATCTACTACAACTCATAAACAAATGGAATCTATATTATAACACATTCAACAAGCAGCCCTCCAGCCTCTGCTTGAAGATCTATAAGAAGGGGGAAACCAACCGCCTCTGTAGAAAGTCCATTCACTTCAGGGCAGTATTAATTAATAGAAAATTTTTCCTGCTATCAAATTGCCATTTGCCTCTTGGTATGTTCCATTCATTGTAGTTTATATTGGACCTTAGAGGGTCACTGCCTTATGCTCCACTCTTTTTTCTAGTTTGCTCATCAGTACAATGAGGAGGTTGTATTAGATAATCCTATCTCAGACACTTACTGGCTATATGACCCTGGGCAAATTACTTAACTGAGCTTTGGTTTCCTCATCTGTAAAATGAATATGACAATAGCACCTCCCCCATAGGTAGTTATAGGGCTCAAATGAGAGAACCATGCATGTAAAGTACTCTACAAAGCTTTAAGTACTTTGTAAGTGTGAATTATTATCTCTAAAGTTATGTTTTAGCTCTCTATCCTGTGCAACTTTGCTTATACTTTGACGGAAAACCATATGCTCCAGGTCCCCAATGGCGTACTTGATGTAAATACATCTATATCTACATATAAGCATGAATTGTCTGTGACTTTAAGGCTCCTCACTCTTTCCTTAACTCGAAACCTTAAACCAAGCTCCCGGAACAAGCTTGAGGAAAGTAATGATCCTCAAAAGTGACTGCGATGTAACAGGAAAGAAGAATTTTAATTAGTTGCCATAATAGCATCGTTTAGGCTTCTTTTTATTTTCTTTCTTTTAAAAATCAATGCAATGACTGGAAATAATGGTTATCAATGCCTTAACACAATTAAACCTGTAACTTGGGTGGGGGGAAAGTTTCCATCTTCTTCATTCTATTTATTAAAAGAACAGTCACTGACCACTAATGGAAAAGGAGAAAAGAATGGTCCTCTTACAAAAGAGAAGAGGTGGAAAAATGGCAGCAGGTTATAGAGAAGAACACCAGACTGATCCTAGTTTCTGTCACTGATGAGATGCGTGAACTTGGATAAGTTAGGTTGCTTACTTTGGTTCTCAGTTTTTTCATCTGGAAAATAGGCACCATTATAGGGAAGTCACCCTCTATTGACAATAGAGGTTTCTCAGAGTTTTAGGGTGAGGAGGTGACTATTATTAGCTGATGTTAAGAAAGGGATCCTCATCATAGTAGCTGAGGCAGGTGTAGAAAGCAAATAACAGAGTGGTCCTTAGGCCATTGGGCTCCTGTGCTCAAACTTCTTGCCATAACTTGTATTAAGAAGCAGACAATCGGGCTCATTCATTTTTCCTTCAAGTAAGACCAAGATGTGGTTTGGAGAATTGAGCAAACTGGTTTCCTGTGACCTGATCTGGGCACAGGGATTTTCTGAGACCCTGGGGGTGGTGGTGGGGGTTTCCTAAGACCTCTACTTTCCCCCTTGTAGGGACATCATGAAAAAAGTTCATCTCTTCTCTTTGCTTCAGTAAAATGCATAGCCGGTTATTTGACAAGAGATACCTGTCCATTTGCTCTACAGAAACTAAATTGAATAAATGTGAGCTGAATGTCAAATTTGGTAAATAATTCTGAAACCTCCCAGGTTAAGGTCATATTGAAAGGTCTTCAATAAAGTCTTCAATAAATTTCATTTATTACTAATGAAGTTGATGAGACATGATCCAATTTTTAAACAATTTTAATAAGTACCTTCTCTATGGAGAGTAAAGTTTATATTAGCTCTGTTTCTGCCTTCATGGATCTTGTAGTCTAATAAGCGATATCAATAAATCCTATATTCAATTAAAAATAAATTTAAAAAAAAAAAGAAAGGGATTCTTTCTGGTCTTTCTCCCACCCCTACTAATGGAGTGGCACCACCTTTTTTCCTTCCCACCACTCCCTCCTTTATGACATTTATTCCCTTCCAAGATGGGATTTTGATCAGTTGACCCGATTTGCCTTGGATAAAAACAAAAAAGGGGGGGGGGGGGAAGAGAAGGAATGCACAGACAATGCAATGTGATTGCTTCAAGTTGACTAAGGTGTAAATTATCTTAATTTATAAAACACTTTATATACATGATCTCATTTGATCCTCTTAGCAACCTTGTAGGGTAGGTTATCTTATTATAATGCTATGTGTTATGGTGAAAGGCTTTGCACCACTGGCTCTGGAGTTAAATCATAGTTATGGGACTTAATTCCTTTGTGACCTTGGTCAAGACCTAATATCTCTTTGAGTCTTGACTTGCTCCTTTGTAAAATGAAGAGATTGGACTAGATGATCTCTCGATTCTCTTTCAATACTAGATCTCTGTTGGCAAAATGAAGTAATCTATGGATGCCTGCCTCACAGAGTAGTGGTGAGGTAAGGAATCAGACAACATGTGCAAGCCCAAAACTCTGGACAGAAGTGATGTGATATTATTATAGGGTGGCTCCTCTGTTTCCCTCAGCTACTTCTAAAATAGATGTCAAAATTGCTGTTTGTGATGATAGCACATTCATACAATGAAAGATGTAGAGCTGGGACCTCAGAAGACAACTAGTCCATCTTTCTCTTTTTACAAATGGGGAAACTGAGGCCCAGGGAAGTTAAATGACTTGGCTAAGGACATGCAGGTGACAAGGTTTTTGGAATGAGTTCTTCTGACTCCTTAGCCAATATTCTTAACCTCTGAACCATGGATTTGTGCAAAGGTTTTCAGCTTAAACTCATTCATCCATCCAACAACTATTAACCACCTCCTGTATGTATAGCTTTATACTAGGTGTCAAATCATCAGGGAAGACTTGTTCTAGTGATAAAAATCTCACCACAGTGTAAGTGGGAGTGGAAACCACCCCACAGCATTTTAACTTTAATACCTTAAGGAGGTTGAGAACATTGTTATTTCAAGCAATCAATCATAGGCTGAGATTAAGTATGAGCAGTCTTTCAAACTGGGGGAAATTGATCAAAAATCATATTTGGGTAGGTTATGCCACCTTGATCATGCCCTTGGGATTGTCTATAAGTGATCAGTTGAGTCAAGAAGTGAGGTATTTGAAAAGTTGGAGAAATCATGAGATTCAGTTAAACTTCCTGAAAAGGAATTGTTTGAAGTTCAGGAGGGAAAGAAGAGGCCTTGGCTCTGGCTTCAGCCTCACCTAGATCTTTTTCTTTCTAACATTCTTTTGGCCAGAGAAGAACCTTACAAACTTGTGGAGTTTTCCTATTTCCATCAGTATCAAAGCTGTATGCCTGGATCAGCTGATTGCAGTTTCTGTAACAGGATCTAAAGACAGAAGGATGAGATTTATCATCCTGAAGGGGAACTTTTTGAGCACTCCATGAATGGGAGAAAAAGGCATCTAGCAACCAGGAGCTGTGGAGTACTCCTTTGCCACTTGCCTGTGGTATGAGTTAGACTCAATAGCCTCTGAGTTCCCTCTCCACTCTGATTTTCTATGTGTTGTTATTCCTCAGTGTCAGTTCCAGATTCACCTCAAAGACAGTTCACTGTAGGCCATCAGTAGACTTATTCCCCCTAAGGGCAAGTTAGGTAGCCTGGTCCCCAGGGAAGGGAGCCACTTTCTCTTTCTAAGGCCCTTTGAGCTTTTCTTACAACTTCATGAATTAGAATAGGCTTTGGGAGACCCAGATTCCCCACTGAGGAGGAAGTTAGTTTTGCCAAAGGGAATCCTTACCCCAAAGAGGAGTTATTTTTCACTTTCATGTAATGCTGTTTCCATACTGATTTCATATCAGCTGCCATAATGTGCCACAGGGAGAGAAACAAATACTTCCTGCTTTGTAAAGCAAAAAGCAACCACCAGAGTGTCCCTATAGGCAACTACTGCCTAGCAGGGAGGAAGGATGCAAACATTGCTCCATGTGACCACTTCCTGGTAAGGAAAGCAGGAAATTGATTTGTTTGACTAGAAGTGGAGGAGGAGGAAGAGGGATTATTGACTTCATAAACTCTGATCAATAGACCAACAAACATTTATTGAACATCCATTGTGAGCTGTTCAGCTGTTGTGCTCCAGCTGACTATTGGGATGCACAGATAATGAAGACTGGTCCCTGACTTCAAGGAGCTTACATCCTAGTAGGGAAATAGGACCAATGTGCAGAAAATTTTGGTTGAACATTTAAGAACTAAATAATAAAGGTGGTAAGTTGTATCAGTGATGCCAGTTGCCAAGTGAGTAGTCTAGGTTCAGTGGTATGGGTTCAAAAGATCACTCTGAGCCAAAGAAAATGAGAAAGTTCTAGGGAGGAAAAAGAATTTAAGTTGGCCCTGAAAATATAGTTAGGATCTAGATGGGGGCCAGAATGCAAATGGTAGGCTCAGAGCTGGGCTTTGGGTATTGGGAAATATTTAGAGCTCTTTGTTTTTCAGGCCAGTCTTAGATACTTCTTAGCTAAATAACCATTGGCAAACTAACTTCTGTAACAGGAGCCAAGACACCCTTTTCTATCAAAAATGGATGAAATTACTTCTACTTCCCTAACAGAGAGCATACTCAACTTGAAGTCAGAAGACTTGGGTTTGCATCTTTCTTTAGAAACTGCCTATGTGACCCTGGCCAACTCATTTAATCTCTCTAAGCCTCAGTTTCTTCATCTGTAAAGTGGGAATGATAATAGCCCCAACTCACAGGGTTATTGTGAGAGTCAAACGAGAAAATGTATGAAAGGTGCTTTGTAACCCTTCAAGTACAAGAAAGCGAGTTGTTAATATTGCCATACATGGAGGAGAGACAAAAAGGAGGGAGGGAGAGAGGAAGCACTGACAAAAACTAAAATGACAAAGCAACATCAGAGAGTTAGGGAACCCTGAAAAGACCAGTTCTGCCATGATGGACAGCTAGGAGAGGAGAACGATAGGAGAAATATTTGAAAAAATGAGCTTCCAGCCACATATTTGCCTTCAGTAACCAAAAGATCATAAGCCCAAATCTTGCTGAATCTTGTCATTTTAAGCCACACAACATCTTTTTACGTCCATCCCCTACTTACCACTGACATGGCCACTACCCTGTTCAGACCCTCATACCAGCTCTCACCAGGACTACAGCAATGGACTCCTAATTAAGATAGGATGTGGGCAGAATTGGTGCCTCAAGGCTCTATCCCCTCCAATCCATTCTCCACACAGCTGTTGAAGGACTTTTCTTGAGGCACAGGTCTGACAATGTTATTTCTCTTCCTTATAAATGCCAATGGCTTCCCATAAACTCAGGATGAGGTAGAAACTCCTCTTGTATTTAGAGCCCTTCACTGCTGGCCTGCCCCAGTCTGCCTTTCCAGGCTTATTGGACATTAACCTTACTTAGGGGACTCTCTGGTTCAACCAAACTGGCCTTCCCATTCTTCTTCACATATAATGTCTCATTTCCCATTTCTCTGCCCTTGCATAGGCTGCCCACCTTCTCCTCTTCTCTAATCATTGTTCCAAGCTTAGCTCAGACACTGGCTCACACATGAGGTCTTTCCTCATTACCCCAGTTGCTAATGCCTCTCACCCCAAATAACACTGTACTTATTGGGGTGATGAAAGTGCTCTATAAACTATGTTAATACTGATAGGTAATGTTCAGTAGTGGAGAGAATGCACTCAATTCAAAGGCAGGAAGATTTGGGTTTGAAGCCTTTCAGACACTGCTTATATGACCCTAGGCAAGTCACTTAACTTCTCTGAATCTCACTTTGCCTTATTTGTAAAATGGGAATGAAAATAGCACTTTCCTATATTTTTTGTCTATACTTACATCTTTGTATATTTCCTTCCCCAATGGAATATAAACTTTTTGAGGTAAAGACTATTATGTTTTTGTCTTAAAATTCCCAGAGATTTAACCTTAAACCCAGAAACACTTCACTCGAAGTCTCACTTCTGACACATTTTGGCTATGTGACCCTGGTCAAGTCAATTAACCTCTCAGTGCTCTAGGTAGCTCTTTAAGATAAGTTGCAGAGAAAATGCTGACCTATATTGGCAGAAGGAGTGCCCTTACCGAGGATTTCCCTATAAATAAAATCACAAATCCAGTCCCTATTTTTTTTATATTCCCAGTCATTGGCACAGAGTCTGAGCCATATATAGCAAATGCTTAATAAATAGTTGTTTGATGAGAGACTAATTGAATGTATATCTACTCCAAAATCTTCTCATGTGGGGTAGGAAAAGTGGTTTTTTTATTATTAAATCGGGGGCTGTTCCTTTTCGCTATTCCTCCAAAGAAAGGAAACCATTACAGTTGCTTTGTGTTTTTCCTTTGTTTCACTGAAATGCCAGAACTTAGATTTAATGTGTGAAATGTATTGCTTAGATGTTGCAGCAATCAATGAAAATAACCCATATGAGAAGCAAAGACTGTTGACTGTTTGCAGGAGGGATTGAGGAGGAAGGGAGGGAGAGGACCTTTCATTGACAAATTGAGAGGTATTTTCCCCATCTCCATGACATGCAGCTCATTAATATATAGACTCACCCTAGGGAGCTAATATTTTGATTCTCAGAAGAAATCAAAGGCAAATGGAACAAAAATGATATGAGGTCATAGGTATGGGAACAAGTAATAACTGAAATTTGTAAACTGCTTGTGCAAACCTCTTGCTGTCACTCATGGCAAACTCATTATTCATGCTGAGGACCCTTCTAACATCCTGGCCTCCTGATTCATCAACCTTTTCCCCTTCCAGGACCTTCATCTCCACTCCATCCCAAGTGTGATCAATAATCCCTTAGACCTCACCATCCCAAAATTTTTCCACCTCCTAGAGCCTGAATTCTGAAAATCCCTCTGATTGGTAACTCCTGTCCTTCCACCTTTCAGATTCCGCCTCACTTCTGTACTATCTCTTTCATCATAAGGGCCCTTCATAAATTCCAATTCTTTAATCCCATCAACCTTTTTTCTGGCTTTACTTTCTTTCTCAACCATGTTGGTTAGGGAACTCAACAAGATATTGTCCTTACTCTGGAATTCTCTGCTCCTTTTTTTCTTGCATTACTCCCACCCTGCTAATCCTCAACCATGAGTAGCCTGTTTTATTTGCCTTCTCTTTTCCCCATTTTGATTCACCAAAGGCCTCAAGTCACAAAATCTTGCAGATTCGATCCACCATCAAGCCATCATCTAGTCTCATCTGGGCCCTTATAGCTCCAAGAAGATCCTTTTATTGATCTCTGATTCCCTATTCCACAGCCACTATTTCAAGTCTCTCTTGTCAAGCCTCAAACTCCATCTCTAGCTTTGTCTTTCAGTAGATGGCCTTGCCTCCTTTGTTTTTGTGTCAAGTGAACTCATGTATGTTGACTTCCTTGAAATTCCTCTGTCCTTGGCCCAGACTCTTCTTTGCTCTAGTCTAATAGAGTGAGAAAATTCTCAGGTTTCACAAGGCTCTTTCCACTTGTGTCCTTGATCCCCTCTCTTTCCTTCCAACTTCATTCAGTAACGTGTCCCATCAGTTATCTTTCTTGCACCTTAATCTTTAAATCTTTCTTGATATGTACTGAATCCTTTTTAGCTCTCTTCATAAATGAACAGTTCATAGGATCATAGATCTGGAGCCACAGAGGAATTAAAGACCATTAGTCCTCATTTTATGGATGAGAAAACTGAGGCTTATAGAAGTTAAGTGAATTAACTTAATTAAGTGTTAATTAAGAGTTAAGTGACTTCCAAGGTCACAGAGGTAATAAACGGCAAAACAAATTCAAATAAGGTCCTCTGACTGCCTCAGCCAACAATCTTTCTGCTGTACTAGTTTCCCCATATTCTAAAAGCAAACAAACAAAAGAGAACACCTATTGACTCTACCTTTTCGTCAGCCTGTTGTGATATCTTTCATTTTCTCCACTGCTAAATTTCTAGATGGAGTATACTACACTGAACAAATTTCCTCTTCCCCCCATAGCTTTCATATTTCTGTTGTTGTTCTATCATTTCAATCACATGTGACTCTTTATAATTCCCATTTGGATGGGATGAAGAAACATATGAAGAAACTGAGGCAAACAGGTTTACGTGACTTGCCCAGCTAGTAAGTGTCTAAGGACAGAATTGAACTCTGGAAGATGAGTCTTGTCGACTCTAGAGCCAGCACTCTCTCTACGGTGACACCTACCTGCCCCCATATTTCTGTTTCTTAGGTTCAAACCTTAGAGCAATTTGTGACTTTTCCTCTTCCTTCACACACAATTGTCAATTTTAGCTGACTCTATCTTCACAATGTCTGTCCCATCAATCTTCTCTTCTATCCTGCCAACACCTTTGTTCAAATCCTTATCACATTTCAGTTGGTCCTCATCACTGTTGCAATAGTCTCCTAACTGATCCCCCTGCTTCCTTTCCTTATCTGCTTTCCTCCAATCCATCTTCCTAATATATAGATCAGAACATATCACTCTCCTGATTGGAGCATTCAGTGCCTCCAGTGCCCTCTCTCATTCTCTCTGATGGATCTGCAACTTCACCAATTTGGAAGTCACCTCCAATGATACAGATGACAACTAATCTTTGCCTCCCCATCCCGTGCTATTCTTGGCCAGATCTTCCCATAAGTTCATCATAGAACTCTACTCAATGTGTTGGAGGCTCTCTTCACTTTCTCCTGGTATTTTAAGAGCATCAGTAGTACTTTCTGGCTATCTACCTACAATCTCTCACCCCTTTCTTTCCTTTTTATCATGCAATTTCTTTCTAAAATCTTTTACTCCCTTTCTTCTTCAGAGTTCCTCATTGGTTATCTGTTGCAGTCTGTTCACACCGACCAATTGCCTCTCTATTACCCTTCATTTATCTTTAGATCTTTGGAGGCAGTTGTATTCATTCCATGTCTTTTATTGCTTTCTTTTTAAATTTAAATTTAAATTTTAGTTTTAAAATTTTATTTGGTATTTTATTTTTTCCTAATTACATGTAAAAATATTTTTAACATTCATTTAAAAAGCAACTTTATATAGGTTATAGATGTTCAATCGTGCAAAATATATTTTCATATTAGTCAAGTTGTGAAAAGAAACACAGAACAAAAAAACAACAACCAAAAAATAAAGTTAAAAAAGGATGCTTCAACCTGCATTCAGATTCCATTGGTTCTTTCTCTGTAGATGGATAGCACTTTTCATCATAAGTTCTTCAGAATTATATGGGATTGTTGTATTGAATAGCTAAGTCATTCACAGTTGATGATGATATAATATTGCTGTTACTGTGCATAATGTTCTCCTGGTTCTGCTCATTTTACTTTTGTATCAGTTCATGTGAATCTTTTCTGTTTTTTTCTGAGAGCTTCCTGCTCATCATTTCTTATAACAAATAGTATTCTGCCATTCCCCAATTGATGGGCTTCCCATCAATTTCCAATCCGTTGCCACTAAAAAATATTTTTGTACATATAGGTCCTTTTCTTTTCTTTTTTTTTTTTTTTAAATCTCTTTGGGATACAAATCTGGTAGTGGTATTGTGGGACAAAGGGTATGCATCATTTTGTAGCCCTTTGGGGTACAGAATTGTTGAGTCAGTTCACAACTAGACTAGTGTCTCAGTTTTCCCATATCCCCTCCATTTGTCATTTTCCTTTTTTGATCACATTAGCTAATCTGATACGTGTGAGGTGGTACCTCAGAGGTGTTTTGATCTGCATTCTTCTAATCAATAGTTATTTATAGCTATATTTATAGTTATTAAAGCTATAGATAGCCTGGATTACTTTGTCTGAAAACTACCTGTTCATATCCTTTGACTATTTTCAATTAAAGAATGGCTCTTATTTTTTTTTATAAACTTGACTCAGTTTTCTATTTAAGAAATGAGTCCTTTATTAGGGATACTTGCTGCAAAAAATTTTTCACAGTCATGATTACTAACCATATTTCCCTCTATTCTATTCTCTCCACTTATGCTCTCTCTTCTTTCACCCTGTCCATTATCAAGAATGTTTTATTTCTAACTACTGCCTCTCCCAACCCACCCTTCCTTTTATTACCCCTCTCATACTTCTTTTATTCCCTTTCCCCTCCTCCTTTCTTGCAGGATAAGATAGATTTCTATACCCAACTGAGTGTGTATAATATTCCCTTTAAGCCAATTCCATTGAGAGTAAGATTCAAGCATCACCCCACCCCCAGATCTCCTCTCTTCTCCATCTACCTTAAAAGCTCTTTCATGTGAAATAATTTATCCCATTCTACCTTTCCCTGTCTCCTTCTCCCAGTGCATTTCTCTTTTTTACCCCCTGCTTTTATTCTTTTAGATATCATTCCATCATAATCAACTCACAACCATGCCCTCTGTCTATGTACACATCTTCTAACTTCCCTAATAATGAGAGAGTTCTTAGGAGTTACAAGTATCATCTTTCCATGTAGGAATGTAAACAGTTTAACTTTATTGAGTCCTTATGATTACTCTTTCCTGTTTACATTTTTAGGCTTCTTGTGAGTCTTGTATTTGAATGTTGAATTTTCTCTTCAGGTCTAGTCTTTTCATCAGGAAAACTTGAAAGCCCTCTATTTCATTGAATATTCATTTTTCCCTCTGAAGGATTATACTCAGTTTTGTTGGGTAAATCATTTTTAGTTGTAATTCTAACTCATTTGCCCTCCAGTGTATCACATTTCAAGTCCTCTTACACTTTAATGCAGAAGCTACTAAATCTTGTGTTATTCTGACTGTGGCTAAATGATGTTTTAATTTTTCTTTCTGGCTGCTTGCAATATTTCTTCCTTGACTTGGGAGCTTTAGAATTTGGCTATAATATTCCTGGGAGTTTTCCTTTTGGGTTCTCTCTTTTAGGAGGTGATTGGTGGAGTCTTTCAATTTATATTTTACGTTCTGATTCTAGAACTTCAGGGCAATTTTCCTTGATAATTTTATGAAAGATGAGGTCAAAGCTCTTTTTCAGATCATGACTTTCAGTTAGTCTAATAATTCTTAAATTATTTCTCCTGGATCTATTTTCCAGGTCAGTTGTTTTTCTAATGAGTTATTTCACATTTTCTTTTGTTTTTTCATTCTTTTGATTTTGTTTTATTGCTTCTTGATGTCTCATGGTGTCATTAACTTTGACGTGCTCAATTCTAATTTTTAAGGAATTAGTTCTTCAGTGAGCTTTTGTATTTCATTTCCCTTTTGACCAATTCTGCTGTTTAGGGAGTTCTTCCCTTAAGTGAATTTTTGTATTATTTTTTCCATTTGGCCAATTCTGTTTTTTTAAGGCATTCTTCTCGTCATTGGATTTCTGTGCCTCTTTTACCATTTGACCTCTTCTGTTTTTTAAGTTATTTTCTTTATTTTTTGTACCTCTTTTACTAAACTGTTGACTCTTTTTTTCACAGTTTTCTTGTATCACTCTCATTTCTTTTCCCAATTCATCCTCTACCTATCTTACTTGCTTTTCAAAATCCTTTTTAAGTTCTTCCATAGCCTGAGACCAATTCACATTTTTCTTTGGGGCTTTGGATGTAGCAGTTATAACTTTGGTTGTTTTCTTCTGAATTTATGTTTTGATATTCACTTTCAAGACAGTAACTTTCTGTGGCCAGGATCTTTTTTGTTGTTTGCTCATTTGTATTAAGTTGGGCATTGCTCCTGAGGTGGAGGAGGCATTGTCCCAAGCTTCATGTTTTTTGTGCTTTTCAAAGCTAGTTCTGGAGGTCTATAAGCTTTCTGTTGTTCCAAGGTGGTATCATCTAAGGAGTGTGTTTTCTACTCTCCTGGTCTGTGCTCTGGTCTGTGAACAACCACAAGCATTCTTTTCTTTCCTGGAACTATGACCGTGGTCCCCACTCCCCTGCAGTAACAAGCTCTGGTATGCCACTCAGATGCAAGTATGGGCAATGCAAAAGAATCCTGTGCCAGCAAAGAAACCCCTGTAATCTCCTCCAATCTCCTTTCCATCAGTGGGCTGAGAGCTCCTGAAGCAGCTACTGCCTCTGCTGATTCAGTTACCCTCCAGGGCCTGCTCTTGATTTCCTGGGGCGCAGCCTCCACTGGCATATTCTGCATTCCACTCTCACTCTGGTATCATTGACCTTTCCTGCCAACCCTCTATCTTGTCTTGGGCTAGGAAATTGTTCCACCTCATTATTTTGAGGGTTCTACCACGCCAGAATTTGTTTTGAGGCATTATTTAAATTTCTTGGAGGGGAATTTAGGAGAGCATGGGAGAGTCCCTGACTTTTCTCCACCATCTAGGCTCTGTCTCCTATTCCATGTCTTGCTTTCATGTAGAAACCCTGGTAGCAAACTTGGGGTTAGTAAAAGAGCTTTGCTCCTCTTCCTTTTGTTTCTCTCTCTTCCCTATAAAATAAAATATAAATTCTTTAAGTTGCTTTATAAGTTTCTTTACAATCTTTCTAAACTCCTTGTCTAGCTACATTCCACATTCTTTCTCATCATATACTTTCTATTCCAGCCAAAAGAGCACTTAGCTGTCCCCATATTGTGTCCTGTAGCCATGTCCCATGGAGGCCATTCTCATGTCAGCTTATTGAAAACTTTCAAGGCCAAACTCAGGTATCACCTCTGCTACTTAGCTTTTCTTGATCCCTATCAACTGAAAGCGATTTCTTCCTTTAATCTTCTTAAATTCCTTTATTTAAGTTTTTTTCTGTGCCATAAAGTTTTGTCTTATATTGCATTTATTTGTCCCATTTCAGTTGAAGGTTAAGAAATAAACCCTTCACCTTCCTCTATTTCTCCTTCCCTTTCACCATTTTTCCTTAAATCCATGTAACATAATTTCCCAGGCACATTACAGGAAGGTGTTTCTTTACTGCAGCAAGACAATCTATTTACTCATCCCTAACTGATTCTCTGTTCCATTCCTCAAAAGAGAACAAAACCTTCTTTCCTCCCCTCTAGCTTCACACACCATCTCTCCCCCACCATCTCAGTCGAATCCTTTGCTTTATACATTTTTGTTGCTCAGTCATGTCTAGTTCTTTGCGATCCCATTTGAGGTTTGCTTGCCAAAGATACTGGAGTAGTTAGCCATTTCCTCCTCCAACTCATTTTACTGACAAGGAAACTGAGGTAAGCAGGGTTAAACTGTTTTGCCCGCAGTCACACAGCTAGTAAGTGTCTGAGGCCAGATTTGAACTCAGGTGAGTCTTCCTGACTCCAGGCCTTGCCCTCTATGCAGTATGGTGCCATCTAGCTGCCTACGTCATACTTAGTGAGAGGCCATTCACTCTGAGCTCCCTCTTCTTTATGCTTCTACACCTCAACTCCTTCTCCTCTTTACTCTAGTCTCATATGAAAGGGTAGCAAAACACTTGATGCTTGTCTCTTTCCTTCCCCTCCGACAGATTGCTTCCACTCTCACCTTCTTTCCCTGATTTTCAATTTCTCTCCATCTATTGGCTCAATCACTACTACCCACAAACATGTTTGTCCCTCCCATCATTAAAGAGAAAATCCTCATTTGACCCTCCTATCCCCTCTGTATCTCTCTTCTTTTTCAGAATAAAATCCTTAGGAACAAAAGGCATTTTCTCTCCTCTCATTTTTTCACAACTCCCTGCAATCTGCTTTCCCATTTCAACACTCAACTGGGTTGGTTGTTATTGTTATTATTATTGTTGTTGTTTTTCCTGTCGGGGTTGGTAGCCATTGAATATTCACTCTCTTTGACCCTATAGATTCTGAGCCAATATCACATCAGAATAATTTCACTCCATGGCATGGATCATTTTCAAGTTGCAGTGTAGCCTAACCTGACATTTTCCATGCGTCAACATGTGTCTCAGAAAAGAACTTTTATAAATGCTAAAATCATGTGAACAGAATTCCCAAACCTTTGGGTAGAAGATACATTTTCCATTTGAGCATTTATGAGAGAGAGGGTATATTTCAGATGTAGCTTTGGAGAGAGATCTTTCTTCTTTAGGATATAAAGTGATGAAATAGAGTACAACCTTTTGGTGTTAAGTTGCTGAACTCCCATTTGAAGCCTGGGGACCCCAAGAACCCAGCATGGAATGGGTACAAATATTGCCCAAGCAGCCCTTCACTCTGTAGAAGACCAACCAAGGGACTTCCCTAAATGAGTTCAACTTCATGAACTTGGGCCAAGTGTTAAAAATTCACTTTGCAAGCATTTATTAAGCACTAATAATGTGTATGTAATAGTTATTAAGGTAATAGAAATATAAAATACAGCAACAAAAATGGAAATAGTTCTTGCAGCCAGGGAGCTTATGTGTAAGGATTGCATCATGATACAACATGTACACAGATTTGAAAAATATAGATTACATATAAAGGAATGGAGGAGAGCACAGAGAAGGGGTGTGTGTGTGTGGGGGGGGTGAGTTAGAAAAGGCTCCAATGGGAGCTGAGCTGAGCTCTCATACTTCAAAGGGTCCCAAGAGAGGAGTTGTGTACTGTTTATTTTGCCTTTGTGAAGATCTGAACAATTTGGCTTAGGCTCCCAGAACTCAGACATCCAAAGAAGTTGGAAAAGATGGGAAGAATAGGTTATCAAGGTCATCTAGCTTGAACTTGAGTCACTCAGAACTGAATTTGGCCACAGGATGAGCCAAGTTGCACTTTCTTTAATCAGAAAGGCTGGTGGAAACCCTTTTTATGCATAACTTTTATTCACAGGCTCCTATCTCAGGGGCTGCAGCTGGCTAATGCCTTCTTTGCCAGGAAGCTGTGACCAGGAAGTGATGACAAAGCTCCCAATGAGTGTGAGCTGTGTGTCCACAGTAAACAACCACCGTCTGAGTGCTGGGAGGGAAGCAGGGGCGTGGGCTACTCTGGAGCTTTCTGAAGCAAATTGTTCTGCCTTTTCTGTCAGACCACTGGCATACCTGATTATGACTTTTGGCTCAGGACCCCTCCTCACCACGACTCCAAGTCTTTGCTTTTGGATCTCTTTTTGTTTTTCACCCAAATGTCCCATCAAAATCAAGAACTTTTAACTTGTTTAGTATTTTAAGAGAAAGAAAAAAAAGAGAAAGGGAAAGAAAGATAGAAACCTAAAAAGAAGAGAAAACAAAAAGAGGAAAAAAAGAGAAAAGAAAAAACAGAAAAGAAAGAAAAAAGAGACAGAAACACACACACACACTCACACACACACACACACACACACACATACAGCAAAAGAGAAAGGGAGAGAGAGAGAAAGAGAGAGAGGGAGAGAGAGAAAGTGAGCTCTTTTGTCGGAGGCCATGTGAAGCCTCCATTTCCCTCCCCATAGGTCTCAGGCACACAGGAGCTAGCACTTTCCCTAGATCCCCATCTCCTGCCTTCCATGGCTTCCTTCAAGTTCCAGCTAAAATTTATCTTCTGTGAGGAGCTTTTCCCGGCTCCCTCAATACTTGCACTTTCCCTCTGTTGATCATCTCCCATTTATCCTGTGTGTATATCATTGTTTGCATGTTGTCCCTCTCCCCCATTAGTCTATGAGTTAGTTCCCTGAGAACAAAAAAAATGTTATTTTTTTGCTCTGCTTTTGCTTTTGGTCTTCGCTTTATATCCTCAGTGTTATGAGAGAAATGTCTCCTCTCTGAGTTCGTGTGATGGGTAACTGCTTCCAAAATATATTTACTACAATACCGAAATTATAGAGGTAAAAACCTAGATTTTATTATTATGCTCAAGCATAGGTTCAAGCCTCAGAGGAAACCTGAGCCCTGATTAGGAATCTAACAAGGCTTTTTTACAGGCAAAATCATGGCAGAGTGACAGAGAAATAATTTCTTTACATACTGCAATCTTATACACTCCTCTTAGGCCATAAAGTTAAAGAAAGGGTAGATTTCATAATCCTATGTGTCCTTCAGTGTCATAAAATTTAGTTAAACAGAGGCATAATTTCCTATAATCCCCCAGGGAAACAAACATCATCAAATAAACTCTATAGGTAAACTAAGTCAGGTTACAGATTAAACTACATTTAGAAGGCTCACAAATAGACCGAAGAGTCAGGGACAGTTGAGATTATTCCTTCAGCTTCTTATCTAAGGAATGTTTAAGGCTCTGGGTAAATTTTCCCATCTGCTAGGTCAGGCTTTGGTCAGGTGAGATTA
>CM053592.1:129193185-129220720 GCA_028646515.1 Pseudochirops corinnae
ATAGGAGAGAATAGACTGGGGGAGGGGGGACATACTGGGATGGCTGTTTTGGGGCAGTGAGTGGGAGAAAGAGGGGGAGAAAATATGTAACTCAAAATCTTGTGGAAATGAATGATGCAAACTATAATAAAATTTAAAAAAAAATTAACTACCCAATTCTTAGTTTGCTTATCTCTAAAACGAGAATGAAAATGCTAGCATAAACTACCTCATTAGGTTGTTGTGGGAAGAGTTGTCTCCCCATAATAATTAATTAAATATCAGTATTCATAAATATGATATATTAATATGATAAATATGAATTATCTGTGGATAACTCGTATATACTCATCACATTCTGTTTCCTGTCTCTTGTGCTTTCTACTAGACTGTGAACCACTTATAAGCATCTTACTTTTCTGTCGTTGTTGATAAGTTGCTCAGTTCTGTTTGACTCTTCATGACACCATGGACCATAACCCACCAGCACCTTCTGCCCACCATCTTGTGAAGTCTGTCCAAACTCATGTTCATCAATTCCCTGACACTATCTATCCATTTCATCCCCCTTTCCTTTTGTCTTCAACCTTTCCCAACATCAGAATCTTTTCCAATGAGTCTGATCTTCTCATCATGTAGACAAAGCATTTAAGCTTCAATCTCAATATTTGTCAGAAAATCTGGTATTTAATTCAGTCTTGAGGTTAATTCTAGAACCTCCATTTTAATCAGGATATCCAGGTCAGCCATATCTTTATCCCTCTCTAGAACACTTTCTTGACTGTCTCAGACTTTCTGTAAAATGTCCCCACCCACCCCAACTACCCTTCACCATTACACTAGTTAAACAAAGTGGTGCTGTGAGATGGAGGCAGAGAAGGGTGGGTGAGTGGGAAGAATAATTACTGCTCTCAAGTTTCTTCCTGCATAGTAAAAGAGGGAAGACCCCTCAACAGAAAGGAATGACCAATGGTGTAAGGCAGTATTGTCAAATAATCATCACAAAGCACAAGGTGCACAGTCCATCAGAGGAGCTACAGAGCACTGTGAGCTGGGTAATCAGGAAAGGTTTCTTAGAGGAAGGGGACTGGAGCAAGAGATGATTAGGTACCTCCAGGTAACCAAGCCATCCGCACTCATGGCAACCAACTCTAGCAAAGCCTTGCTATTTATAGCCTTAAGGTAGAGGAATTGACAAGGGAAATTTAATTCATCACACAAAGTAGAGCAGGCTTACAAGAAACAGTGTTGGTCGGGGTGAACAGAATCAGGGTGTGGGTGAGACAGGATTTTAATAAGCAATGAAAAATTTAAGGAACCAATATTTTTTTTTCTTTTTTTTTCAGGTTTCTATTACTCAATTCTGTCAGCAGTGGTATTTCTGTGTGGGAAAGGCTCATGACAAATGTTGTGGGATGGTAAAAATTCTTGTCAGGAGTGGCAGATTTTTTTTTTTTAGTTATGTGCAAGAATTGGACAAAAGATGCTCATGCTTATCAAACCCATGGTCTGTGTTAAGCATTTTGTAAAGTGTAAAACATCGGTGTCTTATCATGGTATGAAGGTGACCTTGGACTTGCTCTTGACTGGTTCGCCTGCGGTGAGGTTCTGGAAGGTTCTGCCAGGCTAGGAAAGCATCTGCTACAGACTCGGTGATGGAATGTATAGATCTGCTATCTAAGGACCAGTCTAATGAGCTTGACTGCAGGGTGATGAATGTTCTTTGTCCATAGAAGCTCTCAAAGACTTTCTGCTAAGTCATAGAAGATTTGAAATGTGTGCTGGTAGAGTAATTATTCACCAGGCTAGGTTCTTTTTAAAATTTGATTTAATATATATATATATTTTCTCATTTGTGATAGCTAGGTAAAGAACTAGACAGAGCTCTGGAGACAGGAAGAACTGAGTTCAAATCTGTTCTTAGTGCACTTATTATCTGTGTGACCCTGAACCCTTAAACGCTGTTTGCCTCACCTGTAGTAACAACACCTACCTCCCAGATTTGTTTTGAGGATCAAATAACATAATATTTGTTAAAGGGCTTAGGAAGGTGCACATATAAATACCAACAAAATGCTATTATTATTATTGTTGTTATCAATGAATAAACATGTTTTCTTGTGCTCTTTCCTCCATTGGAAAAAAGAAAAAGTTGTTTCTTGTGAACAACCATGCATAGTCAAGCAAAACAAGTTCCTTCATTTGCCATGTCCAACAAATATACAGCAAGTTTTGCTATGATACTTGTCTTGAGAATGCGAATTTGTTCCAGTGTGATTGATATATTAGGGAAATAATTGAGCATAACACGAATTTTGTCTTGAGAAACAGAACGCAAAAAAATGGCACGGCTTCACGATAACTCACAAACAGCAACCTTCTCAACACCCACTTCCACAAGAAAACTTCAGTTGTTTTTCAGGGTAAAATGTCATATTTATTATACCTATTCTGAGGCAGAAGAAGCCTGATTCACACTCACCTGCTCCACTCCTATACTCTGCCATTGGCCTGTGGCAATGCCCCCTGTCCTGGTCAATTTTTCTTAGGTTCCTCGGGGTGTGTTAGTGTGTGTGTGTGTGTGTGTGTGTGTGTGTGTGTTCATGTGCTCACACGCATGCATGTATGTTAGACTGATGAAGTTTTTGAGTGTGGTTCCCCTAACTCCATCTTCCCCATAAACCTAGTGGTTTTTATTACACAATTTTGCATAGTGCATAGTGATTTTTAGGAATGTGTATGTTGCTTTATAGTGATTAATCACATAGCATAGTGATTTTTTAGGAATGTGTACATTACTTTACAGCATAACTGACTATATGTCTCAATCTGTACGCTGAATCCATTATCTCTCTGTCAGGAGGTGGGTAACTTACTCCATCACGGCTCCTCCATGTAGATGAGTAAGGAGGCTTCTCTGAATGTAGCATCCTAAAACTCCCTGTTAACCTCCTGAATAAATCATAAATTTCTTAGTCTGGCATTCAAGTCTCTCCATACTTTATCTTCAACTACCTTTCCAAGCTTGAACTGGAAGAATCTAGAACTGTGGTTTTTTTGTCCTTTCAATTATTACAAATTAGGTTTATTGGGAGAGTGAGGCAAAGAGGTGAGGAGAAGGTACAGGGTGTAAATTTAGTCTACCGTATTAATATACCTTATTATTTTTAAAAATATACCTTATTATTAAAGGCATTGTACCTCTTTTGACCTTGAACAAAGAACTTTTGTTCTTTCTTCCTCTTTTAAACCTAGAACAAAGAACTTTTATCTCTCTGAGTTTCAGTTTCTCGTAGAGATGGGGATCCTATGATCTAATCTACCCCACTTCACAGAGTTACAGTGAGCTTCCAAGAAGGTCAGAGAGATAATGAGAGCTGTCTAGTCCAATCCTCTTGTACCTATGGGGAAATCAAGGCCCAAGACAGTTAAGTGACTGTCCAAGTGCTAACCCCAAGACCCTTTGATTGCAGAGCCAGTTCTCTTTCCATTGTAATATGTAGTAAACTTCCTTTTGATTACCTCAGTTCTGACAGAGGAATCTCTGCTTCCTCTAACCCAGTAAGATGTAGAAGACAAATTATTCACCCTTCCCACCTCAGATAAGGCAGGAAGTAGGAAGTTTGGGAAGAGTTGGCTTCTGTTTTTGGTGAATGCTTTGTTTTGTGAGTGATGAGGAGAAACATCACATAAGGCAGTAATCCCAACTAGTTGGGAACTTTGCTTCTAGGGTAAATTGACTGCCCCTTTCAACCTGGAATCATAGCACCAATGAATTTCAGACTGGAAGGGACCTTGGAGATCTCCACTCCGATCTCCCTTTTTTTTTTTAACCAATGAGGGAACAGAGGGTCATGGGAAGGGAGAGCCTTATGGATCAAGAGATGTGAGATTTAGAGCTAGAAGGAAGTTTAGAGGCCATTGAATCCTCATTTTATGGGTGAGGAAAGCCAGGACTAGACAGGTTAGGTGACTTGTCCAGGCACATACAGCTGGTAGGCATCTGAGGTAATATTTGAATCCAGGTGTTGCTTGGCTGCCAATCTAGCACCTTATCTGCTAAATCACACAGCTAAGAAGTGATTGGGGTATAAACCTGGCCAGGGCTCTAATCCCAATGTTACTTCCACTTATAGTAAATTGCACCTAGCCTGCTTAATGAGAAGAGCATGTAGGTGGCACAGTGGATAGAGTGCCTGATTTATCTTCCTGAGTTCAAATCTGGCCTCAGACATTTACTAGCTATGTGACCCTGGGCAAGTCTTAATGCTGTTTGCCTTAGTTTCCTCCTTTGTAAAAGGAACTGGAGGAGGAAATGGAGTATCTGCCAAAAAAAAACCAAAAAGGGTCACAAAGAGCAGAATACAACTGAAATGACACAATAACCACAACAGAGTAACATTATTATAGTACTTGTCTCACATTATATTTATTGGAATAATTAAACAACTGTTAAAAGAGATTTATTCCTGTGGGCTTTGTTTCCCAAAGAGATGTTTCTTCCGAATGTAACCTTTTGTCATCCTGGAACTTGCCATTACCTGCTGATCAAGTCTTAGCCACCTTTCCATGGGCTTCAAGACCCCCGTTCTCCACCTTCACAGTAACTCTCACAGTCCTCTCCCATTCTGGTCCCCACATACTTCATGTTGCAGCCAACTTATATTGTTTGGAGCTCCCCACACTCAACCCCAGGCTTCTGTCCTTTGGATCACACGTGCCTTTCTTTCCCTCCGTCCTCTGTGACGGCTCCCCACCTATACTTACTCCTTCATTAGTGAGTTATTGTTCACTTTTCACCACCCCCAAGATTCTTCTCCTTTCTAGCTTTATAAGCCTAACTTTTCTCTTGGAAATAGACTATGACTCAAGTCACTATGGGTGATTTTGATGGGAAAATGCAGAGGGCTGGTTACATTTAAGTGATTGAGATACGTTCCCTGGCTTTCTTGTTTAAATGGCATAAAATACAAATTAAGTGCTGTGTAAATGAGAGCGGACTAGAGCCCTTTGTGTGTCACTGTTGGACTGTTGGGAGATCATCTGGGGGTGTGACCACAGAAATCCCACACCCCCACTCCCCCCACCATAGGGCGGCTCTCAGACTGTCCCTGTCTTGTAGCCTGCTTTTTAGTAGAACATTCTGCTAACCCACTCAATTAATTTTCAGTGAAATCTTCCTGGGACTGCCTTCTTGAATTGGAAATAATTGAGGAGTGGTTTTTTTTTTTCAAATGCACTCTACAGTTTTTGAGGTTAATAATAGCTAACCTTATATAATGTTTTAAGATTCACAAAGTACTTTACAAATATTGTCTTATTTGATCCTCACAACAATCCTGAGAGGTAGGTGCTATTATTAGTCCCATTTTACAGATGAGGAAACTGAGTCAGCAAAGAGGTTTAGTGAACTTGCTCTGGTAAGTGGACAAGTGACTTAATACAGCTAGTAAGTGCCTGAGGCAGGATGTGAACTCAGATCTTTCTGACTCCAGATCTAGATCCCAGCTCCCCCTTCCCCTGAGGGTTTTTACCCCAGGTGAAAATATTCTTGTTCTGGCTCTACCTTTAGAGGTTGTAGGCTCTACAATGTAGAGGGCAGATGACTTATCTCAGGTCATTCAGAGACTGTCTCCAACCCTTCCTGTTTATATCTGGTTTATACAGAGTTGTTTGTATGTGGTCTCTTCTTCCCTTAGACTGTGAACTCTTAGAAAGAAGGTCTGTTTTATTTTATTCTGCCTTTCTTTGTATCCTTTTCACTTATCACAGTTTCTGATGCATAGTAGGCACTAAATAAATGCTTCTTGGTTTGTTAACTTGACACAGAGCTAGTTGATGGTAGAGCTGGCATCCACTAGGTCTCAGTTCTGAGTGCAATGATCCTTCCACAGTACCTTACTGTAACTGTTCCTGTAGTACAGGAACAACTGTCAGGACTTCTTTCAGCATCCTCTATACCCGTGGTTCTCAACCTTCCTAATGCTGTGACCCTTTAATACAGTTCCTCATGGTGCGGTGATCCCCAACCATAAAATTATTTTCGTTGCTACTTCATAACTGTAATTTTGCTACAGTTATGAATCATAATGTAAATATCTGATATGCAGGATGTATTTAAATTGAACATAACCCACAGGTTAAGAACCGCTGCTCTATACCCTGGGACCAAAGTGCTTCAGCTGGATCCCTGGAGCTTTGAAACTAAAGTTACTGGGCTCACTCTGAAACTTGACTAGTAAGCAACCTGGACCTTGTGGGAAAATAACCGAAAGCTAGAATTGTTAGAGAATTTAGAGACCATCTCACAGTATCACAAAGCTAGAAGAAAAGTTGGAAGTATCAAAGATGCTTGATAGAGCAGTCAGGAGGATCTGAGTTCAAATCCTGCCTCACACACTTTCTTAGTTTTATGATCTGGGACAAATCACTTAACCATTGGGCACTCGGTTCCTCATCTGTTGAATAAAGGGGTTGGAATAGGTGGTCTCTTAAGTTCCTTTCAAGTTCTAAGGTCCTTGTGAGGGACCCAGAGATACAACTGACCAGTGTCACCACTGTTACTGCCTGGATCAGTGGTGTCAAATTCAAATTCAAAGGAGAGACACCAAACCATACATAAGGATCCCTGCAGCCACTCATTGACTCAGAAAACCACAGATGTTCTTCTTCAACACATTAAAATCAGGTCACACTCAGGAGTCTTGTGGGTGACGTTAGGCTCGTGCATTCGACAACTCTGGCCTAGATCAAATAAACCTAGAGAGATTATAGAGGTTACAGACTCTACACCATAGATGGAGGGTCAGAGACTTGTCTGAGGTCACTCAGAGACTCTCTGACTTACCCTCTATGTCTTGTTTATACGGCATTTTTTGCATGACTGGTTCAGGGTCACAGCCCTAGTCAGGGGTGGATCTCCCGCCAGAGCTGGGATCTCCTGACTTGCACTCTATCACACTCCCAACCCTGGGAAACCTTGCTGTGGGGTTGCATGGGCTGGGCTTTGTGGAATGGAGAGAAAGATTCAGATTTTTAGCATCTTTTTTAAAAAGCCAAAGGTGGTGAAGGACTACAAGTCTATTTTTCCTCATGTGATGTGCCTGCCAGGGACATAAACAGAAAGCCAGGCTGTTCATGGGCACAGTGACCTTTCCAGCAGGAGGGCAGGGCAGGCTGAGCCCAGGTTGGGGAGGGGGGATTTGGAACTGTCTCTATGAGGCAGAGACTAAGAAGTATTTAGGAATATTCATGAGATGTGAACTTTCCTTATGAAAATAGCTTTGCTGCCTAGTCAGTGGTGCAAAGCATTCTGTTTAAAATCTTTATTAAATTAAGAGGAAATGTGCCCCCGTTAGACTGAGCTGCTATGTATAGACTTCCATAATATTGTATGAACACTGGAGTTTAATATCAACTTGTGGCTTGAAAGATGTAGAAAATACAATAAAATTCAGATAAAATCTGATTACTGGAGAAATAAAGACATGGGACATAAAAACGGATATGTCTGACCGGAGGAAATATGAACTGCTCTTACTCTGTTAGAAAAAAAAAAATCCCAATCCCCAAATTCTTTTTTTCTCGCCATCTGTATAATCCTCTCAATTAATAGGGCCAGTTTGAGATCTGGACAGACATATGTCCAGGAGTATGCTAATATGTTGTCTCCTTTGTCTTTGCTGGTTCTCCTCCAAGTTACTTCTGCCTTGCTCTCATTTTCTATGATTGAAAAAACTCTCCCCAGAAAGGAAAGTATGTTTGTTAATAGCTGGGCCCTCATTCCTAATCATATTTCCTGTCCTTGCTATTTGATTTCAATAAGGCTTAAATGCTCTCCCAATTTGGGGGGGATGGGGTAAGCCTAAGAACAGGCTTCCTTGGAAGGCTGTGATATATAACTTTAATTTACTTAAAAGAAATCCTTAATAGGGTCCAGTATTTTGCATCCTGATACTCATTTTTGCACAACCTTGAGATGGCCTTTCGCCCCCTCCTTCCCCAGAGAAGCTCAGGGGGAAGGGTGCAAGGCCTCCATAAATCACAAATAAAATTAGTTTGTGGGCCTGGATGGCATTTCTACTTGCAAAGCTCCTAGCCCTCCCTCCACACATGCTCTTCACCGCATTCCATTAGCTATTGTTCAAAGGAGGTAGATCTGTGACCCCAAAGGGCGGGGGAGGGAGTTTGGGGTTTAAATGTGTTTTCTGATCAGCGTAAAGAGGAACATTGTTCCTGTATTCTGTATGTCCTGTTTACAGGAAAAGGGTCCCTAGGCACCAATCATGAAATCATTCCCCTAACCCCTCCAACTTTTATTTTTTTTTGGAGGAGGATTGGAATGGGAGATAGAGATAGGTCTGTGCTGGCTAATTAAAAGCAACACCTTGACTTCTAAGCAATCTAGTTCATCATTTGGCACGATTTTGATGGAACCAACCAACTACTTTCCTTGAAGAATCTCTGTGTTTAACTATTTTTAAAAATATTGTAAATGGAATATTTTTGAGGGATTACAAATATAGAGAAATATGCAATCTTAATAGTACATTGCGTCTGAGCAGTCATGAATCAAAGCCCAGAAGTACATAGACAAATATTCTGTTTCCTGTTTGCAGAGATGAACAAGTCTGCAAACTTAGTTCTTCCTCTGATCAGAAGAAGACAAAAGGTCCACTAACAAGGAGGTCTTTTTTAAAGGGCCCTTTCCAGTGCAGCATGGTTATATGTGGTTTGGCTTTTTTTTTTTTTCCTTTTCTTTCCTTTCATTCTTTTAATGTCCCAATGTGCCTCTAAAAGCCCTGTTCAGCCTGTGCCTTTTGGAAACGTGCACACACATCTAATCCAATGGTACAAAGCTGCTAGAGCCCTACTCCCAGGAGGCTTTGGGCTCCTGGCAGGCACTCAACTTCTTTGGATAAGATGGAAATTTATTAGGAGGAAATTATTCTGGTGTCTTCAAAAAAACAGCATTCTTGATAAAAATCTTGTTCTTGACAGCAGCCTAACAAGATCCATTTGTTAGCAGTTTCTGTTCCTTGGATTTGTTGGTAGAGGGACAGCGGAAGTCACTCTCCCTGTTTTCTATGTGGCTAAAACAGTTGCATTTAGTGGTGGACATGATCCATGCATGTGCTGGGAGAAGAGTTTATTTAGGGAGCAGTAGCCCAAAACTAAGAAAGACATTGTTAAGACATTTTTCCCTCCTGGAATTCCAAATGCATGAAGTCACTGAAGGTTCCCCTCTCCTCCAGGAAATAAGGACTCTTCTTCTCTTAGATTTTATTTAGCAACTCTATAATTATCTATGTGTCTGTCATAATTCCCTTGTGGGCTACAAGTTCTATGAGGGCTGGAGCCACGTCTTATGGTGGATAGACTATCAATGGAAGTCTTCAGATAGATGTTTGTTTCCTTTGGGGATTTATTCAGAGGCTTATTATAGACTGAACTTAGATGATCTCTGATTTCCTGCCAATTTGAATATTCTATGAAATATTGTAGCAATCACCTACCCAGAAAGGATTCAAGGAATAATCTCAGCTGTCCCAAATACACCAAGAACCTAAGAGGAGACATAAAAGCAACCAAAATATTTGACTTGTGAATTGATCAAAGCACATAAAATAATTAAATTTATTCTATAATAAACCTTTAAACTATTTATATCTTCAAATAACTTTTCATATGCAGGGCCTTTTGCTAGTCAATTCTTGTAGTGATTTAGTATCAAGTTCACAAGATTTTGGCATTCTTTAATTCTTCATTACAAGGCCATATATTATATCAGATATTAAACATACTTTTTATGAATAGTCCATTTTTACAAGTCAAGGCTTGATGCTTGCCCAAAACTTTCTAATGTCATTTAATCTGGTCATGAAGTCATCGAAGCATGTGTATCTACATATCTTGGATAGATTTATTGACCTTTTGTGATGTATAACATAGTACAAGGTTCTGCTGCAGTATTTCCTCTCTTTTTTGGGAATTTCTGTAATTCTGGAAAAATTCTTATTCTGGTCTGTTAAAGAGGACCATAATTTTATAAGCATACTTGAGCTTCTTTTGACAATGGTTTTGATATAGTCTAGAATGAAAAGCTAATTTTATCAGTAAAATACTACTTTTTCCCCAGTCTTTAGTATTCCAGTCTTTTCATTGATTTGCCCATGGCAATTGTTTTTTCTTCTTCTTCTAGTAATAGCAACATTTTTTTTTCTTACTGATGTTCCTACTCTTCATTTAATTTTAAGAAACCCATCCTGCATTGTAGATGAATCCATAACAACCCCTCCAGCCACCAGGTTCTTGTGAAGGTCTTTGTTTTCTGAGGCTTGTTGTTCAGTCTTTTCAGCTGTGTCTGACTTTTCATGACCCCATTTGGAGTTTTCTTGGCAAAGATACTAGAGTGCTTTGCCATTTCCTTGTCTAGCTCATTTTACAGAAAACTGAAGTAAAAAGGATGTCTTGCTTTGGGTCACACAACCATTAAGTCTTGGAGGCTAGATTTAAACTCAGTTCTTTTTGATCCAGGCCTGGCATGTTATCCTCTGTACTATCTGCCTGAGCATTAATTAAGGTATTTTTAAGGAATAGTTTGTCAGTTTTAAGAATTTTTTTTAACCATACCTTACTTGGGACATTAGTGTGACTGATTTGTTTTATTATGATCTTCATTGGTTCTTGAAACACCTGACTTCCAATCACCAACAGTCACTAATATCTCTTAACAGTCAGTAAAATGTGTTCTTTAAGAGTTAAAAAAAAATTATAAATTTCTTTGGAGTAATATCCATTCTTTAAAATAATATAATTAAAAATCCTTTTTTATGGTGGTAGTTTCTAAAACTAGGTACATGTCTTGGTTTTCAGAGAATTGACTGAAAACAACATAAACTTTTTCCCTAATCACTGGAGAGTTACTTTAATGGTCAATTATTGTACTAGGCACTAATACTTTGGTGTTTTCAGAGCCTGTTGGTGTCTGCTTTGGCTCTATCCCATCATTGGGTGGGGTCCACAACTGGAAAGAATGGAATTCACAAGTACTCCTATGCCTTATCTGTGCAACTTGCCCTGAACTGGAATGTTATCCTTTTTGTCAGAAGCAACATTAACTCAGTAAATAATACTTGCTATCTACATCTGTGGGATATGATTTGAGGGATGCTTAAAGAACGTTTTTCTCACACTACTTTTCTGCCTCAAAAATCTATAAATATGTATTGCCTATGGAATGAAGTCTGCATTCCTTACTCCTTTGTTATTCAAGGCCTTCAACGATTGTATATCAATCTACTTTTCCTGTCTAATGTTAAACTACTTCTTTACATGAACCCTGCTTTTTTAACTAAATTTATCTCTTAATCATCTCTTAAACATGAATTATATTTAACCATCTCTGAGACTTTGCTTGAATTGTTCTATCTTGGAATGCCTAAATTATCTGTTGCCATTATCTTAACTTAACAGTCTTCTTCCAATGTTTCAAGGTCTTTGTCAAAATTCACTTTCTCCACCAAGCCTGCTCCACCACCTCTATCCCTCCTAGTTGTCTGAAATCTCTTACTCTCCTGAACTCTCATTACTTTTTTATTATCAATGCTTCCTTTATGGTACTAGACCATAAACTCCTTCAAAGTAGGAATTATGTCTTAATAAATCTTTGTACTAATTTAAATGCTTTGTCTATTATGATTCTTGATGAAAATTTGTGGAATGAGTAAATGAATGTGATAAAAATGCACCTCCTCCCATTTAAAAATGTGTCATCCATAACTTTGAAATTCCCAATATTTAAGTTACTCATCTGAGTAACTCATCTGGGTCCTACCACTATCAAAAGGGTCATTCTAAAACCTTCATTAACAAGGATGCCTAGGCCAGTCATATCTTCATCTTCCACCTGCAGTCCTTTGGACTTTACCATCATATTCCTGGGCCAGTTACCTTTCTCTCCAATCCTTTTACAACTTTCTTTTTTGGGTTGTTTTCCCTGTTAGAGTGTAGCTCCTTGAGGGCAGGAACTGTCTTTCTTTTTCTACTTATATTAGTTGCCCAGTGCCTGAAATGTAACAGGAGCTTAATAAATGTTTGTTGACTGACTACTTTGTATTGGCATAATCTACACCTGCATCAAGAACATCTTAAATGAGGGTTTGAGCATTAAACAGACATGCTTTCACAAGTGCTACTGTAGAGTGGATCACATCTTTATAGGCATGCAATTGAATGAAAAATGCAGCAAAAACCAAGATTCTCACAGTGGTTATCAACCACATAAAATTATATCAAAAGTAGCATTATTCTACTTTACAATCACTACTCCAATGAAGCACCTCCTCCATATATGGCAAAATCATATGAGGTTCTTGGAAGATAGAATAAAAGGGATGTTTGTTCTACAACCCTCTGCTAATAAATACCAAATACATTATAAAATGGGGATGAGCATACTTACCAAAGGTGTTTGGCAACATTATGAAAAATATCCAGCACAGCACTCAAATGGAAAAACAAAACCTTCTCTGTAAATAGTGAGGTCACTAGATGTTCTTATTGGTAAATTTCAGCGTTGAGTGCCTCAAGCCCTAAAATATTGAAGAGCTTCCTAAATTGGTTCTGTAATTAATCAAGAAGTATTTGACCAAACTAGCTACACAGGAAAAACAAAGTGGATGAAGTATACCCTTTGTCTAGACTAGGGTTTTTTAAACTATAGCCCTGAAATGGAAAAAACTATTCTTAGCTAACTTGAAAAACAAAACAGGCAGTAAGCTCAAATTGGGACCATGGAAAGATCAAAACAGGACTATGATATGTAGTTGGAATAGACTGCTAAAAGAGCTCATCAGTTAGTAACTATATCATCAACAGATCCTGAAATTAAATAATGGTCTGAGTACAGCTTTGAATAAGAGGAAAAACATGAACTAGATTGCCTTTAAGATTGCCTTTTACTCAAACTAAGTTTCTCTCTAAAACAAAAGTCCATTTTAAAAGACCTATATTCTTCAAGTAGTGTTATACAGATATGAGTTCCATATATGAAGATATGTAATTGAATATCATACAAAAAATGGTAGAGATGAACCCAATACAATATGGTGGCCATGAAAAGGCTGCAATGGACCATAAATAAAAGGAGAAATTGCATAAAAGTTATCAGAGCAATGAATCCCTGAGGAAAGTGGTCATGCACATACAAGGGGTATGGGGAAAGTGAGAGTGAGGAATAATCACTAGTCATGTTCCATTGGTTAAGCTTGAAATGTCAAGAAAGCCAGATGAATGCTCCAAGAATGTTGGTTAACCCTTGTCTAGCATTTGTGGATCAGGAGGAGTAGGTTTGGAGGGTCTTTGATTTGGATTGCTGAAAGACATTAATGTCAATGAGATCAAAGAATCATCAGGGTGTTGAAGTATCTTATTTTACCAAGTACTTTAAAAAAAACTTTTGAATTATTTTCATAACAACAAACATTATAACTTATGAGACACTTATTACCATGCCCATATTGCATATGAGGCATCTCTAACTCTGAAAGTTTGAAGTAACTTGTCCAAGTTCACTCAAAGTGACAGAACTAAGATCTTTGACTCTTTCATTAACATCTATTAATACATTTGTGTGCCTCTCTGGAATAGATCATCATTAGTCACTACTAGGATGAGCAGACATGAGGGACTAAAAGTTTTGATTAGACTAAGAAATATCTAGAGCAAAGAGGCAGGATCACTGCCTGGGGGAGTAGAAGACCTTAAGGAGACAGGGTAGAATGAATAATGGGAGAGATGGGGAAAAGTTCAGGGACTTAAGACAAACCTTGCTCTTTCCAGTTTTACCTCGTGCTGGCTCTGGTTGTAAAATCTAGAAAAAAAGTGGAGGCTAAATATAGCCTTTTAAGTTTCCCCAGTAGTAAAATGAGATATTTCCTACTAACTCTCTAAGGGGAATGCTGTCTCAATTAATTAATCTTGTAAATGTCCAGACTTTGGACAGTTGTAGGAATATATTTGGTGAAGGAAAAAAAAAGAGGAAGGAAAAGAAGGAATCAGAACAACGCCTAAGAACAAAGGAAGGTAGAGAACACAGAAGAGTCTCACCATATAAATGCCCTTCATTGTTTGCCATCTGCCCTTTTACCAGGAAAGCCTCCTACAGATGAGTATGTGCAAGGTCTTCATGTGTGCCTTCCTGTACTTAGCTCTGGAGGAAAGAACTAGGAGCAGTGGGCGGAAGCTGCAAGGAGACAGATTAAGGAGGGACTCCTTATTGAGGGATTAGAATGGTTCCCTAAAATCACAAAAGTATGGTTTCCTGATGAAGTAGGTCTTCAAGTGATGACTGAATAGTCACTCACAGATGTGGTAGAGGGGCTTCATTCACTGGAGTAGGGATTTGCCCTGATGTCCCTTAAGGTGATTTTCAAAACACAGATTTAGGAATCTATTTTAATGAATAATTTGTCAGTTGATTTACTAATATTATGTAAAATGGGGAGAATAACACCACCCACCTACTTTATGGACATAGTTAAGTGGTGCAGTGGGTAGAGCACTGGACCTGAAGTCAGGAAGACTCATCTTCAGATACTTATTGGCTGTGTGACCCTGGGCAAGTCACTTTACCCTATTTGCCTCAGTTTCCTCATCTGTAAAGTGAGCTGGAGAAGGATAGGGCAAACCTTCCAGTATCTTTGCCAGGAAAATCCCAAATGGGGTCATGAAGAGTTGTATACAACCACAACAACAATAACCTATTTCATAGAATTGTGAAAATAAAATGAGATAAGATAATTAAAGCATTTGGCAATCCTTAAATCACTTACCACCCCCCACCATCACCCTCATCATCACCACCACCACTACCATCACCATCATCATCATCCACCATTATCACCATTCCTGATAGCTGGATAGTAGCCTTTTAACTAGCTTCCTTGCCTCCAGTTTCTTTCCCTTCTAATCAAACCTTGACATGGCTATCAATATAGTGTCCTTAATTCACAGGTCTGATTATGCCACTTCCCTGCTCCAGAACCTTTTGGGACCTTCCTATTGTCTACCATTGAAAATGTGAACTCTTTAACATTGCATTTAAGGACCTCTACAATCTGGCTCCCTCTTAACTTTCCAGCCTTATTATGCATTAATTTTCTTGGTACATTTTATGTTCCTGCATATTTTTTTTCATCTTATTATGCCTTCTCCCCCTGTCACGTGATCATAATTAGTATGAGCTCCCCCCCTCTATTATTCTGGTGGAAATCTTGCCTTCACTCGAGGCCCAAAGCCCATGAAGTCTTCCTTGATTGTACTAGCTAAGAAGGCAATGTGCTGATATGGGACAAACAAGAGATTTTGTAATTAGAAAACAGTTGTAAATCTTCCTTTGACTTATCTCTATAACACTGGAGAAGTCGCCTTATTTATCTTCATCTATAAAATAGGGTTTTGAACCACATGGCCCGTATGACCCATTTCAGTTCTAGATTCTATAAATGTGATCTCCCACTTTTCAAATTTTCCCAGAGAACATTGTTTTAATCTCTCTTTTACCCCTATATTATTTTACCTTCTTTCACACTTATTTGAATGTATGCTCTGTCTCCCTAGCAGTTCTTGAGCTTCCCAAAGGCAGACTTCTTTTTAAAAAATCTTTGTATCCCAGCACCTATTTTATATGTTTGTTGAATGAATGAATGAATGAATGAATGAATGAAGCCTCTCCCTCTCTCCAAGTAGCCCTACCATAGTGCTTGAAATTCCACCACTAGAGAGTCACTCTTATGGGTTAAGAAATTGCTGTTTTCAAAAAACTATATTAAGTAGCGGGGCCAAGAACCAAATATAAATCCTCCAACTTCAAATTCAACACTCTTTCCACTGTAAGTTTACTATAGTTATAACATACCATCTCATATTCCTTTTCCTCTCCAAAAATGCCTGATTATAGATTATAGATACAAGGAAATTCAAATGGATGTATAAAGAAATAACCTTCTTTTTATATTTATTTGGGGGCAAGAGGAGATAATAGTATTCAGATTTGTTATTTGTCCTTCATTCTTGAAGAGGACCATGACATCAGGGAGATGATGCCATGAAATACAAGTGAATTGGATTTAAGTAAGGGAGGGCTGTGCAAAGTCACCAGCCTCCCTCTAGCACTCAGGGAGAAACAGGCCAAACAGACCATATAAATTTTAGAGATTAAGCATGTTAGGTGTGTAGCAAAGGTAACATGGGAAACAATATTAATAACTTTCAAAGTGAGTAGATTCAAAGCACAGGGCCCTGACATCAGAAAGACAAATCCAGAGGAGTATTGTAATGTTAATGGAATATAAGATCTTCCTATCTATTAATAGGCATCACATGGAGCCCATTAAAGAAAACTTGATTAGAGGAGGCTTGCTTGTAGGAAGGTTTTCACACTTTTTGTTAATTTCTGATTAGGCCCTGAGTCATGAGGGTGGTGATGACCTCTTGCTCTAAAAAGGGTATATATACTCTGAGGTTAGCTTTTAACTTTGGGGCTCACTCATTGGAAGAGTCTTCTTGTGATTAGACCAGATGAGACTCTGGATAGCTGGTAAGGAGCCCCCCAGCTTTGAAAAATCCAGATATTGTTGCTTCTCTCTCTGGTAACTATGTATGTGTTGCCTTGGTCAGACAGTTGAATCTGTTTGTTGATCTGTGCTTATTTCTCAAACAGAAGCCTGTCTGTTGGTCTTTATTTCTCTGCTTGTATTTTCTTTATTTTCATTATTTGAATTTTCTCTGAAGTTCAGGGTGCTGACATTTTCCCTGAACTCATGAATGTAATTAAAAAAGATTGTTGACCCTTTGAATGACTATCTTTCCTGGTAACGCAGATCTAAGAACCTGTGCTAGCAGCCATCCTGGGTATACCAGTGTGGTTTCCACTACAGGTATCACAACAGGGAGTCTGGACACCTGAAGTTGAAGTAATGAAAGGGAAAAGGAAATAGAAATGTGGAATGGCAGCAAAGACAAACTACTTCCTCTACAAATTTTTGCCTGTGTCATTCGTCCAGAAGAGAGATGGAAAGGGTAGTGACTAGTTCATTGCAATTAGTTTCCTGTCTTACATACTTAGAGAATTCCAATTTGGAATTTGTATAAAAGTTGTATCTTCCTTTGGTGGAGGACTTATGTAAAGTGAGACATTGTATTTAACTTAATCTCATAAGATTTCATAGTATTCTTAGGATAATAGCTTTAGAGACATAAGGAACCCTATAGGGCATTGAGGTCACCACTTCATTTTGTAGATATTAGTGCTTGAATATATTTTACAACTGAAAAAGCATCAGTTGTGTAGTGAAAACAGAGTGTGGGTCAGTTATGTAGTAAAAACAGAGAGTACTAGACAGACAAGCAGAGTACCGCATTGGCCCTCAAGAATGTTAAAAACCAAACCAAACTCAGAAGACCACGAGCATGATGGATGGTTCTTCTGTGGATGATTTATGGGAGAACATAGAAAAAAGTGTAGGCTGAAAAGATATGAATGGGCTGTCATCAACACCAATGGAGGGAATGTCCTTATTGATGAGGTCATTGTTTTATTTAAATACCAAAATATTGAAGAAATATCAACCAATTCATTCAGCAATCACGTAATAATCAATCCATGCTCAGTAATAAGAATCTTTAAGAAGATTATAATGATGAAGAGGAGGAGGGTTATTTCAACTAAGAGGTCCCAAGGGTCATTCAGATTTTCTTTTATTATATTAGATTGCAAACAAAGGAAGTAACATGGTGTAGTAGAAAGAGGATTGTATTAGTCATTAAATGTTCTATGTTTTAGTTCATACTCTCCTGCTAACTTGAGAAGTGGTTGTTTTCATTAGAGTTATTTTCTGTTCTGCGCTTCAAACATATTTTGTGTATTCATTTGTGGAAACCTAACCATTTAAAGTGTACCTGATAATTCCTGTCAAAATATCTCATGGCTTCTGACTTAAGCTAAGCAAAACATATAAAACAATGGAACCATTAGAGGACGCTTGTAAAATAGACAGGCTTTGGAGGACTTTGCCAAAATGATTTTTAAAGGTAACTGAATTAGTTCCACTCTGGTTAGTTGAAAAACTATATTTAGGTTGAATCATAGGTGCTTTGAAACATATATCAGTAATTCCTCTTTAAGAGTCTGTTAATGTTCTAATAATATGGTTATAATTTTTAGCCATGAGGCAGCTAAATGGCTCAGTGGATAGAGTGCTGGGTGTGGAGTCAAGGACCTGAGTTCAAATCCAGCCTCCGACACCAACTGCATGACCCTGAGCAAGTCACTTAACCTTTATTTGCCATAAACAACTGGAGAAGGAAATGGCAAACCATTCTAATAACTCTGCCAAGAAAACCCTGTAATGGCATCAAGAAGAATCAAACATGACTGAAGAACAACAGTGACCCCAGAGAGAGTAACTCGATCAAAGGAAGACACAAATAGAAAACAAACTTGAGAAGAGAGAAAAGCAAAGAGATAAGTGTCTGTAAGATGGGAATCCTCAGAAGATCTCACAGATAAAGCTGGAAACATTTAC
Organism: Pseudochirops corinnae; assembly: GCA_028646515.1. NCBI lineage: Eukaryota > Metazoa > Chordata > Mammalia > Diprotodontia > Pseudocheiridae > Pseudochirops > Pseudochirops corinnae. The sequence continues at coordinate 129,211,752 of CM053592.1, forward strand.
TATTAGCTTTAGGATTCTGGCAGGGATCTGCTAATTGAAGATGAAACCAAAAGCCAATATGGGAAAGCCCATTCTCATTAAAAAAAAAACAACCAAAAAAAACCCTTCCCTTGAGCCTCTAAGCAACAACTATCTAGTACAGAGTACTAGTGAGTTGGTTGATGCATATACCAACAAGAGTTTAAGTTTAAGTTAACAGAGAGTTGAAGATCTCAGTTTTGGCAAGTATGGAGGGTGAGGACAAGGTTCCAGTGACCTTCAGAGAGTACACTATTTTTGTAATCTGTTTAGTGCCCAGAAAATTATGTATGTACCAAATGTAGATTTGTCTGCCTGCTGGGGGAGAAGCTGCAAGGGCTCAAGGAATATGTGCTTACTCTAGGGCCTGTAGGGGAGAATTGAACATTCCCTGGAAAAATGGAATATGTATTTCAAGAAGAAAGCACTGAAAGAAAGGAAATCAAAAGAAAACAAAATATCAGAGGTGAATCCAAGCCTGTATCAGGAGTTTTGAGGGTGGAAGAGAACAAAGGGAAAAAGTACCATCAAATTACAGAATAGAATATGAAACTGAAAGGCTAGGCTTAGTATCAAAGAAACAGATTGAATTAAAGGAACAGTTAAAGGACGTTTTCTAACAAAAGGCATGGTCTGTGTGGGTATCCCTGAACCAGAGGTATGAAGCGTGGTGGAGAACATTTGAATAAGGACCAATAAGGGAGAAGCAGAAGCAATAACAAGAAAGGGATCCACAAAGCCAGAAGAAGGAATTGGTTCATGTACATATTAATGGATTAATGAATGCTTTTTGAATCAAATATTATGTACTTAATGTTTGTAGAACTAAACTGAATCGAGTTCAAAGAGCAGATCACATAGCTGGTATATGGACTTGATAGAAGAACCATGAGGATTTCAACTATGGTGACATCTGCAAGAGCTCCCCCTTCTTCTCCCTTCCCCTCCCCCCCCCAGTCTCTCTGTGTCTGTCTTTCTCTCTCACAGTAGAAGAGCCAGTAAATTCTTAAATTGCCATTAGTACAATTTAATGCTTCAAAAATGGAGGAAGTGACAAGGATAGTTCCTACTTTTGACTTGATCAATAAGGAGGAAACTTGCTGCCAAAGTAGAAATAATGGGGACCTTGGGATGAAATGATTTTGAGTCTCTTTTCTTTATTAGCAGCATGATTTTCAGAGTATGCATAACACAAAGGGTTAACAGAACTGAAACCCAATATAAATGAGAAGATAATAAAGAGCACAGAGGGACCTGATTTCAAGTCATGAGTTCTGGATGAATGACATCTACAGGTCCCCCCAAACCATATTTCTGTGTTTGCTAAATACCCTGTTGGTGATTTTTGAAAAATCTCAGAGAATAGGAGGGAGGCATATATTCTACTTTTCAAAAGAAAACAAGGCAAGAGGACTTGACTTTAATTCCTAGAAAAATGCTAGGACTCATTATAAAACAATCAGTCCATCTACCAACAGATTATCTACTGTGTGGTGGGCAACGGAGATACAAGCACAAAGATGAAAGAAGCCCTAACTTACTACGACTTTATATTCTGATAAGGGAGACTCTACTAGAGCATAAAAAGGTAGCTTAGTGGATAGAGTGTGGGGCCTCAAGTCAAGAAGACTCATCTTCCTGAGTTCAAATCTGACCTTAGACACTAACTAAGTGACCCTGGGCAAGTCGCTTTACCCTGTTTGCCCCTGTTTCCTCATCTATAAAATGAGCTGGAGAAGGAAATGGCAAACTACTCCAGTATCTCTGCCAAGAAAATCTGAAATGGGGTCACAAAATCAGACATGGCTGAAATGACTGAACGTATGTTTGTATGTGTGTGTATCTGTGTATCTGTATCCTTTTACTAAGGGGATTTGTTCTATAAAGTTTGGATTCAGCCAAGGGCTGCACATGAAGACTTAGAGTCCACATGTGGCCTTGAGGCTACAGGTTCCCCATCCCTGGCTTAATATTTTAAACTCACAGGAGATGATAATGAAGATGAGGATGAGGATGAAGTTGGGGAGAGAGGGGAAGAGGGAGATGGAAAGAGAGAGAGATAAAGACAAAAAGAGAGAGAATGAATGAATGAATAAATATGGAGGAAGAAGAGAAGGCCCAGGACAGACCCTTGGGGGCATAAAGAAGAAGAGGTACGAGAGATAGGAGGAAGCTAGGTAAATGTGTTGTATCTTAATTCAAATCCCAGGTCATCACATACCACCTGATTTGTGGCCCACCCTTAAGCCCCTTTTATATTTTTATTCTACATTTTGTCATAGCTTGAAAACTGCTTAAGGCATGTCTGGGCATATTGCTTAAGGCCAAGTTCCCTGACCCCTCCTTCCCTAATTAGCATTTTATATATTCTCCTTGAATCATTATGGTGTATAAGGTTCATCATGGTGCAAGGATCTTATCTAAGGACCACCCTATCCTGCCCCAGCAGGGCCCCCACCCTCTGCACCCAGAACATTACCCTAGCCTGTTCTGGGGAATTCCAGCACCCTTTGCTCCTAAGACCTTCCACCCTGCTCTAGAAAGTGCTGACTATGGCCCTCCACCCTGCTCTAGGAGGGACCTCCATGACACAGGAAGGTTGAACCCTTGTACCTTTGTGCCATATTCTCAAATTAGTCCTTAGCTATAGATCTGATCAATGGCTGTTTTTTGCTTCTGTACTTCATGGCTTCTGCTAGCTCCCCTCCCTGATTGTGGTTTTTGTGGTTTTGGCCTATATAATCAAGTCTGTATCCTCCCCCCCCCCCAGTTTACACTCCAGGTGATCATGCACTTGATCAATAAATCCACACCTAAATCTATCTTGAACCCAGGTCTTGACTCTCTGCACAACAAATGTAATATCATGAAAATCCCAAAAGGAGAAAATATCCAGGAGAAGAGGAAGTAAAAAAAAAATCGCTAGGATCATTTGAAAAAGAAAGCAATGATTAATGAAAGCCGGGGTGGGTTCATAGGGATCAAGTTGTGCTAGACTAAAATGATTCCTTTTTCTGATAAGGTCACTAGCCTGATAGCTCAGGACAATGCTATAGTTATAGCATATTTGGATTTGGGCAAAGCATGACAAAGTCCTCTATGATATCCTTGTAGACGAGATGGAGAGATGTGGACTAGATTATAATGCAATTAGGCAGATTCAGGATTGCTTGAATTTCTGGAATCAAGGCATGATAGATATAGATAGATAGATAAATAGATAGATAGATAGATAGATTAATGTTAACTTGGAGGTAATTCTTTAGTAGAATACCACAGGGCTCTATCCATAACCCTGATCTTTTCAGCATTTTTTTTATGAGTAAATTATATGGAGGCATGGACAATATTCTTACTAAATTGTATTTACACACCAACATACATATATACATAACGCATATCTATGTCTGTATCCATATCTATCTATCAATTGATGTATCTATCGATGTATCTATCAATATATCTATCCATCTATCCATCATCCATCCATCTATCCAGCCAGCCAGCCAGCCAGCTAGCTAGTTAGCTCCAACTCTCTCCCGTAGAATGCAGTCTCCTTCAGGGATGCTCATTTTTGCTTTGTAACTCTTTGTTATTGTTGTGTCATTTCAGTTATGTATGATACTTCATAATCCAATTTGGGGCTTTCTTGACAAAGACACTGGAGTAGTTTGCCATTTCTTTCACCAGCTCTTTTTACAGATGAGGAAACTGAGGTCAATAGGATTAAGTGAAGTGCCCAGGGTCACACAGCTAGTAAGTACCTGAGACCAGATTTGAACTTGAGAAGAAGAGTCTTCCCTCACTATCCACTGTACTACCTAGCTGTCCCTTTGTAACTCTAATGCCTATCATAAAACTTTGTACTTAAAAAAAGGTAAATTTAAATAAAATTTTAATTGTTTTTGTATTTCTGTCACAGTAATTTCTAAAATTATCTACCCCTCCTCAATAAATTTCCTTGTAATAAAGAAAATGGTATAGCAAAAACATCTTATATAGCAACTATATCTGATTGTTTATCTGCCCTAATAGTTTTCTCACCTCTCTGAAAAGAGGAGAAAGTTACATTTCATTTTTCTCTTCTCTGGAAACTTTACTGGTTTTTCAACTCTCTGTCATAGATAGATAGATAGATCTTTTGTTTTTGCTTATTGGATTTTGAATCAATTTACACAAATTTTCTTATGTTTCTTTGAATTCCTCATATTCATGCTTCTTAAAGGAAGTTATACTTGTGCTGTGCCATCAACATCCTTTTGTTAAACAGCCAGAGATGTCAAAGGCCACAAACACATGCTTAGGCATGTGACAATGGGATGCAAAATGTAACTCATGAGGGGACTTATGAGAACAGGAAAAAGTATATTAGAGTAGAACCAGCCAGGCAAAGCTTCATGAAATTGGTGCTTTGCTTTCCTGACTGTGTTGGTCAAACTATGTTTCAGTATGTCCTTAAAACATCTCTTCAAAGTACAAGACACAATGGCCAGTCATCATTGGTGACTCAGAGACCAAACTCCTGAACCTCTTTCTTGGGGACTTAGTCACAAACTGCATAGAAAAGGAGGAGAGTGAAGGTGTGAGCAGTGAAATTCCATAGCAGGTCTCCTGCTCAGGTGTGTCAGTATGGGATACCTGAGTTCTCAGTGGCCAGGGTCCCGTAACCACTGACAGTAGCACTGATGCCTCCCTGTTGTGGGAGAGAGCTCAGGAAGAGTGTTCTCAAGGATGTGATGTCTACCAACCTAGTCACACCTTGTCATCATATCCTTTCTCCCTGGGTGCAGACTTAGGGACTTTTAGGCCCTAGCCAGCACTGCCAAAAATGCAAACAGCATCTTAGACCCACAAGCAACACTCTGACTCCCTTGCCACTGTTCTCAGAGAGAAGACAACCAGGAAAGTACCCAAAATAGACATGTTATACACAAAGGACAGACTGAGGGTTCTGACAGAGGCTTCTCTCCTCTCCATTCATCCTACAGACCTCCGAGGCTCATAACTCACAGTCTTCACCACTTTCAGTTGTTAAAAATCATGGCCTAACTTCCCAAACAATATATTAGCAATCTCCCCTGTTCCTGTTAGGTCTGAATCCTGGCTTTATCACTTTCTGTCTGTGTGAACCAGGGTGAATTATTTGACTTCCTCAGGCCTCAGTTTACTCATAAAATGAAGTTGGATTAAATGACCCCTAAAATGTCTTCCACCTCTAAGCCTGTGGTCCACATATGCCCTTTGGACAAGTCAGACACCCTGTTCCAAATGTCTTTCCTTCTGAGAAATAGATTCTTTCTTGACCTAGCCTTTCCCCTTTCTTCTAGACCTCATCCAGTAATTTATTTAACAAACATTTTTTAACCACCTATCTATGCATAGCCCTATTCCAGGCAGTAGGGAAACAAAGATGGGATGAAACAGATCTCATCCTGAAAGAGTTAACACTCACAAAGATGGGACACATGCACAAATAATAATAATACTAATTTTTGACATATTTATAACACTTTTATATGACATTTTTATAGAACTTCAGCCTTTGACACCATCAATCAGTCAATCAGTACATAAGTTTGACAAGAACTTTGCATATATTATCTCATGTAGTCCTCACAATAACACTACTAGGTCATTATTAGAGGTATTACTGGTTCCATTTTACAAATGCGAAAAAATATTCAAGAAGTGTAAATGACTTTCCTTGCACATCCAACTAGTAAGTTCCCAAGGTGGGATGGGAACTCAGCTCTTCCTGACTCCAGAATCAGCCTTCTATCCCTGTATCAGAATGCTGCCCAGATTAGACCATCACTCTGCAGGAGAAGGCCAAATACTATACCGTTAGAAGGAAGGAGAAATTTCTTTCAGTGTTAGAAGTGGCTTCATGGAGGAGGACCATAAAAGAAGAGAAGAATTCACAAGTAGAGTTAGGACAGGGGTTAGGAACACCCATTCCAGGGAAGGGGATGGAAAGGATCGAAAGTACAGAGGGCTGCCTGAGAACAAGAAAAGGCAAGCAGATCAGTTCGACTGGAACAGAAGGAATGACAGACATGAGGCTGGAAAATTAAGGTTAAGACCAAATTGTGACAGGCCTTCAATGGATTTGTGCCATATCTGGTATACATGGAAAAGTTACTGGAGTTTTTTAAATAGAGAAGCAATGCATGATAAGAACTGTGCACACAGCAGATGACTAATAACTATGAGAAAAATACATTGGAGAGTGGATGGTAGAGGCAAGAAGGCCTTGAGGTCTTTTGTAGTTGTTTAATAGTAATCTAAGGTGGTAATAGTGGGGATAGAGAAGAGGAGGATGATGCAAGAAGTGGTGTGAAGGTAAGGGGCAGCAAGGTGGCACAGTGGATGGAATGCTGGGCTTGGAGTCAGGAAGACTCATCTTCCTGAGTTCAAATCTGGCCTCGGACACTAGCTGTGTGACCCTGGGCAAGTCACCTGACCCTGTTTGCTTCAATTATCTCAAGTGACCAATGAGCTGGAGAAGGAAATGGCAAACCATTCCTGTATCTCTGCCAAGAAAACCCCTGAGGTCATGAAGAGTAAGGATAGGACTGAAATGACTGAATAACAACAACAAAGGAATATTAAGACATGTCAAGATATGTTTGATTCCTCATCCTTCTTGGCCTCCCTTCAGCCTTTGACACCCTCAATCAGTCCTAAAATGAGCATTTACTAAAGCCTTAACTTCAGGAAGGGGCCCAAGGAGACCACCTCCTCATTTCTCACTTGCCTGCTCTCCCAGACTTCATCGTTGTCTACAGAAATTCACCTTCCTGCAAGATCACAGCAGCTCAGAAATACACACTTCCCCAGGATCCACTACTCCTGTTTGCTACCTTTCTGGTCTTCTTAAGCTTTACTTACTCTAAATCCAGTGACAGTAGCCTTCTTGCTGTTTCTCAAACATAGCACTCCATCTTCTGACTTGACATCTTTTCATTGGCAAGCGCCCCCTGTTTGCAATACCCTCTCCTCCAGCACCTCCACGTGCTGTTTCCCTGACCTCCTTCACGTATTGGTTCAAATTTCACTTTCTGCAGTATTCCTTTCCCAGTCATCTCCCCACACACCAACTGCCAATGACTGCTCTGTGAGATAGATTCCCTTCTACTTGTATTTACCTTGTCAGTACAATTTTTGTCATATGTTGTCTTTCCTATTAGAATGTGAGATCTTTGAGAGCAGAGACCATGTGTTTGCCTTTCTATGTATCCCCAGCACTTATCACCACGCCTAATACATAGCAAGCATTTAATAATGTTTGCTGGCTGCCTCACTGACTGACTGTGTTGTAACAAACATGAGTGATAAGGAAGATGAGAAATAGGGAAGTTAAAAGGAGAGGAACATTTAGGGGGATGAGAATGTGAAAGAGATGAGCTCAGTTTTGTACATGTTTAGTTTGACATACTGAGAGGACACCAGGTGTCCACCAGGTAGTTGATGATGCAGGTTTGGAGCTCAGGGATCAGATTTAGGTTGGGTATGAAGATTTGAGATTCATCCACATGTAGAAACTAAATGAAAAGGCTGGAATATATTAGCTCAGGATGGGAGAAAGCATAAGGAGAGCCATGCAAGAGTAGGATGGGCTGCTTTGGGATTAAGGGGATGAGCTATGTATATGTGTTTGCCCACTTTCCCACCCCCTTACCCTTCACTGGAGGACTTCAATAAAGGCTTAGTGACTCCTTGTTTTATATACTGAAGGAGGGATTCCTGTTCAGCTGTAGGTGGGATGAATGACCTCTAAATTCCTTTCCAACTTTGAGATTGTGATTCTCAGAAAACAGACAAATACTGAGGACAGAGCCTTGGGGATATCCACATGTAATAAGTAGGAAGAAGAGAAGCCAATGAAAAAGGCAAAGGAGGGGTGATCAGAGAGAAAGAAGGAAATAAAGTGAATTGTATTGTCTCAAAAGCCAAAAAAAGACAGAACAACCAAAAAAGGTGGGGATTCAGAAGTGTCAAATACTGCAGAAAAATTAAAGAGGAATAGGACTGAGATATAGCCATTGGAGTTAGTGAAAATCAGTCTATTGGTCACGTTCAAGAATAAAAAACCAAAAAAATTAGAAATGTATTTTTTCTTAAAAATTAAAAAACCAATTCCCTCTCTTTCTACCTTCCCTGTAAAATTGTCTTAGTTTACATAAGCCAGTATAGACAAGACACAAAACGTAAACTAAAACACACTTAAAGGACGGGATTGGTAGGGAAGGAGGAATTATTTTTCAAGAGAAAGAAATATATATTTTGCTTATGTAGCTAGTTTTTTTTTTTAAACTAAGGTTAGAATATCTATGAAGCTATGAGGTATATCTGATTGAATTAGAAATAACTCCTCTGATAATATAATGACCATGTGGGTGTTCAGTACATACTTTCTGATAAATAAATAGGAGTAAAACATGTTGGAACCATAAGGCATTCCTTGTTATAATTTAGTATTAATTAAGCCATTATTAGAACTTGGTATCTAGTGCTGAACTCCATAATCTAAGGAGGATGTAAAAAATTCATTTGCCAATGGCTCAGTAGTGAATATAGTGAAAAGAAATGCCATATAGTGAACAGAAATGCATGCCTTGAAAACACCAAATTAGAAGTCTAAAGACATGGGTTCAGGTCTTTTAGCTATGTTATCTTAAATAAATCAATTCATCTCTCTGTTTCATTAAAATCTTTGGTATATGAAGCATTATTCATCTTTTTTGTATCTTTGGCACTTTGGTGAAAACTATGAACCCCCTCAGAATAATGTTTTTAAATACCTAAAGTAAAATATATAGGATTACAATGACAAGAAAACCAATTATATTTAAATATCATTTTAGATAGATACTTATACACACGCATATATGTATTCTAAAGTTCTAGACCCCCCCCCCTTCCCAAGCTCAGAACTTCTAGAATACACC
>CM053592.1:129221220-129267727 GCA_028646515.1 Pseudochirops corinnae
AAAAAAAAATCTCCTTTAAAATATCTGAGCTGAATCTAACTTGTTTTTTTCTTTTCAAAAATAAAAGCAAGTTTTAATCCTATTTTGGGTTACAACAATCTGTTTACTGTTTTGCCATCCTCGATTTTCAACTTTCTATAGCTCCTTCTAAGCATAACACGTTGCTTTCAAAGATATGTTGCTTTCTCTTTTTGGAAAAGGAATGCTGCGGAATCTTGAAAGCAGAGAACTGAGAGCCACGTATCTCCACATCACTGTGCTCAACGAAGGGGAGTAAGTTAGAAACTGGGTAGAGCATGAGGGAATATTGGTTTTCCCATACTCATATTTAGTATTAGTATTTAAACTCTTTGGATGAAAATTGTCATTGACTGATACGGTTGCTAAGAAAATAAGCTTGATAAACAAATATATATATATACACACACACACACACACACACACACACACACACATACATACACACACACACATACATACACACACACACATACATACACACACACACACACATACACACACACACACACACACACATATGGGACTTGGCTGTGGTGACTACAAAATTTCCTCCCAAAATTTTGGTTTGATAATTGTTAGAATACTAGAATTGGAAACTTTAAGTTGCATAAGATGTAGAGAATTTATGGGAAGTCAAGACAGGTAGGGATCCTGTGGCTTTGTATGTCCTTGGGTGTGGCCTTTTGACTGAGTCCAAGTTTTATAGAACAAATTCTTTTATTAAGGGGCTTTGTTCTATGAAGTTTGGATTCAGTCAAAGGGCTACACTTGAGGACCTAGAAGGTCACATATGGCCTTAAGGCCACAGGTTCCCCCCAACCTGGTCAAGAATTATCAAATTAGGGGCAGCTAGGTGGTGCAGTGAATAGAGCACAAGCTCTGGAGTCCAGAGGTCCTGACTTCAAATCTGGCCTTAGACAATTAGGACTTACTAGCCACGTGACTTTGGGCAAGTCACTTAACCCCAATTACCCTGCCTTCCCCCCTCCAAAAAGCAAAAAAAAGAATTATCAAATTATCAAAATAAAATTTATCAAATTATCAACAATTGTGTTTTAAGAAATGGTAGACTAAAAAAGACTAGAGTTCTTTAATTTAGAAAAGTTGGTAACCTATTACTATTAACCTTCCAATAATTTGTACTGAAGGGATAGCTGTCTTTCTTAAGTTGTAAAATGTAGAAAGGAGCATACGCTGATCAGTGAGTTAGAGCTGGCCAGCACAGTACTACTCCTCTTTTCTCCTAGAATGGTGTCAGTGGCAGATACATCAGCCATGGAAGATTATCTAAGAAGGGTGTTAGTAAGCGTGTTCTTTAGAAATGGAAGTTGATGTCACATTGATCTTCTTAAACCTAAGCACACTTCCTCCACTGGGTGTTCTTTATCAGTATGTGACTAGACCACACAATCTCTATGGGTCTCTTATTCATCACTTAACAATACTGCAGGAATTTCGTTTGTGGAATATAGTGCCAGAACCTTCAAGATAATATTTCCACAGGGGCATCTTTTTGGTTGACTTGGCTTGGTTTTAATTTGTGGACATCACACAAGAAGTAGGAGCAGTTTGGAGAAATTGAAGGAAAAGGATGAAAAAGAAATACTAACAAAAGTTTGTCTACAAAACATTCATGCCTTTCCTCCATTCCCCTTTTCATCTATTTGGGGTAAATGCAGAGCTGGTCTTCAGAGTATTTAAACAACATCCTTTTTGGTGCAGGTATTTTAGGAATAGACAGGTATATAAGTAAGACCAGTATAGAGTAGAATTTCTGGAAACATAGTGGTTCATTCTTTGTTTTTGAAGAGGACCAATGATATCATTAGATGATGACTTGACTTACATATAAATTGGATTTAAGTGAGGCAGAGTTGTACAAAGTCATCAGCATCACAATATTCCAGAGTCATCCAAGCAGTGGCAAGACAAAGGTAAAGACAACTGGGGATGTCCCAGAATGCAGTGGATGACCTTGGCATCTCTGATCTCTAACCAAGTTATAAGTGTTCCATAGAGACTGCTTCAGCCACCTCTATGCCACTGGAACAAATTGTTTTCATCCTAAGTCTTCATATGATTGGGGTAAACATCCTTATAACTCATTAATGGGTTTGAGGTCTGTTGATTACCCTTAACCTGGTTTAGTCCAGCTGCTGAGATGGTTTTGCTGGGTTATGATCACCACGTGTGCTATAGATTCTTGGAACCATAGAGTTGTGTGGCAGGTACACAATGAATGTGGATGAGTAGCCCTGAAAAAAGTTCAGCAAGTCCTCCCACCAGAGACGCCTGAACACCCCATAACACCCCACTGGGAACATTGGGACCCTGGAGGTAGCCATCTTCCTGCCCCAATCACCCATTCAATTATGATCAAGAGAATCACTGAACATTCCTACAATTTTTCTAGACCACACATGATAACCCACGGGGATTCAAACTGCCTGTATCTTCTCTCCCTCACCTGGGAGATAGGTGACTGATTATAAATATACTGAATATCAGGTATGGCTCTTCTGTAGCTAGGAAGACTGAGAAAAGAGGAAACTCATTCCAACCTGAAGTGGATGTTTTACCTTAGGGAGTTGAACTAGATTGGAAGGTTACTTTCTATGACACATTTGTTTAGTGTTTCTTGATTTTTTCAAGATTTTTACTAATTTAATTGAACAGTTTGTTAAGCTATGAGATCTGAGTGAATGTAAATGGCTTCGATCTACCAAAGGGAATTGCTAACTTGTGTGGATGAGACAAGTCAAATAACTGAATATACATCTAAATATAGAGCCTCAGTTGTAACAATCTGATCCTTAAAGAACCTCAAACCTTGAGTAGTCTTATGGAACCTCTCATTTCTGGAACCAGCTTGTTATATCTGTGAGGCTGCCTTATCACATGTGAGAGAAAGGACATTTGTCGCCATTTGAGTATATAGAGGGAGCAACTTCTGTCGTGGGAAATTTGACTTTAAATTGAATGCTCATTGGCCATCTTGACATCATTCTCTATGAACTGATCATTTATTTTAAATTTATTTATTTTTAACATTCATTTAAAAAAATGAGTTCCTAATTCTCCCCTTCCTTCCCCACCCCAACCCATTGAGAAAGAAAGCAATTTGATATCAGCTATACATGTGAGCTCATGCAAAACATATTTCCATATTAGCCACATTATAAAAAACAAACAAAAACAAAAAAAGGTGAAAAAATATGCTTCAATCTGCATTCAAAGTTCAGCATTTCTCTCTTAGAAGGTGGACAGTACTTTTTTTCTATCATGGTTTCTTTGAAATTGTCCTATTTCATTGTCTTAGAGTAACTAAGTCTTTCACAATTGATCATTGTTACAGAATTGCTGTTACTGGGTATACTGTTATCCTGGTTCTGATCACTTCACTTTGTGTAAGTTTGTATTAGTCATTACAAGTTTCTGTCATTTCTTATAGCACAATAGTGTTGCATCAAAATCATATAAAACAACTTGTTCAGGTATTCCCCAATTGATGGGCATCCTCTCGGTTTCTAAATTTTTGTTACCACAAGAAGAGCTGCTATAAGTATTTTTAACATACACATTCTTTCCCCTTCTCCCATCTGCAATACAGATCTAGCAGTGGTATTGATAGGTCAAAGAATATGCAAATTTTTATTGCCCTTTGGGCATAGTTCCAAATCGTTCTCCAGTACAGTTGACAAGTTCACAACTACACCAACAATGCATTGGTGCATCTATTTTTCCACTCCTCCATCATTTATGATTTCCCTTTTCTATCAAGTTAGAGAGCCTGATATGTGTGAGGGTATGTAAGTATCTCAGAGTTGTTTTAGCTTATACGTTTCTAATCAATAGTGATTTAGAATATTTATATGTAACTTTTGATAGCTTTGATTTTTTTCTTTTGGAAACTGCCTGTTCATACCTTTTGACCAATTGGGTAATGGCTTTTATTTTTCTAACTCTAGCTTGGTCCCCTATATATTTGAGAAATGAGGCTTTTATCAGAGGAATTTGCTGTAAAATCCTTCCCTCCCCCAGTTTCCTGCTTTCCTTCTAATTTTGGCTGCATTGTTCGGTTTTTTTTGTGTGTGTGTGTGTGTGTGCAAAAATCTTTCAAATTTCAGGTAATCAAAATTATCCATTTCTCTTCTCATGATCCTCTCTATTTCTTGTTCAGTCATAAACTCTTATTTTTCTATAGGTCTGACAGGTACATTTTTCCATACTCTCCTAGTTTACTTAGGATGTTGCACTTTATGTCTATATCCTTGTCTACGTCTATACCCATTTACATAGGTTTATGTATATCTGAATGTGTATATGTATGTATATGCATGTATATACCTATATATATCTATATCTATCTCTGTGTGTATGTATATGTATATGTGTGTGTATATAAATATATATACACATATATGCATATATTTTATACCTTATTTTGTATAAAGTGTTAAATGTTGATCTATGCCTAATTCCTGCCAAACTGTTTTCCAGTTTTCCCAGCACTTTTTGCCGAATTGTGATTTCTTTCCTCTAAGCTTAGATCTTTGGGTTTATTAGACACTAGATTGCTATGGTCTTTTACTTCTGTGTATTATATACTTAATCTATTTCCCTGATCCACTGCTGTATTTCTTAGTGCCAGATTCTTTTGATTATTATCACTTGGTAACACAGTTTAAATCTGATACTGCTAAGCTATCTTCCTTCATATTTTTTTTCCATTGATTCCCTTGATATTCTTGACCTTTTGCTCTTCCAGATAAATTTTGTTATTATTAAAAGCTCTTCCTTGTGTGTCTCTTTCATGTGATAATTTTCCTCATTCTTCTTCTCCTTTCCCCCCTTTCCTAGTCCATTCCTCTTTCTTACTCATTCATTTTTTGGAGATTATCCCAACATAATCTACTCATTTCTAGGTTCTCTGTCTATGTAGAGTTCTTCTAACAGACCTAATAATGATAAAATTCTTAGAAGTTATATGTGTCTTCCCATAGAAGAATGTAAACAGATTAATCTTACTGAATCCCTTATGATTTCTTTTATTTTTGCATTAATCTTTATATGCTCTCTTGAATTTTAATTTTGAAAGTCAAATGTTTTGTTCATCTCCGGTCTTTTCATCAGCAATGCTTGAAAGTCCTCTATTTCATTAAATATCCATTTTTCCCTGAAGAATTATGCTCAATTTTTTTCTGGGTAGGTATTCCTAGCTCCTTTGTCTTCTGTAATGTCATATTCCAAGTCCTCTGCTCTTTGACTTGGTGGCTGCTCGAGCTTTGTGATTCTGACAGTGGCTTTATGTTATTTGAATGGTTTCTCTCTGGCTGCTGGAAATATTTTCTCTTTAACGGGAGAGCTCTGGAATTTAGCTATAACATTCCTGGGAGTTTTCTTGATTTTCTTGCATTACTTTCATTTCTCTTCCCATTTTTTTCTTCTTACTCTCTTACTTGCTTTTCAGAATTTTTTTTTAACTCTTCTGTAACCTGAAACCAATTCACATTTTTTTTTGAGGCTTTGGATATAGGAGCTTTGATTTTATCTTCTTCTGAGAATATGTTTTGATCTTCCTTGTCACCATAGTAACTTTCTATGTTCAGATTTTTTCATTTGCTTATTTTTCCAGTCTGTTTCTTGACTTTTAATTCTTTGCTAAAGTGAGGCTCTGTTTCCAGGACGAAGGTCGCACTAACCCAAACTTCAGGGGTTTTGTAGAGTAATTTTCAGATACTTCTAGAGACCTGTATGTTTTTAGTTCTTTCAAGATGGTATGATCTAAGGAGAGATGTATTTACTATTCTCCTGACCTGTGCTCTGGTCTGTGAGTGACCACAAGCACACTTTTCCGCCCTGGAACTGTAAGGAGAGTCCCTGTTCTCCTGTGGCTATAAACTCTGGTGTGCTAGTGCTCCTCCTTGCCCTGGGATATACCTCCCAGGACTGTGACGTGGATTCGAGTATGACTAAAGTGACAGAGTCCTGCCTCAGTGCCAGTAAAGAGACCCCTGTAATCTCCTTTTGGTCAGTTGTCCAACCTCCTTACCATCTTTGGGTTGAGAGCTCAGGAAGCAGCCACTGCCACTGCTGCTTCAGCGGCTCCCAAAGCCTGCTCCCAGTTTGCTGGCGCTGGGCTCATTCACTCTCACCCAGGTGTGACAGACCTTTCCTGCCAACCTTTTTAACTTATCTTTGGCTAGAAAATTATTTTGCGCCATCGTTTTGTGGGTTCTGCCACTCCAGGAATTATGTTATGGCATTACTTAAAGGTGTGTGGAGGGGTTTTGGAGACAGCTCAGACAAGTTGCTGCCTTTTATCTATCATCTTGCCTCCACCCCCAAGATCAGATTTTATAAAAATCTATTGATTTTAGTCCAAACTTAAGATTTCACTATAAGGATACAAGTCATTCTCCAGTTGATAAATGGACAAAGGATATGAACAGGTAGTTTTCAGAGGATGAAATTAAAGACATCTATAAGCATACGAAAAAATGCTCTAAATCACTATTGATTAGAGAAATGCAAATCAAAACAACTCTGAGGTACCACATCTCACCGGCCAGATTGGCTAAGTTGACAAATCAGGAAAATGACAAATGCTGGAGAGGATGTGGAAAAATTGGAACACTAATGCATTGTTGGTGGAGTTGTGAACTGATCCAACCATTCTGGAGAACAATCTGGAACTATGCCCAAAGCGCTATTAATAAGTGTATACCTTTTGACCCAGCAATACCACTTCTAGGGCTGTATCCCAAAGAGATCATACAAGTGAGAGGAGGACCTGTATGTGCAAAAATATTTATAACAGCTCTTTTTGTGGTGGCAAAGAATTGGAAATCAAGGGGATGCTTATCAATTGGAGGATGGCTGAACAAGTTGTGGTATATGAATGTAATGGAATACTATTATGGTATAAGAGATAAGGAGCAAGCAGACTTCATAATAATCTGGAGAGACTTCTATAAACTGATGTTGAGTGAGAAGAGCAGAACCAGGAGAAATTTGTACACAATTACAGACACAATGTATGTGTGATGACTAACTTTGATAGACTGGGCTCCTCTCAGCAATGCAAGGTTATAAGACAACTCCAAAGGACTCATGATGGAAAGAGATATCCACATCCAGAGAAAGAGATGCAGAGTCTGAATGCAGATTGAAGCATTTGCTCTCTTTCTTATTCTCGTTTTGTTTCCTCTTTCCCATTGTGTATTCCATTGGTTATAATCCTTCTTTACAACCTGACTAATGTTTAATATGAAGGTATTTGTAGATCCTATATTTGATTGCATGCCACCATGGGGGGAAGGAGGAGAGGGAGGAGGAGAAAATTTGAAACTCAAGGGATTGTGGGACTGAATATTGTAAACTAAAAGTAAATAAATTAATTAATAAAAAGAAAAAACCATGAAGGTAACCAGAAAAAAAACCCCACAATTTATGATTTCATCAGTGTGAGGAGTTTCCAATTTGGAAACTCTATCTACCAATACGGATCAGAAAATGCTCTATAACATTATTTTAGAGAGTATTATGGGGCTGGTAAGAGGTTAAATTACTTTCTTGCATTTACACAGCTAATATTTGTCAGAATAGTACTTGAATCCAGGTTACCCAACTTCAAATCTGAGCCTATATCCATGCTGCTCCTAATGCATGCTGCTCCTCAGCATATTAACTATGACAGAGAAATACCTTTTCAAGGAATGTTATGATTTTGGCATTATCATTAAGTGGGTCAGTAGGAGGATTTAAGAGAGAACTAATAGGGAGAAGACAATTTCAGCCTTATTATCTCTATTATTCCTTTGTTTCCACATGTTTTCAAGATGCATAGCAGTCACATGACACCTATGTATTTGTATGTGTGTAGATAGTGTTATTTCCTACCACTCCTGGAACATTTTGATATCTATTATCTCACACAATGTGAGCTATGGTAAATATTATTAATATTTCATTTTTGTAGGTGAGGAAGTTAAGGCTCGGTGAGCTTAAAAGTGGCTGTTTAAAGATCATAAAACTAGGTGACAATCAGAATTGAAACCCAGGTCATCTTGCCTCCAAGTTTAATGTTCTTAAAATGATCTTTCATTATTCAACTGACAGGGTGAAAATGCCAATTAGTATGTTCAAAAAATTGAAATTGTATCTTTCCATTATATCCGTTAAAGATTGAGCATTTGTACCTTAAGGTGGAACTTCATCTTGTGGCTGAGAACTTTCTATATATTTCAGAAGAAATCTAATAGGCTGGTGAACTTTGAAGAATAAGTTGTGGGAGCAGAGACGTGAACTATGTTGATCAGTTGAGTTGGTTACAGATAAACACAGCCCACTTATGGCTAATAATAATCCTGTTATTTCATCTGGGGAGGGCGTCAGTACTGGGGTCACTTTCGTTGCCTATAGAAAATATTAACACCGTTTCCATGGTGTCATATTTGGCGTTTGGAAACTTTTATACACAGAGCTAAGTTCCTATCTCAGAAGTGGTTGCAGAGTCTGTCCTGGTGTTTGCCAGAGGAGTGGATCAGAATTCTTGGTACTTCACACAAGAGGCCTTAAATCATAGAACTGGACCTCAGTATACAAGGATAGTCTTACTTCTCTGGTCATAGCAGATGGCTACCTACACACTTTCCTGCTTAATACCTGAGATGCCACTATTGGGATTCATTTTCTTATGTGTGACATGGTAGAAAATGCACCACTTACTATTGGATCCTGCAGTAAGGTTTGCATCTGATATTTTCTTGGTGTATGATCATGGGTGTACCATTAACCTGCTCATTGTAAAATAGGGCTAAGTGATAATAACCATAGCTCACAGGTCTATTGTGGGTTAAGCCTCACAAAGTGCTTTGTAAACCTTAAAAACCCTGTGTAAATGGTGCTGTTGTGACAGGGAAGGGGCTTTTTTCCCAAAATACTCTGAGGTAGGTTCCATAGCATTAAAAAACACTGCCACATGGTAGCTCCCTGACCCCCAGGAATGCTTTAGAGGAGAGCCAGGCTGCAAGGAAGGAAGCGCAGAGGGAACCCACTGCAGATTCAGGGTGAAAGGAATGCCATCAGTTCCGAGACCCAGGAGAGCTACAGGAAGAGGTGAGAACATGATGGAACTGGCCCCAGGCACATGGCTGACAGGCATGAGCCACAGAGCTACTTGGACCCTTCCTTCTTCTCACTGAACTTTCCAGGTCCCTGAGTCCCTTTGCTTTTTTACTTTCTTCTGGTAGGCTTTGGTTACCAGGAGTCATGGCAATGGTAGTGGCTTGGGCCTTGGATAGAGTGCCAATCCTAGAGTCAGGAGGACCTGAGTTCAAATCTGGCCTCAGACACTAATTACCTGTATGACTGTGGACAAGTCACTTAACCCTGTTTGCCTCAGTTTTTTCAACTATAAAATGAACTGGAGAAAGAAATGGCTAATTACTCCAGTATCTATGCCAAGAAAACCCCAAATGGGATCAGGAAGAGTCAGGCACAACCAACCAACAAGACAACAAAATGTTATTACTGTTCTGAATCACTACCCAAGGTCGTCTTTTCAAATGTATCTACTCATGGAAGAGCAAAATGAAATTCAGACGAACAGGAAAGCTGTGAAAGCTATAAATTAAACTTACTATATACTTTAAAAGAAAATCAATAGAGATAATAGATATATGAAGTTTAATGTACAATCCTTTTCTTTTTCTGGTATCATAGAACTCTCCAAGAATGAAGGACAAGCAACAGCAACTCTTAGTGACCCCATTTGGGCTTTTCTTGGCAAAGTTACTATATGATTTGCCATTTCTTTCTCTAACTCATATGACAGATGAGGAAACTGAGGCCAGTTTTGAACTTAGGTCCTCCTGACTCCAGGTTGGCACTCTATCCACTATACCATCCACCTGCCCCACTCCAAAGCTAAGACCTGTGTCAAAAGCCAAAAAAGCAGACAGAGTTGGAGTAGCAGTATTGACTGAGTCCAATGCCCTAGGCCAACATTTTAGCAGGCTAGTACCTGACCAAGGAATCCAAACAGGAACCACTAATAGGAGAGAAGAGAAAGACAAACACTTGGTACCTTGGGTTGTGGTGAGGTTGATGAAAGCAGGAGAGATGTGAGGAAGAATGAAATGAAAATGGAGGAGGCAGGCAGCATTTAAGACAAACCACCAATTTCCTAATTTTGCTTAGGGCAGGGCCTATAGGCTTGGGAAAAATTAGACCCATTTTTCACAGGGAAAAGAAATGGAACGTCATACAATTAGAGGGTGAAGGTCTTAGAAACAAAAGGTTTCTCTGCCTTTTGAAGTTCCTCGGTATACTTGAATGTGTGGCTTTTGCCAAATTTGGAAGTCTAGACTATAAGCTTTAGTTGCCAAGTCAGACATGGTGATAAAATGGAAAGGGTACTAGGTTTGAAGTCAGTACACTGATTTCCAGTCCCTCCTCAGATACTTTTGTCACTTTGAACAAGTCACTTAACCTCATTGGGCCTTAATTTCCTAATCTGTAAAGTGAGAGGGTTGGACAGGATGACCTCGCAGGTCATTTCTACCTTTAACATCTACATATGTCCTTAAGACTATAAAATTGAATGACTTTAAAACCAAAGGCTACAGCCAACAAAAAGCTTTTATAACTTTTTTACTTAGGGCATGGGATGAGGAAAAATGTGCAAATATAATATATGAATAGAATCCTGTTTGCATGTACATATTGAACTCCTCCAAAAAACCTACAAATACCATGTGTCAGTGTTACAAAGTGCTATTCCTGTGGTTTTCCACTGGGGAAAAAAACACAAACTCCAACCAACTACTTATCACTCAACACCTCACAGCAAGAAGAATAGGCTGTAGGAAATGAAGATGTAGCCAGAAGCATGTTTGTCCAGGCTCCCAAAGCCCTACTCCTTTTGGCTATTCTGGCTGCACACATATACAGGCTTGAAACCAAATTCGCTCATGGATGGTAAATTATGTCAAGTTGAGATGAGAAGCTGCCTGGATTTATAAAGTAGGAGCTATTGATCATTCATTCATTCAACTAGAACTTGTAGTCCAGTAGGGGAGATAAGAAGACAAGAGGAATTAAAATTCAAGGTCGGATATGAAAGTGCCTTAAGAGAGGCATAAAGTGATTTGGGAGTTCAGAGGAAGGAAAGATTATCATGTCTATTGGGAACTGGATATACAATAGTTTCTTACAACATCAGCAAGAAGAGAGGAGAGTTATCAAAAGGTGATGACAAAAGTTTGGCTAAGGTAGAGGTTAATGAAATTGTGTTCCCTGAACTAAAAAAAACTTTTATAAAAAAAAAGGTATCGAATACTTGTTATGTACAAGAACTTCTGCTGGCCACTGCCTGGGATGCAAAGGGGATAGATTGCTGCTTGGCTTACAGAACTTAGGCTCTAATTAGAAATTAACGTATAAAAAGTAGAATAACAATAAAGAACGCAAATATCACCTCACATCCTTCTTAAGTCAAGCCTATCAGAGTTTTTTTTTTTTTAATAGATACTTTGAAGATTCCCTAATTTAGGTGTTCTTAACTTGAGTATCAATGGTCCCCAAAGGGCTGCATGGATACATGTCAGGAGATCTGTAAACTTGGATGGGAAAAATTACATTTTTATTTTCACTTATCTCTAATTGAAATATCCTTCAATTTTTAAAAACATTATTCTGAGGAATCCATAGGTTTGACCAGGCAAACTTTTGTCTTTTGGGTCCAAGTTTAAGAAGTCTTTCCCTAGTCACAATTATAGACTTTGAAACTTGGAAAGAACGTCATTGGTTGTCTAGTGCAACTTCTAAATGGACCATGAATCTTCTCTGCAATATCTCTGAGAAGTGGCTATCTAACTTCTGCTTGATCATCTCCAGTAATAAGGAATGTGTTACCTTTAAGACCTAAATTTCCTAGAACCTACCAGACTATTATATTCCTAATTCCATCAATAATCCCTTCACTCAGATTCTCTCCCTCTTCTAGAAGATGGGATGTTCCAGAGAAGATGGCCAAGTGTCAATTTTCTCCCGACCCAAGGTAGGCATCATAGCAAAGGTGATACCTATCATATTTTTTCCAGATTGGTTTGCTAAAGAACCTTCACTAAAGAGGAGTAGGATTCAGGAAAAATACCATTATTGTTTCGAGAGGGCACATTTCCTGCCATTCGCCCAGCATTTTAATCTACAGGAAGTATTGTTAAAATGAATACCATGGTAGCAATGAAGGGGAAAAGAATTCATATGAAGAACAGTCCCATCCACTTTGTTTTGGTTATAGACCTAGGGTATGCTGTGGATGTTGCCTATGGGGGAGGGCATTTTTAAACAAAATTCACTTGTGGACCTTAGTTATTCTATAGACTCTGTGTACTTATTTAGTCTATATTCTATAGACTCTGTGTACTTATAGTTAAATTTACCAAGTGTGATGTATACCTATTGTTGTACTTCACTATTACTTTGTGAAGACATGTTGCTTTAAATTTATCTCTGTCTATGTTCAATCCAATTATTATGTGCTCTGAAAAGATCTGTCTACCCTCTTCTTCTTTCTTTTGATGAGAAAGTGTTAATCCTTATGTAGTATGGAATAATCCTAGAAGGTGGTAGTTAATCTATAGCCTTGGTCTGATGAGCCCTATGTTTCATTAACATTGACATCTTTGGGGGGTACTTTTCAGATCTGTAGTCATCTGTTTTTACCATCAAAAATATACTGTTAAGACAGGCATCATGTGGAGAAATTTTAATTGTTTAAAATGTGTTTTTCCTGTTCAGCTTGACTTCAGGATATCAGGCAGTCCTAAAAACACAAAATTTCAGCTTTCTCCTTGATACCTTCTGCTTGATATGTCTTGCTTAAAGAAGAATTTTTGAATGTTTACTTCATCTGTTGTTTAAATGTGACCTTTAATTTTGGACTGAAAGCCCTTCAGTCTCTGTTCTCCTTGGTAGACATTAAGAATTCTGCACTTATCAAGCCCAAATGAATTTTGCTACCAGGTGAGAAAGTTTTCATGAAAGGAAATAACTATCTAATGTGTGTTTTGCAGAGCCATCCACATATGTTGGGTGATTACTTTTCCATCTTGGTATGAATATCCCAAAGATCCAAAAGCCATGTTCATTTCTACTCAAGAATAATGTTAGTATGTCCAAGGTTAGGCAGGACCCTAGTAGTTCAAATGGACAGACTTGAAATTCCCTTGTTTAATGCCACTTTTTGTCATTATGGATTGATCAAGTATTGTTATTATTGTTACTTATCTGCTACTAATCTTTTTGGATGAAATTCAGATAGAAATGATGTGAAGACAATTGGTATCCTGCTATTCTTTTGTATTTACTGTGTTTTAGACTATTGCATAGCTAGATAAAGTAACTGCCTTTGGCGATTTAATAAGAGTATTTGGATGCAAGCTCATCATCTGTAGGGTCACAAACAGCACCCTCTATTCAGTTGCGGTGACATACGGGATAATACGGATTGCACATTCCCACATTATTTTGATTTCTTCTGCTAAGTCTCTTTATTTTTAGAGAGTTTTTCCCCACATAGTTCGGAGATTATAAGTATTTGGTATAGAAACATCTACTAAAACATGTGTAAATTTTTACAGAGGAATTTTATGACTGGGAAATTGCAGGCAATGTCAATATCTACAAGAATTGTCCAGTTCCAGCATAGGTTATTTGTTGAATTCTTTTGAGGTATTTTGAGGTCTCTATGCAGTTTGGAGGTTTTTCATCGGCTAGTTCATGAAAGATAGCAATTTCTGATATATAATCATAAATGCACAGAGAGTATGGTTAGGGGTGCCTCAATCAAAAGGGAAGGACTAATGACAATGCTCCCCCAAGTTTTACTGGCATGCTCAACCAATATTCTATTCATGCCTATGTGCAAATTCTTGCTACCTACTACTTAATGGATGCTAAATTTTTGTAGCCTATAGTGTACTTTATGTAATTTCTATTATTTACATAGTTTTTATATTTATATAGTTATAGTTTCTGTTATTTAAAAAGTTTTGATTGTAACATTCTGTCTTTCCCTTATACTATTATTCCCTGCACTGATGAGTAAGACAAGGTTCCTTAATGATAATCTCTTTTTAATTTCTGATATTGATAATCTGATTCTTAATTGCCAACATGAATTCCATTTCTAGTTGAGTGAACTGAGGATATAAAAAAAGGAAAAATAGTCCCTGTCCTCAAGGAGCTTGCATTCTCATAGGGAAACCAACTTGCAAACAATTATGAGTGTGTAATATATATGGAAGGTAAGTTGGAGGTAATATCAGAGGGAACGTACTAGGATTAAGGAGGGTCAGGAAAGGCCTCTTGAAGAGGGTATGAGCTAAGTTGAGACTTGAAGACAGAAAAGCCAGGAGATAGTCACAAGAAGATAGAGCATTTTAGATATGAGGGAAACCAGTGAAAGACTTCAGAATTAGGAGACAGGTTTTCACATTTGAGGAATAGAATAGTGACCAGTGTCTCTAGATCATAAAGTTAGGTGAAGGAAAATGAAATGTAAGAAGACTGGAAGGGTAGAAAAGGGCCATGTTATGAACAACCAAAGCTTTTTTTTAAGAGCCAGAGAATTTTATATTTGATTTTAAAGATTATAAGGACTTTTTTCATTAAGGGGAGGGTGATATGGTCATATACATACTTTTAGAAGATCCCTGTTGCTTGAACGTAGGATAGCCTAGAGTGAGGAGAGACTTGAGAGAGGGAGACCCATTAGAAAGTCATCTAATAGTCCAGGTGTTAGGTAATAAGGACCTATACTAGGGTTGGAGCTAAGTCAGAAGAGAAAAAGGGACATATATGAGAGATGTTGGGAAGGTAAAATCAACAGTACTTTGGCAACAGATTGGCTATGGGCACTGAGTAAGAGTGAAGAGTTGAGAATGACATTTAGATAGGAGCCAGGATGATTAAGAGGATGTTGGTGCTCTCAAAAGTAATAAGGAAGTTTGGAAAAGGGATATTGTTGGGCAGGGAGAGGACGGAAAATAACTATCAATTATGAGTTTAAGATGTCTGTAGGATATCAAGTTTGAGATGTCTAATAGGCAGAGGTATGAGATTAGAGTTTAAGAGAAAAGTTGGGATTGGATGATTGGATAAATACACTGAGAATCATCCTCATAGAGATGATAATTGAATCTTTGGGAAATGATTGAATCAAATGAATGAACTATGATATCACCAAAAGAGATTATATAAAGGAAGAAAAAAAGAGAACCCAGGACTTGGGAGAAGGGGAAAAGGGAGAGGAAGGTAAGGATAAGGGGATACTCATGCTTAGCTGAAACAACCTCCATGAAGATCCACCAAAGAATATCAAGAAGGAAAAAAAAAAACCTAGAAAGAAAAGAATATTAAGGGATGTGATTGACAATGTCAGAGGTTACAGAGAGGTCAAGAAGGATGAGGATTGAGAAAAAACCATTAGATATAGAAATTAAGCAATCATTGGTAAGGCTGGAGAGAAGAGTTTCAGTTGAATTGTGAAATCGGGAGCTAAACTGGAGAGTTTAGGGAAAAAAATGAGCAAAATAGAGGCTCTCCTTGTAGATAGATTTCTCAAGGAGTTTAGACACAAAAGGGAGGAGAGAATAGGATGGTAGCTGTGTAGGATAAGTGCATCAAGAGTAAGATTTTTTTGAGAAAAGAGGAGACAGTCATGTTTGCAGGTGAGAGGAAGGCAGCCAGTAGACATGGAGAGATGAAAGATTTGTGAAAGACTAGGGATAATAGGGCAGTCTTCTAGGAAAAATGGGATGGAATGGAATCAAAGATACATTTGGAACAGTTAGTCTTGGCAAGGAGAAGAATTTCTATAAACAAATCCATATGACTGCTTTTTGTTTAATTTTTTTTTTGCAAAATCGTGTCTAATCCAAAAATATTTCTGTAAATTTTCAACCTTATCATGTGTATCATCATGATCATTAGCTATTTATTTGGTTTTATATTTTGATGAACTTCCAATAGATATGTTCCTGCTTCAGATCACAATCTAGTTATTATTATTTTATATTTAATATTTGGTCTCCTGGAGAGGAGGAGCTGGATTTAGCCTTTCTTTTTATACCAGCACTTGGTAAAATGCCTCGCACATAGTAGGCATTTAATACATGCTTATTTATTTGACTTGTGGACTCTTTCACAACTAGTTAAAATAATTTTTTTATAGTTGAACAAAAGTATTAAGATGTAAGTTCAAGTTCTGTGAATTCCCTGAAGCCTTCTTGGGATAGTTCCAGTAGCAGATAGGATGATGGAGTTGATATGTGCTTCATCATTTCACCACATGATTTTGATTTTTTTTCTATTTAGGCCTCTAATTTTTTAGAGCTTTTCATTCTGTGTAGTTGGCGACATGAGTATTTGGAATCAAAACAAATATTTAAAACATCACTCTTAAATCTTCATGGATCAATGTTATATCTGGGTGGTTGTGGACAATTGTTCTGTCTGTGATAATGGACCATTTCCCTTACAATTTGCTGCAGCTGAGTTCTCAAGGATATTTCCAGATCAGTATTTGTATCATGGAGATTTGGAATCTGTTAGTTTTTGAAAAACAGTGAGCTTCTAATGTAGAATTCTAGCCACCATGTCATGTCTTGCTAGGTCTTTGATAGGGGCAAAATTTTAGCAATCTACAGTGATTTATTCCATTGTTTCTGTTTCCTTGCATAATCTACATTAATCAATATGCCTCAGTTCTTTATAATCTCCAGCTTTTAGCAATTTCTGCTGGTGATGACCCGATCCTGAATTACTGTCATAAACTTCTTTTTTTCCATGAACAAATGCAACTGACTCAGCTGATGCTTACTTGTTGACATATTGTTGTTTGAATTCATGTTAATGTCACCCATGTATGACCATTTGATTCTACTCTTAAATTCTAGCTGGCTCCACCAGAGGTAAACTACTTTCTGTAAAATCCAGTAAATTGTTGTTGATGATGGTAGTAGTGGCGGTAATGGTAGTAGTACTAGTAGTGGTAGCAGTAAGCACATGAAAATATACCAGAATTAGACATAATCCATTTAGATCAAACCTATAGAAAAGGTTTAATAGGTAAAAGAAAGAGTACCATCTATGAAAGTTGTTGGAATCTAGACACATCAAGCCTAAGATTTTTAAGGATGGAAATCAGAAATCAGAAAGCAGTTCATTAAGAATGAACACCATATGAAATAGGGAGCAGGAATAGTAAGGATGTTCTGAATGTGTTGATGTGGAAGGGCACAAAGGGAATGAAAAAAGTGTTGGACAAACTAGATTCTGGATGGAAATTTGGACAGTAATCATCCCTCCCAGAAGCTACTGTTATTCTTCTTTCCAATGAAAAACCCTCATTTATCAGCCTTCACTTATGGGCTCAGTGTTGCCTGTGTACTTAGAGGATCATATATTTGAATCTTAAAGGGACTTTTGAGGTCATCCAGTTCAACCCCCTCATTTTGCATTTGATGAAACTGAGGTCAAGAGAGGTTAAGTGAATTACATGATAAATAAGAACATAACCACAGATCTAGAGCTCGAACAGACATTACAAACCAGAAGGTCCAACTCTCATTTTACAAATGAGCAAAATTTACAAATTGAGACACAGAGAAACTCTTCTTGGGTGACTTGCGCAGAGTTATGTGGCTAATAAGTGTCTGGATGAGAATAAAACTATAGTTTGATTCACTACATCATATTGCTAA
The DNA here is from genome assembly GCA_028646515.1 of Pseudochirops corinnae. NCBI lineage: Eukaryota > Metazoa > Chordata > Mammalia > Diprotodontia > Pseudocheiridae > Pseudochirops > Pseudochirops corinnae. The sequence goes on from CM053592.1 coordinate 129,239,016, forward strand.
CAAGAACCAGAAGAATAGAAATTAAGAGTCTCAGTCTTACTGCTAATGGTGTAAACCATTGAACAAATTACTTAATCTTTCTGAGCCTTAGTTTCTTTATCTGTAAAATGGATTACAGATAAATTTAAAATAGTTATAAAATATATTATTTCAAAAGGTTCTCTTAGCCCTAACACTGTAACCTGCCAAAGTTTATACAGTTGTGCATTCCGGGATTGTTGTACTTTGGAAAACTAGTTATAAGATTAAAATATTGACATTAGAGGTTTTTGTAGGTTCCTAAGTTGCCATATTGGTGCAAATATAAGATTTTAAAATAAAAACAATTTAAATTGAAAGTCATTTTCTATACATCTATGTAGAATATGGGGGCTTGCAATTCTTTTGTGTACTGTCATAAAAGGGATGCAGCCCTCCTCATAGTCAAAAGGGCTAGTTCTAAGGTGATTCATGTTGTAAAAATGGATTGAATTGAGTTGCAAAGAAACAATTCTATTTACATTGACACCTATAATGAAAGTTTCAACCTTGAAGGGCAAAAGGAAGCAAGAAAAATAGATGTTCCACAAAATCTAATACCCTTCTCTACCTTCTTCCTTCCTCTATTCCTAGTCAAACTGTAACCAGCTCCTTTGAGATTTCCCTATTTGTGTTTCCTTCTTTGGTTTCCTGTACCTTCCATCTTGTTTCTTTTTTTGGCATCTATCATATCCTGCTTTATGTTTATCAATCAATCAGTCAATGAACATTTATTAAGAGCTTTATTGAGATCTTATTATGTGCCTAGTGATGAGGATATGAGACAAAGCAAAAGAGAGATCCTACCCTCAAGGAGTTTACAATCAATTGGAGGAGGCATCATGCAAACAAATATATACAAAGCAAATTATATACAGGATATATAGAAAATAATTAACTGAGGGAAGGCACTAGAATTAAGAGGGATTGGGGAAGGCTTCCTGTGGAAGGTAGGATACTTAAAAGAATCCAGAAAGATCAGTAGGTATAGCAGAGGAGGGCGAGTATTCCAGGAATGGGGGATAGCCACAGAGAATGCCTGGAGATGAAACTTGGAGTGTCTTGTTTGTGGAACGGCTAGGAGGCTAGTATCACTGGATCAGAGTGTGCATCTGGGAGTGAGGGGTAAAAAGACTGGAAAGACTGGAGGGGGGGGCTAGGTTATAAAGGAATTTGAATGTCAGATGCAATATTTTGTATTTGATTCTCGAGGCAATGTGTTTGCTGAGGAGAGGAGTGACATGGTTAGACCTACACTTTGGGAAAATTGGTCTAGTGACTGAATGGAGGATGGACTAGCGTGGGAAGAGATTTGAGGCAGGCAGACCCCAAAAGGCTATTGTATTAATCCTAGCATGAGGTGAAGAGGGCCTGCACTAGAGGACTGGCAATATCAGAGGGAAAAGGGGGACATATTGGAGTCATGTTTTAAAGGTAACATCAGCCTGCTTTGGCAACAGATTGGATATTGGGGAGTGAGAGGTAATGAGGAGTCCTAGATGACCCCTAGAGATTGGGAAGATGACACTGTCCTCTACACTAATAAAGTAGGAGGAATGGGGATTTAGGGAGAAAGATAATGAGTTAGGTTTTGGATATATTGAACTTAAGTTGATCTGCTGGACATCCATTTTGAAGTGCCTGAAAGGCAGTTGGAGAAGTGAGATAGGAGGTCAGTAGAGTTTAAGGCAAGATAGGTACCTTTGAGAATCATCAGTTTAGAGGTGGAAATTCCATGGGAACTGATGAGATCACCAAGTAAAGTAGTATAAGGAAGAGGAGAGGGCTAAGGACAGAACCCCAAGGGCCTCTCAGTTAGAGGGTATGATCTGAAAGAGGATTCAGTAAAGGAGACAGGAGAGGTGAGACAGGTAGGAGAAGAACCAGGAGATAGTGGTGTCTTAAAAACATGGAAGAAAGAACAGTCAACAGTGTAAAGAACTACAGACAAATCAAGGCAAATGAGGATTGAGAAAAGGCCATTGAGTTTGACAAGTAAAAGATCATTAGTAACTTTGGGGAGAATGATTTCCGTGCAATGATAAGGTCTGAAACTGAATAGTATAAGGGATTAAAAAGAGAATGAGAAGAAAAAAAGTAAAGGCCCCTATTGAAGATAAGCTTTTTCAGGAGTTTAGTAAATAGGTGGAGGAAATACAGGATAATAGTGAGGATGGAAGGAACAAGTGAGAATTTCTTCAGGATGGGGGCAGGGTAGATGTGTTTGTAGGCAGTGAGGAGTGAGGCAGTAGACAAGGAGATACTGAAAATAAAGAGTGGAGCTGATGGAGGCAATCTGTTGGAGGAGATAGGATGGAATGGGATCACTTGAACAAGTAGAGTGGTTAGCCTTGGTAAAGACTAAAGCTACTTCATCACATGAGACAGAAGTGAAGGAAGAGAGAGTGGCAGAAGGCACCTGTGTGGTAGGAGATGAGGACTGCCAGCAGCAGTGAGGGCCTGATCAAGGTTGTGTAGCATAAACTTGTAGCAGATCCATTCATGATGATTTTATGTATAGGAGTGAAGGCAATGAATGATGGGAGTGTTCCAAGGCCGAGACTTGGCTAGGCTTAATTGGTAATATAAGGAAGCTAAGGATTCAAGAGAGTAGGACAGTGTAGAGTGGAATTGATTCACCAAGGAGTCAAAATAGAAAGAAGAAGAAAGAGTGACTAAAGCAGGAGAGTTGACATGGGAGAGAATGGAAGGATCAAGGGCTTAGAGGTTATAGTGATCATAATGAGTGGGGTTTGTAGGGGAAGACAAAGGGAGAGGTAAAAGGATGATAGATTATGGTCACATAAGGGGATATTGGAATTCTTGAACGCTGAGGGGGTACATTTGTGGTTGATAACAAAATCAAGAGTATGACCATTTTTGTGTGTAGCTGAGGTGGGGTGGAGTAGTCGTTCAGAGGAAAAAAGTAGGTTGAGGACTTGAACGGTTAAAGTATTTGAATGAGAGTCAATATGTATGTTAAAGTTCCCTAGTATGAGAACAGGATTTGGGAGCAGAGAAAAATGTGAGCCCAGTACTAAACCCATTGATGAAAGAAGGGAAGTGATCTAGTTTGGGAGGGTGGCCTGTAGACAACAATTACCTAGATTTTGATTGGGTGGTAGATATGAACAGCATGAACTTCAAAGGAAGACAAGTTATTGAGTGATAGAGGAAGGGAAAGAACCTAGAAGTGGCAGTGGGGAGCAAGCGGTATTCAAAGTCTCCTGCCTTAATCAGTGAACTGAAAATGAGTGAAGATGTAGAACAAAGAGTGGCCAGAAAAAAAAAAAGAAAGTGTGGCCAGGTATGATGTGTCATCAAGAGGAACCAAGTTTCATTAAGAGCTAGTAGATGTAAGAAGTAAGAGAGGAAAAGTTTTAAGATATAGGGAAGTTTATTATTAGTTACCTTATCATTGTTACCTCTCAGCTAAGACTATAAGCTCCTTGAAGGGAGAGAGTGTCTCATTTGTGTTTGTGCCATCAGGACATATAGTATAGCACTATATATAAAACAGGTATTCAACAAATACTTTGGGTATCTGGCCCATGCTTCCTAGCTTGGTAGTGGGGGCAAGTCACTTGACCTGTCGAAGCCTCAGTTTCCTTATCTATAAAAATGACTTTAGGGGTGGTTAGGTGGCACAGTGAATAGAGCACTGGCCCTGGAGTCAGGAGGACCTGAGTTCAAATCTGGCCTCAGACACTTAACACAAAACTAGTCACGTGACCTTGGGCAAGTCACTTAACCCCAATTGCTCTGCCTTCTCCCCTCCAAAAACAAAAACAACAACAAAATGACTTTATAGTAGCACCCACCTCACAGCATCATAGGGAGAATCCAGTGAAAGAATGTATGTCTGCATTGTGAAGAGGATCCAGTGAGATGATTTATGTACACAATACATAAAAACATATGTAAAATGTAATATGCACACGTATGTAGCAGCATTTTTAAGCCTTAAAGAATATATAAATGTAGTTATTATTAATTTTTAATTCTCTCATCTTTGAAAGGGAATGTTTCTTATATCTGAGGCCAATTAAACTTTGGATGAAGAATAGAGGGTGACTTAGCTAGAACAGAACTTAGTATATGAAGTGGAACTGAGAATGTCAGTAACAGAAAGAACTTTAATAATAATATTAACTGATAGAACTTCAAAGCTTTTGGAACACTAGAAAGATAGATGGATAGTGTGTATATGTACACACATACATGTATGTATGTACATATACATGAGTATGTACATGTGTATGCATATATTTATGTGTATATAAATCTCATTTTAGCTTTACAACTCTTTGAAGTAGATACTTTGGTTGTTCTGTCATTTTTCAGTCATGACTAACTCTCTGTGACCCCATTTGGGTTTTTTTTTGGCAAAGATACTAGACTACAATGTTTGACATTTTCTTCTCCAGCTAATTTTATAGATGAGGAAACTGAGGCAAACAGGGTTAATTGACTTGCCAAGGTCCCATAGCTAATAAGTGTGTGAGGCTGGGTTTGAACTCAGGAAGATTCATCTTCTTGACTCTGGGTCTGATATTCTATCCTCTGTGCCCTTAGCTGGCCCAAAGCGGGTACCTCAGACACCAATATCATATATCATATAAATAAGGGAAACTGAGGCTCGGTGTGCTTAAGTGGCTACACAGCTAGAAAAATGTCGGAGCAGGAATTGAGCCTGATTCGTTCTCATTCCAAGTCCAGTGGTCTGTCTGTCCATTATTACACTCTGCCTCTCGTTAACGTTGGTCATTTGACTTCATTCCAAGAATATCAGGGAAAGGGAGGAATTTTATACTTTTTAATTCCTTTGGTTGCATTTATGCTCTTCAAGAAGCTCGAAGGGCTAATAAACTTATTTAGCTCTGCTATAACTATATCTTAATAACTATGGGTTTACATTATTAATGTCTGTTCCCTAATCCTACACATATGGGGATGCAGAGGCCTGAAATGGTTAAATGACAGTAACTAATCATGACATAGGTCGCCTGCCTCCCATTCCATCACCTGATGGAGCCCCTTCCATACTTGGGATACAATAAGCATCTTTCTAGCAGAAGCTTTGGGCTCTGAAAATTATTAATAGACTATCAGGAACAAGAATTGAATGGCAACAAAATGTCCAAGGAAAACTGGTTTGTGTGATAGGCAATAAATATTAATTAAGTACCTACTGTATATCTGCTAAGGCATTGTTCTAGGTACTGGAAATACAAAGAAAGGTAAAAAAAAAAAAGTTTCTTCTTTCAAGGAGCTCATGGTCTAATGAGGAAGACAACAGGGAAACAAATACGTAGAAACAAATTATATATGGAATGTATAGAAATTATTGACAAGAGGATGGGACTAGAATTAAGGAGAATTTCCTGTTGAAAGTGGGATTTTACCTGAGACTTGAAGGAAGACAAGTAAACCAGGAGGTAAACATGAGGAAAGAGAGGATTCTGAGCATGGCAGACAACCAGTGAAAATGTCCTTAGTTGAGAAATGGAGCATCTTATTCTAGGAAGAGAAAAGAGACATGTCACTGGATCACAGCCTATGTGGAAAGGTGTAAAACATAAGAAGACTAAAAAGGTATTAATGGGAATGGGGGAGGGTTGGTGCAGATTATGAAGGGTTTTCCTTGAACACAACATGGATTTATATTTGATCATGGATGCAAAACACCTGGTTTCTGGTCCTAGCTCTAATACACATTAAATTGTGGGACCTTAGGCAAGTGTTTTCATTTCTCTGGTCCTCAGTTTTTTCCTCTATAAAACAAATAAATGAGGACTAAGTGATTGAACAAAGGCGGTGTATCAGAGACATTGCTGCCTGGTATGCAGAAACATCCCAATCTTCTCCCTGCATTGTTTCTGAGCTAGGGTTTGATATAAGAACCTGAGCTAAGATTAAAATGTATGCTAGTTGAAGCTTTTGCATGTTTTATTAATCAACAATTTGAGATTGGTTTGAATTTTGGATGCATAGTATTATCAATCATTATGGTAGGATTAATTTTGTTGGAGGGGGCAGGGGGAATAGACTACTTTTGTTTTCCAGATTTCTTTTGAACTACATCCAGCTGCAGTCTCATATCTCCAGGTAGCAGTAGGACATTCCCACCTGCATATCACGCCATCACCTCCAAATATCAAAATGTCCCAAAACAAGCTTATTGTCTTGCTCTCCATACCTATTCCTCATTCAGACTTTCTTTTTTCTGTCTATGATTCTATCAGTCACTCAGTCTCCCACATTTGAGGTTGCAGCGTTGACTTCGTTGTTTCCCTCCTGCTTGTGTTGCCTAAGCTGATCAGAACTATGTCCCAACCATTTCTACTGCTATAATTTCTCTCTCATGCATCCCTTCCCACCTAGTGTCAGCAACTTCATTATTATAGTCTCTCATCATCACTCTCAAATCTAGATGCAATGTGAGGAAATACTTCCTAAGAATTAGGATTTTCCAGAAATGGAATGGGTTTCCTTAGGAGAGCTTGGGGTACTTCTCACCAGAGTACTTCAGGTGGAGGCTGAACAATTCATTTCTAGGTGTATTGTGGAAAAGACTATTGGTGGACTAGTACTAGATAGCCCCTGTAGGGCCTTTAAAACTCTAGATTCTATGATCCTTCAAATCTAGAAACTGGAAGGTCACATGAACTAGACTAAAATAGTGAGCTACCTAGTTCTACTAATTCAAGGAGTGAGCAATAAATGCTTTCCTAAGATAGTGAGCTTTGCAAAATTTAAGATGCCATATAAACATTATTATTATTATTATTATTATTATTATTAATGTCCCTCTTATAATTTCACATGCTTCATTGATATTTCTGGGATCCATTCATATAAAATTTATCCACATAACCTTGGATGAGGTGGGAAAATGAAATAGTAACTGGTAAGGGAGATAATAGATAATGTTTTGATGGGACTGAAGGTTAGGGGTTAGGATGGGAAATTGTGGTCCAAATATCTCTGAGTCCACTTATGTAGTACAATAGATTCAAACTTGAATTAGTATTTCAGGCTATGGATTCCTTTGGTACCTTGTGAAGAGTCTAGGCTCCTTCTCAGAACAATGATTTTAAATCTATGAAATGAAATATGAAGGATTACAAAAGGAAATAATTACAGTGACTATAGTAATATATCTGTCTGTCTATCCATCCATTCATCCATCTATCCATCTATCCATCTATCTATCTATCATCTATCCATCTATCTCTGTGTCTATCAATCTCTCCGTGTCTGTGTATCTATGTTTCTATCTGTATTTGTCTGTCTATCTGTCTCTCTCTGTGTCTATCCATCTATCTACCTATCTATCTCCATGTCTGTCTGTCTGTCCATCCATCCATCTGTCCCTCTACCTACTCTTATCTCTCTCTCTCTCTCTCTCTCTCTCTTTCTCTCTCTTTCTCATCTATCCACAGATCCCAAGTTAAGAACCCATGGATAGTATCTCCATTTATTGTCCTAAGATCTCTAAAATCTTCTTTCTGATTACGGGCCTTGGCTCCAGACCCATCAATTCTACTTTGTTGAACTTTTCCCATCATTAGTGGAATATTGCTAACCCATTCTTCCCCCTCCCTCCACCACACAGATAAATACACACACACACACCACCACTACCACCACCACCATAACCCCCTCTCCCACTTTTAAATTCTCAAAAAGGATAAAGTTCAGTGTTGTGCTTAGAAAAGGCAGCAACTTGACCCATCTGGAGAAGATCAAGGTCTTTTGTCTATCCCTCAAAGTATTTTGCATAGGGGAAGGGAAAAGATAGCTTTAGAGAAATGTGGTAAGGCAGAATAGTGGGACTCCCCTCCCCATTGTCATTGCCCTCTCCCTTGACACCTCAGGCTTAAAGGCAGCCTGAGGATGATTTGGGCACAAATGAAGTACAAGGAATAATATCTGAAGCCCTTACATGGGCATCATACTAGACAAACCTGTGATATACAGATTCTGGAGTTTCTCGTAGCAATGTTTCTGTTATGTGACTTCTTGCCTAAAGTCACGAGATAAACAATAATGGTTATTACTATCCTAGGAAGTTGAACAATTTAAGTATCAGCCTTCAGAAGGAAAGATTGTTTTTTATGGTAAGTTCCTGCAGGCAAGGATCATATCTTATGTTCTTGAGTCCCTCTGAATGATCAGCTCAGGCTATACCCTTAACAATTGCCCAATAAATAGTTACTAAATCTAAAGAATTCTCTTTTCCAACTAAGCAAACTTTCTTATCTCCCAGCCCCACCCCAGTCCCTGCCCCCCACCCAAATTAGGATCCTATTATGTTTTAAGTTTCCTATCTGTAAAAATATGGGCATCTACATGTTGCAGTGGATATAGTTCTAGCACTGGAGTCGGGAAGACCTGAGTTCAAATCCAGTCTCAAAACTTACTAGTTCTGTGACCCTGGACAAATCACTTAACCCTATTTGCCTCAGTTTCCTCATCTGTAAAACGAGCTGGGGAAGGCAATGGCAAAGCTCTCCAGAATCTTTGCCAAGAAAACCCCAAATAGAATCATGAAGTCAGACACAACTGAAATGACTGAACAGCAGATCTATAAAATAAAATCTATCCAAAACTGAAAGCCAATAGGAAGTTGACTAGATAAGAAGGGGCCTGGTGCAACAGGATAGACATCTATTGGATTTGGAGTGAGGCGACCTCAGAATGAATCCTAGCCCTGCCAATTACTATGTGATATTGGGCAAGTCCTTTTAACTCCATAGGAGTCAGTATCCTCATGAAACAGTTGTCTTCAGTGACCTAAGATCCTTTCCAAATCATCTCCAGGTCTAAATCCTATGTTCTTTGTCCCTTTACTCAAATTGGGCCCAAGACATTTCAGGCACATGATTCCTGAAAACAAAAACTTACTATTTAGGGTAAGGCTCTTAATTTACTTTAAGACAGTCATGTATATCCCATATAAAAATTCCTACCAACACTATAAAGGCCAACTAAAATGTCACCACCTCCCAGAAAGCATTTCCTGGCTTCTCTAGTCAGTAGTGGTCTGCCTTTCCTCATTGTGTCTCTTTCTACCTCAACTATCATCTCAAATAGTAATTTAATCACAACCCTTTGATGCACTCACTGAATTTTATCTACTATTTCACATTATAGCTGTTTGTGCTGGTGTCTCATCCCCTTGCTAGAACATGAGCTCTATGAAAAAAGAAAATGTGTCAGAAACTTTATATTTCCTGCAGTACCCAACACAGCATTGTGTGCATAGTTTGTATTTTTTTTAAAGATCCGTTGAATTTATTTAGTTATTTATTTTGAGCAGAACATGGAACAATAATATGTTGTTACTATCATATTTTATTTTTATTTTTGAGAATATTTTTCCCAATTTCATATTTGTAGCATTCATTTTTACAAGATTCTGAGTTCTAAATTTTTCTCCCTCCCTCCCCTCTCCTCTTCTGAAAATGGTAGGCAATTTATACATGTGTTATCACATAAAACACATTTCCATATTAGTCACAGTAGTTAAAGGAAGCAGATCAAAAGAAAAAAATGAAAGGAATAAAGTAAATGAAAAAAAAAAAGATGCTTTGATATGAATTCAGCATCCATCAGTTCTTTATCTGGATGTAGATAGCATCTTCCTTCCTTAGTCTTTTGCACTTGTCTTGGCTCATTGTACTGCTGAGTAGAGTTGAGTCATTCATTGTCGATCATCACACGATGTTGCTGAGACTGTGTATAATGTTTTCCTGATTCTGCTCTTTTCATTTTGCATCAGTTTGTACGAGACTTTCCAGGTTTTTCTGAAATCTGTCTGTTATTCATTACATATTATACAATAGTATTCCATTACATTCACATATCACAGTTTGTTCAGTCATTGCCCAACTGATGGGCATTCCCTCACTTTCCAATATTTTGTCATTACAAAAAGGGCTGCTATAAATATTTTTGCACATGTAGGCCCTTTCCTCTTTTTCATGATCTTTTTGGGACACAGGCCTAGTAGTGGTATGATTGGATCAAAGGGTTTATAAAGTTTGGTTGCTCTTTGGGCACAGTTCCAAATTGATCTCCAGAATGGTTGGATCAGTTCACAACTCAACTAACGGTGCATTAGTCCCCAATTTTCCCACATCCTCTCCAATATTTATCATTTTCCTTTTTCATCACTTTAGCCACTCTGATAGATGTGAGTTGGTATCTCAGAGTTGTTTTAATTTGCATTTCTCTAATCCAAAGTAATTGAGAGACTTCTTCATATGCCTAGAGATATCTTTGATTTCTTCATGTGAAAACTACCTTTCATATCCTTTGACCATTTATCAACTGGAGAATGGCTTGAATTCTTATAAATTTGACTCAGTTCTCTACATATTTGAGAAGTGAGGTCTTTATCAGAGACACTCACTATAAAGATTGTTCCTCAGCTTTCTTCTTTCCTTCTAGTCTTGGTTGCATTGATTTTGTTTGTACAAAAGCTTTTTATTAGGGTGGCTAGGTGGCACAGTGAATTGAGAACTGGCCCTGGAGTCAGGAGGACCTGAATTCAAATCTGGCCTCAGACACTTAACACTTACTAGCCCTGTGACCTTGCTCAAGTCACTTAACCCCAGTTGCCCTGCCTTCCCTGCTCCAAAAAGGAAAAAAAAAAGCTTATTTATTATCTATTTGACATTTCATAAGGCCTATAACTCATTTAACTTCTTCTTTAAGAATGCTATACCACTTGATGCATATATGTTTAGTATTGATATTGCTTCCTCATCTACGGTACCTTTTAGCAAGAAGTAGTTTCCTTCCTTATTCCCTTTAATTAGGTCAATTTTTGCTTTTACTTTGTCTGAGATAAGGATTGTTACCCCTGCTTTTTATTTTACTTTACCTAAATAATGGATCCTGCTCCAACCCCTTGCCTTTACTCTTTGGATGAAATATGTGTATCCTCACCCACATGTGGTGAGAATATATAGTTACATGGATATAGACTGCATGAGTAATGTGGAACTATTATAACCTATTATTAACATATTAAGTGATGTGTATGTGTGTGCCATAGTTCTATGAGATCACAAATTCATCAAAATATAGAAATACAACATTGAAATAGGGGAATGGGCTTGTGATACTACTCAACAAGCAAAAAAAAAAATGTTATAACATATGCCCAAATGCTGGAAATCTCTGCTTTACACAATAAAACTCCTGAAATTGTGCTTGAACTGTACATCAAATCCCATCCTCCCTTTAACGTACATAAAATTTTAGTGGTAGTTATGCTTATTTCTGATAGATTTCCATATGGAAACGACTCTTTAATCCTTTGTAAGTATATCACCAATGGGATAACCATAGCAAATGCTATGAATATGCAGACATATTTCCAGGGTTGATTTGCAAAATATAACAGACTCTCTTCCTCAAAGATGAAAACAAGATATTTATTCAGATACCAGAAAGCCAATTCCATCATGGTAACAAAGAAGTTTATACACATCACCAATGCAGGGAGTACTGCCATCCCCAAGCCTTCCCTCCATTAGGCCTCCCCACAAACAAGCTCTCCTAGGCAAAATTCCTCCCTCTCTCACTCATACTAGTTGCTCTGCATCAGGGAGCTCTCTCCCAGCTCCCTTGCTCTCTCTTCCTACTCCACCCTTCATGGTCTACCTGTTCAGCAAGCTTCATGTGACTCAACCTGTGGGCTGGGCCAGAGCTCATAGCAGGTCACATGAGTCTCTTAAGGGGCAGAGAAGATCTTCAAATTCCCTTAACGTTAGAATAAGTGATTCTGCAACTCATCTACTTTACCAGATGCAAAAAAGAAACAAACAAACAAACAAATATATATGTGTGTATGTATGTGTATATATATATATATATATATATATATATGTATGTATGTGTGTGTATATATATATTATATATATGTATGTATATATTTGCATGTATCAGGGCTGTCTCATTAAGGAACTCCATGTGATTTCTTTTGTAAAATCAAGTAATCCTTTTGTGGTATGTGAATATTCCTCAGTATGAGTGTCCTTTGCTTTATTGTTCCTTGTGTATAAAGTATGTTTTTTTTTTCTGTCTTCTTTCTAATATTATCATTTATTTTAAAATTTTATTTTTAAAATTTGAAGTTCAAAATTCTTTCCCTCCTTACAGCACCTCCCCACCTTAAGAAGGCAAGCAATAAGATATCAATTATACATTTGAAGTCATGTAAAATGTAGTTCCATATTAGCCTTGTTGCAAAATAAACAAAACAAGCCAGAAAAATAAAGTGAAAAAGTATGCTTCAATCTGCACTTAGCGTTAATTAGTTCTCTCTCTGGAGGTGGATAACATTTTTAATCATGGATCCTTTTAGAATTGTCTATAATCATTGTATTAAGCAGAGTACTTTTATAGTTGATCAACATTATAATATTGCTATTACTGTGTACAATGTTATCCTGATTCTGTTCTCTTTACTGTGTTTCAATTCATTTAAATCTTCTGAGACTTTTCTAAAACCATCCTGCTCATTTTTCTTATAGCAAAATAGTATTCAATCATAACTATATACCACCACTTGTTTAACCATTCTTCATTTGATAGGAACCCCTTCGATTTCCTTTTTTTTTTTTTTGCCACCACAAAAGAGTTGTTATTAATATGTTTATATACATTCGTCCTTTTCCCCTTTTCTTTATACTCTTTGCAAGACAGATCTAGAAGCACTAGTGAGGGGTCAAACAGTTTTACATAGATTTAGAGCCCTTTTGGCATGTTTCCAAATTGTTCTCCAGAATGGTTGTAGCAGTTCACAATTCCACCAACAGTGATTTATCATACCCATTTTTTCCACATCCCCACTAGCATTTATCATTTTCTTTTTCTGTCATGTTAGCCAATATGGTAGATGGTCCTTAGAGTTGTTTTAATTTGTATTTCTCTAATTAGTAGTGAATTAGAGCACTTTTTCACATGACTGCTGATAACTTTGATTTCTTCTTCTGAAAACTTCCTATTAATATCCTTTGGTCATTTATCAATTTGAGAATGGCTCTTATTTTTTATAAATTTCATTCATTCCCCTTCATATTTGAGAAATGAAGCCTTTGTAAGAGAAACTTGTAAAATTTCCCTCACAATTTCCTGCTTTCCTTTTAATTTTGACTGCATTGGTTTTGTTTGTGCAAAATCTTTTTAATTTTATATAATCAAAATTATCCATTTAACTTCCTGTGAACCTCTCTATCTCTTATTTGACCATAAGCCCTTCCCTTATTCATAGAGCTGACAGATTTCTCCATGCTCCCTAATGTACTAATGATATCACCATTTATATCTAAAATTTTAACCTTATTTTGGTATATAATGTGAGAACTTCTATGCCTAGTGTCTGCTATACTGTCTGCTAGTTTTCCTATCATTTTTTGTCAAATTGTTAGCTCCTGCCTCCGAAGATTGGATCTTTGGGTTCATCAAACACTACAGTGATTAACTACTATTTACTGTGTACATAATATATTCTACTGATCCATCACTGTATTTCTTATCTAGTAACAGATTATTTTGATGATAACCACTTGTGATACAGTTTGAAATCTGGTGCTGCTAATGCCATCTTCTTTTGCATTTTTTCTCATGGATTCCCTTTATATTCTTGACCTTTTTCTATTTGTCTAGCTCTATAAATTAATTCTTCGGTAATGCAATTGGTATGGCACTGAAAAAGTAAATTTAGGTAGGATTGTTATTTTTATTACATTGGCTCAGCTAACCCATGAGCAATTAATATTTCTCCAGTTATTTAGATCTTCCTTTATTTATGTGAAAAATGTTTCATAGCTGTATTCATATAGTCCCTGCATTTGGATTGGCAAATAGACTTCCAAGTGTTTTATATTGTCTACAGTTATTTTAAATGGGATTTCTCTATCTCTTCCTGCTGGGTTTTGTTTGTGATGTATAGAAATGTTGATGACTTAAGTGGGCTTATTATATATCCTGCAACTCTGCTAAAGTTGTTAATTTTTTCACATAATTTTATAGTTGATTTTCTAGGATCACCCTCTCCCACTCCCACACCTTCTCTTATCCCTTTTACTTCCTTGTTGGGTAAGATGGATTTCTATATCCCTCTAAGTCTATGTGTCTCTGTCTATATGTGTATATAGACACATACTTAATACATATATACACACATGTATATATGTGTATGTGTGTATATATGTGTGTTATTTATTTGTTCTTCCCTCTTTGAATCAGCTTAGATGAAAGTGAGGTTTGAGTATTACCTGACCCTCCTCATTTTCCCCTCTTCTCTAAAAGTTCTTCCTTAAGAGCCTCCTTAATGTGAAATAATTTTTCCCATTCTTCTTCTCCCTTCCCCTTTCTCCCAGTGTACCCTTCTTTCTTGCCCATCCATTTTTCCTGAGATTATTCCACTATCATTAACTCACTGCCAAGCCATCTATGTAGAGTCCTTCTAACTGACCTATTAATGATAAAGTTCTTAGAAGTCACATTTATTATCTTCCCATAGAGAAATGTAAGCAGTTTAACCATATCAAGTCCCTTATGCTCTTTCATGTTTACCTTTTAATACTTTTCTTTTTGAATCTTATATTGGAAAGTCACATTTTTCAATTCACCTCTGAACTTTTCAGCAGAAATGCTTAAAAAATCCTCTATTTCATTAATTTTCCATTCCCTCCCACCCCCAGTTTTGCTGGAAAGGTTATTCTTACTTGTAATCCTAGCTTTTTTGACTACTGAAGTCCTCTGCTCCTTTAATATGGTAGCTGATAAATCTTATGTGATTCTGAATGTGGCTTTATGGTATTTGAATGGTCTTTTTCCAGAAATATTTTTTCTTTGACCTGAGAGTTCTGGAATTTATCTATAATATTCCTGAGTGTTTTCTTTGGGAGATCTCTCTCAGGAGGTAATAGGTAGATTCTTTCAATTTCTATTTTACTTTCTGTTTCTAGGATATTGGGGGCAGTTTTATAATTTCTTGGAATATTGTGTTTAAGTTTTTTTTATTATTATCATAGCTTTCAGTCTATTTAATAATTCTTAAATCATCTCTCCTTGGTCTATTTTCCATGTCATTTTTTTCTGATATTTGAATTTTCTTCATTTTCTTTCATTCTTTTGGCTTTGTTTTATTGTTTCTTGATATCTAATGGAGTCATTAGCTTTCACTTGTCTTATTCTAATTTTTAAGGAATTCTTTTCTTCAGTGAGCTTTTGCACCTCTTTTTCCATTTGATAGAATATGTTTTTTAAGAAGTTCTTTTCATTAGTGAAGTTTTGTACCTCTTTTACCATTTGGCCAATTCTTTTTAAAGTGTTATTTTCTTTAGTGTTTTCATTCCTTTTTAAGTGAGGGGTCTATGGGTGTTCAGGAAAGACTAGTACTTCTGGTATAAGAGCTTCTGAGCCCTTGTCAAGGCTGCTTTCACTCTTGGTGTACACCTGATTCACTCAACTTTCACATGTGACTCCAAGAAGATGCAGCATGCACAGTGGCTACACTATAGCAAACTATTTTGCAATTAGGCTAGTTGAGGGTAACTGTGGTCTCAAACCCATTGGTGAGTTAGGGGAGTATCCACTCCAAGCCTGCAAAGGCTTCCCTCAGTAGAATAAGTGGATAAAAAAATCTGTTACAGTAACCATGAAGGAAGCTGAAGCAGGATTCATGGAGAGCTTAGGTCTTGTTCAGACACTGAAGACACCATGGTCATCCACTGCATCCCAAGCCATCACCAGTCATCTTGTCTTTTGCCTTGCCCCTGGACTTTGATGACTGAAAGAAAGAGTGAAGCCAATGACTTTGTGCAACTCTGCCTTACTTAAATCCAACTTATGAACAAATCAAAAGACTTCATTCATACTGTTTTACCATTTTTACCTATCACAAAACCCTATGGTGATAGGCAAGTGACAAAGTAGCAGATAAAGATACAGTGGGAGGTGTAGTTACAACCCTACACACAGGAAGCCCAGGCCATAGTGTCATCTTCTCACTGGACTGAAACAAAAGTGGGATTTGGCAGTCCTCTGAGTATCTGAGCAGCCTTTTTAAAGGACCATACTGCTCATCTTCTACCATGAGGACAGCTCGAGAAAAGGTGGCCTCAACATTGTCTGCTTCATCCAACCTTGGCTTGATTACCACAATAGGGAGCCTACCCTGCAGTCAAAATACCAAAAAAATGTACAAAAACTTTTGTGAAGATGATTCCACTCCATCAATACATAATGTGTGCACACTTTTGAGCAAAAAAAGAAAATTCAGTAGATCTGAAAGATGAATAGCTTTTATTGTAAGAGAACTCAATAGGTATCACATTCAAACAGAAACCCTGAGTGAAAAAGGCTGGAAAATGAAGGCCAGCTAACCCAAGTTAGAATTGGACACATTTTTTTTTCCTGGAGTGGCAACAGTGGTGGGTAACACTGTGAAGCTACATAGATTTTGCAATTAAAACTAATCTAGTCAACACACTTTTAAACTTCCCTAAAGAAGTGAACAATGAACTCATGATAATGTGATTGCCATTTGTGGGAAAATATTGTGCCATCATCATATGTATATGCTCCCATCATGGTGAACCCTGATGAGGACAAAGAAGATTTTACGAAGACCTGGAAATATCCATCGTCAATATGCCAAAAGAGGTCAAGCTTGTAATTCTGAGTGACTTCAACACTAGAGTAGGCACAGACTATCAAACATGGCAGGGAGTGGAGTGGAAAACAGTAGAAGCAATGATTATTTACTACTGAAGACTTGTGCATGATCTCATCACCAATACTATCTTCTATTTACCTAAATGCAATAAAACTTTATGTATGTATCCTCACAATGACATTTAATAGACTATGTCATTGTAAGAAGAAGAGAAAGAAAAGATGTGAGAACGATGAAAGTTATGTGTTTGGGCAGAGTGCTGCACCAATCATGGACTTATCCTCTCAAAACTAAATATCCATATTCAACAAAAGTGGCAGACCCAAAGCAAGCAACTACCAGAAGACTTAATATCAACAGATTAGAGTGCTTCTCTGAGTTGAACAATTTGTTGCTAATCTGTAGGGAAAGTGGAGCCAACACATGTTTGACAACAGTGGACTAGAAAAAGAGGGGACAATTTTCAGAGATTTGGTGTATAGCATCACATTTACTCCTCTAGGCCAGAACACTCACAAACATCAAGACTGGTTTGACAAAAATGATGGGGAAATTCATAAGTTGCTAAATGAATAACAAGAACCATATAGGATTTACCAGTAGGATAGTTTATCAGTCTCTAAAAAAGCAATGTTTAAATTCATGAAAAATAAAGTACAAATGAAGCTTAGAGCCATGAAGGATTCTTGACTCCATTATTTTTGCTGATAGTAACAATCCAAAGTTCTTCTATGATGCCCTAAAGGGTATTTGTGGGCCAAAGACCATTAATGCATCTCAACAGCTCAGTGATGATTGAACCCCATTGATTAGTGATAACAACACAATCCTGGAAAGATGGGCTGAACACTTCCATAATGTTCTCAACAGATCATCATCAATCAAATCTGAAGCAATTGGCTGTATATCTCAGGTTGAAGTCAATCCCTCTTTAGTTGAACTTTCAACTGAAGAAGAGGTTTTGAATGCCATTAGACTTCTCTTGTGTGGCAAAGTGCCTGGTATTTATTCTATTCCAGTTAAGATTTACAAGGCGGGAGGCTCACGACTCATAAAAAACAGACTGAAATCTTTCAGGTTATAAAGCAAGAGGAAATTATCCTCCCAGAGTTCAAGGATGCCTCCATTGTCCATCTCTGTAAAAGAAAAGGAAATAGGTTATCCTGTGACAACCACAAGGGAGTTCTGTCTTAGTCATTGCTGACAAGATTCTTGCCAGAGTCCTCCTTAATAGTCTGTTGCTTCACCTGGAAAATGGTCATCTACCTGAGAGCCAGTGTGCCTTTCGAAGGGGCCAAGGAAAAATCTTTTTAGTATTTGCTATCTGACAACTCCAGGAGAAATGCCAGCAGCAGAATAGAGTTCTGTATACAAGATTTGTTGACCTGACCAAGACCTTTGATACTTTGAGTTATGAGGGTTTGTGGAACATCAAGGCAAAATTTGATTGTCTGGAGAAGTTCATCAGTACTATATGTCAGTTTTATGATGGCAGACTTGTTTGAGTCCTGGATAAGGGATGATGCTCTTGCACTTTCCCAATTGCCAATAGAGTGAAGCAGGGCTGTGTGCTTGCTCCCATAATTTTTAACAAGATGTTTTCAGCAATGCTGTCGGATGCGTTCATTGAGGTCAAGGTCGCCAAGATCAACTGCTACTCTGATGGTAAATTATTTAACTTGAAAAGGCTACAAGCCAAGACTAAAGTGGAGGGAGAGTTGGTGCATGATTCTTTGTAGATGATTGTGCACTCAATGCAGCCTCTGAGGCTGAGGTGTAACAAAGTATGAATTGATTCTCTGCCACTTATGCTAATTTTGGCCTAACAAAACACCAAGAAAACAAAGATTCTCCACTAACTAGCCCTACACAACCAATGTGGAATTACAGCAAATGGAGAAATTTTGAATACTATGGATAAGTTCACTTACTTGGCAGTATACTTCACAGGCTCATACACATAGACAATAAGGTTGACACATGCATTGCCAGAGTTAGCTCCATGTTTGGAGACTCCAAAGGCAAATGTGGGAGATAAGAGGTATTAGATTACCTAGGTCTGCAGAACTGTTGTGCTGACTTCATTGTTGTGCTGTACAGTGCCAGTGCCATAGCAGGAAACTGAATTACTTCCATTTGATTTAGGAAGATTCTGAAGATTACCTGACAATATAAGGTACTGGACACAGGTTCTTTCTCAAGCTGAACTGACATGCATTCAAATTCTAATGCAGAGAGCACAACTCTGATGGAGTGACCACATTGTTCAAATGCCAAACATCTTTGCTTAAAAGATTATTTTAGGGAGAACTCAAATGAAGCAAACACTCACATGGAGGTCAGAAGAAGTGATACAATGACACTGTCAAAATCTCTTTGAAGAACTTTGGAATCAGTATTGAGAACTAGGAGACACTGACAAGAAACCACCCAGCATAGCTTGCCCACATCAAAGAAGACCACACGCTTATGAGCAAAGTAGAATTGTAATAGCTCAAAAGAAATGTGAGATGCACAAATTTAGACATCTCCACAACAAATGTTCATATGGGCTATTTGGACCCTGTCTGTGGTAGTTCCTTCTGAGTTTGTATTGGTTTGATCAGGAACAGTTGGACACAGCGTAGCTTGACCCCAATTTTAGTTCAGAATGAAGGACAACAACCAACCAATTGTCTTTTCATAATTTTCTTCCCTTGCTCTGATTTCTTTTCCCATTTTCACTTCTACCCCTCTTATTTAATTTTCAAAATTATCTTTAGCTCTTCTAGGAATTCTTTTTGGGCTTGTGTCAAATTCTCATTTTTTTCCCTTTGAGGTTGTAGCTGTTTAGACATTATTATCTTTTTCTGAGTTTGTGTCTTAAACTTCCCTGTCACCATACTAACATTTTATACTCAGATTCTTTTTTTATTGTTGTTTGCTCTTTTTTCAGTATATTTCTTGATTTTGAACTTTTATGTCAAACTTGGGCTCTATTCACAGGGCGGGTGGGAGGAGCACTGTCCAAGCTTCCAAATTTTTGCCCACTTTTTTTTAGAGCTAGTTCTGGAACTTTGGAAGTTTTTGGCATTTTCCGAGGTGTTATTCTGGGAGAGGTGTTATTACTGCTCTCCTGGTCTATACTCTGGTACTTACTCACAAAGGGGTTCTGAACCCTTGTAACCAAAATCACCAGGGCTCCTCAGGACCCCTGCTGCCTTGTGACCACCAAAAGTGCTCCTGTCTACTCTGGAACTCTGACCAAGAAGTAAGTCTGGGAGGTGGAGTTGCTAAACAGCACCTGCTCCTGTGCCTGGTGGTAGCAAAGGGGTCACCTGTAATCTCTTTCTGGCTTGTTGCCCAATCCCCTTATCATTTTTCTGCTGAGAAGTCTGAAAGCTGCTGCTGCTGCTGTTGCCTTCAGGGCCCATAGCTCATATGACCCACTTTGGGTCATCTCCCACCCAAGTGTCACAGGCCTCTCTTGTTGCCCTCCTAATTTGTCTTAGACTGAGAAAAAAAAACACAAAAAAACCACCTGACCTTTTATTGTTTCTGCCGCTCTAGAATTTGATCTGACTCATTATTTTAAGGTTATTTGGAGGGGAATGTTGGGAGAACTTTGCTCTAGAGCTGTATCTCCCCTACTCTTCTGTTTCCCTTAATATTTTCCACCTAGATTCTTGACTTACAGCAAATTGTGATAAATGAAATCCTTAGAACCTGTGTGCCAACTTCTTTTCAGAATATGATTTGCTCAATGAATGTTTGTTGACTTGAATTAAATTTTGTTAAATTAGCCAGCAAAGGTGACTAGAAGTTCCTCAAAGTCAAGGGATTCAGTAGACCGTAGATGTCATCTAATTTATGCTCCCATATTCCAAGCGAGTAAATTGAGGCCCAGAGTATTCAGGGGATTTGTGAAGTATAGGTCTTTTTTAGAGAAGTGGCAAAATTCCACAATTCTAAAAAAAACCAGGAAGTTTCTCTATACCCATTGTGTAATCTTGAGTTTGCTAACCAATTTTGCTTAAATTCATGGTCCTCATTCCCACCTTTCCATTCTGCCTGGCAATACCTCTTTTCTTTCCTGCCTCCTCTCAAGGAATATGGCCAATAAGCCATGAACAGCCATCTCAGGGCCTTGAGCCATATGTTCAATGTTAACTACAAAATAGTATTGATGCCACGTGCCCTTGATTCTAGTTTACTCTTGTTCCCATGGTATCAGCCCACTCCAACCAGAAACTATCTTCTAATAAAACACCTGCTGATTTAAGAGAGAAAAATCATACTGAATAAGTCTATCATTGTTGTTTGCACCTGTGAAAAGAGGCGGGCGATCCATTTAAGAAAATTTTCTTAAAGTGGATTATACCTGTACATAGATTGAAATTACATGTTGTCTCTTGGATTGACAGACATCAATTACACTGTAGTCTGAACCACATGGATACCTCTTTAACCTCAGCCTAGGGGCCCTAAAGAGTGCAGAGGGCAAGGTGGGTGCTCCTGTTGTCCATCTTGATTGATGCTTCTTTGATTCTACTCTGCCCCAGGCTCCACCATCCCAACACTCCTCCAGAACCATAGGCCCTACCAGGGCCCCCAGAACTTCCCCCAACCCAACCAGATGCAAATATAATTAGGAATGTTAACAAAATAAATAAAAATAGCATACAACATAGATAATGATGATTTGTAGTTTTCTAAGTCAATTGGGGATCCTGTTTGAGTTTGACACCACTGATCTAGACCATCTAGATATCGAGGCACTTCATTTTGGAGAGGAGCACACTGATACCCAGAAAGGGTGAATGAATTGCCTAAGGGCACAATGAAAATAGGAATCGAAGCTAAGATTTAAGCCTAGATCTTCTGACTCCAGATCTTGAGTTCTTTCTATTATCGTGTTCTACCTAATTCTTCTTTTATGAGTCTGAAATCTATTTTAACAGCAGCCAAGATCACCTCCTTTTCTCCACCTGCTTGCTAACTCCCAGAATGAAATCTTTATCTGGTGGCTATAATATGGTGTTTAGCACAATAATTCCAATTCACTTGCCCTAGTGACAGTTGTGAAGGGAATCCATGATACTGACCAATCCGTGTACCATTGCAGGCCAACTCTTTGCATGGCAAAAACATTTCCAAACAATTATGTTGTCCCTGTGTCTGCATTTTCCCTGCCCTTCACCCTAGCCCTTGATGTACTGGAACTATGAGAAGTCTGAGGTGTTGATTTAGCTATCAGCAGTTTGAAGACTGAGGCAAGGGTGGGAGTGTTAGGAGAACCAAGAAATTTCTGCGTAAGTGGGACCAGGGCCTTAATAATAATAGCACATATTCATATTCATGCTTACTTGAACCACTCAGTTATCCTATAAGGAAGGTGGTAATATTATTCCCACTTGATTAATGAGGAAACTGAGTTTCAGAGTGGATAAAAGAAATTCCCAGGGCAAACAGCAAGTATGTGTCTAAGGCAGGATTAAAATCCTGATCTTGTCTCTGTGATCAGGCCTCTAACCACTATACCATACTGCTTCTGTCTTATTACAAATAAGACCAAAATCAAGAACTAGGTAGATGATTCATGGACCAATAGATTTGGAGGTTGGAGACACCATTTCAAACAGAAGTCATATCAGAACCAGGAATTACACCATCGTGTGAGACAGAGCTCAGGAGAACAACTGGAGAAACCTGGAGTTTAAGATCTTTTTTTTTTTTCTTTTTGGAGGGGGAAGGCAAGGAAATGGGGGGTTAAGTGACTTGCCCAAGGTCATACTGCTAGTGAATGTGAAGTGTCTGAGGCTGGATTTGAACTTAAGTCCTGCTGACTCCAGAGCTGGTGCTCTATTCACTGTGCCACCTAGGTGCCCCTGGAGTTTAAGATTTTTATAGTTCAGTATTAGCCAAGTAAAGGTATAATGTGGGGTAAGGGTTGTCTTGATTTGAGACATTCAGTTGATTTATAGGTACATGTTTTATATTCAGATATGGACAGCCAGCCCCCCTTTCAGTTTCTTCTGAAGCAAAAGTACTCTCATGTCCCCTAGTCACATTGTTTTTTATGGCAATAGCCAAGTGTGTGGTACCCACCTGCCACACATCTTCTTACCTGTGACTTCAATAAGCTGCAGCATGTGTAGCAGCCATACCCCAGAAAACTCCTCTAAGCAGAGAAGCTAAATCAGCTTGAGGGTAACCGATAGTTACCCATCAGTTAGTTAGGGTGCTGTCTACCCCAAGCATATGAAGACTTCCCCCGTCTGAATGGGGTGATGAGAACAGTTTGTTCCAGTGGCCAGGAAGGCGGCTGAAAGCAGGCACTGTGAAGTGCTTAGAGCTTGGTCAGACAGCAAAGATGCCAAAGTCATCCACTGCAAGGTCACCTTGACTTGTGTGTTGCCACAAGACTTCAAAGACTCCAGAAGAGTGAGGCCAATGACTTTGCACAGCTGTACCTCACTTAAATCCAATTCATACGCAAGTGAAGACACTGCCTTTAGAAACAAAGGATGAAAAAGAGCCGCTGATGGGCCATGTGGTTGACATATCAAAACCCAATGATGGCAAAATTATTTGGACCATCCATTGATATTTGATGGGCTGACTATGCAACTATCACAGCTGAACTTTTTTGTCTTCTATCTTTCCCTATCAAATCCTTCACTGCTGCTTACAAACATACCCAAGTATCACCCACTCTTAAGAAAGCCCCATTTGATCCTCATTAGTCATTATTGTATATCTCTTTTCCCCTTTGTGGCCAAATTCCTTGAGAAAATCATCTTCAGTAAGTGCCCCCACATCCTCTCCTGTCCTCTCACTTTCTTGTAAACCACCCATAGTCTGGCTTCTGACCTGATAATTCAATTGAAACTGCTGTCTCTTTCAAGATACTAATGCTCTCTTAATTGCCAAATGTAACAGCCTTCTCTCAACCCTGATCCTACCTGAAATCTCGGCAGCATTTGATGCTGTTGTTCTTCTTTTCCTTCTGGATACTGTCTCCTCTACAGATTTTCATTACACTTCGCTCCTGCTTCTCTTTTTTTCTGTTAGACTGCTCTTAATCTCCTTTACCATGGATGGTTCCTCATCCATGCCATGACCTCTAACCAAGGGCATCCCCCAAAGCTCTGCATTTGGCCCATTTCTCTTTTCTCTGTATACTATCTTACTTGGTGTTCTCATTGGCTCCCTTGGATTCAATTTTCGTCTCTATGCAAATGATTCTCATATCTGTATACTCAGCCCTAATTTCTCTGTTTCACTTTGGTCACATCTCCAAATTCCTCTTGGACATATCAAACCAGATTTCCTGTAGGTGCCTCAAATTTAATATGCCCAAAGCAGAACTTGTTATTTTTCCCTACCCAACTCTCACCTTTCAGTAGTTCCTACCATTTTCAAGGCACTACCTTCCTCCTGGTCACCCAGACTCCCAACCTCAGCCTCATCCTCAACTCCTCACTTGAACTCACCTACATATCCAGTCTTTGGCCAAACCTTGTCATTTTTACCTTCACAACGTCTCTCTTATGGAACACTTGCTCTCTACTCATGTAGCTTCCACCCTCGTACAGGTCTTCATCATCTTCAACTGAACTACTGCTATAGTCTTCTAACTGCTTGCTCTGTTTCTAGGCTCTTCCCACCCTGATCCATCCTCTGCTTCTTTGCCAAGGAGATTGTTCTCTAGCTTATCTGACCACATCACTACCCATCCCTATCCCTTCTCACAGAACTCCAATCTTACCCTTTTTATTCTAGGGACAAATATAAATCTCTCTGTTTGGCATTTAAAAATAACCTGAAACCTTCCTACCTCTCCAGACTTCTTTTTACCTTACTCTCCTTCGACAACACTAGCCTACTTTCTGTTCCTTGAACATGACACTCCACCTCCACAGTCTGTGCCTTTGCCCTATGCCTGGAAAGTTCTCCCTCCCACCTCTGCATTTTAGTTTCTCCAGGTTTTGTTAAGGACTCCTCAAATCCTATCTTCTGTAAGAAGCCTTTCTTGTTCCCCCACCACCCTAGATGCTAATATAATCTCCTTTCAGAATGCCTTCATATAAGACACACACACACACACACACACACACAAATTTGCACCTAGAAACTTACATGTCTGTCCACTAAAAATGTACATCCTTTGAGAACAAAAGTTATTTCTTCTTTTTCACCTCAAAGCATAGCAGAGTGTCTAGAACAGGGGTGGGGAACCTGTGGTCCTCTAGGTCCTCAAGTGCTGCCCTTTGACTGAATCCAAACTTCATATAACATCCTTGTTTGGATTCAATCAAAGGGCTGCATTTCAGGACCTAGAGGGCCTCATGTGGTCTCAAGGCTGCAGATTCCCCACTCCTGGCCTAGAACTTAATACTTAATAAATGCTTATTGACTAAATGCCTGACTCAATGTGGCTTGGTTTGTCCTGAGTTTGAAAAACAAGGGTAGAGCTGTAAAGACCTTAAATGAAAATGGGAGTCATTTCCCAAAGGTTTTAGTCAAACTGAAATAAATATCTTCATTTAAAGGAATTTTATCTGAGTTATATGATATGTAATTGTTATCACATTAAGAAAGCAAGGGCAGCTTAACTCTGGGGAGTGGAGAGGCAGTGGCTGTAGGCAGTAGTTCCAAGCCAGGCATTAATATTTTCCCCATGCTCAGGCTACAGTAAAGGTGGGTGCTGGTGTTAGAGGCTGGCCAGTTATGTGGAAGGCTGTCTTTTAATAAGGAAGAGGACATCATATTAGACATGTTTTTGTCTGAGTAGCACTGTTTTGAGGATCTGATATTCATGCATTTCCTTGTGAACCTATTTACTTTTGGGTGCGTGCATGCGTGTGTGTGTGTGTTTGTGTGTGTGAAAGAGAGAGAGAGACAGAGACAGAGATAGAGACAGAGACAGAGACCTGGGGAAAGTCTTATGTGCTGGGCCACACTGCCCATCTGTCCAAAGTTTGGGACACAGAATAATGAGCTTTTCAGAAATATACCATTTAAAGGTTAAAAAAAAGCTGAGCCTTTGCATTACCTTCTGAGTCCTTCTCTTTAGTCTCAAGTGTGCCTATATCAGAGGTCATGGGGCCATATTGACTAGATTACATACTATTGCCTGACAAATACTTCATGAAATTTCAAATCATGATTGTTCAATTGCAATAAGACAAGAGTGAATGTCTTGTCTGGGGAAACTCACGGATACAATATATACTCAAATGCCACAGATAATTTTGCGTAGTTGTTTGCTCTACAGATGTTTTAATTATTCTGCAACTTATCCAGATGTGACTACTGCAAGACTGGCATGTGTACAAGATGGAGAAATAAGCCTCCATTCTCCAACATAACTTAAAATTTTGACGCCAAGCATGGAATTCAGTTCAATTCAATATGTTAAACAGAATGTGTATTTGATAGAGAATCCATTCCCACCCAAAGATTCCAATCAGAGAAGTGCTCCCATCCTGAATCAATATTCCAGCTGCTCAACTAAGTCCTAAAATGCATTTTATGTCCCCAAGATTGAGCTACAGCCAACATTATAACTAGTTCTGTCTGTGCTATGTTATATAGAAGCAGATATATTTTTCTATAAAACATGGATAATCTGCCACCCTATCAACCAAAACTCCACAATTAACCATATGTGTTTTTCCCCATACTTTATTTTTAGGCATCAAATTTTTTTTAAAAGGTGGTATTCATTTACCACGTATAATGTATGAAGAAGCGGGTACATACAGGAAGTAATCCAATGTTTGCTCCATATTTTAGGTCTATTTCTCATTCCATTCTTTTGTATAAAAAATGAGGCAGCAGAAGATAGGGCTTCCATAATCTAATTTGTCCTTAAAAGGAAATGGCTTAACTATTTCTGTAAAGTTGCCCAGTCTGCCCCCTCTCCTCTTCCCTCTTCCCAGAGAAGGGATTCTTCTGAGATGGGAACCAGAAATAAGCTTAGTTGACACGGTCCAGATAAGTGGTACTAAGCCAAATCTGCTCTGAAATCTCTCATCTCTGCTTGCTCCTCCTCTGGACTATTCAGGAGGTTCTAAAGCCACCAAGCCATGAATTCCACCTGACAGAAACACCTGTGGACACACAGCACTCTGAAAGATGCCAACTCGTCAGGGGCAGCAGAACCACAGCCCTTACTCCTCAGTGCTATTTCTCCTAGTTTCCCCTCTTCTTTCCTGGTATTCACTCAATATCCTCATGCCAAGCAGCACACACAGTTTGCCATGACCATTGACTCTCTTGCCACTCTCTAATTTGTTGCTGTTCAGTCATTTCCATCATATCTGACTCTTTTGACCCTATTTCCTTCTCCAGCTCATTTTACAGATGAAGAAACTGAGGCAAACAGGGTTAAGTGACTTGCCAAGGGTCACACAGCTAATACATGTCTGAGGCTGGATTTGAACTCATTAAGATGAGTCTTCTTGATTCCAAGTCCAGTGTCCGGTCCACTGCACCGTAATATTTTATACTAGATCAGTGTCAGCTAGCCTTTTTGCCATCCGCCAGAGTGGATAAATTGTTAGGCTTACAACTTGGAAAACCTGGGTTCAAATTCTACCTCACACATTTAGTGGCTATGTCCATGGACAAGTCATTCTCTCAGAACCTCAGTTTCCTTATCTTTAAAATGGGGAAAATATATTAGCTCTACATACTTCACAGGGTGATTGTAGGGAGAAATGCTGTATAAATATTAAAGAGTTATACCAATATGACATACACACTTCTGAACAACTCTAAATACTCCTGCAGAACTCTAATCATTCCTCTGACCAGATTCTCCCAGTACTGGAACATCCCAATTTAACAATTTCACTGTCAAATAATAGATATGAAGACTTAAAATCTTTCTGTTAAAAAAGATGAAAAGTGTTTACAAGATGTAAACTATATAATACAACTTTTTGAAAGTGGTAATGAAATTCTTCCCTGTCCCATGCATGCGAGCATGTATATGTGTGTTTGTGCTTGTGAATTAGTGAATGAATATTTATGTACATAAGTGAACAAATGTGTGTGTGTGAATAAGTGAATGAGTATTGTGTATGTAAGTGAACAAGTGTGTGTGTGAGCAAGTGAATCAATGTGTGTGTATGCGTATAAGTGAATCAATATTTTGTATGTGTATGTGAGTAAGTGAATGAGTGTGTGTGTTTTTGAAAGCTAGAGGCATATAGGTCATTGCATGCCCAGAATACTGACATTGTATAGGACTAAGATCATAAGAGTCTTATTTGGAAGGAACCTTAGTGAATATCTAATTGAATTCCTTCTCATTTTACTGCAAACCCTGGGCTTTACTTGTACTGACCCTTATGCCAAACTATTTAAAAGTGAGATTGTTGTACATTAATCAATAAACATTTATTGAGCATTTATTCTGTGTGAGCTCACAGGTGCCAGGTGTTTGTTCTCAAGTTGCTTACGGTCTAGACAGGTAGACCACTCACAATACCTTCCGGTCAATGAAGGAAATGGGGGTATCCAAAATGCAAGATTTTCAGAAAGTCATGATAATTCCTTACATTCATAGTACTTTGCCATTTGCAAAGCATATTCCCATACTTTCAGTTAATTTATTCCTCAATGAGATAGACAAGGTTGGTTATCAATCACATTTTATTAGTAAGGAAATTGAGGATCAGGAGGTTTCATATTTTACTGATGGTTACACATTAGATGCATTTGTAACAATGGCAGAGGCAGAATTCAAACACAGGACTTCTGAATCCAGATCCAGGGCTCTCTTTATTATGCTGTACTGCTGTCTCAGAAATATGGTAGCTATCCAGAGTTACCCTCAGCAAATACTTTAAAAGTGATGGTATCAATTGGGGAATGGCTAAACAAGTTGTGGTATATGAATGTAATGGAATACGATTGTGCTATAAGAAATGGGGAGGAGATGGACTTCATATTTACCTGGAGAGACTTATACAAATTGATGCTGAGTGAGAAGAGC
>CM053592.1:129268227-129333701 GCA_028646515.1 Pseudochirops corinnae
GATCAAAGGGCCTGGAATATGATATTCCGGAGATCAAGGGAGCTTGGATTAAAACCAAGAATCACCTACCCAGCAAAATTGAGCGTAGTATTCCAGGGGAAAATTTGGTCATTCAATGAGGTGGAGGACTTTCAAACATTCTTGCCAATTAAAAATTCTTACATTGGCCATATCCAAAATTGTTTCTTACTTTGCATATTTTATTCTGATACTTTCCAGTCTCTTGTGTTGATCATAGTTCTTAAGCCTTTCAAAATATTTTCCTTATTACAGTGTTGTTATAGTATAAATTGTTAACCTGGTTCTGATCAGTTCACTCTTTATCAGTTCTTATAAGTTTTCCCGGTATTTTCTGAAGCTGCCCCTTTATCATTTCTTACAGTGTACTATTATTCTATTATATTCATGTACCAAAATTTGTTCAGCCATTTTTCAATTAAAGGTATCCTTTTAGTTATTTGCCACCACAAAAACATATATGTGTATATACATACATAAATACATGTGTGTGTGTTATTCTAGGCCCTCTATATAAACACTACTATTAGCTACTGTTGTTTTGGGGATACTGTTAGGACCACCATGGGAAGTTCAACTTTTCTGACCTGAGTTCACAAGATCATCTTCTGGCTAAGGGTAGGAGGAGGATCTTGAGACTCTTCTCCATCCATACCCCACACTCCAAACTATTCCTTCTCAGGAATTAGGTTAAACTCTTCTCTCTTTTTTGGCTGCCCCCCAACACCAGTGCATACATCTGAATTGGCTTGCTATTTTATAAAATGACCCGAAGTATATGAGCATGTTTCCTTAAACAATTCCAATATACTTCCTGTGGAACATCATTTCATTTCAACTAATGACATGAAGAACTCTATTCTTTCCCAGTTTTATTAACTAGGTGGTTCAGACTTAGTTTAATGCCATTGATTGATTCATTAGAGATGTTCTCCTTTGATAAGATATTACAACTAAATTATTTTGTCAGTTAACATTAACTAGGATGGGGTGTTTGAATATCTTCTTCAGTTGATCCCTGCCTTTATATATGGATGGAAAAACTGAGGCTAAGATCAGATGGGACATTCTAAAATGAGCAATAAAACAAAACCAGATGAAATATGAACTTTAGTATAGCACTCATTTTGCCAAGCTACATTTCTTTCATTTTGTAATGGGGAAGAAAATAATATATAATTGACTGTGAAAATGTCAAATTTCATCAAATCTCACAATTCTTATTTTTATAGTAAGTAGAATTTTGTCATTTTTTTATGAACACATGCCTAATATTCCTGAGGCTTGAACTAGGAATTTAGGGTGAACACTATGGTGTATGTGTGTGTGTGTGTGTGTGTGTGTGTGTGTGTGTGTGTGGTTTACTTGGCACTTGTCTTATTAAGGTTGTTTTTGTTTTTAAGAGTTTACAGAATTGTAAAAAGAAATTGTAAACTAGGTTGATAATATACATTATAGAATCCGAGGCCTCCAATGTAAGGAATTTTCAATTTAGATCTAATCTTATAGGAAGTATCACAATGAAGAAACTATACAGTGGAATATTGTGTCCCAGCTGTGTTAGATATCATTAATCCCCTGATTAAACAGGAGAATACAGACTAAGTTCTGAGAACATATAAAATATATGGCTCCCCAGGTAATATAGACTGGGAAACAAAGAAGGGAACTTGGGTTCCAGCTAGACATGAATAGGGATGCCCTCTAAAATATACTCAGCAAATGATCATCCACCTCTAGACAAAGCCCCCACTGTCTACATTCCATTTGGGGGTAACTTCAGTTGTTAAGAAGTTTTTTTCCCCTTATAACAAGCCTTAGTTCCCCTCTTTGCAACTTACACCTTTTTCTTTCAGCATGTGAGGACCAAGCAGGTTATGGCTAATCCTATTCCATGTGCTAGCCCTTCAAAAACTTGAACATAGCCTTAACTTCCCCACCAATTATTCTCTTCCCCAAACTAAATACCCCATTTGCTTAAAATCATCCCAGAAATTTAGGGGCAGAACACATGCCCAGAGAGAAAGGTGTGCACAGGAAAATTGAAAAAGAAAATATAAGTATAATAAAAGAAAACAAGTTTTTGCATTTTTTTGAACCAGAGCCTTGTACTTCACACACTGGAAGTACCTTCTGCCCTGCAGCCTCTTTCTATGATTGGCTGGTTCCTCCAACAACATCTAATTTAAGGAGGATGCTGAGGTTAACTGCATCCTTTTGAAGCTGCAATCCTGATTGTTTCTATACAATGCTCCCGTTCAAATAATTCCCAGATCCTTCTGCCCCACTTTCAGCTCCCTTTTCCCATTAGAATGTAAGCTCCTTGAGATCAGGGATGATCTTTCTTTTTGCTTGTATTTGCATTTCTGGTGCTTTTTACAGTGCCAGACCTCGAGTCAGCTCTTAATAAATGTTGACTTAATTTAGTGTGACTTGAGACCCTTCACTATTCTTTTTCTCTTTTATATGCTCTTCTGCTTATCAATGTCCTTCTCCACTTGTGGAACCTAGAAATGACTAAAGTGTTCTAGATGTCATCTGATCATGGATGACAACAGCAGGATAATTATTTCTTTCATCCTTGTATCTCTTTTAATACACAGTCCTAGTATTGTATAATATTGCTTTCTTGGCAGCCACACCAATTTTTTTTTAATCCCATTGGCATTATGTTCCTCTAAAGCAGAGATATCAAATGTGTGGCAGGGGGCCTAAAAACTGATGAAAATGCAATTGGGAAATGTTCAGTAAAATAAAAATACAACGCAACACTGATAATGGTAATTTGTGGTTTTGCAATTAGTTATATGATCGGTTGGTATATATTTCTATTTAAGCTTGAGTAGTCATTCCTTTCCCATATTGTCCTTATGAAGGTAATTTCATGAAGCTGAGCCTAATTTTACGTTTATTTCTACTAAATTTTATTTCAGCAGGTTTGGCCTATCATGATTGATTTTCGAGATCTTTTTCAAGATCTTTTTGGTTCTCAATTCCATTTAGTATATTAGGTAGCTCCTATAGCTTTTAAATTCATAATACTTTGCAATTTATATTACTTTCCCCTTACCCTTCCTGTTCTTTGAGAGATACCAGGTCTCCTTAGGGTGATGGACAAAGCTGTAGAGAGGAAGAATTATCATGCAAAGATTATCATCATAATAATTTTATAGTACTTGATCTCTATAGTTTTAATTCAAGCTTTTACAATTTGAATTTTGGGTTTCCTGGAACACAGTTCACATTTATAACATGGATCCTACAAAATTAATTGCCCCTTACAATATTATTTCACCTACTTAATGTATTTTTCTAGATTGATTAACATTTCCAGTGTTAAGCTCTGAGGCCGCAGTTTGCACATCTGTGAAATAAGTTGATTTGGAACGGAGAGATGTTAGAGTCCTTCCATTTCAAAATCCATGAAACTAAGAAATTTGTTTAACTAGCTTTTAAAATCCAATCTTATGACTTATCATCTTTTTAAAATGACTTTAGATTCTTGAAGTCAATGCCTGTAGAGCACAGGTTATGACAGGTCCTAGGTCAAGCAGAAAATACTTCAAGTATCAGTAATGGAACCAAGTGTCAATGGGCTTTGTGACTGCATCTAAACAATAGCCTAGCTTTTCTAGCCTAGGAAGGGCTCGTCTCTAAAATGTTGTGTATAAGATATTGAGATTTCAAGCTAGAAAAGACTTTGGGAATCCTCTAGTCCAATCCATTCACTTTACAGATGTGTGAACTAAGCCTCAAAAAGATCAAAAGACTTTGCCAAGATCATGTAGCTAATAAATGGCCATGTTGGGATTCAAATCCAGGTTCCAAACACCATAATTGTATATGTGGTAACAGATTTGTAACACAGCAATTCATGTTTCCATGTACTAAAGCTTGAAGGGATCCAGCATCTGTCTTAGTGAGGAGAGGACCCAAACTGAAGAAATCACAGTTTCTGTTGAGCATTATAAAAGCATTTCTTTTTTAATTTTATTGGAATTGCATCAACCCCAGAAATAAAGTCATTCCTCTGGAAAATGAGGGGATTGGATTGGATCTCCGGAGTCTCTTCTGGTTCTTTTTATAAGTCATTTTTCAGTCATGTCTGACTCTGTGTCTCCTTTGTGGTTTTCTTGGCAAAGATACTGGAGTGGTTTGTCATTTCCTTCTCCAGCTCATTTTACAGATGAGGAAACTGAGGTGAACAGGTTTAAGTGACTTGTACAAGGTCACACAGCTAGTAATATATCAGTCTTTGATTAGTTTCCCCTAATCACAATAATTGAGGTAGCACCCTTTGATCATGAATTCCACTATCAGTACATGTGATTGAACCTGGAACCATCTGCAGCTTCATCCTGAAGGTTGCTACCTACTCTTCCCCATCTTGTACAACTTGTTCTTGGAGACTGAGACTTTGGAGTTTAGAGAGAGAGAAGAAAAAAGGGACAATGGAGTCAGCTCTCAATATGTTTTCTGTCTTTTCCTTTGCTTTCTCTGCACATTTAGTCCTTTACATATTCTCACTGGTGACTAAATTAATTGGTTTTTAAATGTTTCTTATCAAGGAAGGAAAACAGGGCCAAAGGTGGCAGAATAACTTCAGGCAGGCCTAGAAGGGGACAAAGGCAAAAAAAAAAAAAAAATCATTTGCTGTGGTTGTTTGTTGTCTCAATTCATTTTGTTCTTTCTTGTTAAAGGCTGAGGGTTTTGTATAATGTACTGCTCCCATTGCTTTATGTTTGTTTGATTGTTTTGCTGATTATTATTAAGTTGAAGAAAAATTGAGTTCTTTATAGATGGAATTCCATGAATAGTGGAATTTGATGTACTTATAGTGGGTTCATAGAATTATAGATTTAGAGTTGCAATAGACCCTAAAGGTCATCTTGTCCAATTTCCTCATTTTACATAGAAGGAAATGAGTCCTAGAGAGGTTAAGAGATTTGTTCAAGGCTATGCTGGTAATAAGTAGTCAAGTTTGGAATTTAACCTAGGTCCTTTGTCTCCAGGTTCAGCACTCTTCATTTTTACATAGTTGTGGACTTGAGGTCATTTTTTTACTTTGGACTAGAAGATCTTCAAGGTTTCTTGTTACGTTGAGATTGTATAATACTATGGATGCAGTGAATTTTAAGTACCTATGAATGATTAGTACTGTCCAAGGTGCTGTTTATAGATACAAAAGGGTAGGGTTTCAGTCCTTGTTTTCAAAGAGCTTACAATCTTATTATGGATATAGGCTACATAGGTATAAAACAGATAAAAAAAAAACCATACAAGCAACTAAGCAATGATAGACTGAATTACAGGAATATTAAAAGGATCTTTAATTTCCTCAGTATAGGGAACTCTTACCAGGGAAGATTGAAACTAGTGTATTTCACAGTATAACACCTACACACATTACCTGGGATATATGTATGTTTCAAGACCCATGGAGAGTCATTGTAAGCATCAAATGCAGGATATGAACCCCAATTTTCCTGATTACAAGCTGACCACCCTTATCCACTATGGTACATCGCTTCTATAGATACAGATTAAGCATATCAAGTGGTAAATGGAATAAAATTATGCAATTATGAGTTCACTTAATTCAACCCTCTCTCATGTAAAAAGGTCTTCTACATGACAACAATTTGTCATCCAATTGCTTCTTGAACACTTCCATATTCAAGAGTAATGAGGAAATCACTACCCTATTCTATTTTTAGAAAGATCTAATTGTTAGAAAAATCATTCCAAGTTGACTTTTATGTCTATTTGTAAGCTTTAGTTTTGTCTTCTGGAAAGACACAAAATTATTCTAAGCCCGCTTCAACATAGCAACCCTTCTCTTATATTTAAAAATTACTGTCAGTGGCTCCTTTCCTTCTATACTTGTTGTATCATTTCTTCTATTGACTAAATATTTCTAAATCCTTTCTACTTCTTCTCTCCCCATATACCTTCTCCATTGACAATCTCATTCTCTTCCATAGTTCTGTCTACTATTCTGTATGAAGACCTCTCTAAAATCTGTATCTCTAGTCATGAGCTCACCAGACAAACCCTAATTTCCAATTGCTTACAGGACATTTTCATCTGGCTACCCTCTCAGCACCTCATATTTAGCATGTGCAACATTGAGTTCATTATCTCTCTTCCTAAACCTGCTTCTCCTTCTCAATTGATTATTTCTCTCTATTACATGAGCATTCATTCAATTTCTCATGAGCGAAATATTAGCTTTGATTCTTCTTTCTCTCTTACCTTTCATATCCAGTTACCTAGCTATCAATTCTAACTCTACAAAATCTCTTGAATCCTACCACCCTTCTTTATTCTCATTGCTCTCTCCAAAGTTACCAATGACCTCTTAATTATAATTGCAAATGGATTTTTCTCAAACTTCGTTTGTTTTTAACTTCTTTGTGGCATCTGACACTACTAATCACCCAGTTCCCCTGAAAACTTTCTTCTCTTTCTCTGGATTTGTTACAGTATTACTCCCTCCTGGTCCTATTCTTACTTGTCTAACCATTCCATCTCAGTCTCCTTTATTGATTAAGAATCTGTATCATATTCCATAAACATAGATATTCCCCAAGGCTCTGCCTTGACCCCCTTGCCTGTCTTTACTATCTCACTTGGATACCTCATTAATCCCCATGGTTTTAGTTATGCACCCTATTCAGATACTATCCAGCCTTTGTCTCTCTCCTGAACTACAGTCCCACATCACTTAATTCTTTTTGGATATCTCAGATATCCTGCAGGCATTTCAAACTAAGTGTTTATAAAAGCAAAGTTCATTATTATTCTCCCAAAAAAAATCTCTTTCCATTTTTTAACTCCCCTGTTTCTGTACCATAAATTGTTTTATTCATCCATATTTGCAACTTTAGAATAAACCTCAAATCCTCACACTCTCTCACCTCACATAAGCAATCAGTTAACCAAGTCTGATTATTCTACATTCAGTTAATCAATAAATATTTATTAAGCACCTATTATGTGCCAGGCACTGCACTGAGTGCTGGACAATATCTCTTGCATTATCTCCTTCTCTCCACTCACAATGGTAACCACCTACTTCAGACCCTCATCACCTCTTACTTGGACTCTTGAAAGAAATCTCTTTATTGATCTCCCTTTCTTTAGTCTCTTCTCTCTCTAATTCATCCTTCACACAGCTCCCAAAGTGAGATCCCTAAAGCACAATTCTGACCATGTCACTTCCCTGATCAATAAATTCCAGTTGCTTCATCACAACTTTAGAATCAAATACAAATTTCTTCATTTGGAATTCAAAGTCCTTCAGAACCTGCTTCCAACCTGGTTTTCTAGTCTTCACCTTCATTCATTCACACTGGAGTCTGGCTAAAATCACCTGTGCATGCTTATAAGGATGGGATTCATTGGTCAGTCATCCTCCCTCCCCCCCACCACACACAGTCTTGTCTCTCTTACACTGAAATGTGTACATGTTTGCTACCCCTGCCTATTAAATGACATTTCCTTGAAAGCAAGGACTATTTCATTTTTGTCTTTAGATTTCTTGTGCCCCAAAGAGTGCCTGGTGTAAACCAGACACTTAATAAATTATTATCAGGAGACAGTCATCCTCCAAACATGCACTATATTGTCCCAACTCTATGTCTCATTTTTCTTCTTCATCTATTAAATCCCTACTCATCCTTCAAAGCTCAGTTCAAATGCTGCCTCCTTTAGGTAGCTGTCTTAATTCCTCAGATAACAATGACTGTCTATTTCAGAACTCATACAGATCTTTGTTTTGTAACTTTCTAATGCATTCTTCAGTTGTATATTCTACTGTGTAGAATACTGTATATCCTATCTGTGTTGGATACCAGACTGGAAGGTCTTTGAGGGTGAGCACCTTATAATATGGTAGATATTAAAACATTTTTGTTGTTCAATTATTTCAGTCATGTCCAACTCTTCATGACCCCATTTGGGTTGTTTTTTTTTTTTTTGGCAGGAGTGGTTTGCCATTTCCTTCTCCAGCTCATTTTTACTGAGAAGGAAAGTGAGACAAACAGGGTTAAGTGACTTGCCCAGGAGCACACAGCTACTAAGTATCTGAGGTCAGATTTGAACGTAAGATGATGAGTGTTCCTGACTCCAGGTCTGATACTCCATCCAATGTGCCACCTACCTGCCCACTGAAAAATTTATAGGATTTAAATAAGCAAAGAATAGAGGACCTAATTCTGGGGAGAAGGCATTCACAATATAGGGGACTGGATGAACAAAGGCTCAGTGGTTTGCATGAATGCAGACTTGGCAGGGAATGATAAGAATACTCCCCACATAAAAATACAGCCTGAGGAGTAAAGGAAAGATAAAGTTGGGTAAGTTTTGATCAGGGGAAATTATGGAAGAGTCTGAATGACAGGTTAAAAAGTATGAACTTGACCTAATTTGCAAACACATACAAATCAACACATAATTGCTGTGGCATTCCCATTTTAAAAAGTAGGACTTCATGACAGATTAAATATATTGAGTCTTTTGGGGGTATCAGCATATTATTTTTTCCACTTGATCACACAGTATATAGTGAATGAGTTCCTTTACCTTCCAAGAGAGAGAATTTCTTTTCTTTTACTGGGGTTCATCAATTGACCAATCAATTAAGAAATAAGTAATGCTTGAGTACCCAGCATTGCATTGACTGGTACATTTTGGGAGATACAGAGGTAGTATTTGGTATCTAAAAAGCTTACAATCTAGTTGGGGAGACAGTTCACATACATGAAACAAGAGCTAACAACACAAAATTGCACCAATTAAGTGCTAAAATGTGGGGGCTGGCAAGCCACTGACTTTTTATAAGCAGTCCACAGATCTATTTGCAAACCACAAGTAAACAGTATACTGACTGAGGATTGAATAAAATAAATGTCTCAAAGAAATATGAATTATTATTTTCAAATGTCTATAGATGTGTTATTGATATATCAGAAATTCACTTCAAATGGTTGCTGAATTTGTAGTAGCTTTTTATTGTTATGTATTTTAACAACTAATAGATACTAGCACTACACTTACACGTGAGGTTCTTTGCATTTTTTTAATCCAAAAAAGAGGTCTTCTCATTTGAAAAAGTTGAGAACCACTGCTATAGGTTGCAAAATGAGGGAGGTGGATTCCTTGATCTCTAAGGTCCTTTCCATTTCTAAATTCTATGATGAGAAGACTTCATTATAGTAAGGGCCATTGAAGTTTAGAGGAGAGAAAGGAAAATTATGTCTGGTGAAAGCATTATGGAAGGGACAGGATTTAAGCTGGGATTTAAGGGTGGGTCGCATGTGGAGAAGTTGAGAGGAAAAGGAAAAGTATTTCAGGCAAGGAGTTTCACTCAGAAATACTGTGTTTTCTCCATATCTATCCCTTGTTCACCTACCAATTCTCTTTAAGCATCCTAAGGATGCTGGCATTTCTGATCTTGAAACCCTTATTCAGTGCCTGTAAGAAGAAGTTATTTCTGATTAGATCTAGCAGCAGTCTGTCCCTGTAGGTACATGGGATTAATGAGAGCAAAATCCTAGCCTCCCAGAAAGTCTGTATTAATCCAAAGGAGTCACTCTACTATTCCAGGTTTTGATTAGCAGTCTCCTGTAGTTCCATGCTTACTTTGAATGTTGTGCTCAAATGGTTAAGTGAATATAGAATGGGACCCCAAGAAAGCACAGGTTTTTCAATCTGGAGGTTTATAAAACAAGAAATCATTGGGGTTTGCAGTGGTCTCCACACCAAAACATGAATCAACCCCAATTTATTTGAAATCCTGCCTCTAGAAAGTTGTGTGCCTTGACAAACCTCATAGAAAATTTGGTCCAGGTCTTGGATTTGTAATGAAACTTGATACCAAGCAAGCTTGGCTGGTTTGGAGTTTCCTTGCAAAATTTCCGAGCATGCCTAGTATAATACCTGCTCTAATCACATACTGACCAGCAACACTGGGTTTAGTATTACTAGAAGTATGGGGTGAGTTGCATCAGGTTCCTGTACATTATAAAAAAGAACTGATTGAGCTGGGAATGTAGGGAATTTTATTTTTCTATATTCTTCTAAGTAGCATGACTGCAGCGTTAGTGACGATGTACCCTGTTTTTGCCTAGTGAATCTAGAGAATGCAGAATCACATTTGAAACAGTAAATTCATTTAACTTTGAAGTTAAGGAAATGTCTCATTTGTACCTCTTTTCCAGTTAGTTCCTAAACACATCATGACCTTCAATGATCTCTCAGACTCTTTATCTGTCTTTGTCTCTCTTTCTGTCTCTGCCTGTCTGTCTTTATCCCTGTCTGTCTCTCTTATTACACTTTTCCTATGTGATTTCTTAACTTATTTAATTTCTCCAGATATTAAGTATTTGTTTAAGTCCCACACTGGGCAAACTCTGGGCTTGATGGCTCCAGAAAACTTTAATTGTCATCTAGATCACCCGGTTTTCACCAGAAGGTGATTTTCCTTTTCTCCAGTAGGCAGCTTGGGCTTACTTCTAGTTATAATACACTGCAATTGGTAGAAGATTTATATACTTCAAGAGCCCTAGGAAATGAAGGCCTGCTTCTCCATCATGGTTGGATATATTATTTAAGGATGATCAGTAGATTATCTGCAATTTACTACTCAGCTGAATTTTCCACGGTTATTTAGTGAGACATCTATTTCTTTGATTTTAATAGGCACATATACATACATACATATGTGTGTGTTGGCATGGGGAATTGCTTTTTCCATTTCTACCTATCATAAATGATGTTATTCAGATTGTCTGGGGTCAAGTTAGCCCTTTCTATTAATTCTATAGTAGGGTACCTGGGCTGCTAATCCCTTCCCAACACCTTTCTGACTTGACTGGGATTTTTCTTGGGGAGGGAAAACAAAGTGCAGGGATGTGACAAGCTGCTATACCTACTGGAGGCAAATGCAAATCCTCGGAGTGGCAAGAAAGCCTCCCAGAGGTATCCTCCCCTCAAAGTGAATCTCCCGCCCCAAATGCGGGATATTGCTGTTCCCTGCGCTTCACGGATTTGGTAGTAAATCACATTTCTGATATTGACCAAACCTGGGCTGCTCAGGCAGCTGTTAAACCATCTATGTGCTAACAAGCCTGCCTGCTCTGTTCCTAAGGGGTCCTGGCTGGGAAAAATTAAAACC
This sequence comes from Pseudochirops corinnae, assembly GCA_028646515.1. Taxonomy (NCBI): domain Eukaryota; kingdom Metazoa; phylum Chordata; class Mammalia; order Diprotodontia; family Pseudocheiridae; genus Pseudochirops; species Pseudochirops corinnae. Next base: position 129,279,425 of record CM053592.1, read on the forward strand.
AAACCTTAGACCTCTGTCAGACTAGGAGGAAAATTATATTTTTGAACTGGTCTACAGTGTGGACAGGAAATGACCTCTCCACAAATACTGCTTCTTTAAAAACAAAAAAACAAACCCGAGCAGTTGTGCCTGAAGCTCTCCAGTCTCTCTCTCTCTCCGTCTCTCTCTTTCTCCCTCTCCCTCCCTCCCTCTCTCTCTCTCCCTCTCTCTCCACTCTCTCCCTCTCCCTCTCCCTCCTCTCTCGTGCGCTCTCTCGCTCTCGCTCGCTCTCCCTCCTCTCTCCTGCTCTCTCTGCCTCTGCCTCTTGCTATAGAGAGAGGGCTCCCACAGCAGTTTCCAGTCAGTGTGTCTCTGTGGCTCTGTGTGTGCGTGTGTGTGCGCGTGTGTGTGCGCGCAGCTACTTTGTACTGGGAAGAACACACAGCCCATGTGCTCTGTATGGATGTTGGTGATACTCTCTATAGCTTGATTTCCTCCAAGCAGGCAAGATGTCCAGCACACCACATGACCCCTTCTATTCTTCTCCTTTCGGCCCATTTTATAGGAGGCACACACCGTACATGGTGCAACCAGAGTATCGAATCTATGAGATGAACAAGAGGCTGCAGTCTCGCACAGAGGTAAGTGCCCCAACCGTCCTTCCCTGACTGGCCATGCATGGTCAACGAGGGGCTTCAGGGGGGGAATCCAGCTTAAGCGTCCCATCCCATTAACCAGCCTGGGGAAACCCTGGAATGCACTCCCCTCCGCGCCCCCGTTAGTGCACGAGTTTCAGTGGGCGATCTCTCATTCTACTGCCATGCACTGCAACTCTTGGAGCAGACCACAGTTGATGCTGAAATCTGGAAATAGAGCCCAGCAGCACTTCAGGTTGAATTCTCAAAGCCCTCCCTCCATCTGAGCAAAAGCTGCCTCTTTCTTCTTCTTTTTTTTTTCTTTTTAAAGTGGTTTGTTTTAAAGTGCTAGGGTGTCCGTCCTGCTGACATAGTCTGGGAGTATCTTGCAAGGTATCGGATGGTCATTTGCATGAGTTGAAATAATCTTTATAAATTCCAGAAGGAGGATTGCCGGGAAACTGCATTTGTTTTCTTGGGTTTGTTTTTTCAAAGTCACCCCCCAAAATGTAAAGGTAACCCCGGAAGAGCCCCAGAAGCACACTTTTGAAAAACTTGTCCTATGAGTCGTACTTAAGGAACACATGTTCATCATAAAATATGCACGTATTTCTGTATTAATTTTGGAAAGCAGTTGCCTTTGGGAGGGGAAGTGATCAGTTCCTGACTTTATCGCACAGCTGACAGAGTACCTCCTAACGTGGACTGGTGTGAGGGGCTTTGTAGAAACTGTTCCTAATTTTTACACACTTGAGATCTTTTCCTTTAAAGACCAACAAGCTCCAGTGTAAGCACTTAAGTGAACAGGAATAATAGAAATACTTGGGAGGACTTTGAAATGAAAAACTTAAAGCTTGCCTCCTGCAATTTAAATATTTAATGAAACCTTACTTTCTGGAGTGAAAGCATGCCTGCTAAATTAGACTGCATTTGGGTCCATGTGCCTGTGTTGATGCCAGGGCACATGCTTTGTATTGAAATGTTTCCAAGGGGAGTTTGGTGAAGATGCCCTGACAACACTTGAAGTATAAATCTTAGAAAATTAATAACCTGCAGATTGCAAATGTCCAGTGCATTTTTGTGAAACTAGAGTGAATGATTTGGGAGAAATTTAAGATGAACCTGATTGTTGAATCATAACTTTTGAAAGGAACTACTCAAGGTTCTCTTAAAAAAAAAAAACCCACAGGCATGGATTGTCAGCTAAGCCATGGAGAATTCATGACGTTTAATGTATATGATACAGCTAACAAGATGTGACCTGCTTTCTGATTGGCCAACTGCTGGCAAAGGACTGATTTTTAAAAACTGTTATCACTGATATTTTCCTTACATATTGCTCCATGAATGTTATATGAAATTCATAACATCACTAAAATCTAAGTAGACAATGAATCTTTAGAAATAACTGTGTTTTGCATAGAGGGCACTAATTGCTGCCTGGGACTTATGATTGTTTATATGTCTTTTTTGGGTTTGGGGGGAGGGTTGCTCCATTCAAAATCTCACAACTGGCCATTAGAATTAAATTCCTGCACAAACTATGGAGAAAGTACAATGTTTTTAAGAATTAGAAGGAAAGAAAATATCTTGTGAATACATTGGTGAAAGTATTTGGTTGTGGGTTGGGAGACACATATAATTAATATAAGAAAAGAGATTTTTAGTTGTTGAAATGCGATCTGTGACTGGCAGTAAGATTTAAAAGCAACTTGCATGAACATTTCAGAAAGTTTTAGAGAAGTTGTGTAAGGAGATTTCTTCACTTCACTCCCTTTCCTATTTTGGGAACCAAGGCAGATTTCACTCTGATATTTTGTATTCACTAGTTCTCTTTCAAACATTATATGGCCAGTTTTGAACTGCTAGACTAGGTATACCTACTTGCACTAACCCTCATAAGTTTCAGCTGGATACAGTGAAGTTGCTAGGTTTGTTTTATAACCAAGGGAGGACTTTTGAAAAGATCACCATTTGTATCTCGTTTCTTTGAAAACAGCACTTTTTCTTTGAGGGTTGTCAAACTGTAGGAACTTCGAACTTTTATTATTATTATTTTGCATTTGGTTTAAAGTTTTGTATTTCTTTTAAAGCCTAGAGCACTTCTCTGTTTAGGAAAAAAAAATGTTTAGAAACCCTTTAAACTTTGTCATGGAATAATTTCTTTGACAGTGTCCTGAAGTTCAGGAGGTTTTTATTTGTTTTTACCTCTGTGTCCATAAAAGTAGGGGCTTGATCTGGCATATTTAATGAAAATAATACATCAAACTAAATCTTTCAAACTTTAAGACTATTTTTTGCCACTGATTAGAAATGTGAGGAAATTACCTAAATCAGTTTGCGTGACAGCTTACGTTTGTGCAATCATGTGTAATATAAAAGTAGAATCAAATCAATATCCCTAGAATATTATCATCAAACATGATTTTGGCATATCATATACTTGGAAAGTAAGAAAATTTTACATCAGGAGTAGCCTGTGTCACTGGTTTAAAGAATCATTGTGATAATAGTACAGTACTAATGCATGTTTCTAATTTAAGGTTTATCAACTCTTTTCCCCATCACAATAATGGTGTGTACAGTGCAAATATTATTATGCTCATTTTACATATAGGGAAACTGAGGCAAGGAAGGTTAAGTTCCTTACCTACAGTCACAGAACAAAGTAATGGATCAGCCTTCCAAAAAAACTGGTTTTGTATTACAGTGTAGATTTGGAACTGAGGCAATGCAAAGTGTATGCCCAAATGAACTCAGTTGTTTTAGCCAGCCCTTTGGATAATGAGATCAATACTGTTCCCTACCTTTTGCCTGCCCCACCCCCATCTCCTGTCCCCACCCACCTTCCTGAAGTAGATTGATATCCCTTGCTTCTTTACACCCACACCAGGTTATTTAGGTAATTGTCTCTACTTTCTACTCTGGCTACATGAACCTGGGCTTGATCCAAAAGGTTGTAGTATGTTTATTTTGCGCCATGCCCATGAAAAGTTCCTGCGTAGAAAATAAAGGGAGTTAAATGTTGTAGGAATTTCTTAGGGGGAAAAAAATGTGAGCATTTTCCTTTAGGGGGCTGAAAAGTGATAAATAAACCACGATCCTTATATACATTGAGAAACCACACCCTGTCTAAATCTGACATCCAGGAAATTGTATGAAGGCAGTAAAGGGGATGGTACATTCCTTCCTATTAAACAAAACTAAACTCAACCAGAAACAGTAAAGTATGATTACTTTTTTGGGCAGTTTGACATGCCAAGAAGGCTTGACTGTGACTTTAGTCTGTTTTGAAAGACAGTGTGGGATGTGCAATTGTACCAGAGATCAGGAGATCTGGTGTCTGTTTCCAGATCTGCCATTACTAATTTAGGTGTAAGACCTTGGGCAATTCACTTCACCTCCACTGGGTCTCAGTTTACTCATCTGTGCAGTGAGTAAATTCGATTAAATGATCTCCAAAATGCCTTCTAGTTCTAAGATTACTTTGAAAGCCTTGCATTTTATTTAGTACCCTACAGTTCTGTTGATAATCCTTAGGCTAACCATAAGAGTAGTCTTGAAATCCTGGGTAATAGTGCAAGAAAAACAAAACAAAACTATGGGTAGGAATACATTAATTTAGCAAATATCATTTGCTACAACATGCAACATATTTTGCTAGGTGCTGAGAGAAAACTGCACTAATAATAACAGCTGAATTTGGATGGTAGCTCATGGAAATTCATATCTAACACTTGAATTTTTTGATGGGTATATGCCTTTTGGTTGAGAGGAAGAGAGCTGCGATGGCATTTTCCTATCTCCTCTCTAATTTTCTCCCCCACTAAGCCCCCATCCCACAATCCCTACTACCAAATTTATTTTAGTAGATTAGATAACTTTTAGAATTGGGTAATTTAATCATTGTGGAGAATAAAAGATTTACACACAAATGCATCTCAGCATCTCACCTTTATCTTTTTAAAGGAACGTAAATATATTTTAGAGTGTGTTTTTAACGTTAGCAAAATACACTCTTTGTTGTTTTGAAGAGTGTGGTGTGTGTGTGCATGTACAAGTGCAATCACGCACTTAGATAATGACATCTAAATCACATCAGATTTTCATAAAAATGAATTTAATACTCAGATTCTTCTTGTGAGTTTTGTCTTACAATTGAGTGTCTCAACAAGCCTATAATGAAAGGAGGAAAAAGTAATCTTTTTCATTGAAATATTTCTGCTGAACTTTATTTTTTCTGAAACACCCACTTTGGCATCCAAAGCATATTTTTAGAGAATCTTGATATGTTAAGTTTGTTACGATTATACAGTAAACTATATGATCAAAACATGTATAGGTCCTGGAATCAAGAAGAAAAGAGGAAAAAAAAAAAGTTGAGCACCCCTAAATTTCTGTGTTTCAAGGAAAAATTTTGATATGAAAAATTATAATTATTTGATTATATTACTTGGCTTACATTAAAGAAATGGTTATGTACACATATATGCATACACATATACATACAGAGACTCACATATACATATATGTGTGTATATACTTGAAACAAAAAAGGAAGAAAAATAAAATAATGACTATTTCAAATTGATTGGATTTTTAAAATTCGGCTTTTTTCAGTAACTTAAAGTTGACCAGTTACTGATATTTAAAAAGCTGTCATTTATTGAAGGTAACTTGGTGCTGAGTTCATTCCATTTACTACTTTTACTCATTCAGGTGGTCTGGTAGTTTGTTTCCAAGAGGTCTGGCTTCCTTTCCCTTTAGCAAAATCCTCTTTTAAAGATGAAAGTTTTTTGTTTTGTTTTTAATGACGGCTGTTAGGGCCAAAATTATTAACAGATCCCGCATATCTATTTCTCTTTCATTGATGCCTTGTGATGGTAACTTTTCTTTCATATTATTTCTCTCCTCCCTGCTCCCCACCCTCTGCAGGAGAGGAGAAAATGATGATTGCAGTTCAGAACAAATACACATAAGTAACATTCTGGGCTGATAAAGTTTTAGTTCCACAATTTAACATGAATGTTGGTACTGAACCAAATATTTTTGGCGACTCTAGCATTTAATGTCCATTGTTTAGTTGTTTTCTCCCCAGCTTGTCATCAAAATTCCCTGTGAAAAAAAATTCGTACTCCTGCAGCTCCATTTCTGCATGCTTCAGTCACAAGGATTCATGTTGTAACCTCATATTTATTGTTGGAGCAGCTTGTTATCACTGATTTTGTGTAGATAGGGTGTCGTTAAAATGAGTTTCGATGTTTAAGTTCGGAGGGGAAGAAAGAAAAAGAAATGCTTTGAGATAACTTGTTTTTAAGAATTGAGGGAAAAATAATGTTGCTCTTTCCTTGAGGTATCCTAAAAATTTGCAATTTAATAAGAATTTAGGGAAGAAGGAGATGACATCAAACCTATTTTGACAATGGTTAGCAGGAACCCAAAGGGCATTTTTCAAGGAGGGAGCTTCCAAACTCTCCTTTATATCAACATGGCCTTAGAGAAGAAATTGAAGGAAGGCTGGACTGATTTTATTTTCCCTGAAGTTTTTTTTTTTTCCTATTTTCTTCTGTGGGAGCTGTTTTTAATTAAAAATTGCTACAAACTAACAATTCTTAGGAGGCCAGGAGGGGGGAAATCAGTCAATTTGCTTTCAAGGCAGATTCTTATCAGCTTAGAATCAATGGAAGCTTAATTTTGGGAGGTGAGTGCATTATGATAAAAAAAAATCAAACTGTATACATTTGGCAAGTGTTTAGCTTTCTGTTTGGGTTTGAGAAAGAAATCAATTTAAAGTGTATGGAGAACAGGCTGTAAATCCCCTATTATTACAATTGTCCTCACCAGTTTGTTTTTCATGAAGAATATACAGAATGCCTTTTTTTTGAGCAAATAAAGCAAGCTTTGCAAATATTGCAAGCTTAGGATTCTTGAATGCATTTATTTGGTTGTGGGTGGTGCATCTCTAACTATATCTGGTTTGAAAAATAAAATCTTTCGGATGACTTAAGAACCTTCGTTTGTCATAACTATTACCTGTACTCAGTTGAATCACAAACATATATCTCTCATTCAGGAATAGCGTCTATCATCTTGACCTTCGAAATTTTTGGTGATTGGAGTAAAAGCAACTGATTTTCACCAAACCACCAAGGTATTATAACAAAGGGTAGTCCAAAAGATTGCGATAGAAATGGCAGTGATATTTCTAATTTTCGCTAGAGCATTTGACCAGCAGATAAATGTATTTGTCCAAGTCTGACCGGTTAGAGCTTGCAAGCAAGGAGGCTAGAAAGTTAGATGCCAACCCAGAAAGTTCAATGAGCTATTCTCTGTGCTGCTGATCGCATAGAGTAAAACGATCTAACTGATCATCTAAACCAGGTAACTGGCTTTCAAACTCCTGAGTAATAGAGTAACTGAGAGAGTATGGATAGCACAATGTTAATCCTTCCCCACTATTAAAGAAACATTGGAAAGTACCATGCTCACCTATTGATGCATCAATATTTTCATTTTATGCAGTCATTGGTTTATAGCTAGATCAGACTTTAGAACCCATCCAGTCCAAGGGTTCTTAACCTGGGTTTGATGATTTTAAAAATACGTTTTTATTTCAATATAATTGGTTTCATTTGTAAACTTATGTATTTGATTTTGTGCATTTCAAAACATTTTTTTTCTGAGAAGGGGTTCAGAAGCTTCTCTGGACTGGCAAAAGGGTACAAAGAACCTCCTATCTAGCGCAATCTTCTCATTTTACTGATAAGGAAACGGAGGCCAAAAGTTTAAAGTAACTTTGCCCAAGGTTATAATGGTATATAACAGAGCTAGGGTATAAACCAAGATTCTCTGAGTCTAAAACCAGTACTCTTTCCACTTTATATCTTCATCAAAGCACATTATCACGGTTTTTGAGGTAAATTCTTCCTCTATAATGATCTGAAGTTGTATAATGCACACATACCTCTCTAAGGCTCAGCCTCCTCATCTGTAAAGTAAAGGATTTTTCTTTTAGAGATGTCAAACCCGTGACCCATGGTATTCCTTAGCTCAGCAAACTAGATTCAGATGTCATTGAAATAAGTAAAAATACAGTAGAACATAACACAGACAGTAGTAATATATTGTTTTCAAAGTCCTTATTTGGTGTGCAGAGATCCTTTTGTAAAATTTAGTGGTTCTGTTTCTGTCTGAATTTGACACCACTATGATGATCCCTGGTCCCTTCCATCCCTAGTGAGTGTTCTATGATTCTGAAGTAAAGGGCTGTGTGCACATGTGTGTGTGTATGTGTGTGTGTAAATTGTTGATATGTGTGTATGCTTGCATGTGTTCTGGTAGCTTGATTCAGGATATCACATCATAAATGGCTGATCCTCTCAGATAAACTGGATAAATGATTCTTTCCAGGAATAGGGAAACATGTAAGCTGGAAGCATATTTAAGCTGGAGGTTCTTTGGAGCTTTTTCTGTTGTGAGAATGAGTATTTCCATTTGGAGAGCTAGTATGACTGTATCAGGTCCTGTACTTTACAGATCCGGATTTAATCGAGTTTGATTAGGAATTTTCAAAGAAGTAAATTGACTTTTTTCACATCTTGAAAATCTGTACTAGATCCCTTACCAGAAGCTAGTCACCCTAAGCGTATCCTCTCCTTCTGCAAGTCACCTGTCTTTTGTGACAGATGACTGATTCTCTGAGTGTCCTCTATGTTAAAGGCTGTGAGAATTTTGATTCAACAGAACATCCAGCAAAGAACAAACATTTATTGAGTGCCTACTATACATAAAGCACTTTGTTAAGTGCTTTGAAGTCAAAAATAAGAGGAAAAAACAATTCCTATTATTTATCTGAGCCACTATTTATCTAGAACCAGGACCTGGTCTTTATTGGACCATAGGATGTGATATGCCGATATTTTAAGTTCTGTCATCTGAGGGAGGAAGTAAGTTTATTCTTTGTTGCTCTGAGCGGGGTATGGGGGGAAGGGGAAGGGGAAGGGCAGTCAGCCAGGCAAATAACCATTTATTAAGTGTTTACTACGTGTCAGGAACCTAACCTGACTAACCACTGAAGATACAGAGAAAGACGAAAAGTGTGCTTGCCCTTAAGGAATTCACATTTTAATAGGGACACAATATATAAACAACAATATACATATAAAAATATAGAAAGTAGAGGGAAGGAAATCTCAGATGAGAAGATATTAACAGTTGGGGAGGAGGGAGGGACTGCCCGAAGAAGGTGGGGTTTGACCTGAGTCTTCGAAGGAAGCCAGGGACACTGAGAAGTAGAGGGCAGGAGGAGGAACATGCCAGGCATGAGGGGCAGCTTTTGCAAAGGTGAGATGGGAGATAGAATGTAGATTTGTGTGAGTGTGTGTGTGTGTGTGTGTGTGTGTGTGTGTGTGTGTGAGAGAGAGAGAGAGAGAGAGAGAGAGACAGAGAGAGAGAGAGAGACAGAGACAGAGAGAGAGAGAGTGTGACAGTAAGCAGGCCATCGTGATGGGATTATAAAGTATGTAGAGGGGTATAAGAAGGCTGGAGAGGTAGGAAGGGACCAGGTTATGAATAATTTTAAAGACCAGAGGGCTTTATAGTTGATCCTCAAGTAAAAGGGAGCCATTGGTTTTATTGGGTGGAGTGCAGGGTAACATGGTTGGATTGGTTAGGAAAATTGCTTTGGCAGATATGGGGAGGATAGATTGGAGTGGGGACTGAATGGAGGCAGGAAGTATAATTAGAAAGCCACCGCAGTGAATCAGGAGGGAGATGGTGAGGACCTTTTCTGGGTGGTGTGTTCTAGTGGAAAGTTACAGTTAGGAGAGATGTGGCAAAGATAGAAATGACAAGACTTGGCAATGGATTCAATATGTGGTGTGAGTGAGAGGGAGGGGTCAAGTTTGCAAACCAAACTGGATGACTGGGCCAATGGTGCCTTTAGTAGTTTTGAAGAAATTTTGGAAGAGGAGAGCTGCTGGAAATACCTACAGGACTTCCATTTTGAGATGTCCAAAAGGCTGTGAGACTGGAGCTCAGAAGAGAGACTTGGGCTGAATACATTAATCTGGGAATCATCAATGTAGAGATAATAATTGAACCCATGGTAGTTGCTGACATCACCAGCGAGAGAATATAGATCAAGAAGAGATAAGGGCTTAGAACAGAGCTTTGGGGGCCACTCACAGTTATTAGATGTGATGTGGATAGAGAACTAGGAAAAGAGACTGGGAACAAATATAAAGAGAACCAAGAGAGAGCAGAACTAGGAACAGTGAATTAACGTTATAGGTACAAAGATTATGGATAAGTGTAAGAGGAAAACATTTCCTAAGAAATAGAACTATGCAGTATTGGACCGTTTTGCAAAGCAATGAAGTATGTGAGCAGATGGTAGATGGTCACCTGTCAAAGACATTGTAGAAAGGGTTCCTACATGGAGTGAACCAGATGTCCACCAAGACCCCACCCAACTCAATGATTCTATATACCCCATACCAACCTTTGCCCAAGGGCTTATAAACATTTAGTTACGATTTTGGGTTATAGAAGAAAATTTGTGGCAATCATTTAGCATTTATCAAAACTCTGAAAAGTGCACACATACATATATTTAATATATGTTTAAGTGTATGTATATATATGTATGTATGGTTGTATTAAAAACCTACTTTGAAGGTGGTATTGACATGAGATTTTTATGTGTTTGACAAAACGGAACATAGACTTTCTCAACATCCAGTTGGTGGAGGTAAGTGGCGCAATGGATAGAGTGCTAGGACTGGAGTCAGGAAGACCTGAGTTCGAATTTAGCCTTAGGAACTTATTAACTGTGTGATCCTAGGCAAGTCACTGAACCTTGTTTGCCCATTTCTTCATGTGTAAAATGAGCTGAAGAAGGAAATGGCAAACCGCTCTAGTGTCTTTGCCAAGAAAACCCCAAATGGAGCCACAGAGTCAGATGTGAGTTAAACTACTGAACAACAGCATCTAGTTAAAAATATTGCATGTATCCATTGTCCACCATCTCCTCTCAACACCTCTTTCACCTCTAGGATGCTACTTGGTATATGCAGTCCTGTATCTCTAGTACCTATCTTAGTACCTATGGGGAAATAAATGAGATGAGAAAACAATTGAGTATACTTACTTTTTCTTAACTAACAATTTTTTTTGTTTTGTCTTTTATGCCTGTAACTTCCTAACAACTCCCCCTTACCTCCCAAATAACCCTCCCTTGAACAAAATAACTACAGTTAAGTAAAATAAATGGACCATATTGACCATTCAGGATGCAGTATGCCTCGCTCTGCTCCTGTGGTCTACCACCTCTCTGACGTTGGATGGGAGATACATTTTGTCTTTAGCCTTGAATTCCATTTAAAAAATCTTAGAACAATAGTTGCTACCTATTAGTTATTCCTTTTAATAATCAAGTCACAAAATCTGCATTGTAACTTCCCCAAAAGACTGCTTATTCTACATCCTGACAGAGATGTATTATACCTGCGTCTCAACAGTTTAAAAAATGGTAATTGTTTAACCATTATCTAGCTGCCTATCTTGGAAAAGCCACTATTCTGCAGGTTGGAATCCTGTGTACATTTATGTTTCCATAAATTCGAGTTGTAATTATCTTCCTGACACACCCTAAGTTAAGTATTAAGAGCTGAGCTTTTATATTGAAAATCATGACCAGATTCCAAGATGCAATGCCCTATGTGTGTGTCGTTATGTTGAAGGAAAAAACAAAAACGAAAAAGCAAAACAAACCCTGGGTCTGCCTGGGCTTTCACTGGGTTCCTAATCCAATCCAAGAAACTCAGTTAGGATGCCAGGATGCTAGGCACAGCCCCCTCGAAAATCAGGTTATAAAGAGGAATATTCCATATGTCCCTCAGGGCAGAGATTAGAAGCAACCTGGCTGGCCTTGCCTGCCCATTTCCCTTAAAGAGCAGTGCTTGGGAATCTGCAGTGTGGCACAGACTTCTAGTAGAAAGCTGTGTCAGCCCTGGTAGGGAACCTTCAGCCCCAACCTGCGTGTCTAGACTGACAAGAGCCCTGGCTGCCGGCTGAAGCACTGTGACACCTTGTGGCTTACTTCTTAACGTATCAAAAATACAGTAACAGGTAGAAGGGCTACCTTGCCAGCTATTGCTAGGGAGTCTCTGGCACAGTAATGCATTTCACGTGGAGGTAAACTACCTGACTGGATTAGTGTCATTTCCTACTGGATGGAGCTGCAAGTTCCACCACCATGATTTTTATATCATTTCTCTTCGGGGTCCTTGCTTCCAGTGTTCAACTGCTCCAGTTATACATTCCTCTCTATGCCCCATTTCATTGACTGAGACACCTATGATATTTACAGTATTTCAATAATAATTTCTCATCTTCCAGATGAAAGAAATACCATGTAGCTGCTGTGCATAGCTAAAAAATTACATTAGAAAAAAGCCTCTCAACTTTTGCTTTTCTGTGTGGCTCTTTTCTTGGGACACCTAAGGTTTTTATCTTGTTGCTGAAAATCCATATTGGCAAGTCAAATACCAAAGCAGTAAACATGAATGGCCCTTTGTCAATGAGGCTTTTTTTTTTTTTAAACCAGACCTATGATTTCATTGATATGGGAAACACTTGATTAGGAAACTCCCTCTATCAATGTGATCTACCCTTGCTCTTTGATGTATAAGCTTAGAGAGTTGCCTAGGGACACTGAGAGTTTAAGTGAATTGTCCCCTAGTAGAGTCACTTAGTCAATTTGTGTCAGAGACAGAAGTCAATCAATCTGTTAATAAATATTTATTAAGTGCCTACTATGTGTCAGGCACTGAGCTAGTGCTGGGGATTTTTAAAAGGGGATGGGGTAGGTCTAGTGCCTGCCCACAGATCAAAGTTTTCCTGACTCCTGAGACTGACTCAGTGCCATTAGGGCCACATATGCACTTGAGTCTCAATATTAGTGTGAGGAACATAGTGTCTTTGCTTGGTTTTAAGCAATTATTTCAACAGGAGTTCTCAACTCTGGGTCGGTGAATATTTTTTTAAATGAAATATCTTGACAACTGTGTTTTAATATCATTACCTTCCTTGGTAATCCTATGTATTTTATTTTTTGGATGTAAAAACATTGTCTGAGAAGGAGTCTGTTGGCTACACGAGCCTGCCAAAGGGGTCTACAACATAAAAAAAAGTTAAGAGCCCCTTATTTAAAATTGGATTTTCTTGCAGCTGGCTAAAAGTTCTCATTTGAAATTAAAATTGCACATAAGGTCATTATTACCTACTTAGGGGGATGCTCAGAGTCTTGGGATGGTTTTGATTTGGTAGAACCAAGTCATATATTACATTAGCACTAGAAACCAGGAACTGCGTCTAACAAGTATTCCCAACCACTTCATTGTGGAGATTTGATATGATTCTGAGTATTTGGTGTACTTTCACTGGTTACTGGCTGTCTTAAACATCTGTATCTGGGCAATAAGGACATATTAATGTTGAAAGAAAAAACCCAACTGTTGTCTTAAATGTCCCACTACTTTCAAAACAATATTGCTTTGTTTAAAAATGAAAACCCAACCCCAACATTATGGTCCTTGGAATTTCTAAGATGCCCCAGTGTGATGCTTTGCATCCATGGATCTTCACATTCTGAATGAATCATCCACATAATCAAACTAGACTGGAGGCAAGATTGAGAGAGGGAGGACTCTGGGATAGTGGAACTTCTTAATGGGAAACTTCAAATTGCAATGCTCTAAGCAGGCATTCTGCCTGCCTTTAGAAAGCATTTACCTTTATTTTACATAGGAAAATATGAATTTTTCTCCTGTTTTCTTTATTGCTATCACTCCTACTTGTGAAACAAATAGAGGTATTTTGAGTTGTTAGCATTGCAACTATGCATAGAGGTTGTAAATCATTTGGTGCTATATTCAGGGAAGGCGGGGTCTAAATTAATTTTAAAAGTTAATGTGGTTTGGGTCATAGAAAGTTTCTGATGCAGCTTCAAGGACTTGTTGAAAAGTGTAATAAGTCTACTTTAATCAAAGGAATTAATGGATGTGGATTATGTTTGCAAAGCACTTTTTGTACCATTATTTCCCCACTCTCTCTAGGATAAAATACCAATTCTTCAGCCTGGCATTGGAGTCTTGTACTATGTGGCTTCAATTTATCTTTCCTGGCTTTGATCATGTTATGCCTCTTCAAATATTGTCTGTTCCCTCCAATCTGGTCCTACTATATCTCAACCTTAGCATTCCATCTCCATCTGTGTGGCTTCACACCCACTGTCCTCCAGGACTTGAACATACCCCATCCCTTGCACCTCTACCTCTTAGAATCCTCAGCATTAAGACTCAGTTCCTTGAGGGATCTTCTTATCTGTCTCAGCTTAATCCAGTATCTGGCACATGGTGAGACCTTAAGAAATGTTGAGTGATTGATTAGCTGCCTTCAGAGCATAACCTGGGTGCCTCCTGGAAGCCATTGTTGATGGCCTCTCCACATATGATTGTACTCTAATTATTCCATAATTACCTTCAATTTACTTATCCACATACATGTTATATTATTTTAGCAAAATGTTACTGAAATTTCATCTTCTAGTCAACCTAGTCTAGTTATGCGCCTCTCCAAATTTAGCTGGGCTGTTCTTCTGACAACAGCCGTGTGATCTGACAGTAGGACCTGTCACAAATAGGGTTCTTCTTCTAGAAAAATCTTTAAGAATTCAAGGTCATTTCCAAGGTCTTAGAATGTTTTTGATGCAGCTTGTTGAAAAGTGGAATAATTTTAAAAGTGTTTTACTTTAATCAAAGGAGCTAATGGATGTGTATTATATATGCAAGGCATTTTGTAAGCCATTGGTTCCCCACTGCCTCTAAGATGAAATACCAATTCTTCAGCCTGACATTGGAGTTCTCCACTATGTGGCTTTAACTTATCTTTCCTGGCTTATTTCATATTACTCTTCTTCAAATACATCTGCTCCCACCAGTCTGGTCCTACTGTTTCTCAACCTCGGCATTTCATCTCCATCTCTGTGGCTTCACACCCACTGTCCCCCAGGACTTGAATTTGGGGATGTCAGCCTCTCAGCTTTCCTATTTCTGTGGCTCTTTTTATAACCAATGATACTTCCTCTAGTGGTCCCTTGTCTAATTGTAAATTCCAGGTTTGTTATAGGCGAACCATCACTGTGTTTACATACATAAGAAATACACATAAATTTTATACATATATACACACATGCATATTATATTCATAACAGCACTCACTAAAGCCTGTTCTACATATTACTTAACAGCTTTTCTCTTTTATATAATTAAAAAATGCATGTTTACAGAGTTACATTATTTTTAGCCTTGAATCTCTGAAAACAAAGGACAGATCTAAATGGCACTTTTACAAGAAGCCAGACTACATTAAGCTAAGGTTATGTAATGATTCTATAGCTCTGGTCTTTTGAATGCCATTGAAGATAAGGCTACCTTCTGCTTATACATCAGTGAGACTAATGTCAAGGTAGTACTGGGGTAACTGAGTCTCGGTATTCCCTACAATGCATACACTGTTTAGCAGTTTATGCCCTAAGTCTGTCTCATCTCTCTCTGACAGTGACATAATGTTTTGGGGGAGAATTTAGGGCAGCATGCATATAGATTTGGGAGTGGTGGTAGAAGTCATTAGTTTCTCTGTAGACTAAACAGCATCATTCATTTATTAATTTAACATTTATTAAGTGCCTACTGTGCATAGAACACCAACCTAGATGCTGAGAAAGAATCAAAATTTAAGTAAGACAGTGTCATTCACTGCCTTTAGAGGGCTTGCAATCTGGGACCAGGAAGAGAAGAGGAGAATGAAAATAAGGCCTAACATGGCTTGTTCTAATACAAAAGATGACATGATGAGAGCATTACCAGAGGTACAGAACAAAGTTCAAAGAGGAAAGGCCTTAAGCAAAGCAAGGAAGAGCAGATCAGGGAAAGATTCATAAGCTCTACACCCTGGTGTGGCTGAGAAGGTTTTCTTTGGATATTAATATTGGCATACATGTTAATTCAATTCAACGAGCTTTTATTGAGCCTTGCTGGGCGTTATGCTAGAAGAGGCACTGGGGATGCATAGACAAAAATAAAACTATTATTCTACTGTGGGGAGGGGATACAAATATGTACATATGCAAATGTAAATGAAGTAAATTCAAAGCAATTCAAGTGGGAGAACTAAGAGTTGAGGGGATCAGCAATGACCTTATCTAGGAGATGGCACCTAAGGTAAGCCTAGGGTTTTCCAGAAGTGGAAGGGAGGTGGGAGAGCATTTGAGTTTGTGTTTGGGGGGAATGAGGATAAAAACACACAGGCAGGAGCTAGAATGCTACGTACACCAAACAGCAAGCACGTCAGTTTGTCTAGATTGAAGAGTGCATGTTAGGAGGTAATGTGAAATCACTTCGAAAGGCTAGAATGAAGCCGGACTGTGAAACACAAATCCCTTCACGTGCATTGTTCCCTTTTATAGGAACAGTGTTGTCAAGAAATCTCTTTCTATTCCTCTGTAACTGTAACCTCCTTTCCCTCCCACCCTTTCCAGGAAACCTGCACTTGCACTCCTGAGCAACATCTGGAAAACTAGGAGGAGGGTTCATGGGCCCCTTACAACTTTAAGAAAATTGCCAATTGGATCTTGGATCATCTTAGGCTTTAATTGTTCATTTTCCATTCCCCCTCTCCTACTTTGATCATCAGGACTAAGAAGTGCTGATCTTGGTGTTTGGTGTGTTCTCTTTATCCCTACTATCCATTTTCCTCCTCAAGCTCTCTACCTCTCAGGAACGGATGAGCATGCCATAGACAGAAGGGAGTGTCATGGACCTCAGCAGTATCCTAGCATCAGAAGATCATAGGTTAAGAAACTAAGGAATCTTATTTTTCTTATCGGCACATTAAAATAAATTCAAAGGCAAAGTCGACAGACCTGTATGTGATTAGCACCAAGAAGAGTGGTCGTGGCATAGCAACTCTTCCAGGTCTTTCTGTAATGAGTCCCTTTTATATTGCTCCCTCCAGTTATTTTGGTTTTTTTTGGGGGGGGGAAGGGGTGAGGAGAAATCCTGTTTAATCACCATGGCCTGGATGCAGAAAGGAACTCGAGGATTGTATTCATTGTGGAAACATACTTGTGCTGTTTTCTCTAAAAATATGCTTTGCTCAGAAAAGAAGTATTAAGCTTCTTCCTTCCCCCCCTCCATTTACCCGTAAGGACAAAGGCAAAGATAAGTAATTGCCCTGTCCTGACTGTCTTTTAGGAGGGCTAGAATTGCATCTGAATGAAGACTGGAAAATAAGCCTAAGGTATTAGGTTATTCCAGAAAGACTGTTAATACCTGTTGGCTAAGTGCATTAAACTTCTTGGAAATGGTCACTTGTGTCTATTATTTTTAAAAAACACTTGCTGGGATGGTGATTTAAGCCAATTTTATAAGGACTTTAGACTTTTCATTTGATTTAGCCAAAATACTCTTTTTGAAACAAATAAACATTAAAATATAGATTATAATATTTCCAAGTGTCTGCCTGAAAGAAAAACATGTCAAGACAGAATTTAAACTGAAATTTTAACCATAATTCATTCTACTGTATTTCTAACAAGCAGTATCATATGTAATATTACATTTTACTTGAAGTGATCTAGATGAACTTGGTATAATAAAATAATAGGACTAAGTACATGAAAAGAGATCAGGGAGTAGTCAACTTTCTTGCTGTAATTCAAAATTCTTTGGGATTTTTTTAGGGGAGGAGAAAATCCATACCTGTTAGCTCATATTTATATAGTATGTTAACTTTTGCTAAGTTCTTTTCATTCATTACCTCATCTGATCCTCAAAACCTGGTGAAATAGCTCCTATTATTACATCCACCCATCTTACAGATAAGGAAACAAACTCGCAGCAGTTCAGTGATTTTGCTTAGGGACACACAATTATTATCTGTTGCTATTATTTAATAATTAACCAACTGACTATTATTTTATTTTAGGTAGCTGGGTGGTGTAGTGGCTGGAACACTGGACCTGGAATCAGGAATATCTGAGTTCAAATATGGCCTCACACACTTCTTAGCTGTGTGACTCTGAGCAAGTCATGTGGCCTTCAGTTTCCTCACCTGTGAAATGGCGAGAATAATAGCACTCTCCTCCCCAGGTTGTTGTTAGGAACACATGAGATCATTTTCGTGAAGCACCTTGCAAATCTTAATGTGCTAGATAAATGCTAATTATTAGGCAGGATTCAAACCCAAGGCTTTCTGACACTAGCACTCTCTTCAGTATACTCGATGGCATCATGACAAAGTAGAAGTCATCTGAGAAGGGGCATGTACCACCCCCATTCCTCTAAGGCAGTGGTTCTCAACCTGTGGGTTATGTTCAATTTGTAACAATGAAAATACATCCTACGTATCAGATATTTACATTACAATTTATAGCAGTAGCAAAATTACAGTTATGAAGTAGTAACAAAAATAATTTTATGGTTGGGGGTCACCACAAAATGAGGAACTGTATTAAAGGGTCGCAGCATTAGGAATGTTGAGAACCACTGCTCTAAGGGGTACGGTGGGTTGTTGACACAGATTCAGAGGTGATGCTCCACTGCAGATCTCTCCTCCTGTGTAGTGATTCCTGATCCCATTTTTAAAAAACACAACTTTATAATCTACTTTTTGTACTTTGTGACTTTGAGTCCATTGAATATCTGGTGATCTTTAGCAGCATAAAGCCATTTAATTACTTCCTCCCAAAAGGGACAATATCTTGGAAGATAATACCTTACTTAGTGCTAGGCTGAGTAAAGAGAGGATCTTACTTTAAATTATGGTGAGAGAGAAAAGCTCAAGGAAAGCTGATTTCTACTCTCAAATTTGCTCCTCCTCTTCCTCTTCCTCCTCATTGTTATCATTACTTTTAACCTTTTGAGTCAGTGAGAAATTGCCCAAATCATAGGATTTAGAGCCAAGAGTATCTCAGATTCAACTCCTTTCTTATAAATCCGAGGAAACTAAAGCCCACAGGGATGACAATGGTCTCACGAGTAACAGCAAGTATCAGAGATGAGATTGAACGTGGAACCCCTGTTTCTAAAGCCAGGCTTCTTACCCTGCTTCAGCCATGTTATCCCTTCCTGGAAACAGGTGGATCTCTACTCCAGCTTCTAATTACCTCTCTCTCTTCTTCTGCCAGTCAACGTGGGGAAAGTTTGGAGACCTTCAGAGTCATGATGGTTTCTGGGCCCAGGAAGCTATGCTTAAAGGTTTTAAAGAAAGCAAAGCAAGCTACTTCCTGACTTCTCAGTGCCCTCACTGCTAAAAAGTTGAACCAAGTACTTTTAACCATATTCCATATTGTTACTGTTAATTTTTTTTTGGGGGGGGGGAGGGATATTAGCTATAGTAACCAATTGGCTTAGATATTCTGGAGACATTGCTCATTTCAAATTTCTTCCTTTTCTCTCTACTATAAATCATTAAATATGGCTACTGTATATCAACATCTTTGAAGGATTGAAGAAAGAGAATGAACAAAGATAAGCTATGAATGGTTTATGTATCCATATGCTTAAAGGCATTTGAGCATGACCCAAGGGACCAAGCTCGTAGTCAGGAAGACTTGGTTTGAATTCAGTTCAGTTAATGCACCATTCATTTATTATGTACCCACCATGTGCAATGTGCTCTGCTTGGTGCTACAGATGCTGCCCTCAAGAGATTTACACTCTACTTGGGTGAAATAATATGTATACAGAGAAGCAAATGCAGTCTATACATAAAATAATTGCAAGGTATTTGGGGGGTACTAACAGATGGGGAATCGAAATAAGGAAAAGTCTCTTCTTAGAAGTGGGGTTCGAGCTGACTCTTGAAGGGAGGTAGGCTCTCTAAGACTTGGAGAAGAGAAGGGAGGCCATTTCAGTCATGTGGATCAGAGCGTGCAAGGCCTGGAAGTGAGAGATGAAACCTTGTGTAAGCAGAACATGAAGTAAGCTAGCTTGGCTGTAATGAAGAGTACATGAGAGGGAGTACTATGAAATCATTCTGAAAAGATAGACTGGGCCCAAATTGTGAAGGGTTTGAAAGTCTAGACAGAGTCATAAGTATTTTATCTGAGAGACAATGGGGAACCACCAAGGCATCTCTGAGGCACAGGCTATCCTCTAAGACAGTAAGTTTTAGACAGGTTGTGAATCTGAGTTCCTTCACTCATGAATGTGCTCGGTATATTAATGTATTTCTGAATGCTTGAGGCTAGATGAGATCACCTTTCCCTTCTCTCCAATTCTAGGATTCTGATGGTAGACAGGGCCATACTCTGAAGCCCTCTGAGTCAAAGCACTTGTCATCCTTGTCCACCTAAGGGAATTTTGCCTTTACCTACTTTTTATTATTCAGGCCCCTCCTGACACCTTGCCTTCTCCAGGGGTGGGGAACCTGGGGCCATGAGGCTACATGTGGCCCTCAAGGTCCTCAAGTGCAGCCCTTTGACTGAATCCAAACTTCATAGAACAAACTCCCTTAATAAAAGGATTTGTTTTGTAAAATTTAGACTCAGTTAAAAAGCCACACCCAAGAATCTAGAAGGTTACATGTGGCCTAGAAACCACAGGCTCCCCACCCCTGTCAGCTAAGCCATTCTAATTGCAAAACATGAGGGAAATAGAAGAGAGGAGCAACATCTTTCCTGTTTCCTGTCTCCCAGGTGCTAGCAACAATTGGAAACAAGACATAGTGACACAAGTTTGTTATCCTCTGTGGGAAGAAAGGACTTTGTAAACCTTAAAGTGCCATATATTTCTGAAGTTTAAAAAAAAAACAAACCTTATGACAAGAGTAGATCCAGCATGACCATTCTGACCCTGGTGGTCTGTGTACAACACTCATGAGACAAAAAGTTAGAGTCTGAGAGAAAACTCAACACTCCCTTATTATTAATGTGTCTTTTCCCAGTTAGTTAGTATCTCCCTTGCCATAAGATTTAACATTCTGGAAGGTTTTCTAGTGACCATAGTTATTTATGTATAATGGACACTCACTATTTGCCAGGCATTATAGTAGATATACCTGGGAATCCAAGTAAAGTGTCATTTGTCCTAAGTTCTGGGTGCCAGGAAGGACATTGAGGGCTTCTGGGAGTCAAGATGGTGGAACAAGCGGTAAATCATGGTAACTCTCCCATATTCACCTCCAAACAACCATAAAATAGCACCCCCAAACAAATCCTGGAACAGAAGAACCAGCAAAAAGACTGTATGAAACCATCTTTGAGTCTAAGAAACTTGGAAGATTGACAAGAAAGATCTGTCTCACACAGGTAAAAGGGAGGATAGTCCAGGACAGGAAGCATCTCAGCAAGCCAGTAGCAAGCCCCACCTCAGCAAAGCAGTGGGAGATCCTGAGCACTGGTGTGGTAGAGCAGGTAAATGCCAACGACAGGACCCCCATGCCTGAGCATTGCCAGGGGACTGGGTAGACTCTAGCTCTGAGAACTGTCACATGCTTCAGTGTAGCCCCTGGTAAACAGGAACCTCCAATGGCTAGACCTCCATGTGCTTCACTTTAGTCCCAGGTAAACAGTCAACCTCCAGAAGACAGACCGCCCCATACTTCAGTGTGGCCCTGGGAAATGAGGAAAGACTCAACTGGCCTCGGCACATGCCAGGAACCAGCACTAGGACCCTGGCTTGGTACCAGGTAAACTGCCAGACCCCTATGGCCTCCCACCCTAGTCCCTCAGTGCAGCATAAGATATGAGGGTCCCCAGTGGGCTTCAAGGCAACACCAGCATAGCACCAGATAAACTGCCAGGGCCTGTAGTCCCTGGCACAAGAATCCCAAGATGGTGCTCCTTCCATCCCAGGAGCAGAGATCAAATATAAAAGAAAGAAAAAAGTCCCAAAAGGGTGAACAAAAAACAACAAAAAAGGAATCTGGTTATATAAAATTATTATGGTGATAGGGAAGATCAAGACACAAACTCAAAAGAGGACAATGATGTCAAAATGTCTACAGGAAAAACCCAAAAGAAAAATGGGAAGTTGTCTCAAGTCCAGAATGAACTCATGGAAGAACTGAATGGGAGCTTAACAGTCATAAGAAGAAAAATTGGGTAAAGAAATGAGAGTGATATAAGAGAATTATGAAAAAAAAAGTTAACAGCATGGAAAAAGAAAACAATTGCTTAAAAAGTAGAATTGGCCAAATGGAAAAGGAGATTAAAAAATCCACTGAGGAAAACAACTCCTTGAAAAGTACAGTTGGTCAAATAGAAAAGAAAGTACCAAAACTAATTGAGGAAAACAATTTAAAAGTAAGACTTGGGCAAGTGGAAACCGATGACTCTGTGAGACATCAAGAAACGATCAAACAAATTCAAAAGAATGGAAAAAATAGAAGAAAATGTAAAATACCTCATGGGAAAAATAACAGACCTGGAAAATAGATCCAGGAGAGACAATATCAGAATCATTGGAGTACCTGAAAGCCACAATCAAAAAAGGACCTGAGCAACATCTTTCAGGAAATTATCAAGGAAAACTTTCCTGATATCCGGGGACCAGAGGGCAAAATGGGTATTGAAAGAATCCATTGATCATATCAGGAAAGACATCTCAAGATAAAAACTCCAAGGAACATTATAGTCAAATTTCAGAACTATTAGGTTAAGGAAAAAATACTGCATTGCAAGTGGCCAAAAAGAAACAATTCAAATATCTGAAAGTCACAAGCAGGATTACACACAACTAAACAGCTAAAACATTAAGGGATGATAGTTTTGTTTGTTTGTTTGTTTTGGAACATGGTGTTCCAGAAGGCAAAGGATTTATGGTTACAACTAAGAATCACCTACCACAGAAATTAAGCATGAAACGTGGGGAGGGGGCAGCTATTCAATGAAATAAAAGGGTTTTTGTTTTCAAAATTAAACTAAAAATTTGACTCAAGAGAAGCATAAACAGATGGAAAGGGGAGAGAAAATATAAGGGATTCAATAGAGCTAAACCATTTACATTCCTACATGGGAAGATAATATTTGTAATTCTTAAAAATTGTATCACTAATAGTATAGCTAGAAGGAATATACATATACAGAAGGTATGGGTATAAGGTGAATTGGAGGGAATGACATAAAAAAATAATTAAGGGATAATAAAGTGGAGTACAGAGGGTGCAAAGGGAAGGGAGAGGTAGAATGGGGTAAATTGTTTCTCATATAGAGGCAGAAAGGACGTATTACAGTGGAGGAAAAGATTGGAGGGTGAGCAATGAGCATCACTTGAGCTTTACTCTCATCAGTATTTTCTCAAAGAGGGAACAACCAGTTGAAGATAGGCATCTGTCTTCCCTGACAGGGAAGTAGGAGAGAAGGAGATTACGTGAAGTGGGGAGGAACAGACAGGAGGGAGGAGAGGTGGTAGATACAAGCAAAACACTGCTGAGGAGGGAGAGGGTAAAGGGGGAGAAAGAGAACAAATAGCAGGAAGAATAGGATGGAGGGAAATATACAGGTGGTAATCATAACTGGCAATGTGAATGGAATGAACTGTCCCATAAGGCTGAAGGGAATAGCAGAATGAATTAAAAACTAGAAGCCTACAATTTGTTGTTTACAAGAAACACTTGAAGCAGAGAGGCATACTAAGAGTAAAGATGAGGGGCTGGAGCAGAATCTGTTGTGCTTCAGCTGAAGTAAGAAAGGCAAGGGTAGCAATCCTGATCTCAGACAAAGTAAAAGCAAAAATAGACCTTACAAAGAGATAAGGAAGGAAACTACATCCTACTAAAAGTTACCACAGACAATGAAGTAATTAATGTCAATACTAAACATATATGCACCAAGTAGCATAGCATCCAAATTCTTTTCTTTCTCCTTTCTCCTTTTCCCTCATCACTAGAGTTTTGCTTTTGATCACTACCTTCCTCAATCTTCCTTCCCTTATTTTACTACTGCTTCTCTCCCTGTTGTCCCTCCCTCCCTTTTATTTCCCGTTTTCCCTCCAACTGCCTATAGGGCAAGTCAGATTTCTATGCCAAACTAAGTATGTTATTCCCTCCTTGAACCAAATTCAATGAGAGTAAAGTTCAAACGATGCTCTTCTCCCTCCCTTCTTTCCCGAGGTAGAAGACTGATATACCTTGTCTTTCTGCTGTCTCCATTATTCCAGGCTTTTTCCTGGGGCAATATTCCCTAGGTTTTGCAAGGCCATTAAGGGAGGGTAAGAACAACTTACTGCTTACTCCACCATCTTGGTTCCCAGAAGTTGAAATTTTAACATCCAAATTCTTAAAGGAGAATTTAAGTCAGTTTTAGGCATTATGATTAAATAATTTTGATTATATTAAGATCAAAAGCTTTTGTACAAACAAAACCAATGCAACCAAGATGAGAAGGAAAGCAGAAAGCTGGGAAACAATCTTTACAGCAAGTTTTTCTGATAAAGGCCTCATTTCTCAAATACATAGAGAACTGAGTCAAATTTGGAAGAATACAACTGATTCCCCAATTTTTAAATGGTCAAAGGATATGAACAGGCAGTTTTCAGATAAAGAAATCAAAGTTATCTACAGGCATATGAAGAAGTGCTCTAAATCACTTTTGATCAGAGAAATGCAAATTAAAACAACTCTGAGGTACCACCTCTCATCTATCAGATTGCTTAATGTGATAAAAAAGGAAAATGATAAATGTTAAAGAGGATGTGGGAAAATAGAGACACTAATGTACTGTTGATGGAGTTGTGAACTGATCCATCCATTCTGGAGATCAGTTTGGAACTATGCCCAAAGGGCAACCAAACTGTGCATAACATACTGTGCATACTGACCCAGCAATACCACTACTAGGACTGTATTTCAAAGAGATCATTAAAAAGGGGAAAGGGCTTACATGTGCAAAAATATTTATAGCAGCCCTTTTGGTAGAAGCAAAATATTGGAAATTGAGGGGATGCCTATCAATTGGGGAATGGCTGAACAAACTGTGGTATATGAGTTTAATGGAGTACTATTGTTCAATAAGAAATGATGAATAGGCAGATTTCAGAAAAAACCTGGAAAGTCTTGTATAAACTGATGCAAAGCAAAAAGAACAGAATCAGGAAAACATTATACACAGAATCGGCAACATTTTATGATGATCAGCTACAAATGCCTCAGCTCTTCTCAGCAACACAAACTAAGGGAAATCTTATCTCCCGCCAAGAACTGATGGATTCTGAAGGCAGATCAAAGCATGGATTTTTTTCCACTTAGTTTATTCTTTTTCATGTTTTCTTTTCCTTTTGATCTGTTTCTTCTTTCACAACTGTAACTAATACAGAAATATGTTTTACATGATAGCACATATATATCAAATTACCTACCATTTTCAGAAGAAAAGAGGGTAGGGAGGGAAAGAGAAAAAATTGGAACTCAAAATTTTATAAAAATTAATTGTCCTGATGTAACTGGGGGAAAATACCATTTAAAAAAAGAAATGACACTAATACTATTGACAACGTTTATATAAAAATTTACATATATTAGTTCATTTGATCCCACAACATTCCTATGAGATAGGCACTTAAAACATTCTTATCATTCCTGATACAAAGGTGAGAAAACTAGGCTCAAGGAGTAAATGTCTTGATGGTCACACAACTGAGAAGTGTCTGAAGCAGGATTCAAATTCAATTGTTTCTGAACTCTGTCTTCTCTATTTGTGTGTCCAACACTTAGTATAGTGTTTTGTATATAGTGAGTACTTAATAAATGCTTCATTTATATTCATTCTTTCCACTGTACCATATACTACCTCTAAGCTCACTTTATTTTTTCTTTCTTTGTTTCTTTCTTCCTCCCTTTCTCCCTTCCCTTCTTCTTCCTTCCTTCCTTCCTGTTCTCCCTTCCCTCCCTCCTCTCCCTCTCCTCTCTTCCTCCCTCCCTTCCTTCCTTCCTTCCTTCCTTTCTTCCTTTCTTCCTTCCTTCTTTCCTTCTTTCCTTCTTTCCTTCCTTCTTCCCTTTTTTCTTTGTCTCTCTGTGCTCTCATTGGTATAGGGAAGTTCCAGTAAGAAACCTCTTCCAAAGCAGATAAATTACCATTTCTTTTTGCAATTTATGTTCTTAAAGAGTTGCCCAGTACAGTTAAATTTTAAACGACTTACCCATGGTCATACAACCAATATACAGTCAAAGATATAACTTGAACTCAGGTCTTTGGGAGTGAAGTCAGCTCTTTATCCACTGTAAAATACTGCCCAGCTACATTCTTTTTCTCTGTGAAAAAGAAAAAAAGTCATACTGTCACTGCCGATTGTTATAGGGAAAGTATTTTATAAATGCCACATATTATTACTATTATTTTATCATCATCATTATTCAAATTATTGCAATTTACATTATGTCAATCAATTCTATTATGTTTCTTAGCAATGTGTTCTCTAATTCTCTGAAATAACCAGTTTTCTGACCTTTCTTCCCTTATCTGTTTTTGATTGGTTTTTGCTTTGGAAAAATCTTCTTTGCTTTTGAACATTTGAAAAAAAATCTTTTTTTTAGTAAAGACTGATAAAAAAATGTTCTATATTTGCCCCATTTTTGAGTTATGCTTATTTTAATGTCTTACCTTGATTATTAGTGATCTTGCTTTCTTTCAAGTACCTCTTGTTTCTCAAAAGCTTTTCTTCTTTTCTCTTTAAGCCTTTGTTCCATTTTGTTGGCTGGCCTTTCCCTGTAATCTTTGAATGATGTGGGTTTTTTTTTTTTTAGGTTCCCTTCCTATTTTGCCAGTTAAGAGTATGGATTTTTTTCTACCTAAAGGTGGCCAAGCAATACCTTACCTTTTGCCTTCATTCATACTGAATGAATGAGTGAATGAGTAGACTTTTATGAAACTACATCAAGCATTTTTTTTTAATGCTTTGCTATTCCTCCCTCCCTACTCCACCTTTTTCCAATGTGTGTTTCAGTCATGAATGTTCCAGTAGAATGTAAGTTCCTTGATGGCAGAAATTATATATTATTGCCTTTGTGTCTTTGGGATAGTAGCATTGTGCATAAAACATGCTTAACAAATGTTTGTTGAATCAGATTGAACTTTCCAAGGATTCCACGGGGATAATGCATTCCTTTGACAAAGAAGCTTCACCTGCAGAATTATGACACAATTCCATCTTTGGCTGTTAGAGTATTATTCATTGGCATTCCTCATATATGTTTGTGGGCACCTCATACATAATAGGTTATTCAATGGATGCTTGTTTGATATTAAAGCATATGCCATCCACCACCAGCTTGTAAGACCTCAAGCAATCCACAGTGCTTCTCTGTGCCTCAGTTGGTTAAAATAGCAATAATCAGGAAAATGTTTTGAAATTTTAAAATTGTATCTATACCAATGTGAGGTGATAGCATCACCACTGAATTAATTTGAGGAAGAAATGGCATGATGGATGGGGCAGTTGGTTGGTAAAAATACATTTTAGGGTACAGCAGAAACAGTTATTTCATAAAATGGCCTCTTATTTGCCAATTCTTGTTGGTAGGCATCCTTTTAATGTTTTTCCCCTAACCTCCTGAGAGATTTGTGATGGAATTAGCTATGTAAATTGAAATATGAATAAAGAAATATGCTACAAGCCTGTATTTTATATTTATAACCTTTATATTGTACTAAAGTCAGGAAATGTCACTGAATTAAAATCAGTAAATGTAAAAGTGAAGGTTTCCATAGCAACGTTAACTAACCCATATTGTAGATCGTATGCAATGTATATCAAGGTTTATATTTAACAGCCAGTTAATATGGAAAAATCCTATAAAGAGCAGGTGTCATATAGATAAGTTAGGGGGACCTTAAAACTATTTAAATTCTAAACTTCATGATCCCCCTTTTACAATTATCTCATATTCTTCACATTTTCAAAAATATTGAAAAGTAAAATTGGATATCAATCAGTAAGTATTTATTGTGATTACTTTGTACCAGCTACTATGCTAAGCACTGGGGAGGTAAAGCAAATTAGGAATAGTCTCTGTCCTCAAAAAGCTTACAACCCAATGAGTGCATCAGGCCATCTTTGCATTTAATATAGAAAAAATTTTTGCATAAATTGTCAATCAAATCTGCAGGCATTTTGTGAGAATAGACAATGGATGCTTAATGTTTGTGAAATGTTTGGATTTGCTTAAATAGAACCTGGAGCTTTTTTTTTCTCATGTAGGGCTTTCATTGAGCACTGCTGGATTGGATCACATGTTGTTCAGGTCCATTTTCTTGTAAAAGCAAGTTTAAATCTTTGGGCAATGCCCCCTTCCTCCCTACTGCTTCTTATCAAGTTAAGTGAACTCCTTCAAATTTTCAACCTGCCTTAGAGGTCCAAATGCAATTCCTTATATAACAAGGAATGCCTATATGGGACTTCTCCGGGCCCATTTCATTGTTCTCTATAATAAAGTAGGGACCTAAGTTATGGCCCAGGATTCCTTTAAATGTCTTCTCCTATTCCAACTACAGAGATGAGGTTGTACAGTATTATGCGCACAATACCTTCCTTATGTGTGTGTGTGTGTGTGTGTGTGTGTGTGTGCTTTATATTCCATTACCAATTTGTAAAGAACTATAATGACAAAGCATGGATTATTCACTTTAAAATGTAATTGAATTTTCAAAAAATCAAGAGCAAAAGAAATCTGACATTTTAAGATTTAAAAAAGCATCCTATGAGTTTTCTTTAATGTAAATAACCAAGGAAGAGTTGAACAGATAGATTTGTAATACTTTCTGAGAGGCAATAGGATATCATGGATATTAGGCCTCTGTTGAATTCAGGTAGATCTGAGTTCCAGGCTTGCCTCTGAATTATACCAGTTTGGTCTAGGAAATCCTTTAAGGACATAATTTACAGAGATGTTTATTGAACTCTGTGGATGGAGCTTCCACACTGGGAGTTCCTGACACTGATGAAGTTACAGATGTGGAGACTAAATAAATAAGTGGAATCCCATGATTCTAAATACAATGCCATTTTTATTTTAACACAATTTCTTCCCCATAGTGTTCGCTCCATAAAAATTTACTAAAATGAACTGAAATAATTTTCTACACTTTAAATTTTGCAAAGGATTTTATGTACATTATCTTTCTTGATCCTCACAAGAACCGTTGCAAGGTAAGTGCTATTGTTATCCCCATTTCATAGATGAGAAAAACGGAGGTTCCTACAAGTCAAGTTACTTGCCCAAGATTGTACAACTAGTGAATACCTCAAGTAGCATTTGAACCTAGATCTCCTCACTTTAAATCCAGTATTTTATCTGTCATGTTGCCTCTCTGATCACCTTACCATCCTCATAACCCTCTTCTAGAAGGTTTTTTACTGTCTCCATGCCCTTCTTAAAAATGTAGAACCCAGAGTGGAACCCAGTTCCAGATTGCGATCTGATTACCTTATAAGAATACTTTTATATTGGGAGATATGGTGAAAGCATGTCTATATAAACATAACTGTAAATACTGTTGTTTATTATAGACATGACAGAAAACTTTTTTAACTCCAGCCACATGAAATTGAAAAAAAAATGCAAACAATGAATATTTCTTTTTGCATTTCTTTTCTAAGAACTTGAAATTTCTTCCTTTTGTATAAAATCTTTTGAGAGAGATTATTAATATTATCCTCATTGACTAATAACGAAAGACTGAATGAATTTCCCCAAGGATGTTAGATAGTCAATTGGAGAGGTATCATGAGAGGAAAACAAAATCTTTTTTTCTGTGATTAACACAGTATGCCTCATTCCGTATTAGAAACATCCATTCAGGTCTCCACCTGTGTGTATGGTCTCCTGCCTAATTGCAGAGTTCTCAGAGTGTCATGTTTATTTTCACATGGCTCTTTGTTAACCTGGCAAATACTTGATGTTGAATCTTGAAGAAATGCTTTGCAATCCTGGAGTTCGCATTGTTGCCAGCCTTTAGGCAATTCGGTGTCTTGCTTTTCTTAGGAAGCCCCTTAAGCTCATTTAAGTATTTCGTGATGTTTACAACTGTTTTCAGAGCAATGGGTAGGCGGTGTTTTCACCTGCATTGTTGTTATTGGCTTGTATTCCTGCTTTTGTGTGACCGCCTACTCACATGTCAACATTGTGTCATTGTCAGTAGGAACAAATAAAACCTACAAAAAGAAAAAAGAAAAAAGAAAGAAAAGAGATTTTAAATAACTATTTGAAGAAGAAATTGGAAGCATGGCTATAAAAAAGGTAAACAGATCTGGGGAAAACAAAGCAATAGATACAAAATGCTGTACATAAAACTCAAGAAAGAAGATAGTGCCTTAAAAAATAGATACCTAAAAATCAAAAAACAAAACCAGGTTGTTCTGCATTAGTTTTCAGAAAAAATTGGGCTAACTCGAATTCTCATGTCGGAAAGCAAAGCATGTTTGATGCTGCGTGCCTAACCTAAGAGACAAAAACATATTTATAAAAACGGATCCAAATATCTTCTTTGTCAGATGCCCAGCAATCCTAGCAAGTTTTTAGTATGATGCTGTATGCCCTGGGACAACCTACTCTCCCTGGGTTCCAGTGCTGTTCTGTGGTGGAACTGTGCATTGGCATTTTAAAATCAACACAGAAATCCCATGGCTCCAGATAGAGTGTTGCTTATCCTTTATTCAAACAAGCGTCACACCTCGGTTGTAGCTGTAGCTTAATTCAATTCAGTAATCATTTATTAAGTGCCTATCACAGGCAAAGCCTGTGTGCTGGGTGCCAGGGATACAAAGATTAAAAATAATACACTCACCACCCTCAATGAACCCCTAATCTAGTTGCAGGGGTGAGAAGATAATATCAGTGCACAAACAAATATGATTAAAGGTTGTATATATGAGGCTGAAGGAGATGCCTACACAAAATGCTGTCTGAAATTTCAGAAGAGAGCGACCATTTGGCTCAGGACATACCCTAGATCAGGCGGGGTTAACAGTATCTGAGTTAGGAATGATTGATACTTTCTATCAATATAGTAGCTGAGAGTATAATGCAGAAGCAATCTATAGTAACCTGAACAATGAATACATTAAATTTAGGAAACCACAGTGTACCTAAATACAATCTTACAAATAACTGCTGTAGACAAAAGGATAAAATGGTAGAACTATTAGTAGAAATAATGTTGGGTAGTGGAAATAGCCCTGTGCTTTTCCCTACTTGGGAGTAGCAAACAGGGTTCTGACTCTCCTTTTCCCATCCTTTATCGCTAAACTTCAGGCTATGTTTGTGACAAGTCACATGAACTCTGTGCCTCAGAAAGTTGCTCATCCTGTAAAACAGGTATTAGTAAAGGGGCGGGACTGGACAAACTTTGGAGAAACCTTTAATTTATAACATCTGTGTATATTGAACTTACGAAATGTGGACTTTGTTCTTTTTTTTTTTTTTTTAACTTTTTACCCATAAATCTTAATGGCCAGTTATAACTTAGGGTAAACAAGTGGTAAAGATACACACACACACATACATACATACATATATACATATGCATACATATGTACATACACATACATATGTATATATGCATATATATGTATGCATGCATCTATATACCTATATATACACACACACATATATAATTTGCCTGAATGTTGAGACTAGATTGATTTCATTTGTTTGTTTTTAAGGAAGAAGAGAAAAAATTTTCATTCTAATCTATAAGGTTGTTTTTACAGTCAGAAAACATTCACTGGATAGAAAAATCGTTATTTGTTAGAAACCTACAGGAATATTACTTTTTGGGAATTTGACTTAGAGAGACAACCATAAGTCTGCAGGCAACATACATGTGTTTTCTGGAAGTGTACCTGTAGTAGTTGAGCTCTTGACTAAACTACTCTTGAGTCTCAATGAATCAAGAATTTCATGAATAGAATTATTTTGTAAATTATTATTACTACTTTGCACAAAAAGAATTCTAGTGTCTTCAGGCTAATGGAGTCTATGGAAATCCCAATGCTAACCTCTATCTACAGTCAAAGGAGAAGGAATAGTCAACTATTGCAGTATCTTTGCCAACAGTGTGATGATTACATATCTGCGGGTTGATATTTCTACTTAATTTATCTTTTATTACCTAGATTGGATTCCAGCAATCAGATAGACAGATGTGAATCTTACTTTTAAATACCTTTATTGCCTAAGAGATAACCAACCTGCTTGGATTTAATCTTTAGTTCCAACCTATACATTTTACCAGAGCTTCACTCTTCTTGTATAAAAAATGGAAGTTGGGTGAAGAACTAAGTCTATCTTGGATGTGCAAATGTAGCCTTAGAGAGTGAGACTTCAAGGGAAGTCTCATCCACACATCTGAGAGCAGAATTAGACCTTGATGTGGTGAGTGTTTGACCTTCCCCTAAGTATTCACTATTGTTCCCAGAATAAAGAGTTTGCTCTAGAGTTTAAAAAGGAGCATCAGTCCAATGTGTGCAGTGGAGTACAGACCCAGGTAGGAAAAGTGGTCTAGCCACTGAAGCTTGAATGAGAACTCAGTGTCTCCATTTGGAATTCTCCAAATTTTGACATTCCTGTGAATGTTAAACAATTACTTAGGATCATATGGATTGGAGCTCAGTGGGGCATTAGAGATGCTGTGTTATTCAACTCATTTTACAGATAAGGAAAATGAAGCCTGGACAAAGATGTGACTCAAGAATGGTTAACACTGATATTAAGGAGGAGAGTCAGGAATGAAGTCAGGGCTGTTGTCTCCAAAGTCAAGAGTATATAATTTACTATACCGTGTTGCTTCCTTGAGTTACAGTAAGTCATACGTGTTGAAGAAAGGGACTTCAAAGCAAGAAGAGGTAACATGAGTTGGTCCTGTTTCAGAGCAGACCAGACTGGTTGTCAGTGGGTAGTTCTCCAGTAACCTAAGCTGGCTATTAATTTATTTTAAAACAAATCAAAACAGCCCTTTGTTATTTTCCTCTGTCCTTGTTTCTTCAAACCAGTGCCCTCTAGGACTATTGATGCAGGATGCCTAGTGATAGTTCTGTGATGGATAACTCTTGCTTAGATGGCGTAACCTCTCTGCATCCTCTTCCCTTTCCTCGTTCCTTTTCCTTTTCCTGGTGGCCAAACCAAGAGGGTCTTGGCATCTTTTGTAAACCTTGCACAAATAACCTGAAATTTGTATAGAAAAAGCGTGGGAGAACTGTGAACATGTTCCTGTTTCTTTTATCATTTGATTTAATAATTTCAGTGTCCTTTTTATTCCCGTGGGAAGCCAAAAGGGTTTAACTCCTATCTACAAGCAATAGAAACAGCAGATAGAATGGTGTTGGAAGAATTCAGACACGACCATTGTAGAATTATATTTGAAGGGCTTGAAATATGACTGTTTCTATAGTTACATTGGCAGAAGATTTGTATTCCTCTGTCAAAATCATTAGGAAAAATTAATGATCAAAAATGGCATATTATTCAAAAGATTCAACAAGAAGAACAAGAAGAAAAAGAATGATTTTGAGACAATTGTGTCTATCACATGTCTAGATATAGAGCCCATAGAGATAAGCCATTATTTCAGGATCACCACACTGCAGATAGGACTTGCATTCAAGCAGATGGTAGATGATATTTTACTAGTGATGTCATAGCGGCAATTTGCAGAGGGTTGGAATAGATGACTGCTAGGATTCCAGTCAACTTTAGGATTTCACAATTTGGTGGTTCATTCATAGTTGTAGAATCATAGATTTACAGTTGGAAAGGATCTTGGAGATGTTTAGTCTGATGACCTCATTGGAAAAATGGAAACATTTAGTCCTAGTAATGTTAACTGGTTTGTACAAGGTCATGTTGGTAGTAGATAGTAGAGGTGAGATTCAAATTTAATTCCCCTGGCTCTAAATCTAGGATTCTCTTGAGGCAGCTGGGTGGCTCAGTGGGTAGAGTGATGAGGCTGAAATCAGCAAAATTTGAGTTGAAATCCAGCCTCAGATACTTACTAGCCATATGACTCTGGGTAAGTCACTTGACCTCTATTTGCCTAACTATAAAATTGAGGTAACAAAGGCACTTATCTTTTAGATTAGTTGTTGTAAGGAATAAATGAGATATGTACAGTGCTGTCTTAGGACAATGCCTTGCATATGGTAGGTGCTGTATAAATACTCACTCCTTCTCCCTCTATTTTCTTCTACATCCAGTAGGTTTTGGTTTTGGTGTTAGCAAAATCGGAAGTGATATAAGGAAAGGGTTAGGTTGAGATTGAAAATCTGAAATCTCTAAAATTTCTTTCCAGCTGTTTTAACTTTTTGCATGAGTCTTGACCTGAGTATGTCCATTTTAAAAATAGGAATAATGAGATAATTTGAAGTTTGATATCAGTAGGAAAGCAATCTTTCAATGGTTTCTTTTTTTAAATTTTATTTTATTTTTTGCTTTTTGGAAGGGGTAAAGCAGAGCAATTGGGGTTAAGTGACTTGCCCAAGGTCACGTGGCTAGTAAGTGTTCACTGTCTGAGGCCAAATTTGAACTCAGGTCCTCCTTACTGCAGGGCCAGTGCTCTATTCACTGTGCCACCTAGCCTCCCCTTTCAATGGTTTCTTAATAATTATGTGCGCGTGTGCACGCACACATACACACACACACTTTTTAAAAATTTCTCTGATGAGGTCTGTGGCACATCCCCACAACCCTAAATATGGAGACACCTATGAGGAAGATGATACGTGATTACTTTGGGGAGAGTGGAAATTGCATGGACATTCAGCATTAGCCTACCAGGCAGTTAGGATTGGCCTTTAGGAATCTATTTAAATTAGGGATACGAGTTTGCAATTTCACTGTGTTGTTATTTTAATAGTCACCTTCCAACCAGTAAAGTAAGCTTTTTTCTAGAGTTGTGATGGATGTTACTACCTACTTTTCTACTTAAAATCAAGAAGACGTTTTAGGTAGACAGATCCATATTATTTGTTTTGCACTTCATATTCCAGAGTGCTTTGTGGTTACTGAGCATTTTCAATACATTATCTCATTTAAGCTTTACAATACTAAGTCAGGAACTATTTTTTCTCTTTTCTAGTGAGGAAACTGAAGCTGAGAGATTATGACTCAGGGAGAATAACGTTTTAGAGCCAGGAAGGATCTTAGAGATCATTCATGCCCAGGGCAAATGGAAAACAGACCTGATCTTCTGTCTCCAAATTTAGTCATCTTCCCATTATTGTGTTTCCTTTTGTGGGGTGTGTGTAGAAAGGCAACAGGATCCAAACCTTAAAGGTGAATTGTGTCAATTCATTGTTTGAGGACTGTAACCCTGTTTCTAAGATTTGTAGTTTGACTCTATGTTAAATTCCACATTCAGTTCAATAGATACCTTTCAAGAACCTGTTATATGCAAGGTATTCTGTTAAACATTGGGAAAATAGAAACAAAAAATAAAACAATCCTGGTTCTCAAAGAGATAATATTTTATTGGGGAATACACAGTTTATAGATTGGTGTTGCAGTGAGTATAGTGTTGGACTTGGAATCCAAAAGATCTGAGTTTAGATCCTGCATCAGATACTGTGTGACATGGCTTAGTCCCTGAAATACTCTGGGCTTCAATTTTCTCATCTGTTAAGTGAGAGCAATAATAGCACTTATTTTATTTAGTGGTTGTGAACTCTATGTGAGATAACATATGTAAATTTCTTTGCAAGCCTTAAAACAGTATAAAATGCTATATGATGTTGATGATGATAAGAGAAAAGGAAAAGAAGTAATTGCAAAGTTATGCAAAATAATTTCAAGATTAAGGGAGGGGCATTAATTGAGGGGCATCATGAGGAGGAAGTTCATTTTAAAGATGGTGGACTGGTTGTTGAAGGCACAAAATAAAATACTATATACTGAGAAGAAACAGTTGGCTAGTTCCATGGGAGTATAGAAAGCCACAAAAAAGAGTGGTATGAAATGAGATTAGAAATGTTAGAGGAAGCCAGAGGAAGCCAGAGGAAGCTTTAAATCCCAGTGGAGTAGGTGTGGAGTAACAACCCATGTCAAAAAGGAGTCCTAGGGAATCTACTTTCCAAACCACCATTAATTCCTACTGCCCTGGGGTTCTTGTGTGATGGATGTTTAATGGTTGGCTCTGGGCTCATATGTACATATGGACCTGATGAAAAAGCAAAGAGAGTTGGAGCACACAACTTCACTTCCACAATGTCTTGTATTCCTAGAGAAGCCTAGATCATTTTCTTCTCTTCTGAACTGAGATGACTCATCTAGGCCTGATATCAATCTCTGATTTTGACATAGATACATATAACTAAGAGAATCCAGTCATTGAGCTCAGCATGCCACCTCCTGCCACCTTCATGTCGAGCACAGCATCACTTACAAGGTTTTCAACTAAAGACACTTTCCATTTCTATATTCTGCATTACAATGAGGTATCCTTATACATATAAAGGTTCAAGGCACCAAACCATGCTTAAAATACCTTATTGACTTCACTCTTAAAAACCTGACAAGTATTTGCACAATAAGAAAACAGGATGTCAGGCCTGGGAAGTGAGTAGTGAACATTCTCTCACTGCAAAGTAGTCCTAATGTTGTCTGTTCTGGAAAAAATAGGAAATAATTCATGGGCATAGCATGGTGCTCCAGCACTGCCATGATATAGGGATGCCCCCCTCAAATTTATGGTTAAGAGAAGGAAAAGAAGATAGAGTAATTTGGCCACTAGGAAGATGGGGGGTAAATCTAGTAAAGATTCAAAGGCCACATCTCAAGGTGTTGATTCAGGTCTCAACTCTTGCTTCCATAATTGAATAGAAATAATTAGGAGGGGGAAAATAGAAATGAAGCATGGTGGCAGCTTTGGAATTGCCATATGCCTTATTGCTTTCAAAGGGCAGTTAACTTGTACTTAAGTGGCTATTATATAGAGTTGAATCAACATAATGTACCCCCAGCAACAGGAAAAAAAAATGTGACGATACTTTCTACTTAGAAGCATTACAAGAATCAAATCCAATCTGGTCAAAACCTGCCCACATATTTCAAGTAGCAAAGACCTTGAACAAGTAAATTCCACCCACTAGACTTGAGTTTACTTACTGTAAAATAAATAGGTTTGACTAGGTGGTCTCTGATTATTCCTTTCAGCTTTGAAAATTCTGTAATTCTAAGTTGTTGAAACAAATTTCCTGAACAGCAAAATAATAAATGATTCCTACTCTGTTTAACCTATAAGTCAAATGAGATAGTAAGAGTAGTAGTGATAACAATAATCATTATGAAAATAAAAAATTATCATGAAAATAAAAAAAAATAAGAACAGTCCATAGCATATTGAAAATAAAGGAATAATCGTGGGATAGCTATTTGTCCCAGGATCATTTCTATCTGAATTCCCTCCAAAAAGATATAAAGAGATGAGAATGAGATAATAGTGACATTTACTCAGCATTTTATGTATGTGAAGAGTCTTTGAGAATGGCGAAGCCCTCATCACACATAGAGTATCTTTAGGTAGGAAAATACTTTGAAGACATTAAAAAAGACCAACCCAAAGAATCTGTGTAACAATACAGAAAGGTTCATGTATTGACGCAGTTTGTAGAAGTCAATAAATATTGTATCAAGTCCTAGATGGAAAGAGGATGTTGAAGACATAATTATGATGTGATGTGATAGTCTAAAAAAAAATAAGACAAACAATATGCTAGTGTTCTGGCCAGCAGGAAACACCAACAATGCTCCCACCTTTTTCCTGTGACTTACCCAGAGTTCCTTCCAGGCAACACAGATAACTGGTTGGTGATAATGCTGTGGATTGAATTTTGTGCCAGCTGAAAACAGAAGAATTGAGATCAGATTTTTATCTGATCAGAAAATGACCTTAGCAACATCTTCCAGAACAGTATTTAAGCATGTACTTCTCTTAAGAACATTTTCTTTTTACCTGAGTGTTGGTACCAATCTATGATGCTAAGCCCAAGTTTATGAGCTAGAGGCATAAAAATATACATAGGCGTCACCATTTCAATTGTGATGTTACCTATGATGTAGATGAATTATACTTACCAAAAAGTTCTGAGGTTCCATGATGGTAAAATTACACCAAATTTTGTGGTCCTAATAACATTAAACCTTGTTCTTTATAATGAATGAGTTAGCTAAGTCAAATGAAATTAAACAAATATTAATTAATTGTCTACTGAGTGCGTAACATTTTATTGTAGGAGATCCAAAAATAATATGTAAGTAAAAAGTTCTGGCCTTTAAAGAACTTGTGACTGAGGATTGAGAGACAAAACACACATAGGAAAAGTCTAGTCAAGTTAGCTAGTCAACAAGCCTTTATTGGGTGCCAGAATACAAAGAAAGGCAAACATATTCCTTGCCCTCAAGATGCTGCCAAGGACCTCTCATGGGGAATGTGACAGAATAGAATTAAATACCAACTTGAGTCATACAGTTAAGTGTTTTAGAAGTCAGGTGTGTATACTAGAAAGAAATCTCAATTTTTAAGTCAGAAGGACTGGGTTTGAATCTCATCTACCAATCTGTAATTACACAGGATAATTCCTAGACCCATCACTTCATAGCTATAGGGTACTCCCAGCAAAGGAAATTCCTTATACTGATGCAGGTCAGCATCTCTTCTGCAAATTATAGTCTTAGAAAATTACCTAGGGCACTGAGAGATTGGGTGACTTGTCCAGGGTCACATAGCCAGTATGTTTCAGGTATGAGACTTGAACCTAAATCTTCTTGTTTCTG
Source organism: Pseudochirops corinnae (assembly GCA_028646515.1). Classification (NCBI taxonomy): domain Eukaryota; kingdom Metazoa; phylum Chordata; class Mammalia; order Diprotodontia; family Pseudocheiridae; genus Pseudochirops; species Pseudochirops corinnae. Next base: position 129,317,863 of record CM053592.1, read on the forward strand.
AGACTCTCTATCCACTGCCGTTTTGTCTTTCAATTAGTGGTAGGACTTTGAGCAAATCATTTACTCCCTCTGGGCTGCAGTCCTTTCATATATAAAGTCAGGGAACAGAACTAGATGGTCTCATGTCTGTTCTAGCTCTGAATCTGTGATATTTTGAAAAAGGAAAGGTCACTCAGGACCAGATCTTCTAGAGGAAGTGGGAATTGATATGACTCTTCAAAGATTTTGATAAAGTAGTATTTTATTTTCCTCCAACTATATGTTAAAACAATTTTTTACATTATTAAAAGAGTGTAGAGTTCCAAATTCTATCCCTCTCTTTCCCCTTCCCCCACCTCAGACAACAGGCAATTTTTTGATAATCAGGAAAGAGAAGGAGGGCATCTTTAAGGTGGAAATCTTCAAAGATTTTGATAAAGTAATATTTTATTTTCCCCAATTATATGTGAAAACAATTTTTTACATCATTAAAAGTTTTGAGTTCCAAATTCTATCCCTCTCCCCCCACCCCTGACCTGAGACAGTAAGCAATTTTTGATAATTAGAGAATGGGAAGGAAGGCATCTTTAAGGTGGAAAAAGAATGTGAGCAAAGACAAAAGGTCAAGAATGAATATGAAACATGTAATGAGACTGGGCTTATTTATAAGAGAGGGTTCTAGATCTATAACAACAATAACCTACAGCCCTTGCTGCCTAGTTGAATGCCTTTTGTTTCTTTATGTAAACACATGGTATATGTATCTGAGATTTTTTAATAATAATAATAATAATAATAATAACAATAATAATAGTAATATGTTGTTTTTAATGTGGCCTTTTCCTTTGACCCACCCCTAATGTCCATTCAAATTTATTAAGATATTGGATGTGGGTGAAAGATTTCACTGAACTGGAAATGACCTTTTCTACTTCCCAAATTTTGACTGACTAATATAAATAAGCTTAATTAAATATTTATATGAAATCCATGGGTACAGTAACCATTCACACTTAAAATATTTGGATCAGCTTGTGTGATTTAAATGTTTGGAACAGACTTTTACACCTTCATAACTGCATAACTTTTCTCCATTTACTATAGGAAAACAAATAAAGTTAAGTTTTCAGCCCCAAGGGGACGTTTTAAGGAATTTAAAAGCAACTTTATACTTACATTGAATTCCTATAAGGAATGAGATCATAAAATCCTATAAATAGCTTATGTCAGATTAGGAAAAGCTGGAACAAGTTAATTTCCTGGGTATTCTCTTTAGAAATTACACTGTACTGTGTGTCTCTTTTTGCTGTTTCTGCTAATGGAACATGTGGTTTGTAACGATCACATAAAATCATTGTCTGTGTGACTATTCAGGTGTCTTACGGACTGATTCCATGTGCGTGAAGTCCAGCTCCAAGTCTCCATATAAAAGGTGAATGTATATGTGGGAGTAGGGTGAGGATATTATACTGTAAGCTTTAGACCACTATAAGGGGAAAATAGATAATTGGGCTTAAGTTTATTGATCATTCATACTTCAGTGTCAATTGCTTAAACAACAACAACAAGTTTATCCCCTTCTATATATAGTATATCTAGGGGTGGTGGAAGCTGCCCCCTGACCAGACCTAGAATCTGGAAGATAAGAGTTCGAATCCTGCCTCAAATATTTAGCTGTGTGACCCCAAGCATATCACTTAACCTCTTTGTACTTCAATTTCCTCATCAGTTAAATGAAAGAATTGCCTTCAGTTGGACTCCATATCTTTTTAGCTCTAAATCTTTTAACCTATGGGTCACAGAGATGAATGGAAAGGATATTCCAAGCCTGGCAAAAACATGCAAATTTATAAAGGTGGGAGATAAAATGTAGAGAGGATTCAGGGAACAGTTAATAACCCAGTTATTGGGGATATAATGCATGTGATGGGAGTGACGTGTGGTGAGTCTGGGAATGCAGGCTGGTGCCAGATTCTGCAGGCCTTTCCTGACAATGGAAAATGCCTTCAGCGAATATGTAAAAGGGTTGTTGGTAGGAGGGCAATAGGGAGGGTGTGGGTGGTTGAGGAATTGAATCAGCTACAGAAATGATCCGTATTTATTGAGGATCTGTGTTGTTGTCCATGTGAAGGAAATAAATTATTTACCATGATTCCTGATCTTGAATTGATGAGATAATATTTATACATGTGAAATAATTCAATTCAACATTTATTAAATGTTTTGCTTGACGCTGATCATCTCTCCCTCTCTTTAAAGTTTTATTTATAACTTGTTTTTTACTTCACCTTGATTTCCAAATATTCCCCATCCTTTCCTAAAAAGAAAATCATTCCCTTTAACAGACTGAAAAAGGGGGAGGGGGGAAAGGGCAGCTAGGTGGCACAGTGAATGGAACATGGACCTTGGAATCAGGAGAACTTGAGTTCTAATGCAGCCTCAGACACTTACCATAAAAAACTAGCTGTGTGACCTTGGGCAAGTCATTTAGCCCCAATTGTCCTGTGTTCCCCCCTCCAAAAAGAAAAAGAAAAAAGGGGAAGGAACTGTTTAGCAAAGCCAACAAATATTGTTGTTGATATTCAATGAATCATTAAACTGTTGTGCTCATAAAAACAAAACAAAAACTAGTAAATGCACACTTTTATTATCTACCTGGTCATCTTTGTGGGACCTACTGGCACACTGGAGAGCAGCTAGGTGGTGCAGTGGCTAGGCCACTGGGCCTGGTGTCACAAAGACTGTCCTCGCACACCAGTGACCCAGGGCAAGTCATTTCACCTGTTTGCCTCAGTTTCCTCATCTGTAAAATAAACTGGAGAAGGAAGTGGGGAATTACACTAACATCTTGCCAAGAAGACTCCAAATGGGGTCACAAAGACACAACTGAAACAACTGAACAACAGCAAGTCTTTGTGGAGAAGTGTTGGATGGAGAAAGGAGGGGAAAGGAGAAAAAAGCAGGAGCTCCCCGGGTCTATTATCTTTACTCATCTTTTGTCCCCAGCTGCTCTTTCCTCATCGTCATTTTAGGTTCACAAGCCTCCAAGAAGTCCCCTCCCCCAAAATCAGGTATCATCAATATCAACATCACTTCTTGGATTTTAAAGGGATGCCATATGAATAAATGAACGAACAGATGAAAAACTATTGATCACTTACCAGTAACCTATCACTGTACAAAGTATTGGTGATACAACCACAGATACAAATGAAGTCCATGAAATCAAGGAGCTTACAACCTAGTGAAAGAGATGAATCTACGTGAATAACTCACTATATTATGAAAGAGAACATGGTAAGTGCATAAGAGAGATATGAAGAAGGTTTTGTGTGAGTCGTGAGGAAGAAAAAAAATAACTGGGTGATTCAAAAAATACTTTTATGGAGTAGGTGACATTTGAGCTGACAGGCAAGGTTTCAATAGATAGAGTTGGAAGAATGTTCTCTCTAGCAATCAGCAGTGGCAAAGGTCTGGATTTGGCCAGAACATCAAGCCACTCAACCTAAAATGGCCAATCTGGAAGAACGCATGAGAAGTCTGGAAAAAGTGGTTTGGAGGCAGATTTTAAATGGCCTTAAATGCTGATGTCTTTTTAGATTGGGTCAGGATAAAGACTTACTCAGTTTTTTGGTCACCAAGAAGTATTTGAACGCTTCTTCTTCTGCATTTTTTCATGTGGTAGCCAGCCAGCTTGATCGTACTGATGAAAACTGGACTGGAGTCAGAAGATCTGAGTTTCACTTCTGCCTTTGTCATTTACTGGATTCATCCAACAATTCAATTCAGTTCAATTCAGAGGCTTATTTGGTGTCTCCTGTGTGCCTCGTGTTGTGCTATGTTGTGTTGTATGGGGGATGCAAAGACAAAAAACAAAATGGTCTTTGCTATCAGTGACCCTCATGACACTGAGCAAGTGATGCTAACCTTTTGGTAAATAGATAGGACTCAATATCTAAATATCATTACCCCCCCCCCCATGTTATAGATGAAGGACCAGCAGCTGAGCATGTGAAATGGGAATAATAACCCTATCTATTTACAAAAATGTTTTAAGAATCAAATTAGATGTTGCATGCAAAGAACTATATAAATACAAACCGTTCCAATTTGTAGACCCTTTACTTTTTTGTTGTTCAATGGTTTCAGTTGTGTCTGACTCTTTGTGACTCCATCTGAGGTTAGCAAAGATACTGGGATGGTTAGGCATTTCCTTCTCCAGCTCATTTTACAGATGAGGAAACTGAGGTCAACAGGGTTAAGTGACTTGCCCACGGTCACTCAGCTAGTAAGTATCTGAAGCCAGATTTGAACTCAGGAATTTGAGACTTCTGACTAGCTCCCAGACCCCTTACCACCTCTCCCATCATTCTTTTCCATCTCCCTTCTCCAAGAATTTAATTTTTTTTTAATCACAAAACTTGGATTAGTTGGAACCCAACTAACTGGAACTCTCAATTAGGCAGATAATTTTGTAAGGGTGGCAAGGAGGGAGCAATCAGAAAACAGAAAGGATTGTATATGTCCCAGAAGTAAAGACATGCAAATACAAGCCAAGTATGCATTCTGGCTTCAGCGGATCAGTATAAAACTCATCAAAGTAAACGTGTTTTATTTAGACATCTGGGAAATGTACTTTGACAAACATCCTCTTGATGACTGTCAGTGTCATAAAGAGACTTTGATATCAAAGATCCACAGAAACCGTTGAAATAAATTATATCTTTTTATGACAAAGTGCTCTTTACTAGCTATGATTTGCATTGTCCATGTCATATGACTTTAGCATCTTAATACAAAGAATTACCACATTTTCATGTAAATGACAGTATGGAATTAATAAGGAATTTCAAGTAGTTATGTAAACTCCAAATGCAGAATCTCAATTTACCTGCTTTTAGCAATGCTCATACACATGTTGCTTCCTAGAATTTTTAACATATAAATGTTTCTGAGATTTACATATTCAGTGCTTTTATAGCTATAGAATAGCTCTTTCAAACTATCAAGGAAAGTAACACATCATCCTTCAAAAGTCTGATTTTTATGCACTCAGGATATGTGTTTGTGAAGAAGGAGAAAGGAATAGAAGGAAGAAGAAAAAGGGAGGAGTGGGGAAGAACAAGGGAAGAGGGGAGGGAGATAGGGAGAAAGAGGGTAGATAGGGAGAGGGAAGACAGAAATAGGAAGACAGAGAGAGGGACAGAAAAGTTTAGTCTGATTTTTTTTTTTATCTTCTGTGACACTTTCATGGATCCATGATTTCATTTATGTGTGACTAATCCATTCTTCTACCAGTATAGAGATCACATCCATACCTTTTTATCCCATATATTTCTTTCTCATATATTTCTATAGATCCATCAGTGAATTCATTCAATGAACTGGATACATTTATCTGATTCTTTTCATATTTTGTAGCTACCAGTACAGCACTCTGGCTATCCATATATCTTCTGGTCATCCATCCTTTAATATTTTTTGTTCCATTTCTCCCATGTATCTCATCACTGGTAAAATACTATCCCAAATGCATCTTTTTCATTCCCCTTAGGCTCTGGATCAATTCTTTTCTTTTTGGAAATGACATTGAATGAGTTGTACCTATTGCCAGAATACAACATGGCCTTTTTGATGAGACCCATGGTTATGCAAAATAGATTGACTTAGTGATCCATATGGAAGGGAAAACACACAACTGGATGAAAGAACTATTTCAAAAGATATATGACCTATGATATTGATGCTCCCACCCACTCACCTGTGCAATACTTATATATGTCCTCCCATAAATCTTCTATGAAGAGTCTGCCTCATAGCTGGAGATCTTCCTTTAGAGTCTAAATCTAATATTCTCAGGAAATGAATGTTGTCTAGATCGTAGCATGAAGTTGCATGGGCTGCCCACTGCATTAATTCTTCAGTATAAATGCATGGAATAGGCATAGTAAGTGAACATTGACTTGTTCCTCATACTGGATAGGATGAGGTTGATAATAGGTAACAATTTTGGAAATTGTGCAGTTCTTTGATCCCAAATGCTAATCTATCTTGAAAGTCCATCTTTTGAACTCTACTATTTCAGATTTAGAAATCAGGAAGATGATTATTCAGTGACAGAGGTAGAAAAGGAACAACTTAAAAAAGGAAGAAGGAAACCAAAGTGAGGAAGAGAGAATACGCTACAGGAGGGTCATGGTTATAAATTTCAATGGCTGAAAAGAAATCAAGGAAGAGGATTGAAAAATATCACTAGATCTGGTGATAAAGAAGGTCATTGGTAACCTTTGAGAGATTATTTTCATGCGATCCCTAGAAGTGAAAACCCAGTTGTAAGAGGCTGCAGAGAGACTGAATTAATGAGAAATGGGAGACATCTTATATAGACAACTTTTCCAAGAAAGTTAATTTTGAAGGGAAAAGAAGAAATGGAGTAATAGATGATGAGGTATAAAAATAAAAATGGGAAGATTTGAAAATTCTTTGTATGATCATGGACTTAGTTTTGAGAGTGCCTTTAGATGTTATCTAGTCAAGCCAAATTCTCTCATTTTACCGATAAGGAAACTGAGGTCCAAGAAAGCTAAATAACTTGTCCAAGGTCACACAGGTATTAAATGACAGAGTCAAGATATAAACTCAGGTCTTCTGACTCAGGATGCAATGATCTTTGTACTGTATCATGCTGTTTCTCCAGACAGGTAATAAAAAGCCAGTGAAGGGAGAGGGAGAAAAAAGGAGAAAGGGAAAAAGAGGGGGGAGAGAGAGGGAGGAGGGGGAAGGGAGAGAGAGAGAGAGAACATGAGAACAAGAGAGTGCAATAATCACTGTTAAAGTAAGATCTTAGAAGAGCTGGACATCTTCCCTTGATAATATTGGTGAATCAAAAGTCTAAAACAATCGGAAAAAGAAACAAACAAACACAGCTAATTCTATTAGATATTTTTTAGCATGCATCTCCAAGTTTCAGTACTCATCTCTAGATTCTCAGTCTTTGTGTCCAGGGCCTCCTCCAGTTAGTATTTCCATCACATTGCCACTACCAACATCCTTATTCTCTCTCTCATCTTCAATCTTTCCCTATCTACTGGTTCCCTCCATACTACCTACTATCATGCTCATTTCTTCCTCACAGTTAAAAAAAACAAACCGTTATTTGATTCAATTATTCCTGCTAGTTCATCTCTAATATCTTTTCTCCCTTTTTAGGATAAATACCTTGAGAAAGCCATATAAACAAGGTGCCTCCCCTTCTCCTCTGACTTCTTCTAAATCCTTACAATTATAGCTTCTGCCTCAATAATCAACCAAAACCGCTTTCTCCAAAGTTACCTATGAACTCTTAATTGCTAAATCTAAAGACCTTTTCTCATTCCTCATCCTTCTAGACATCTCTTCAGCCTTTGGCATAGTTAATCACCTTCTCCTCCTAGATAAGTTCTACTCTCTAGGTCTTTGTGAGCTGATCTCTGTCCTGGTTAGCCTTCTATAAGTCTGAACTTCTTCTCAGTGTCCATTGCTGGATCTTGATCAATGATATGCTTACTAACTTTGGTCATCCCCCTAAGGCTCTGTCCTGAGTTCATTTTCTCATTGGTTTAACTGTCATCTCTATTTAGATGATTCCCAAGTCAGTATATCCAGTCCTAGTCTCTTTCCTGAGCTACATTTACTCATCACCCACTACCTTTTGAACATATCAAACTGAATTCATTATCTTTCTCCCAAATCTATCCCTCTTCTTGGTGTTCCCATTATAGCCATGAGCTGATAAGTGTGAGTAATGAATCCCCTAAAGTAGTTACATGCATTCAGATTGATACTATGGGAAGTTATGTAAAATTATGTAAAATAATTCTATCTCAACAGAAATATGTAGTGCAAATTCAAATAACGCAACCACTTTGGGAGACTCATTGCTCACACTTATCAGGACCTAGCTATACTGTCTGGAGTTCCATCATCCTCCCAATCATCCAGATTTCTACCCTTTCTATCATCCTTGATTCCTCATTCATGCACCTGCTACATATCCAGTCCATTGCTAAGTCTTATGATTTCTATCTTCACAACCTCTCTCATATTCATTCCTTGTCTATAATCTTACAACCACATTTGTACTTCAGGCCATTATCACCTTTCTGACTCACTTCTTAAAGAGGCCTATTCATTGAATGTGTATTATCTTACTCTAAATGAGTACTTGAAAAGCCTAAAAGGGTGAGGGTCTCCCGTTGCATCCTGGGTCATCTCCAATCATCCTGATGAATATCTGGTCACTGGATCCAGATGACTCTGGAGAAAGAAGATGAGGCTGGTCACCTTGCACAGCCCTCCCTCACTCAAATCAAAGTCAACTGCAAGTCATGTTATCATTTCCCTGATGCTGTGGTCCTCTTTGAAAATGAAGGACAAACACAATGACAACAATCTTTATCTTGGACTGTTGTAATAGCCTTTGAATCAATTGATCTCCATATCTCAACAAGTTTCTCCCTTTGTTGTTGTTCAGTTATTTTCAGTCAGGTCTCACTCTTCATTACCTCATTTGGGGTTTTCTTGACAAAGATACTGGAGTGGTTTGCATTTCCTTCTCAAGCTCATTTTATGGATGAGGAAACTGAGGCCTACAGGGTTAAGTGACTTGCTCAGGATAACACAGTTAGTAAGTATTTGAGGCCAGATTTGAACTCATAAAGAAGCTTGTCCCTACTCAGAGCCCTTCTCTATTTAGCTGTCAATGTGATTTTTCTGCAGCATAGGTCTGACCATGTCACCCTTCTAGTCCACACACTCCAATAGCTCCTTATTACAGCGGTTCTTAACCTGTGGGTTATGTTCCATTTGTAACAATGAAAATACATCCTGTATATCAGATATTTACATTACTATTCATAACAGTAGCAAAATTACAGTTATGAAGTAGCAACAAAAATAATTTTATGGTTGGGGGTCACTACAACATGAGGAACTGTATTAAAAGGTTGCAGCATTAGGAAGGTTGAAAACAACTGCCTTATTACATCTAGGATCAAATATAAAATCCTCTAGCAGTTAACACTCTTTACAACTTTCTTCCTTCCTACATTTCCAGTATTTTTACATTCTCCCCTCCATATACTTTATGATACAACTACACTATCCTATTAGCTATTCCTTGAATGCAATACTGCATCTACCAATGCTGTGCCTTTGCATTGGCATGGCACTCCATACTTGGATTACCCTTCCTCTTCACTCTTAATTTCTCTGAATTCCTTCATGACGTAACTGAAATTTCACCTTCTTCAAAAGGCCTTTCCTGGTCTCCTCTCACCCTCAAACTTCTAATGCATTCCTCTCTGAGACTACCTTCTAACTTCTCTACCTATATATTGTATATATCTAGTAATTTACATTTTGTTGTGCCCATTAGAACACAAACATCTCAGGGGTAGGGGTTCTTTTTGCCTTTGTGATCCAGTACTTAGCACAGTGCCTGGCACTTAGGAGCAGTCATTGTATGCTCATTGATTGACTGATTTCATTGTAATAGAGGCCATAAACTTTAGCTGGAAGAGATTGTAAAGGTCATTGAGTCCACCTCCCTCATTTTACAGATGAGGAAACTGAGGTCCTTAGAGGTGCTCCTCTTATCTCTAGGTTCAACTATATGTTACTCTGTTTTGCATTTAAGAGTCTTGAAAATCTGGCTCATTCTGTCCTGTTCATCTTCTTTTACTTCATTCCCCTCCAACTCACTTTATGATCTAGCCATAATGTCTTTCTTGCTGTACCTTGAAAACAATATTCCATCTTCCTCTCTCTATATCTTTACTATCCCCATTGTCTGGAATGCTTTCTGCCCCTTAGAATACCTGGCTTCCTTAAAGGTTGAGCTCAAAGGTCACCTTCTGCAGGAGGCCTTTCCTGACCTCCAATCCACCCTCCCAGATCTCTTATGCCTTTCCCTTAAAGTTACCTTCCATCTCTTCTGTATATACCTTGAACATGTCTAGGTGTCAACATGTGACCTCACCTGATACAATGCAAGATGAGATCTTTGTGAATAGGAATGAATTGTGCCTTGCTTTGTATTCCCAGTGCTTAGTACTGTGCTTGTCACAGAGCAAGTACTTAATAAATGCTTGCTCATTGATTGATTGTCCAAGATTTCAAGATAGTAAGTGAGAGAGTTGGGATTTGAAGCCAAATCTTCTGAATCCAAGTCCCCATCCTCTTTCTATGTATGAGGAAAACTCCTTCCACCAGCACTGATCAGTAGCTTAGAGTGCTACCTAACGTCTTATGAAGCTTAAATAGAAATTTCATAGGAAGTACTTTATAAATTTAAAAATTATATGAAAACATAAGCTATTAAACTGTTTGTTCATTTAACAAGAATCCATCAAGCGCTCACATTGAGCTATGACTAGATACAGAGTTCTTAAGGGATAAAAGGAAAAATAAATTATATTTGTAGTCTTTGCTTCTAAGAGGGAAGATTGTCATGAAGTGTCAGATTGCCCATTACTTTGTTTAATTGACACCTATAAGGATGATGGAGTCCATACCTAAGGATATGGATCCATTTAATGGATCAATGTGGAGTCTTAGCCAAAAAACAGGGCAGAAAAATTACCGAATTTGGAAGCAGGAGCCTGGTTGGTCTTCATTCTGCCATTAACTAGATACATGATCTTGGGTAAGCCATTCTAAAATTCAAAGTTCTTTAATATTTTTGTCTGGAAATAATAGTATTATTATCTGGAAAGAAGATGTGATCTAGGTTCTTCCTCTTAAATAGCTATGACAAATGTTCCTCCCTCTGGGTATAGGATTTTTAGCTTCTTGGGTTACAGACATTTCCCCACATGCCTATTTCCAGCAGTGACATGATTATGATATAGTTTTATTTCTTACTCTTTACATATAAACTATATTCCATTTCCTTTGTGTTCTTAATACACTTGTAAGACCAAAATTAAATTTAAAAACTCACTAGGAAAAAGGTATCAAGGGAAAAGGAGTAGTTTCAGGGTTTGGGAGAATTAAAAATTGATTACGGGACTACAGTGGAGAGACATAATAGTAGCAGTAAAGCAGTAGCATCTTAAACCAAGTCTTATAAGGTACAAAAGATGTATGATGGGGTTGTGGGAAGGCAGAGATGAAAAAAAATGGAGATGGTGCTTTTTTTTTAAAGAAAAGAAATTTGAATTGATAACCTGTACACAATCATACTTTTTTGGATACAGAAAAGGTGAGTGATATCTAGGCACTGGGATTTAAGGAAGTTTTAGAGTAGAGTTTATTAATCTGTGGTCTGTGAAGTTGTTTTTTTAGATTTTGATAACTATATTTTAATACCATTGGTTTCCTTTGTACTCTTATGTGTTTTATTATCTTCAAACTTTATTCTGAAAAGGGGTTCATAGTTTTCACCTGACTGCCAGAGGGGCCCAAGATACAACAAAGATGCTTTGCAGTTTAGAGAGATGAGTCTGTAATTGTCATAAAAATATATCATAGTAGGTTATGAGATTTTTAGCAAGGGGTGAATTAAAGAGAGTGCTCTTGACTAGCAGTACAATAGGAGAAAACAAAGGAAATATTCAGTTGAAGGTTCTTCCACTTTAAAGAAAGACAATGAAAAGTTATACATCCAATTGTTTTGACATGTTGACCAGGATGTTGGGAAAATAGTGTTGAATGAGTGAATATTGAGTGAAACTAGACTGGGAATCATGGCACTGAAGTATGCAGTTGTTTTACATTAATGGTGAATGAATGAATCTAGATTGTAAGTTGCATGAGGACAGGAGCATGACTCAGTCACCTTTGTATCCTTCACAGCTGCTGGCACAATGTTTTCTAATATCGGAGAAGTGTAAGGGTCCTCTAGACAACTCCCCCCCCCCCCCCCCCATTTTATGGGTGAAGAAACTTGTCTCTGAGAGGTTAATTGATTTGTAAATAGTAGAAATGAAATTCTCTGCCCTGTTCACAGGCATCAAGTCCTGCTTCCACTCTACCACAAAGCCTCTAGTATGCAATCAATTCGTTAAATGAAGGAATGTAAGTAGTGAGCCTTTATTTAAATTGCATACTTCCCAGATATTGTTACGGGAAGAGATTTTGTCTGATTTACTCTTTTGAAAATGATTAATAATAATAGCTGACATTTGCATAGTGCTTTAAGGTTTGTAAAGCCTGTTATTTATATTATCTCATTTGATCTTCACAATCACCTGTGAGGTGTGTGTTCTTATTGTGCTTATTTAGAGATGAAGAGACTGAGCCTAAGAAAGGTTGTGACCAATCCAATGTGGCTTTGCTGCTAAATGGGCTGGTGGGATTTGAACCCACTTCATGTCTTCAAAGCTTCAAGTCCTGTAGTGGGGAGAAATCTACTATGCCATGTTGACTCTCGATTAATTAAGAAATCTGAATAAACAAAGGAAGATTTCCTGAAGTCTTCTTCATTTTCCCCTCTTTTCCTTCCCCTACACCCTTGTGCTGTTTTTTTTTGTTTTTTTTTTTTACTTTTCTGTTTGCCTGAACAAGCTTTTTCAAAGTTGGGGGAACCACTATAATTTCCACTGGGAAGTATTTGCCATCAGAATGTCTACATTCCAGACCCATAATAGGGTTAATGGACTTACATTGTTTATTGCACTGTGTGTCCATCAGCTGTGGATGAAAAAAATATATGAAATTCAGAGTAGAATTATATAAAGGCTGAGTCAAAAAATAGGTGAAAGGATAATAACATTAAAATGTACTTGCCAGTCATGAAAACAGATGAAGTCCAAGGAATTATGTACCAACGTGCTTTTCTGCTTTCATAATGAAGATGTGCATCCTACGTAAGCCTTGACCGACTCTGAGAAAACATGGTAAAGATTTTTTTGTTGTAAATATTTTGTGGTGATTTTGTTGTGGCCCACATGGATTTGAGATGTAATTGTGCCATGAGCTATTTTAAAATTCCATCTGGTTTTTGCTTTGAAATAGCTCATCTGAAAACATTTGTTTAAACTTTCTGCCTCAGGTAGACAATCCTAGGTGCTGTTAGAAAACATACCATGTAACTATAGGTAAGCATTCATAATGCAGTATGTAAAATTGTCTGCTATTATCTCTACTTGGAAGTTTTAAAAATGGAAAGCCACCTTCCCATTCAAAATTAAGTGTAAGGAAGAATTATAATCATATTCACATGTATTTTTGTCTAAAAGACTATCAAACACCTGTTAAGAAGGTGTATCCATGATGTATAATTCTATTCAAGAAGTGGTTTAAGCAGGTGTGAGAACCTAAATAAACTATGCCATCATCAAATTTAAATATTTTTTCACCTACCTCAGATATACAGGGAGAAATATTGATTCCTCTGTGATAGTGTGAATTAAATCATATTTACAACATTCTCAAGTGGAGCTTAGTACATGGGGTGGGTTGGTGATACTTGTTTGGAAACTTACATCTATTCCAAAATGTCAGGACAAGTTATGATTTTGCTTGAACTGAACATAGATACATATGTATATGCATGTATATATATGTACATGTATATACACATACCTATATATAGATATATATATGTATCTATATATAGATATATCTCTTTCTATATATGGATCTAGATCTATATATATTGAGAGAGAGAGAGACAGAGAGAGAAAGAGACAGAGGGAGAGAGAGAATATCTTTTTTTACTGTGTGGGAAAAAGAAGAAACCTATACTTTCCTCAGGGACTTGGTAAATAAGATGAGACATGTTTGATGTGCCCAATTAGACTGTAATTTTACAGGTTAAGAGTTTGCATGAAATATAGCATCTCACATGGAATGTGCTTCTGTGCACACATGCAGAAATTTGAAGTGGAGCATAGACACAGATAGCTAACACCTCTGTGAGCTGATGGGACCCCATCTTAATTTTTTGCAATTTTACCTGTGATAGCTCCTAGTCAGTGCCATAGCTGGAGTGTGGCAAAAAATGTGATTGTTCAGAGTACTTATTTTGGAGCAAGTGAAAGAAGGAAGGAGATAATTAACACCAGGTTATTCTATGAGATAGAAGACCCAAGGCTCATATACATAAAATCATCCCATAAACTCCACAGTCACCTAGGTAGAAAGATTGAACTGCCCTTCTTCCTTTATACATGTAGTGCTCATGGATAAATGTTAGGGGTGGGCAAGTAGAGATGTTAGCAAGGATCTTTGGCAAGGGAACTTCTGGCAATATTTTCTACAGGCAGGTAGCAATGTACTGATGATTAAGACGTACTATATAAGACCTGGGAAGTTGCCTGAGGCACAGAGACCTTAAGTGATCTGTGCAAGGTCACCTAATTTCAGAGGTGGCATGTAAACCTAAGGATTTCTGACTTTAAGTCCAACTTTGTATATGTTATGCAACATCATGATGTACCTCAGCTCTAACCATCATTCTCCTTGTGTGCTTTAGAAAATATAAGCTGTTGGGGGCAAAGCCAAGATGGTAGTGTAGAAGCACAAACTTGGCTTGGGTTCTGGCTCCAAACAATCCCAATACCTTTAAAAAAAATGATTCTAAACAAATTCTAAAGCTACAGAACCCACAAAGAGACAGAGAGAAACAAATCTCCCACTAAAGACAGCCTGGCAGGCCAGCAGGAAAGGTCTATCACAGTGCTCTGGGAGCTGAGCACAGTCACCCAGGAGCCATGTGGTTCCAGCCCCAGGGTGGCCCTGACCAGCAGCAACCAAAGTAGACTTGAGGAGAGTGAATCACCAGCAGCTGTGGTGGCTTCCAGACTTCTCAACCCATAAATGCCAAAATAAAAGGTCAGTGTGGAACTCTGTTGGAACAGGGATGGACAGAAGAATGCAGTCCAGCTGCTGCCCCCCAGGGTGAGAAGTGGCAGAGGCGCGGTGGCTGTGCTGTGTGGCTGCCTCAGGAGCTCCTGGCCTGCAGATTGCAGTGGGACCAAGCAACCATTCAGAGGCTAAGCACTCTTGCTTTAACCTGCTTGGATCTGGATTATGATCTTGGGTGGTGGTCCTGGGGTGTGTGACCAGTGAGACAGAGCTTCTAGGGGCTGTAGAGACAGTGCCCTTCTAATAGCTCTGGCAGCTGTGAAGACCTCAGCAATTTAGGACAAAGCTCTCTCCATTCTGTAAGCAGAGTTCTATGGTGGCAAAGAGCTCAAACGTCAAGTAATTGACTGGCAATACAAGCAAGCATAGGAAGCACAAACAGTCTATAGAATCCTTTTTTGGGGACAAAAAGGATCAAGGCATAGAATGGGAGGAAGACAGTGAAGTCAGAACTTCTGCATCAAAAGTCTCCAAGAAAAATATGAACTGGTTGCATGCCATGAAGGAGCTCAAGAAGGATTTTGAAAATCAAATAAAAGAGGAAAAGAGGAAAAGGGGAAAAATTGGGAAGAGAAATGAGAATGATACAAGAAAATCATGAAAAGTGAGTTGACAGCCTGCTAAAGGAGACTCAAAAATACACTGAAGGAAATAACAGCTTAAAAAATAGACTAACTCAAATGGCAGAAGAGTCCCCAAAAGCCAATGAGGTGAAGAATGCCTTAAAAAGCAGAATTTGCCAGATGGAAAAGGAATTTCAAAAATTCACTGAAGAGAATAGCTCCTTCAAAATTAGATTGAAACAATTGGAAGCTAATGACTTTAGGAGAAATCAAGATAGTATAACACAGATCCAAACAAATGAAAAAATAGAAAACAATGTGAAATATCTCATTGAAAAACCACTGACATGGAAAATAGATCCAAGAGAGATAATTTTTTTTAATTTACTCATTTACTTTTAATTTACAAGATTCAGTTCCACAATCACTTGAGTTTCAGATTTTCTC
>CM053592.1:129334201-129351520 GCA_028646515.1 Pseudochirops corinnae
GAACACAGGTCTTTTGATCCCTAATCAGGGTCTTTTTTCTTTCTACAGAATCATTGATCTAGACTAAAAGGAGCCTACCTCAGAGGTCACTTAATTCAATCAGTTCCCAATAGAAATAAGAAACTGACCCCAATGAAATGGAATAACTCATTTAGGGCCACACTGTAAATGACAAATTTGGGATTAGAACCTGTTTCCTCTGACTCAGAATCTGGGACTATTACTGGAGTCGGCATGATCACATCTCATAGATGATGTGGCTGTCAGTGTCATTCAATTCAGCCCATATGAATGAAGAGCTGACTATATGTAAAAGCACAATTCTGATATTAACAGATACTGAGGCAATGGAAGGAGCCTTCAAAGAGTTTAGAGCCTAGTTGGGAATATAAAAGATACCCACATGAAACAGTTAAGTAAAAATACATTACAGTGTGTGATAAAGGGACTAGAGGGACAGCAAGAGCAGCAGGAATTCAGAGAGAAGGGAGATCAATGTGGGCTGGAGTGGAACTGGGCCCTGAAGGATGGTTGGGATTTACAACTCATCTTTCTAAATGTAAAGATGGGAAGAAACAAAGGGTTTGAGTTTGTCCAGCAGCAAATATATTTTCTTTTTCAAGGGAATTATCTGATTCATAGGGGAAGAAGGGCCATTTGGATACTATGTTAGATCTTCACATGCACAGCTTATATCAGCCCCCAAAAAATGATCAGAGCTGGGAAGAATAAGAACTTTCACTTTTTAAATGTTTAAATAGGATCCCCTCCTAGCACAGCTGTTAGACATTTCAAGTATCCATCAGTTCTATCCTGGAGTGGGATATATGCACATATATATGGGATATATGCACATATACCTGCACATGTGCATAGGACTGAAGCAAAGGTTTCCTATTTGGTGGCTTGGCTAATAAGTTGGTCTGTAACTTAATCACTTGAGATGATAAACTTTTCCCTATGATAATGATGTTCCTTGGGAGTGGGAAGGAAAAGGGATATGGAGAAGAAAAGTCCTTTTTTTCTACCATCTGCCAATGGTCAAGTTCCCCCTAAGGTCTCAGGTAATATTTGGTTTTGCATGTCTTCGAAGTACCTAATCACATAATGTTGTGCACCTTGACACTAGATAAAATGGGCGTTGGAGTTTTTCTGGTAAGATGGAAGGAGACTAGAAAGGTGAGAGGGTAGTTATGAAGTGCTTTGAATGTCAAACAAAGGATTTTAAATTTCATCCTAAAGGGCATAGGGAGCCACTAAGGCTTACTGAGTTAAGGAATGATGTGGTCAGATCTGGACTATAGGAAGATAATTTTGATGGCTGTTCCATTCCTGAACTCTTTCAGCTCAACACCTTGCCTAGAAACTGTCACATGATAAACATATATAAAATACTTGCTGATTCGAATTATTTTCCCAAACGTTAAAAAAAAAGACTATTTTACTTTCATTTACAGAAAACAACCTGTTACTCATATTTCTAACTGCATCTCGTGATAAACTGTTTTGGACTAGTCTATTTCTTAAACATCTAGAAACTCAAACTAACATAAATAACTATTAGATAGGACTGGAGTCAAGTGGGTCTAATTTATTTTAACTTTCTTCTCCTCCCCCTCCCAAATTGTAGCTTAAATGTATGCCAATTTTTACATTAATTTTCATCAGATTTCAGATTCAATTTGTTACATGTGAGTAAGCTTCATTCACGGTCATTGCTCATGGACCTTCTTTTCTTCCACTATTTTGTTCAAAATTTAAAAAGAACAAGAGACTGCTCATTTAAACAGAAAATGAATATTTCTTTTTCTATGAAGACAACTCTAAAAATAGTTGAACTAGTTTTCTGAAAGTCCTTTTTAAAAAACTCACCTTTGGGCAAAGATCATTGTTGGCAATGTTTTATCCTGAAAGGGGATTATTTTCAACACATTTGATGATATCTCTTTATAATCTTAATTATGAGTTTTACTGCTGTGAATTCTATGTTTTCATTTAGCAATGGTCTAGTTACCATCTAAATATTTACAGATTTCTTTCTTCTTAATAAGTGTTCTATTATTTTATAATGAGTTGACTAATCACTGATTACTTTCCAGCTGCAAAAACTATTTTTGTCAATAGACTAAATAACACGTATGCTTCTAGTCAGTTTTCCCCTAAACATTTCACAGATTTGGCTCATTGCTAAGTGATGAATTTATCTCCCCGCTGTCCCCACCCTCCCGCTCCAATACCTCTTTCCACTCATTATTAATACAGTAAAGTATTTTAATTGGCTAACTTAGGGTGTCTCAACCAGACAATGTTACTAGGGAAGGCCCCTAAATTCATGAAGCTACATTGAGTGTTTCATTTAAATTCATAATCATACTATATGAAACAGATTTTAAGGCAATTATGCCCCCCCCCCTTTGGAATACAGATATTTAAAGGGCTTTGGAATGTTTCCCATTCTTATATTTTTGAACTATTTGGAAGAATGATAAAGTCATTGGAAACAAAAATCAAATTCCAATCGTATCACTGAAGATATATCAAATTGACAATAGATAGGAGAGTATATCGAGAAAAATATAAATTACTATACAGAGAACCAAAACATTACTTGTTCTAGAAAATATGTACTAAAAAGAAAAACAATTGTTGAAATTTAATTGCACCATATTTAAAATGATAGGAAATCAGGTCCAGGAGAGCTTTTAGTGATCACTTCGTCAAACATGTTAATTTCCGAGATGGGCAAAGGGAGGTTAAATGACTTCTCCAAAGGCATATGCCCAGTTTGTAGTGCAATTGACACTAAAACACAGGTTTTCTATCTCCCTAGTGTTTTTTAAAACTCTTTACCACACTGTGATTTACAGTGATGTCCCTTTCCCTCATTTCCTCCATTTCTTTCAACCTCTTTCTATTTCTACCTGTCCAATTGTATGTTTGAGGCCCTCCCTAAATTTATACTTTCCAGCCTTTCAAGCAATGCGTTTGGTGCTATAAAGGTATTGATCAGGCCAAAATTGATAAAGGATTTGTCCATAAGATTCGAAAATATCCACAGTCATGGACACAGTTATGATGCTGTGTGTTTGTGTTTATGTGTGTGAAACTGGCAGTACCCTGGTTCATAATTACCCCTCTGGCTAAGGCTCATTGCCGCATAACTCTGAAGAGAAAAAAAAGAAGTCTGTTGATTAGCAAGGTACTGCAGCTGCTGTATGAAATCATCAACATCTAACCTCACTGTAGTATGATCCCTGATGTTTGTTTCTTCTTTTTCCAACTGAGATGAAGAGAAAAACAGAATTGTGCTTCTGGTGTACAATCTTACCTAATTATGCTAGCTGATCACTTAAAAGTAATGTTTGTACACAGACAGGGAAGATGCTTAGAGGAACCAGCTGGTTGATAAAGGCTATAAGTGAGATTTGATTCCTTTTCAAAGACATGTTAACTGTTTACATCTATTTTTAAATGCCACATCACAACACGAGTTACCGTGGCATATTGTAATGTAATACTGTACATGGTTTCCAGAGGGGCATTGGAACCGTTAAATAAAAATGCTACTCAGCATTTATATACTACTTTACATTAATCTCTTACAACATCTACAGGGGTGGGAGGACTCACTGCTTTTGTCCTCCTTCTTTAGGTACAAGGAAAGCAAAATGCTAAACGGTCTTCACTCAGTTATATCTTCCCAAGTAGACATTGAGATGATTTCTTTTTTGTCTCCCTACAGTGCCCACTACAGTGTTCTGAAAATACTCCCGAGTGGTCAGTGACTTGAGCCAAGTCAGGGGAGTAATTAAGATGGGAGCTTGGAGCTATTGGTACCAATTTTATAAGATGACGAATTCATGGCTGTCATTCACCCACGTAAGATTTAACCTCTTCATGTGGTGAATGATTTAAGGCAAAGGAGAAGCCCAGAGAGTTAGGGTGCTCTAGAACAACAGACAAACAGAAGAGGGCAGTGAGCAACAATACACTCATTGAGGGCAGCTCCTGGAAAGGTCAAGGTCAATGAGTTTACAGAGGATGAGGAAAGTAACAAAAATGAGCCCCCAGAAGACTTCAAGGGCATAGAAGAAATGGAGTCATTTCCTAGAGAAAGAATCTTATGACTTGCTTTCTTCATATTTTCAACAAGAAATCTACTGCATCATTTCCATATCAGTTTGCTATTGATGTGACACATTTCATTTTATGGAGGTACTCTCAGAATGGGTTACTTTAAAATTGTAAAATTAGGATAGGAATAGAATTAACATGTACATTAAACAGGGGGCAGCTAGGTGCCACAGTAAATAGAGTGCCAGCCCTGGAGTCAGGAGGACCTGAGTTCAAATGTGACGTTAGGCACTTACTAGCTGTGTGACCCTGGGCAAGTCACTTAACCCTGATTGTCTACCCCCCCCTTAAAAAAACCCCACAAAATGTACATTAAACCATTGTAGTTCTATATCTAAAACTTACATGCCACTGTTTCACTGAAACTTTCCCAAATGGAATAAAAATTACTGATAATTCTATAGTGCTTTACAATCTGCAAAGAACTTGACCTACATGAATTCATTTGAGCTGAACAACAACCCTGGAAAGTAGGTGTTACAGGGATCATAATCCCCATTTTTCAGACAAAGACGTCTGAGATTTGGGAGAGGCTGAGTGACTTGCCCACAGTCATTCACAAAAACAATGAAAATCCCCAGCAAGATTTCAGCTCGGGTCTTCCTGATTCCATGTCCACCGTGTCAGGCTGTCACTCATACTGTGCATTCTTTCTGATCACAACTCTCATAGAGGATTCCTTATTGTATTTATATCTCATATTCTTTCTTGTATTGGAATTGTTTATATATTTATCTTATCTTCGAGACTAGACAATGATCTACGGAGGGCAAGGACAACTAGAAATTATGTATCTTGCTTTTCTTCCCTAGGGCACAGAAGAGTAACTTACACATATTAGAATACTCAAAGGATCTGGGATTTTATCAACACGGAGAAACTCCTAGTTATGGGAATCCCTCCATGCAGGCAGATTACAATCCATCCATGGTTTAGTATGGCAGGGGTTTACAAAGTATGGTCTGAGGACCTCTGGGGGCCACTTAGATACTCTCAAGGGGTTTATGAAGTAAATTATACATGTGTATATGTATATATATGCATATATATATATATATATTTCAAAATAACAGATGTTATTTGTCTATTACAATACTCCTCCCCTTTCCAACTACTTTCCAATATAATTTCTGTGTCAAGTGGGATTTTCTTCATATATTTCAATGAATATCTTATTATATATCATATCATATATCAATATCATAATAACTTAAGAAAATAATTAAATATAGAAAAGATTTGAGAATTATCTGCTTTGTTTTAAGCCAAATATTAAAAAATTTGAAAAAAAAAGGTGAAACAATGCCATTGTTATCATTATTTTAGTTTTTGGAAAATATAGTTATTTTCCATAAAATGAGCTATTTTTGCTACCACGTAATGGACTTATTATTGCTATTTTAAATGAATTAACAAACATTTTAAATTTTTATGTTTTAATTTCTAACATGTTTACTATAAATAGCTACAAGACACATAAACAAAAATTCTTTAGGGTCCTCGATAATTTTTAATGGCGGGTCTTGAGACCAAAAACTTTGACAACTCTTGTAGCAGCAGAGAAATCCAGAGGAGTTGTTTGAGGAATATAGATGTTAAGTGACTTGCCCATGGTCATGTAGTTACTCTTAGAGGGAAAATTTGAACCTGGGTCTCGGGAGCTTTGGGACCAAACATTCTAAGCACTATGTCACAATGTTCCAATATCTTACACATAGTAGGCATTCACTAAAAATGCTTGAATGAAAGAAAAAAAATACCTTATATTTGAGGGAAAAGAAAGGCAAATTCATAAACAGGATGGCAATGTTATGCACACTGCTGTTTAAAAATTCAGAACTGGAAGTTTTATCTACCAAGACTTGACCTCCATTTCTTATTCCACCAAACTGTAAACACTATAACTTCTCCTGCTAGAAAATGAATATTCACTAGAAAGCAAATGAATTGAATTGTTATACAAGGGACAGTATCTATCATGAGCAGTGAAATTCCTTTTGCCTCACTCTGGTGAACAAGATTCTCGCTACACACTGTTTTATAAGACATTCTGAGTTCTTCAACAACCCTCTTAAACAACTGCTAAGCCTCAGCTCTAATGTATACCAAGAAAAGGAAAAATCCCCCTTCTAAGCCTATTTGTCATTTATTAAGTCATTCATTTTATTGCAAATGGCAGAGAAAATCTGCTATTTTTGACGAGCTTAAGCATTCTGACAAAATAGGACAAAACCAAATAGGCAAGCTAAATACAAGTAGAGAAAGCTTAGCAGGGTGAAAAGGCTGACATTTGAACTACAAAACTCTGCTAGCAATTTAAGATTGATTAAATACTGAACTAAGCTTGATGGGTTCAATCATAATAGTGATTTGGTAGGGAAGGTATGGGAAGATCCCTGTAAAAAGCTTCAAACCCTAGAGAGCCTGAGAAATCCACACTGTGAGTAGAGTGCTTAAAGAATTCCAATGTGTTATTCATCTCCCAACCTACAGTATCGAGGAAGGTTGTTTAAAAATAAGCAAGCAACAAATTTAAATCTAAATCGAGAATCATGCCTGAGAAATGTTTCCTTAAAGTCACTTCAGGTCTCAATTCTGAGCAGAAGAATGGGACTGTGCTGTAGGTCAATAATGCACAAAGACTCGATCTTATAGATACATGAGTGGCTATTAAAGAGGTTTGATATAGGTTGACATCATCTTCAAAGGCACTTCAAAGAGAGGCTCCAATGGAATCACATGTTGATGTCTATTTTTGATCAAAACCATGCTTTTTTTTTCTCCTAAAATAAATTCAATATGTTCATACAATACTTTATAAGAAAGTCAAATCAGAATAAGGAACTACACTGAAAGAAGAGGCTACAGTTCTAGACAAGTTGGCACCATGCATTTCAACATCGCAAATTAGGAATCCTGCCCTCACCCCAACTCCACCAAGGTAAGGCAAACAAGTTAGTGATCAGGTACACTGATTGAAATAGGCAAAAAGGTATGGCTGAAAAAAAATTATTTTAGTCAATCATTTCAATCATGTCTGACTCTTCATGACCCCTTTGGGCTTTTCTTGGCAAAAATACTGGAGGGATTTGCCATTTCCTTCTCCAGTTTATTTTAAAGATTAAGAAATTGAAGCCAACAGGGTTAAGTGACTTATCCAGGGTCACACAGCTAATATCTGAGATGAGATTTGAACTCAGAAAAATGAGTCTTCCTGGCTTCAGATCCTATCCACTTCACCACCTAGCTGCCCTTGAAAAAATATGGTATATGAATATAATGGGATGCTACAGGGCCATCAGAAGTAAAGAATATGAAGAATTCAGCAAAACAGGAAGATCAGTATGAAGAGAGGCAGTGGAAGAAGTGTTGGGTTTAGAGTCTGAGGACCTGAGTTCAGATCCTACTTCTCTTCTCCATGATTCTTTTGTGACCTTAAAATCCATTTATTCACTCTGGGGTTCAGTTTCTTCATCTGTATAATGGGGAGCAGGGATGAACCAGATAATCTCTAAAATTGTTTACACTTCTAATTCTATGTTCCTATGCTCCTAAGTGGGCAGGTAGGTAGCACAGTGGATAGAGTACAAGCCCTGGAGTCAAGAGGATCTGAGTTCAAATTCAACCTCAGACACTTACTAACTGCATAAACCTGTTTGCTTCAGTTTCCTCATTTGTCAAATAAGCTGGAGAAGGATATGGCATACCATTCCAGTATTTCTGCCAGCAATACCCCAATGGGGTCATGAAGAGTCAGAAACAATTGAAACAAATGAACAACAACAAAGGCTCTTAAGTGGTACATAGTAAAAATCAGGGGAAAAAAAGAACTGAGTAATGACTACAGCAAGTCAAGGAGTTTCAACATGGAGAAGCAAGAAAATTCTGGTCTACAGTATTGCCATGTTGCCAAAGTTAAAAGCTCTACCCCTCCTTTATGTTATTGATTGGTCACATGCTTTTAAACACCACATACTTTGCAAAGGGAGTAGTCTAGGCATTTGTGGGAAATTTCTGAGATGTTAAAAACAGGATTAATTTTTAAAGATATTTCTTCTGAATTTTATTAATACTTCACATTTGTATGAAGCTATTAGCTGCCAAAGCATTTTGCAAGATAAATATTCTTATTAGAATCAATGATTTGGAGTTAGAATGGAACTTAAAGTCTATTGTATAATCTCATTTTACAGATGAGGAAACTGATGGAGGTTAAGTGATTTGTGCAGGGCCATCTACTAAAAAGTATCTGAGGTAACATTTGAACCCAAGACTTCCTGATTCTAAGGCCATCACTCTATCCACCATGCCATGCTGCCTCCATATAAGCCTAAAGTCATTTAGAAACTTACAATCCAGTGTCATTGGCCTCTAAGCTGTTCCCTCAACAAGACAATCCATTTCCCAACTTCATCCATTTTCACAGGCTGCTCCCCATGTCTGGAGTACTCTCTCATCTTCACTTCTTGGTTTATCCAGTTTCCTTCAGGTCCCCACTAAAACCTGACCTTCTTCAAGGAGCCTTTCCTGATCCCCATTAATAATGCCTCTGCTCATTTGGAACTAAGCCCAAAGGGCTATAAAATGAGCATACCCTTTGACCTAGCAATACCACTTCTAGGGCTGTATCCCAAAGAGATCATATAAGTGGGAAAAGGACCTGTATGCACAAAAATATTTATAGCAGCTCTTTTTGTGGTGGCAAAGAATTGGAAATCAAGGGGATGTCCATCAATTTGGGAATGGCTAAGCAAGTTATGGTATATGAATGTAAAGGAACAATATTGTGCTATAAGAAACAAGGAGTAGACAGACTTCATAATAACTTGGAGAGACTTATATAAACTGATGCTGAGTGAGGAGACAGAACCAGGAGGACTTTGTACACAATTATAGACACATCATATCTGTGACAAATAACTTTGATAGACTGGGCTCCTCTTAGCAATGCAAGGTCATAAGACAACTCCAAAAGACTCAAGATGGAAAGAGATATCCACAATCAGAGAAAGAACTAAAGAGTCTGAATGGAGATTGAAGCAAACTACTTACTTTCTCTTTTGTTTTGTTTTGTTCCTTCTTTCTTGTTATTCATTCCGTTGGTCATAATTCTTCTTTACAACTAGACTAATGTTTAATGTGAATTTACCTATAGAACCTATATCAGATTGCATGCCACCATTTGGGGGGGGAGGTGAAAATTTGGAACTCAAGGGATTGTGGAACTGAATGTTGTAAACTAAAAGTAAATTTAAAAAAGATGTATCAAAAAATAATGACTCTGCTCTAAGATCATCTCCAATTTGTCCTGTCTGTATCTTGTTTATACATGGTTGTTTACATGTTGTCTTCCTCATTAGACTGTGAGCTCCTTGAGAAGAGGGACTGTTTTTTGTAGCTAGTTCAATTCTTAGAATATAGAAAGTGCTTAATAAATGTTTGACTTGACTTGAACATTAAACATCAACACAAAAATTGAAATTGCTCAGTGATTACTTAAATTTGAATTAGATTTCAACTCATATAGTATCCTGATATTTTTCAGTGTCTCCACCTAAAGTACAATCTGAATTATCTGTCCATTTATTCTCATTCACTTTTCTTCACATTAGTTCCATCAATCAACAAGTATTTCTCAAGTTCCTACTATGTGCCAGACATAGAAGCATTCTGTTCTATTTACCTGGCTCTCTGATCTCATGTATGCGAATATTGCCTCCAATGGTGAATAATGTAATCCATCCATGCCCATCTATCTTGCACGACTCTTGTCTATGTCCTCCCATAAGTCTGACACAAGAGTTCCACCCAGTGTGATGGCTGCCTTCCTCATTTTCTGTTGAAACTCTGAATGTATCAATGGAGAACACAGGCTATATATGTCAATGAATATACTGCTAAAAAGTCTGTTGTATGGTTCGACATTCATATTTTGCCTTAAAGGCAATCCAGAACTTTTTCTTTATATACATATGTGTATATATATATGTATGTGTGTGTATTTATATGCATATATATGTATGTATATGTATGTGTGTGTGCATGTGTACCAAAAATGAGTGACTTCAAAATTGCAACAAGAAACTTTAGACTAGAAATCCAAAAAAGTCCTCTCAAATTACTAGGCTACAGTATATTATATTATACACCAACCCTTTCCAAGATAAAATATCAAGCTTAAAACAATATGACAGTTACAATTTCAAACTTAAACCTTCTGCTTAAACTATCCAATCCAGTCTCTCCCATTTCACTGACTTCATTTCAAGAAGTGCAGACTCATAGGACTTAGGTCTAGAAAAGCTTTAGATGTCAGCCAATGAAACTCCCTAATTTTCCAGAGAAGACCAGAAAGACTTCCCTGGCAATTTGTCTTCAACATATAGTCTTTGAGCATACCTTGGAGAAATAAAGACTTGCCCAGAGTGGTGGCTAGGTGGCGCAGTGAGTAGAGCACCGGCCTTGGAGTCAGGAAGACTTGAGTTCAAATGTGACCTCAGACACTTAACACAAAACTAGCCATGTGACCTTGGGCAAGTCACTTAACCCAATTGCCCTGCCTTCCCCTCTCCAAAAAAGCAAAAAAATAAAATATAATAAAAATGAAAATAAAGACTTGCCCAGAGTCATCCAGTCAATATATTTCAGAGATTGCACTTGAACTCAGGGCTTTGCGACTTACAGAGCAGCTTTCTATAAGGCAGTAACAAATGAAATGACTTCCCTGGATCACACAGATTGTAACTGGATGAGATAAATTCAAAACCAGATCACCTGATTCACAATCTCATGTTATTTTCATTACTGTGACAATTCTATTGCTTCTGTCAATACTATCACCTTGCTTTCTTCTCTACAAGACTTAATCATGACAACCTTTGAGATTTCTCAAGTCTTTTCTCCCACTCTCTCCACTATTCCATCAAGCTACCCTCTTTTCTTCTTCTAACTCCAACCCAACCTCATGAAAAAGACTGTTCTTGCCCTTCTATCAGTCTTTTCCTCTATTTACACCCTATTCTTCTGTATTCATTTGACAGTAAAAGAAAAGCAGCATGGTGTGAACTTATTATAGAAAGCTGCCCCCAAAATCTGGAAGACCTGAGTTTGAGTACAGTCTGTGAAACAGACTATATGACTCTGGGCCAGTTCTCCATGTAACAGGGAACTTTCAAGATGATATGTCATGGACAAGTGCTATTTGCCATTGGTAATGTATGGCAATAAATGTATGCGTCAGGTATAAATGCCCATCACAATTGCAAGTCCCTGGAGGGCAGATTCAATTATCTATTGTTTATCCTTCCTGGTAGATTGTGGAATAGACTTGATGAAACTTGACTAGGATGCCCATTATAAATCCACTGAGTAAGGGCTATGTTTAATCCTTTCAGTGCTATGACCTATAGTGGAGAAAGTTTGCGAAGAACAAAATGGAAGGACAAATTCTTATCTAAACTGAGGAGAACTTTACTCCCAGAGGATGTTTCATATCAGCATGGCCCAAGAACAAAAGACTGACGTAATTTATTTCTGTTGGCCTACAGTTTGATAATGCATTTAAGATTCTCTCATGATCATGTATGTTGTCTAGAGACTTATGATTGATTCTAGCAGTAATATAGTCCATAATGCATTCCTTTTCTACAGGATGGAAATTAGATATCACCGAAAGGTCTGGATGTGCATAAGACTCAATATCAATCCATTAATCAATAAACATTTATTAAGCCCTTACCTACTAAGGTAGGTGCTAAGTGTTGGATAAAAGACAAACTCTTGCAAGTTGTCTGAGGTAGAAAAAGCAGCTTGTTCAGTTACTAATATCAAGAATAGTATCTGACCCCAGATCATACTTACTGCAAGCCATGATACCTCTACTTGCCAACAAGATCTGGGGTAATATTACTTTGTAGAGTAATTGTGAACTGGACAGTGAAATGTGATGAAGATAGTCAAAACCATGAAGGTGATTGGAATAGAAAGGCTAAATGACCTTGACTTTTTTCAGTGACACCAAGTACTCATCAAGTACTCTGGGGCCTTAAATTATATCCAGAATCAGGAGGTTCAACTCAAACAACTCAAATGCTGCCTAACTGATGATGAAAGGTGAAGATATAAAAGCCAACAGATTTAGATCTGAGTGGGACATGTTGATCATTATATTTTCTTGGAAAGCAAAACTTCATGGACAATGGAACCAAAGCAAAGATAAGGAAAGCCACATGGTCATGTGAAAAGATTTAGAAAATCGGGAGTGAAATTTACAGTTCAGAGCAGCTAAACTATTGTTGAAGAATATAGTATTTATTTTTCCATTTTGAAAACACATGCCCGCAACCTGACCTCTTTCTATAACTAAGGCAGAAAGAAAGAAACAGAAACACAATAAACCATGGAGCAAAATCAGTGCTCTTACCCCCTCTCCCAAGAAAAGGAGTTTGGGTTTTTTTCTAGAAGATCCACTGAGGTCACATCATTTTAGAAAAAGCCCTAATTAGTGCTCCATAAAGGGATTTAAAGAACATAGTACCCTAGTTAAGTATCTTAAAATCTCTTACCCCAATTATAACAGCATTCTAATTGGTCTACCTAGCTCCAATCTCTCATCTCTCCAATTCATCCTCCACAAGGCTGGCAAATCGATATTTAAGAATGTGGGCCTGCTCAAGAAGCTTCCCTGCTCCCCTATTACTTACAGAAGAGAAATACTGGGGTTTTCTTAATATGTAAGGTCCTTAGCAACCTTCATCTAAACCAGCAGTTCTCAACCTGTGGGTCGTGACCCCTTTGAGGGGTCGAACGACCCTTTCACAGGGGTCACAGGGATTGCCTAAGATCATTGGAAAACACCTACTTCTGATGGTCTTAGGAACTGAGACACGGCTCCTCTACCCGTCTCCAGGAGGGTCCACCCACATGCAGATATGCCTACATATGAGTATTAAAGGGTTGCGGCGTTAGGAAGGTTGAGAACCCCTGAATTCTAAACAATATTCTAGGTTGATTATATTGTCTATCACACAATTTTTATTTGAGACAAAGTAGCCTAGTTGCTGTTCCTTCTATACCTCATTCCATCTCTTGCCTTTATACATTTGTATAAACTGCCTCCATGTCTAGAAGGGGGGTGTATAACATGGAAACAAGAAAATATATGGGGAGATACTATACATATGCATACATGATATATCTATAGGCATATACCTGTATTTAAAAACATAAAATATGTTTTTAAATGTTTATAAACACCAATCACCCATACCTATGAGATGCCTCAAAACTATACCATATGAGGGTTGTGTTACATCGTTAGAGCTGTGGTTATGTTCTTTAATTTTATAAAAGATCTCATTATACAAAGAAACTTATCCTTTATGCAGGGCATCTAGGTGATGTAGTGGTTAAGGTACCAGATCTGAAGTCAGAAAGACCTGAATTTAGATCTGGTCTCAGACACTCACAGCTGTGTGACCCTGGGCAAATCACTTAACCCTGTTTGCCTCGGTTTCCTCATCTGTTACATGAAATGGAGAAGGAAAAGGCAAACCAATCTAGTATTTGCCAAGAAACCCCCCTCCCCCAGTGGGTTACGAAGAGTCAGTCATGACTGAAACGACTGAATAACAAATCCTTTATGTATACATAAAACAAGGGGTCCTGTGAAGTCATGTAGGTATAGATCTCAACTGTTTCATCTATATAATAAGGCTAAGGGGGAATGGAATAAAGATGAGATTAAGCCAGTGGGGGCACTACACCATTCTCCACAAAAAACCTGTACTAGAAAAGCCCCCAAAAGATATCCTGTAGATAACTTAATTGGCATATAATAAGGAAACAATAGAAGTTGTATCTCAGCATTGCTAGCATTGCTTATGCCTGTGGGTATCATGCAATGAAATAGTAGTATTATGTAGTCAACAAACCATGTAGAGTTATATCCTTGGCCTCCAAGTTAGGAAGACCTGGGTTCAAGAACCACATTTGATATATAATAGCTATGTGACCTTGGAAAAGTCACTTGAGGATACTTCTCAGTGTCCCCTGACAAGTCTCTAAGATTTCAGAGCAGCATCAGGTCTGCAGTAAAAGAAAAAGATACCTTATTAAGACTCCTTCCACTGATGAAATCTCAAGTATGGTTTAAAAATGCCCTCTAAATGAGATTATAAACTTTTCCAGGGCAGGGAGCATGCCCTATATTTTCAGATATCCACAGTGTTGAGGACATTTGTAATTGGAACTCCATAAATACTAATTTGACTTCTTCAAGTTTAACTCCACTGGCCTTTGAAGAAAATGGAAGGCCCATTTATAAGGACAACTACAGGACTTGAGCATATTCTTATAGATCTGATTGTGGTTGAGATATAAGATTGTGATTAGCTAAATTTGAGAGAGAGAGAGGGAGAGGGAGAGAGAGAGAGAGAGAGAGAGAGAGAGAGAGAGAGAGAGAGAGAGGAGAGAGAGCACTTTTTGCAAAATGTATGGCTACAAGGTAATAAAAACATGCTCAAAGGGCCATGTTTCAGGATACTGCAACAGTCAAATCTGAAAACACATCATGAGATGCTTCTGGAAGCTAATCCAGAAGAGTGCTTGTCCTTCCGTACTACTATAAACAGTCAACAGCCCAACAAATTAACAGGTACTGCCAGTGTACCATCAGACCCCCTCTCTCGTTCCACATTCTCCCCAGGTGCCCTGTGTCAAATGCCTTAGCTTGTGACTTGGAAGATGCTCTTTTATTGAAGGCTTATTTACATTTCTGTGGTCCCACATCTGGAAAAGGAGCTTTTAAACTGGATTTCACAAGAACCCTTATGACTCCCTAATGACCCTTAAAGACACAGAATATTTTTGTGAAACTTGCAGCTATAAAGTCTGCCTCTAGATAGGGATGGGCAGGGGGATGAACTTACACACATCACACACACACACACACACACACACATCACACACACACACTGAGTAAGTAAGGAAGGGAAATAATCAAGCTATGGGGTTCACAACAATATCAAGAGTAAGCAGTCAAAGCCCACGTCCCAGCACAATAGCTTCTCCACACAACTTTCAGTGTTGATATGAAAAGGTTAATCTGTTTTCTACTGATGCTAATAAATGACATAGTCCTCTATGCAATGGGGGGGACGGGATTTGTTCTACAGATTTTGGCAGACTATA
Source organism: Pseudochirops corinnae (assembly GCA_028646515.1). Taxonomy (NCBI): domain Eukaryota; kingdom Metazoa; phylum Chordata; class Mammalia; order Diprotodontia; family Pseudocheiridae; genus Pseudochirops; species Pseudochirops corinnae. The sequence goes on from CM053592.1 coordinate 129,349,526, forward strand.
CTCAAACATACACAAAAGCCATCCTAGTATCAGTGAGTTAGCCCTGCTGGGTTTTCCTATTTCTTTAAGCCTTTTGTGTGATCAAATGCAGAAATTATCACTGTGCCCCATAGGGATTGAAAAGGAAAAAGGGTGAAAAGAGTAGGAGAGGTATTATATAACTTTTTTCTAAACCATGCTAAATATAATATACAAAAGAGGAAGGAAAGTATGGAGGGAGGAAAGAAGGAAAAGAAGGAGGTAAGGAGGAAGAGAGGGAGGGAGGAAGAAAGGAAGAAATAAAAGAAGGAAGGGAAGAAGGAAGAAAGGGAGGAGGAAGAAAGAATAAAAGAAGGAAAGAAGGGAGGAAAAATGGCAGGAGGAAGGGAGGAAGGAAGTTCTATTACCCTATTTTTTTTTTTAAAGAATGCTTTGGAGCTTTTTTTTTCCCTGCTTTTTGGAGGGGGAAGGCAGGGCAACTGGGGTTAAGTGACTTGCCCAAAGTCACATGGCTAGTAAGTGTTAAGTGTCTGAGGCTAAATTTGAACTCAGGTCCTCCTGACTCCAGGGCCAGTGCTCTATTCACTGCACAACCTAGCCACCCCTTGCTTTGGAGCTTTCTGAAGGATCTTATTTCTTATGAACTCTGTAAACTGGAAGGATTGAATCTCAGAGATTATTTAGTTCAACCACTGTACTTTACCAATGAAAAACTGACACCTAGAGAGAGGAAGAAATTTGCTCCATCACACTAATGTCAATGCTGGGGTAAAATGGAGCTCTACTAAGCCCCAGTGAAAGAATACAGAGCTGGTAGGGACCAATTACTCTAACACTTTCATTTCATTGATAAGAAAACTAAAAGAGACTTCAGAGATATCTAGTTTAATCCATACCTGAACAAGAATTTCATCTCCTGGTCATCCACTCTTCACTTACAGACTTCTAGTGAAGAGAAATATGCTCGCCCCAAGACAACCAACTTTTCTTTTGAATAGTTCTGGGATAGATACTGGACCTGTGATGTCACTGCTTTAGTGAACTCACAGATAAGAACTCACTCTCTCCACCAGTGCTGGTCTCTGCAACATATAGTCCTTAGAGTTGCTCAGGGAACTGAGAGGTTAAGGGATTTGCAACAGAGTCACAAAGCCAGTACTTGTCAGAACAGAACTTGAACACAAGATCTTTTGGCTTTGAAGCCAGATCTCTAACTATGCTGTCTTGTTTTTCCTATTATGACAGTTTATATATATTTTTGGTGTTATTTTTATTTTTTCTTAAATTAATTTATTTATTTTTAGTTTTCAACATCATTTCTACAAAATTTTTAGTTACAATTTTTTCTCCCCATATTTCCCCTATTCCCACTCCAAAATAGCAAGCCTACTGAATACCCCTTCCCTGAGTCTGCTCTCTCTTATATCCTCCCCTATCACCCCTCCTAACTTTCTGGTAGGGCAAGATGGCTTTCTATACCCCAGTGCCTGTATATCTTATTTCCCACTAGCATGCAGAAAACAAATTTTTTTTAAACATTTGTTTTTATAACTTTGAGTTCCAGATTTTTTCCCTTCTTCCCTCTTTACCTGCCCCCACTGGAGAATAAGCATTTCAATATAGGTTGCACATGTGCAGTTACCCAAATCATTTCCAAAATTGTTATATTGTGAAAGACCAACTATACTTCCCTTCAACCTATCCTGCCCCCCCTCCACTTATTCTATTTTCTCCTTTGACCCTAACCCTTTTCAAAAATGTTTGCTTCTAACTACTCTCTCCCCTAATCTTCCCTCCCTTCTATCATCTCCCCTCTTAGCCTTCTACCCCCCTATTTTCCTGTAGGGTAAGATACTTAATTGAGTATGAATGTTATTCCCTCCTTAAGCCAAATTCAATGAGAGTAAGGTTGTCCTATTGCCTTTCACCTTCCTGCTCTTCCCTTCCATTGCAACATTTTTCTCTTGCCTCTTTTATATGAGATAATTTACCCTAATATATCTCTCCCTTTCTCCT
>CM053592.1:129352020-129387161 GCA_028646515.1 Pseudochirops corinnae
TAAAGTCATTTGCTTCCATTTGCTCCACTCTAATTCTGAAGGAATTATTCTCTTCAGAAAGCTTTTGAGATTCTTTTTCCATCTGGCAAATTTGACTTTTTAAGGCATTCTTCTCCTCATTGGCTTTTTGGGCCTCTTTTGCCATTTGAATTAATCTATTTTTTAAAGTGTTATTTTCTTCAGTCAGGTTGTTGGCTCTCTTTTCATGATTTTTCTGGCATCATTCTTATTTCTCTTCCCAATTTTTCCTCCACTTCTCTTATTTGGTTTTCAAAATTTTTCTTAAACTACTCTATGGCTTGAAGGCAGTCTTCATGTTTCTTGGAAGATTTTGGTGTGGGAGTTCTGACTGTATTGTCTTCCTCCTGTTCCATGCTTTGATCCTTTTTGTCCCTAAAGAAGGAATCTAAAGTTCAGTTGCTGTTCTTACTTTGCTTCCTTTGCCTGCTCATGTTGCCAATGAATAACTTGATTTTTTAGCTCTGGGGAACTCTGCTTCCAGAGTGGAAAGTTCTTTCCCAAATCACTGGGGTTTTCACAGCCTCTGGAGCTATTAGGAGGCTGCTGCACCCTCACCAGCTTTGGCTCACTAAAAATGCACTCCAGGACCACCACCTAAGACCACTATCCGGATACAAGCCACTCAACGTAAGAGCACTTAGCCTCTGAATGATTGCTTGGCTCCCTTGCAGTCTGCAGGCTGGGAGCTCTGAAGCAGCCATGTGGAGGTGGCTGCAAGGCTGCCACTTCTGCCGCTTCCTTGCCATGGAAGCCATTTGGCCAGACTGGTTTTCTCCCCCAAATTTAGCATATTTCTACTGACCTTTCACTTAGTCCTTGTTTCTTATGGCTTGATAATTCTGGAAATTGCCACAGCTGTTGCTGATCCACTCTCCTGAAGGCTCCAGCGGTGGCTGGTCCTGGCTGCCCCAGGGCCAACCCACAGTTTCAGGCCAGGCTGGTTTTGGCTCCCAGCTTATTGCAAATGAGCCCTTCCTGCTGAGCTGCCTTCAGTGGGGGATGTGTTTTTCTGTATTTTTTGTGAGTTTTGGAGCCTAAAATTTGTTTAGAGTCATATGTTATGGGTATTTGAGGTGGCTATGTGGGAGCTGTGGAACCTTGTTGCTTCTACATTACCATCTTGGCTCTGCCCCCCCGGATTTGAAATTCTTGGATTGAATAAAATTATTCCTAGCCTTAGTTCTCTATATCACTGCTACAGAATTAATACCCACATTTCATATCATAAAGGGAAACTCTCATTATACACACACACACACACACACACATAAAAGAAGGAATCTGCAAGACAGATTTTTTTCCCCTGATATCTTGTCACTCACTGAAATGGTCAGTGATAATTGGACATTGGAGACATTTGTAAGATCAGACAGGGCTGTCACTTCCCTAAAAAGCAATGTCTCTGAAAAGGAAATGTCAGTCATTGTTCTCTGGAGTTTCAGGGTAATGTCCCTTGTTAATGAACGTGTGTGTATGTGTGCATGCCTGCAAGCCTGAAAGCGCCTGTGTGTTTGTGTGCATGAACCTAAAATATTAGAAAACATTGTGAAAAATGATGAAAGTTGAGGGATTATACTGTACTATCGGTAATGTGAAATTAAATATCTAGAGACTTCAGTTATCTGTGGGATTCAGGATGCTCTGATTGTTTACCAGATCCTCAGTATTTCCATCTGTAACATGAAGATGAGTGGAGGACCTGGGTTTAAGATGAGGAATAATTAAGAATGCACTGGAAAAGCATTTTGAAAGTCTATCAATGTGCTTTATTTCAGTGATTATATGCTATGTCAGTGATGTGAGAGGCACTAAGGTGAAGTGGATAGGGACTTTGAATCAGAAATATCTAGGCTCAAGTTTCACATCCATTGACTGTGTGGCCCTGGGCAATCTCTCCATTCTGTACATTGGTGGTGTCAAATTCAAATGCAAACAGAGAGCGCTAATCCATATATTAGGCTTCCTACAGGCGCTCTGTATTGACTTAGTTTTTAAATGTAATATTATCTATGTTTTATTCTATTTTTATTTATTTTGTAAAATATTCCCCAATTACATTTTCATTTGGTTTGGCCTGAAGCTGGGTATGTTGTGGGCTGGATGGGGCCCATGTGCTTGAAACCTCTGCTCTAGGGAACCATTTATAACTGCAAGTTGCAGAGAAGATGAAGACCTACATTGGTGGTGGAAGTTTCTTCACCAGTGAGATCCTTATAAAAATGAAATCACAGATTTTATTCCAATCAGTTATATTTTGCTAAAAATCATGATTACTTGCTCTCCTTTATGGGATATTTCATCTAAACATGTATATTTTATACATATTTAATATATATTATACATATACTGTATATTTTATATTTAAATAAATATATAGTTAAATGACTATGGCAGTATTTTTTATTTTTCATTATGCATGCACATATTGTTCACTTATGTTTTTATAGTCATTTCCCTCCATGGCAGTCAAAATGGCTGAAAAGTTAGCTAATTCATATAGCAGCTCTACTTGTAGGGCATGTATATGTAGTACAACATTTGTGGAGTGTTCATTCTGTGAAACTCAATTTTTTTTGTATTTTTCCTCCTTTTTTTTTTTTGGATGGGGGAAGGCAAGGCAATCGGGGGTTAAGTGACTTGCCCAAGGTCATACAATTAATGTGTGTGTCAAGTGTCTGAGGCCAAATTTGAACTCAGGTCCTCCTGGCTCCAGGACTAATGCTCTACTCACTGCACCACCTAGCCGCCCCAATTTTTTGGTATTTTTAAGAAAGTAAATTTATCCATCTAAGAATCTCATATTGATAAAGAGGGTTAAAAGCATAATCTGTAGAGATAGCAGTTTGCATAATAATTACCAAAAAAGTCTCATTTGCGTCTTTCTGTTGCTTTTATTCCAAAAGATATGTTATGAGTAAAACTAGAACAGGGGTGGGGAACCTGCAGCCTTGAAGCCACATGTGACCCTCTAGGTCCTCAAGTGCGGCCCTTTGACTGAATGCAATAGGTCAAGGCCATAGCTTACCCACCCCTGAAATGGAACATCCAATAGCAAGACCCCAGGGGCAGAGTACTTAGTTTGAAATCCTGACTCTTAAAGCTTACTTCCTACACAGCCTTGGGCAAAGCATTTAACCTTTCTAAGAATCCATTTCCTCATCTGTAAAATGGGAGGATTGTATTAGGTGATCTTTAAATTCTCTTCCAGACCTATGTTTGTGATCCTTTGATTATAACATAAGTGAAGTGTTTGCTAAATGGAAATAACTGAGCAGTTTAACTTTGAATAAGAAGTTGCGGGTACTGATGCCATCTTGGACTATAAAAAAAAGGATAGTGACCAATTTAAAAAAAAAACATTTTTTGAAGACTTGCTATATAAGGGTCACATACTTGGTTCTGTGAAAAACACAAATAATAATGATAGCTACAACATTAAAGTTGCTTTATAGTTCAAAAGTACTTTGCATTCATAATCTCTTTGGATTCCCACAACCCTAAGAGATAGTCAATGAAGGGATTATTTCCCACATTTTACACATGAGAAAACTGAGACATAGAAAAATGAAGTTACTTATTCAAGGTCACATAGTGACCAGAATTTGATCCCAACATTAAGTGGCTGGTATCATGTCTTTTCCTGCAATAGTATCACAAAAACATAAGACATAGTTACGGATACAGTGTGGATAAGAAATGTTAAATAAATAAAGATGCAGTTTCTGATTCTTACAGCTGACCCAGGAGTCAGGAGGACCTGTGTTCAAATCTGGCCACAAACACTTATGAGCTGTTTGCCCCTGAACAAGTCACTTAACCTTGTTCACCTCAGTATCCTTCATCTGCAAAATGAGCTAGAGAAAGAAATGGCAAACCACTCCCGTATCTTTGTCAGGGTGACCCCAAATGGGGTCAGAAAGAGTCAGACATAACTGGAAAAATGACTGAACAACAATCCAACTGAGAAGAGAAAAGCAAATGAAAGGATAAGTACCCCAGTAAGAGAAAGGACAACATAATATATAAAGTGCTTTGTGATTGTAATGGTAATGGAAATGTGAAGATCTTCCCTGCCCCTTAATAAGCCTAAGGGAATTTGAAGACCTTCCCTGCTTTGAAAATAAACTCCGTCCTCAATAGGCTGAATGTGGTCACATGGAGCCTATGGTGGGAGAAGTTTGCTGACAGGTGAAGCAGAGCCCACAGGAAGGTGGGAGTCAGAGCCAGATAGATACTGGGAGAGAGAGGATGCTCAGGCAAGGAGTCAGTTAGACTCATGACTAAAATATTGGTCTTGTATTGGTTTGTGGGAAGGCTAAAAGATGTTGTGGCTCTCTGTGCTGTTATAGCTTATTAACTTCTTTGCTACTATGGTGGAATCTACTTACTGGTTTTGGCATTTGGTTTTCTGGTATCTGAATAAATGTTTTGCTTCTGTTTTCTATATAAAGAGCCTGTTATATTTTGTGATCGTGCACCATGCAGGAATATTTATCATGATTGTTGGGGCTGAAAATATTGCATTGGTGCTAAAGTGATCAATTGCTAAATGAAGAATGTAGACAACCAGTATAGACTTTCAGGACAGGGGGAAAAATTACCATGGACTTGGCATTGTTTAGTAAGACTTCAGGGAAGAGATGAGGCTTGAGCTAGATGTTTAAGGCCATATCCTCCATCCCTACCCTTGTCCTCCATGCATTGTGACTTGCCTTTTCTCTTCCTTTCCATAGGCATTTGATAGTGAGGGGAAATGAATTAACACACATTTCCCTTTGCCTAAATCCAGATTACCTGTAAGGGCTTGTTGTGGACACGAGGGGAGAAAGCAGCAAGGAATACTCTATTTGGAGTGTTTCCATCTGGAACAGATGTCCAGCTGCTCATTTAGATCATGAACTGTTTGTCAATACTGACAATTAGTGGGCTAAAGATTCCATTGACCACATGACAAGAATCAATATGTACAGCGCTTGTTAGTTATTTACCGCCAAGTGTATTAAAGCCTGTAGATTCCCTATAAATCCTTCCAAGCTATCCTGCTATGATCCTCTCTACAACACACATTGACACATCAATAAATCCTTTTGACAAGGGTGATATGTGAAAATCAATACCAGTTTATCAGCTATTCCCATGTAGACTTTTTTTTTTTTTTGACAGGCCGGCAAAGGTTTAAGACCATTTCCCTGAGCTGTGGAACAGACAGTTTAGGGACAGAGCTTGTATCAACTGTGCATTCCTACCCTGACCTTGATTCAAGTCTTTCATTCACAGAAAGGTGATAAATCCCACATGAAGGATAGGGACCCACTTTTCCTGATATGTAGTCACCACTAAGTTCACTTTCCACAAAGTGGATCTTAAAGGCTTTTGTGAAAGCTCAGATGGCATGAAAGTAAACTGTCCTCGAAAGGTTTAATAGAACATATGTACACCCTTTTGTAGAGGAAAATGAGTTTTTTTTTTAAGAAGAAACATTGTCACTGTTACCTATGCTGGCGAGACTTTAACACTGAGACATTGATTCTATGGTTTATGCTATATATGTAGGTTAATGACAACTCTGTTCAGCCTCCTTTCTATCAGTTATACTAAACAGCTTTAACTTAGAGTGGAAGATAGAAAGCCCAAAATATGCTCATTCTCTCTCTCTCTCTCCTCCTCTCCCCTCTCCCCCTCTTTCCCTTTCTTCCTCTCCCCCTCTTTCCCTTTCCCTCTCTCCCCTTCTCCCTCTCTTCCCTCTCTCTTCTTCTCCCCGTCTCCCCATTTCCCCCCTCCCTCCCTGTCTCCCCCTGCCCCTCTCTCCCTCTCTGTCTCTGTTTCTGTCTGTCTGTCTGTCTCTCTCTCTCTCTCCCCCCATCCCTCCCCCTCTCCATCTCTCTCCCCTTCACTCTCCCTCTCTCCTCTTCCTTCTTCCCAACGTCCTCTTTCTGTCTATGTCCCTCTGTCTCTCTTTGAGTCCTTGTCTCTGTTTCTGTCTCTTTTATGTTTCTGTCTCTTCCCCTTCTCTCTATCACTCTCAATTTCATTTTCTTTTTTAAAAAAGAATCTCGGTGTCGCCATTTACTAAAATCACTAAATGTAGACTTCCAGTACTTCTAGAAGTGGCCATTACTAGTGACCATTAATTACATCTACCTTAAGTGAATTTCTTTGTTTTCTAGAATTAATTCCTCTGTGTAGGAATTATTTCCTTTGTGTAGGAATTCTCACTGATCTGGCCAAAGCATTTACATAACAGTCTTATATCCGTGACATAAAATTGTAATAATTATATAAATAACTAACTCTCTTGGGATGTATAGTCTAGAGTTTTCTTCTTTCTTTCTTTCTTTCTTTCTTTCTTTCTTTCTTTCTTTCTTTCTTTCTTTCTTTCTTTTTTCTTCTTCCTTTTCCTCTTCCTCTTCCTCTTCCTCCTTCTTCTTCCTTCTTCCTTCCTCTTCCTTTGTTGCTAACTAAACTTTAGGGTCTAAGCAAGCCGATTTCTCCATTAAACATCTCCTATACATTGTAAGTTTCTTTGAGACTCAGATGCCCCTCTAATGGTTCTTGAAATTCATGACAAAAAAAGAAAGGGTCACAGAGTAGTTAGCTTTGAAGAAAGTCTTAAGGTGAATTCTAAGTGTTTAAATTCTTGCTGAAAAATCTTCAAAAAAGATATATTCCCCAAAGCCATGTATTTTTGTCATATTTGGAATTCTTTATAATTTCTTCTGAGCTGTGATTGACAGGCAAATGAATATTTCAAAATACCTGGGTAAACAAGGACTGAATTTTAGGAGGTGCATGGAGTAAGATAATCTTGTTGGCTCATTTTTTGTCATTTTAGTTGCTTTCAGTTCATTTACCCAAATACAGTTTTTAAGGGAGATATCAGGGTGGAAAAGAGCACGCTTTTTCCGTAGCCCCCTTGGCCGTAAGAATCAGAATGAAATATTTGGTGGATTTTCTGCAGTGCATCAAAAGAAATAGCTCATTAGCTGTAAGCAGCCAATAATCTTTCGTGATTCACCAATAGCTGTTATTCCTCAGGGAAATTCATACCAGGCAAGGCTAGAACAGTCAGAAAGCAAGAAGAAAGGAAATGTATAGAACAGGAAAGAAACGAGAGCCGTGATGCTTTGTATCCCCTCACCAGATAGATATAAAACTATCTGAAATACTGAGAGTGAAACATTAGGTCTATTTGGACCTTACATTGGCTATTGATTGTATTCAACTAAAACTACCTTTTAACTGTTGTAATGATATTCTATCCTCTGATTAATGCTGCTCAGATAGCTGAAATAGCCAACCTTTGAACATTCTTCTGCTTGTGATGCTACTACTAATGGTTTTAATGATGCTTATAGCACATACCCTTTATTACTATTGAAACAGGCAGCCTATTATAGTAGATAGAGAGCTGGTCTTCATATCAAGAAGCTTTTGGTTTAAGTCCTCTTCTAGGAAGCAAACTGTATGTGTAACCTGGACAAGAAACTTACATTCTCATTGCTCTGGGCAGCTTTCTAGAACTTTAAGTTTCAGTGAAGTTACCAATTTACATTGGTAGAGGGAGTTTCCTATACCAGTAAAATAACAAATCTAGTCCCTATCCTGTGATCTTCAAAAACACATTCACATCTATTACCTTCCCAAAAAGTCATCTGTTCTGACTTAATGAATGAATGAATCCCTCTAGGTCAGTGGTTCTCAACCTTCCTAATGTCATGACCCTTTAACACAGTTCCTCATGTTGTGGTGACCCCCAACCATAAAATTATTTTCGTTGCTACTTTCTTTGCTACTAACTGTAATTTTACTGCTGTTATGAATTGTAATGTAAATATCTGATATGCAGGATGTATTTTCATCGTTACAAATTGAACATAATCCACAGGTTGAGAACCGCTGCTCTAGGCGATCATTCAGAATCAGTTTGTACACCTCTAGTGTTGGGGCATGGGGCTCACTGCTATATATAGCATGCCACTCCATTTTTATAGCACTAATTATTATTAGCAACAATATTGAGCTGATATCTCTCTCCTTGTAATTCCTATATATTTGTCTTGGTTCTGGATTTGGAAGCAATTCTCATATCTCTTCCACAGAACAACCCTTCAAATTTTTTAATATAATCAACATGGCTCACCTGTGTCTTTTATTACCCAGGCTAAACCCTTACTCCTTCAATGAATTCTCATATGATATGATTTCAGATAGTAAAATAGGCAAGTATTTTAATACTGCTGAATTCCATTTATATATCACCATAAGGTTTACCAATTGAGTAAAGATGATTTATCTGGCAGTACCTTGAAGCATGCTTTGGAGTAGGGGAGTGGAGATGAAAAGGCCTGTTAGGAGGCTATTACAATATTGGGGTGGGGACAGTAATACAAGATTGTATTTGGGTGATAGCAATGGAAATAGGAGGGGTAGGATGCTATAAACATCGTGGCGGATGTTGGGCTAGTGGACCTCTGGGGCCCTCTCTTTCCAACTCTACAATCCTATGATTCCACATGATGAATTACAGCTGTGGAGTGCGGGGGCCTATCAGAAACCTTAGTCACAGTCAGAGATTTGATGGCAAAGAGGTGAAGCTGACTATTAAGTCAGGCAATCTTTCAAACCATACTAGACTCCACAGAGAATCACTACAAAATGATTCCCCTTTCATGCAGCTTCTGGCCAGCTTCCACAAAGGTCATTTCAGCCACACCCACAGATGGCTTGTAGTCATCTGGGAAATGACAGCTCCAGAATGGTGCAAGGCATGACAAGCCCCAGTTAACACTCCTGTCTGCCACATTTGTCAGCTCTGAGCCACTGCCGAAATCGAGGCTCCAGTAATCTATGGTAATAGCCTGGCCAGCCTCCCTGCTCCCAGCCCTCTCCCACTCTAATCCATCCTGTACAGGGCAATGAGAATCATCTCCCTCAGGGGACTTATTTTGATCATGTTAAGTCCCTTCCCAGAACTACGCAGTAGTTCCCCATTGCCTCTTGAATCTGTTTGCATTTAAGTGATCACTGACTTTGAGTCATCTCTCTTAACCTCACTCTCCTAAGAATCTCATTTCCTAATTCTGCCCCAGCCTTGAATTTTTCACTCAAGCAAACCAACCTAGTGTATTTACTTGAATAACCCAACTCCTCCAAAATCATACCAGTGAACTGACCAGAAGAACCATGTGGGTAAATTGTTCCCAGCAGCTATTAGAAAGAATGGACATTAAAAGCTTCTGAGTCCAATTCTGTCATTTTACAGATGAGGACACTGAGCCCCAAGGTCATACAGGTAGAAAGTAATAATTATAACGTAATATTCTAAGGTTTGTGAAACATTTTACATTTACATTTATATTTTACAATACCTCTTGAAAGCAAGTACTATTTTTATCTCCACTTTACAGGTGAGAAAACTGAGGCCCAGAGAGTTGAATCAACCAGCTCAGGGTCACACAGGTGGAAAGCATCAGGGACAGTTTTTGAACCTAAATTTTCTGATTCTAATTCTAGCATCAAATAATTCTACTTCACTATGCCTTAGAAATGCTGCCATGCATTTTTCAGAAGAAAAAAAAATCAAAGCTATCAGTAGTCCCATGAAAAAAATTTCTAAATCACTATAGATTGGAGAAATGCAAATTAAAACAATTTCAAGGTACTGTCTCAGACCTATAAGATTGGTTCACATGACCAAAGAGGAAAATGACAAATGCTTAAGGGGAAGTGGAAAAATTGAGACACTAATGAATTGTTGGTAAAGTTGAGAACTGGTCCAGCCATGCTGGGGAACAGTGTAGAAAGGTTGTAAAACTTCATAACCTCTGACTGAGTGATACCACTACTAGCTCTACATCCCAACGAGATCAAAGAAAAGGGGAAAAGACCAAATTAACACAAATACATATAGCCACTCTTTATGGTGGCAGAGAATTGGAAATTGGGGGGATGCCCATCAATTCAGAAATAACTGAATAAGTTGTAGTACATTATTGTGATCAAATACTAAAAGTGCCATAAGAAATGATGAGCGAGATAGTTTAAAAAAAAACAACAACAACTAGGAAGACACATGTGAACTGATGAAAAGTGAAGTAAACAGAACCAGGAGAACATTATATACAGTAAGAACAATATCATAAAGGCGATCAACTTTGAAAGACTTAGCTACTCTGATCAAGGAAATGATACAAGAAAATTCCAAAGGACCACTGACAAAAAATGCTGTTTAACTCCAGAGAGAGAACTTATGAAGCCTCAATGCAAACTGAAGAATACTTTTTAAACATTCTTCATTTTTCTTGGTGGTGTGTGTTTTCTTTTGCAACATGGCTAATATGGAAATGTTTTGCAGAACTTTAAAAAAAAATGCTGCTATGATCCTATGTAGGCACAAAACTCCAAAGACAGATGAAACACAAATATATTGATAGCTCTCTCCAAATTAGATTTGCTTCCAGTTATTCTGATCTGCGGTATCTGTTGTGTTAATAAATTGTTTTTTAAAAATAGTGCTATGGTTCCAGAATTACAAATGAAATCAATAAGATTGAATTTAAAGGCGAAATCTTAAAAATTTAAATAGATATATGGTGAACTGAGAAAACGACACCCCACCTCCCTCACATACATGTTGTACCTATTTATACATGGAGGAAAGTAATAATTATTTTCTAGTTTTTTCAAGATGAACTTTTTCATCCAAATGTTGCTCCCAGTTGGCTTAAATACGGCAATGGCAATAAACAAAAGGGTGGTAAGGGCTACTTATCTCCCCTGTTTTAGCCTGAATTATCTGAGTACTAAAAGAACTTTTTGATTTGATTGCTGAATCGTTATCATTTATGAAAGGAAGATGTTCCAAAGCGTTAGAAATAAGTAAATATTATTCTGATTTTCAAAAAGTAGAATATACTTCATATGAAATGCTGATAAAATGACATAACAAATTATTAAAAGTGTGTTAACACAAAGAAAGGGAGGAGCTCATTAATATGAGCCAATTTGAGTTCCTTAACAATAAAATTACATTAGACTAAAAACAAACAAAACAAAACAAAAAAAAAAACAAAAACCAAATGTTGCTCCCAGTTAGATAACAATTAATGATACTGACCTGCTGCCTCATCACAGCGGAGCTGTCCCATTCCTCGTGAAGGCTATACCAGGGGTCCATGAGTTCTGGTAGGTCTTTCCAAGTCATGAAGGCATCAAGTACTTGATCACAAGTGGAGCCTTAGTCAGTCTGGAAAGGTTCCTCACCATGTATGAGGCCACCAGCTGTTGAAAAACAAACAAAAAAAACGAGAAGAACAACCCAGAAACCCTGGACTAACTTTAATCTTTATTGGTAGGGATTTATTATTGTTGTTGTTAAGTATACAAGATATAATTAGGATAATGGGGTAAATAGGAACTAGTTAAGATAGGGAGGGGACTAGAATTAAGAGGGATTGGGAAATTTTTCCTATAAAAGATGAGATTTTAGCAGGGATTTAAAGGAAGCCAGGAAAGTTAGTAGACAGTGTTGAGGAAGAAGAGAATTACATTCTTTTCATTTAGTAAGCTTTTTGTCACAATGGTAAACTAGGAATAAATGTTATCTGGAAATAAGGTTTTAAAATCATCTTTATCTTATTTGATATAAGGCAACATGGTTTGTGATTAAAAATTGGCATTGGAATCCGGGAGACCTGGATTCAAGTTCTCCCACTGACATATCTTGACTGTTTGGCCCCTTAAGACAAATGTTTTTCAGTGCCTCTAACTACAGGTTTCAGAACAGTTGCAAATCTGCATTGGTGGAAGGTAATTTTTAGTTCCTCCAGTCCTCCTCCAAATTTTTTGTATCATTAGTAGGTATCTTTGATAGGCAGTTGGTATTTGGTCATTAAAATCCTTTAAAGATATTTTAGTGACGAAGTTTTGTTAAAAAAACAACAACAGGAAAAGTTGACTCAACAAAAGAGGGGAAGGGGACTCCCTTATCTGACAGAAGTAAATTTTAAGTCGGAAGAGCTATATTCTCCTGAGGTGACCACCTTAGGTCACAGAAAAACAAAGCCAGGTTAAAGACTCTAAGGAGCCAGCAAAACTTCCAAGTTCAGTGGAAACCAGATTAAAATATAATTAGGAAATGCTTAATTAAACAAAAAATATAAGATAATGTTCATTTGTGGTTTTCTAAGTCAATGTGTGGCCCAGGGATTTGTTTCTATTTGACTTTGACACTACTGTCTTAGAAGATTTCCAGGTGAAAAGGCCTGAGAAGTATAAACTGTGCAGATAGTATAAACTTCAAAGTCCCCAGCCTCCCGAGGGAAGGAAATTATTCATCCCCTTCATGCCATTACCCAGTCTTTCCCTGAGGATCACTTCCCAGTAATGCTGATTTTCCCAGTCAGGCCAGCCCCAGTACAACTAAGGGTTCTGTCTCTTCTCCTCTATACTCAACTGAATCTGCCTCAAGTTCTGGAATTAGCAGTTTCCTCTCTGCCTAAAAGAAAATATCAGACCTAGGTCTTCTGGGTCCCATTCAGGAGCTCTTGAGTAACAGCAATTTGCTTTTATCACCAAGCCTCAGGAGTGACTCTAAACTGTTGCTGATAACTACTTGCTTAAGTGGGAGTGGAGTGGTATAAAAGAGAATGAATATGAAAGAGGGAGTGATATTCTTCCTTCTTCAAACAGAGGAATCATGACTGGGAAGAAGAAAGGAATGGAGAAATATAAGAAAAAGGGAGAAAAAAGTCTATAACTAAATGAAATGTTTCCTGTTTGCTCTGCATTACTCCCTGTTGTTTTCTGAATCAATCCATATACTATTTGCTCCTCTTGTCATTCAGAACTCCCATAGATTCATTTCCTACCCTGAACTCTCTTAGAGTAAGTAGCTTAAGACAAGTATCCTAGTCACTAATGCCATGTTAACTCACTTGCGTGTTTTTCAGTACAGCTCTAGTTGCTTGTATACACTTCTGCATAACTCTGTGATCTCTGCTTACATATATGTGTTTGCTTTGTCCCCGTTTCTTGCATTAGGCTGGAAACTCCCCCAAACAGCAGAAAGTCTCCTTCCTCTGGAACTCCCGACATCACAAACTACAATGTTAAGTGTACATGCTATGAAGATAAACCATTTAAAAACTGGAGAAGGGAGAAGTTCTAGTCCCTGGAACACAGGAGTTTGTCCTATTGTGCCCTTTCTTAGTTCACAGTCATTTAAATTTTTTTTAACTTTTTTTTCAATTAACCAAAACTTATTCTCTCCCTCTCACATCCTTCTGTCTACACTGAGAAAGAAAAACAAAAACAAAGCCCTTATACCAAATACAGCATAGTCAAGGAAAATAAATTTCCACAGTGACTGTGTCCAAAATATCTGTTTCTTTTTGCATATTGAGTCCACGACCTCTCTGACGATTCTTTTGGAATTGTTGCTGATTGTTGTGTTGATGAGAATACTTAGGTCTTTCAGAGTTGTTTGTCTTTGCAATGTGGCTATTATATAAATTGTTCCCTGGTTCTGCTCACTTCATTCTACATCAGTTCATACTAGTCTTTTCAGATTTTTCTGAAACTACTCCTTCAATTATTACTTAAAGCATGATAATATTCCCTTACATTCATATACCATAATTAATTCAACCATTTCCCAGCGCTCCCTCTTAAGTTCTAGTTATTTGCCACTATAGAAAGAGTTGTTTATATATTTTTGTACATGTAAGACCTTTCTGCCATTTAGCAACTTTTTGAGCCTAGCTACAAGTTACTTTTCAGAATGACTGAGCCAATTTCTAGTTCCATCAATGAATTCATATTCCTGTTTTGCTATAGCTTCTCCGACATTTGGCATTTTCCTTTTTTTTTGGGGGGGGGTGTCAATTTTGTTAACCTAATAGACACATAGCAGTACCTCAGATTTGCTTTAATTCACAATTATTAGTGCTTGCAGAACTTCTCCCACATGGCTTCTCAGAAGCCTGGATTTCTGCTTTTGAAAATTCTTGCTAATATCCTTTGATCATTTATCTAGTAGATAATGATTCTTAAGTGCCTGGTACATAGTAGGAGCTTAAAAAATGTAACTGATTGGTTGATACACTTGAATCAGTTCCTTATGTAGCTTGGAAATTAGACTGTCATCATAAAGTCATTTAAATTGTATACATACCAATTGTTTGCATAGAAAGGGTGACTATAAAGGAAGGGAGAAAGATATCAATCTTTTCTTTGTGGGAAATGCAGCATACTGTAATAGCATGGATAAAAGATTTGGAATTAGAGGACCTAGATTCGATTCTGATTTCTCCACCAGTAAACTGTGTGACCTTGGGCAAGTCATTTACTTTCTCTGACTCACAGTTTTTTCCTCTATAAACTAGGGATAATATTTATATTGCCATCTTCACAGGGTTGATGTGAGAAAAATGCTTTATAAACTGTTGTATAAATATGAGCTGCTGTTATTATTTTTAGTTCTTCAGTATTCCCAAGGTCTAAATAGAATACAGAGCAAACCATGTTGATAATATATGTTTCTAGATAATCAAGTGGTTTGGGAGACAGTAGCAGGCTTAGAGTCAGGCAGAACCGGATTGAAGTCTAGCTTACAGAACTTGGGCAATTCATGTGCCCTCAATGTAACTCAAGCAATTCTTTAGGATTTAAAATAAAGACACTTCTGATCTATATTATTAGGTTTAAGCATTTTCTGCATCAGGAATTATTTATATCAAGGAAATCACAGATTTTTCCATTGTAGAAATCAGTAAACTAAGATTGTAGATTGCAAACATTTCTAATTCCCAATAATAAATAATTATATTTTTAGATTCTAAATAAAGTAAATTCAGTGCCCTCAGCCATCCTGTGGTCCTTAGTGACTCAGTGGCTGAACCTGACAGGTAAGAGGACCTGTTTCTCCAGATGCCAGGGTCATCTCAGTGGATAATTTAAGTCCAGATGAAGGACTATCTCCTCCCTTCTCCAGAGACAAGAATCAGTAAGGAGTCATAACCCCTAGTCATACCCCAGGGATGAATGCTGTCTAGGAATAACTCAAGAACAACCAAACAACCAGATTCAAGTGAGATATGTGGGCATGGAGTAGTAAGAGAAAAGGGCAGGATCATGCAAGGAATGTAACAAGAACCACTATGAAACACATGAAATCAGTTGACTATAAGAAGAGTTTGGAATCCAGTTTAGATGCCATTTAGCCTTCAGGACAGGAATTCTTAACTTGAGTCAATGAGTTTGTAGGCAAATTTCAGGAAGTTTGTGAAGTTAGATGGGGGAAAAAATCTATTCTCATTAACCTCTAATTAAAATTTGCATTTCCTTCAGTTATTTAGAAAAGTTATTTGGAGGAAAGATCCATTGGCTTTACCAGACAGCCAAAGGGGTCCACGACACACAAAGATTAAGAATTAGGGATCTGGTCCAACACTTCCATTCATTAAGGTGACAAGAGTTAAAAACAGCAACAACAAGAAAGAAACAAAATCAACGCTTGAACAATTGCTACATGCCACCACTTGCCATCTGAGTCTTTTCCTATTGAACCATTTTCCTCTTTATCACACCCCTTTCATATTCAAGGGTCTGTCAGCCAATCAATAAGGGTCCTTCTTCAAACAATTATTAAACACAGTTCTGTCTCCTTCCCCTTTAATCCTGCTCCAAAATTTCTGATCTGCCAGCAAAAAGGAAGCAAGGGTCAAATGAGGAATGTAAATAAACAGATAAAGCATTTAATACATCTCAAAATGCCATATTAGTGTTGTCATCATCATCATTAAATTTGCAGTGAGCTACACAGAAAGGTGACACCCAGTCCAGCCTTGGTTTCCTCACCTATAACACAAGAGGCATGGACTAGACGACCTCTACTGATTCTTCAGAACTGTAAGACTCAAGGATTCTGGGATTCTGTGCTCCAGAATCACTCAGGCCATGCTAAAACAATGTCTGCTTAGAAAGACAGTGTTTCTTTCTAGAAACATGGAGACCACAGCAGTTCTAGAGCTGAAAAGGAACTTAGTAATTATTTAATCTAATTTCTTTATTTTACAGAGGAGGAAGTTGAGGCTTAGGGAAGGAGACTGATTGGTCCAACATCATGTGGCCTCTTACTGGCAAAGTTAGCATGAGGTTTCATGATTCTTAGTCTCTTTCTTTGCTACCAACTTCATGCTTTGTTTTATGTCATAGTGTGCATTACTTGTCTAAGCTCTTCTTCTTCCTTCCTCTTCTCTACTCCTAAAATTCTAAAGTCTTAGAAATCACCACAAAGAGCATTAACACAATATCTAGGCATTTCTGTAATCCAGAAGATTCACAAACTTCATTGATTTGGTTACTCCCTTAACTACCATATATTGCAAAGCTTTTCATCCTTGACTAGATGATTTCAAGGATTTTTCCCGTAAGATATGTGTGTGTTTGTGTATGTGTGTATATATACATACATATGAATATATACACATGTGTGTATATGTGTGTACATGTACATGTACATGTATATGTATATGTACATGTACATGTATATGTATATGTGTGTGGCTAGTCTTCCATTGATAAACTGTGCACTTATATATATATGCTGATCCTCATTTTGGGTCCATGTATAGAGAGCTCATGTCAGGTTGAGACTTGAAGCTTTTCCAGCTTAGGGGAACATACCAGCATTTGTGCTGTACTGGCCTACTCTTAGAGAAAACTGGCATAGAACTTTTAAAAAACATTCTTGTTGCTCTTCATAAAAGGGCCATTTTGGAGTATATAAGATTAGAGAAAACAGAGCATGGCAGCATGACATAATGGAGTATTGAATTTGGAGTCAAATGAGAGCAAATCTTATTGTTGCCACCCACCATGTGACCTTGGGTGAATTACTTCATTTCCTTGGATCTTTGTTTCCTTATCTGTAAAGTGAGGTGATTGGATAATAGTGGATGACCATTAAGGTCTAAATCTGTAATCTGAGATTTAGAGAGTTTCTCCTTGCACTGTTAACTTCTCTCTGTTCCAGGTTAAGAAGTATCACTGGTTATAGTCTTAGAATTGCATGTGTCCCTTTTTAAGGGGGATTATTATATTTCAACTTCATTTTGTGGTCTATAACTTTTCTGTTTTGGCTTAAAACATGGAACACCTTCATTTGCATGCACCCATTCACATTTTGAAAGTACAGTGTCCTCTAGTGAATGCCATGCAGCTCTGGATTCAAAATAGAAAGACCTGCTTCTTGACATTTCTATCTGCTTGTCATCTCTCCCAGGTGTGTGACAGCTATTTCCATGTGCCCCACAGTTAAGTTTAAAGTTGGAATGTATAGATCCTTTTGGTACATAAATTAGGAACAGCTTGGGGAATCCACAGCAAAAAAACCCCACCAATAACAAAGCAACCTTTTTTGTTGTGTTCTATTGACTTATTTTTGAAGGAATAATGAAGGGACTTTGCTCTGCCTCTTGGAAATGGAATTGAGAACCTATTTAATGACAAATTTGCATGCCCCTTCCATTTGCCTCATGCCAATTTGTAACGTATAGAAGTTTCAGAGTTATATGATGGCAGCAACATTTTTTTATTTCATTCCTGAGACATTGGTATTCAGCACCATAATTTTCTAAGTTTGCCATGACACAACCATTTTCTATATGCTGGAGGAATATGAAGAAGGCAGAGTGAGGAAGCAAAGGGTAGGAGAGAATGCACAGTCAACCAACAAAGAATATTTGTGAACAAAAAACGTTAGCCTCTGAAAAAAAGATAATTTTGAGTAAAGTTGTTGCCAGAGGCAGACATTTTTGATAGAGATGGCCTCCTCTGTCACTTTCTCTGGATCATTAGGCTTATGAAAGCTTTCTACCAACATGGTCCAGATTCAATGTGAATTTGAACTTAAAAGGTAATATAAGGAAATCTGGTCCAGATTTCCACCAAGTCACTCAGATGTTGTCTCATAAATTGGGAGACTTGCCTTTGAATGACGACTGATACTTACCAGCTCTATGACTGTAGGCTGTTTTTTTTTTTTAAACCTCTCTGAGTCTGTTTCCTCTTCTGTCAAATGAAAATAATGATGCAGTCTCTGTCAAGAACTTTGCAAACCTCCTCCAGAAATCAGATTGTTACAAGGTTCTTGAGGAAAAGGAGGAAAATTTCTAGACCTATGATTTCCTCACGTACAGAACTCCTGTTGGGGAAAACTCTCTTCTCAATGCATTTCTGTAACTGGTTTTGTTTTTGTTTTTTCAATTTATAGTCTTAGAGAGTGGTCAGGGAGGTCCGAGACTCTGTGATCTGCCCAGGGCCATAGAACCAGTATGAATCAGAAATAGAATTTGCACCCCAGTCTTCCTAATTCCTGGACCTGCCTATCATCATCATCATCATCATCATCATCATCATCATCATCATCATCTGTAAAATGGGAATAATGATCCCCTCATCATCTATGCCACAAGGTTGCTGTGTGCCTTTTTTGCACCCTTTGCCAACCCAAGAGCCCCAGAGCAGTGTGAATGTTGTTACTGATGCCATGCTGGATCTTATTTTTCACCCCCTTACCTTCTGAAGAATCCTCCCTACAGATTCACTGAGCAGCATTTTGAAGCATAGGCATTTTTCCCCCTCAAGTAGCTTGTTCCTCCTGCAAACTCTGGAGGCTCTGCACATTTTTTCCTTCACTTCAGCTCAGCCTCAGAGTGCTCCCCCTGCCCTATTTATGAAGGGGTGTGCAATAAAGCCAAGAGCGGAAGATGTCCAGCTTCCTTTAAGTATGAGGAGATTTGTTGACACAGCCCATTCAGGCCACATTATTAAAGGCAGCCAGAGCTCAGAGCTGAGCACAGAGTTAAGCACAAACTGTTTTCAGTCTTAAGGGAGAGTCAGCACAAATTTTGGATCACAAAATGTCACTTGGCCTTCTTTACCAGAATTGCTTTTACTGACAGATTCCAATTATTGAAGTGTGATGCATGGACCCTGAATCATAAAATTCTGGAATATTAGAGATGCCTTTATCTTAGAATTGTTTTTAGCTGGAAGGGAATTTAGTATAAAGTTAACTTTTATATAATGTTTTAAGTTTTTCAAAGTACTATATAGATGTTATATCATTTCATCTTCACAACCCTGGGAGAGAGTGGATAGCATTATTTCCAGATTACAGATATGTGGAAACTAAGGAAGAAAGAAATTAAATTACTTGCTTGGGGTTATATAGATAATAAATGTTTGAGACTAGATTTGAACTCACATCTTCTTCACTTCAGATCAATTGCTTTATCCACTCTGCTACCTATTTAGCCCGATATGCTCATTTTATAAACAAGGGCTGACGTTCAGGGACGTTAAATAATTTGCTCAAATTCACATAGCTAGTAAATGAGTCAGCAGAGGTTAGAACTCACATTGTGACTTATAGATCAGCACTGGTTGCTATAACATAGCATGAACTCCAATGGGATGACAGTTATTTAGAAGTAGGTGTAGTTATACAAGAAGTTCATATCTTCAGCAGATTGATACGATCATCAATCATTAATGCAGAAACTTCATTCATGTAAATGGTCCATCCAAGCCTTCTAGTCTGTGTGGCTATTATCCATGGTCTCTCCTACTGTGTTGGATGTCTTCCTCAATGTCTTCTCCCATTTTGTGGAGACTAGTGAACCATAAGTCTGTCTATATTTTGTCCCTTGCTCTCACTTCGTGACAAGCCCATTTTAAAAAAAAATCTTATTTTTTTGACAATATGTTTTATACCACTTTTTACATGTAAGTCTATCACTGGAAATATAAGCATCCTACTATATATCTCTAAATGTGAGCTACTAGAAACTGCACAGACTTTATAATATTTTTTTCCTCCAGATGGATAATGTGTATTCAGTGCTTTTATGATTCTCTCTCTGATCAAAGTGAGAGATCGGCTTGTACCCACAGTACAGATCTGAGGTTTGGAGGGCAGGGCAGGGATGGGAGAAGACCCCTCTAGTAATACCAGTTAAGAGGCATATCTTTTCGGTAAATACCATTTAGCTAATTTACGCACATGACTACATAGGAACAACTTTTACAAATGGAAACCACAAAACAATGTATGATAATGACTTTGAATAGAACCAGAGAATGGGTTGAAATCATCTTGTCTTAAGGGAACCAGATGAAGTTACAGGATCTTAGGATTCTTTGAGAGATTTTAAATTGTAACTGATTAGTCCTGGTATAATTTATCAGATATAGATATGAAAATTTGCTTTTTTTTCACCTATGAGTAACAATACAATTGACTGGCTTCTTTCCAGATGGAAGGTAGGTTTCTCCATTCCTCCCCTCCTCCAACAGCAGAGCAATCCTATGCCTTCCTTTTAAAATAATGTACAAAACACAGCTAGATTTTAGCTGGATTTGTTCAATTTCCAGTAAGATTAGTATAATTGTGTTTAGTGCACCCTTTAAGAAAGGCATTGTGGCACAGTGGAAGGAGAGTGTGGAATTTGTAGTCAAAAGACCTAGGTTCAAATCTGGACTCTATTGTTCACTATCTTTGTGGCACTGGGCAAGTAATTTAATGTTTCTGCACATCAGTTTCCTCATCTGTAAAATTGAATGATCTCTAGAAGAATTTATGGATTCAAAAAAAACAATGAGAAGAAATTGGAACAGGAGTTTTAATGTTTTTGTGTGTATTGTGGACCTCTTCGAAAGTGCACTGAACCCTAAAGATGCCTTAACATTTTTAAATGTATGAAATATTTAGAATTGCAAAGGAAACCAATTATATTGGCATATAGTCATATATATGTATATATACATATACACACACATATATGCATGCATATATATGTATATAATGTCTCTTCTAAATCTAACGTGACCTACATAACTATTTCCAACACTACATAATTATGTTCCTGATGAGTCTTCTAGAGAGTAATTGATATAAGCATTCTGTAGTAGGAAATATCCATTCTAGGATATATAGGAAGGTTATCGGCTTCTCACATATCATTTAAGGAAAGGCCAAAAAGGAAAAAACCAAACAAACAAACAGAGAAGGAAGAAAAAGAGGAAACATTTGTTGAGTGAAAGAATTCTCTCTCTCTTTCTCTCTCTCTCTCTCTCTCATTCTCTCTCTCTCTCTCTCCCTCTCTCCTTCTCTCTCCCTCCCCCCCTCCCTCCTTCCTCCTTCCCTCTCCTTCCCTTTCCTCCCCATTTATTTATAGGAGATGGAATGTAATAATAATTCATTACTTGTTATATCATTTAGAAAGGAAATTAGATGGGGCAGTTATATGACAGGACCAAGTCTCTTCTCTGACCCACACCTTTTTTCCAAAGATTCTGTCCACAGTAGCATACCTAGCTCAGCAGTGTGTATAAGTCTGTTTTAGAGAAGTATAAAGGACTGCCTTCTTCCCCAAGGATCTCACATTCCTCACTCCTTTATAAAGTCTGATCATACATAACATGAGGAAATCTATCTGTAATAAACATATGGCGTGAAAATAGAAATATATGTATATGTTTCAATTCTTTAAAAAAGGCTCATGCTTTGTATGATATTATATATATATATAAAATCTATATGTGTGTGTATGTGTATAGCCTCACCTCTTAGCGCAGTGCCTAGCCCATAGCAGGGACTTTAAATGAATGAATATTTGTATAGATAGATATAGATATAGATATATACATATGTAAGTGACCCCAGACACATATACAAAACTGCTGTCTCATCGTGAGTATGTAGGTCCGGTAGACCCCTGCCTCTTGATTGGAAGTGACCATAAATTACTCCAGTGAAGAGATTTCTTGGTGACTATATAAAAGTGGCCTAGTTCACAATTCTGACAGGGAGTAATCCAAATCCTCTCACCCTGGCTGAATTTCAATAGGAAGAAAGGAAGCAGCCTTGCAGGGAGACTGAGGTCTTTAAAGAGACAATACCAAAATACCCTCTCTAGAGAAAGCCAAAGGGACTGCTGGACAGAGCCAGGTCTCCTGGGCCCAGCTTTTAGCCCTCTCCTCTTCCCAGGTGTTATTTTAATTTCCAAAGAACAGGAGCAGAAGAAAGGAGTGTGGATGAGCTAGAAGAGATAATAGGATCATAAGCTTCAGAGCTGAGGACTTTGGTGATCCTCTTGAGGGGTTCTTAACCTTTTTTTTTTTGAGTCATGGACTGCTTTGGGAGTCAGGTGAAGTCTATGGGTTCCTGCACAGAATAATAGTTTCCCTAATGTTATAATAATTATAATATAATAAACAATATAATATTTTAATGAACAAAATGAAAATTTTCCAGTTTACAGAAATAACATCATCAAAATATTTTATAAAAAAAAAACCAAGTTTATGTAGCCCAAATAAAGAACCTTTGTGTCTGGCCCCAGCTCCCTCTTTCATAGAAGAGACAAACGTATGTGGTTTCATGGATGCAGACTCAGTGCTCATAAAGCAGGGATCTGTGATGTCCCAAGAGCTCCAGGGGAAATGCCCTTTAGTGGACAAGGTTGCTGCCAGGCAAAAACCTTATTACTCTGAGTTTCAAATTTCTTATCTATAAAAGGGGGATGTGTCATCGATAAGACACTTTCTCTTTTAACTGGATTATTGTGAAGAGAACACTTTGTTGATCGCAAAGTACCAAGTATATGTGAATCAGCTGGGCACTCTCATTTTTGAGATGAGACTAGGTTGGTTGCTGAGCATCTCACCCCACCATTGTTCTAACCCTAGTAGAGAGCCTGCTCAATCGGCAATCCATAGTGGCCATTTTTGCTTTCCAAATGTCAACATCCAGCCTCCAGGCGCATCCCCCTGGAGAGAAGGGGTCTCAGAAGATTTTTGTAGACTCTACAGACTTTGTATATCTGCATTATAACCACCCCAGGTAGGTCTATTTGAGTAGATGGGCCACTGTGAAAGGTTACAAATAGAAATTATTGTAAAGCAACTAGCAGAATCTAACGAAAGTCAAGAGCCCTAAGAGGGACTTATTGTGATTTTAATTGTATGATGGGTTGTAAAATATTCAGGTATTTTTATTCCAGGGAACAAAAATGCACCATGGTCTTTTTGTATTTATAAATGTCTGCTTACAAAGCAAAATCCCTTTAACTTGGGTAAAGAAATATCTGGTGCTCGAAGTGAATAGCAATGAGACACTTGAAACTACTACCCAGGGAGCTGACAGCATGATCATTATGAGTTCCAATGGAATTCTACCTACAAAACCTTTAAATATAATTAAGTACAGAAACTACTAAAGGAACACAGAGGATTTGACTTAAACCCACAAAAGCCAGAAAATTTAGAATTAAGGCTCTAACTCCATCTGACTCATCTAGTTGCGGTTAGCAAATGCTTTCATATTGTCCTCTCCCAGGGGGCCTGGGAGCCGTGGGTAATCTCATATACCATAAGGCACATTACACGGACACAAAAGGGTGAATTAAGGAAGAAGTGGCAGCCTAACTCTGAGCTGCCTAGCTTTTGTTGGCTGGAGGAAACCCAGAGCTACTATTTTAGCCCATTTGAAAACTTCATTTCCTGGTTTTGAAAATCAAAAGTTAGCCATACTTTAAAAAAAACAATAATAAACATCAAACCGAGTAGGTACTTCAGCAAGGGGACACCTGAAATCTGATGCTATTTCTTTTATTTGGATCCAGTAAGAAGAGCTTTGGGGTGTTGAGTTTGCTATGGATAGAGAGAGAATGAGGCTACATGGGGCTGATGCAAAGAAACCTACCTACTTTTGCTCTAGCTTTAGAAAGGGATCCTGAGTTTTTGTGGATGGTGGGAAGGGAGGAGAAGGAGCAAGTTTATAAGTCTTCATTTTTGGCCCCCCAGCAAAGTGTCTGTAACTACTATCTCCAAAACCCTGAGCATAATAGAGGTGCTTGATGAACGTCTTGCCTCCATTGCTCAAGAGAGCAGTGAAAGGACAGAGGAGGGTTGGAAGGGACTGAGAAATAACCAGGTTTTTCCTGTTGACTTTTGTCTTGCTTGTGACCTTCAAAGTTGTAGCATTATAGATTTAGATATATTCCAATCTAACTCTCTCAATTTGGGGATGAGGAAATTACAGACCAGAGAAATAAACATCAGTCTGTTTTAGAGCTGTCTAAAGGACTGCAAGTACCTCAAGCTCCTCATTCCTTTATAAAGTTTGATCATACATAGCATGAGGAAATCTATCTATAATAAACATATGGTATGGAAATTGAAATATATTTGCATATTTTCCATTTTTAAAACAAGGCTTATGCTGTGTATGCATGTTGGAAAGGGCTGCCATTTGAAGATTTGTGTTTTAACTCTGTGTTACCATGTGACATTTGTCCTCATGTATATCTGATAGGAAAGCCTTTGATAGTCTGTATTCATTCCTGAATAAAGTCCACGACTCCACACTTCCTTTCCAGCCTTACCTTCCACTAATATTCCAAATGCATGCTGCTCTTTAAATTAGATCATAAGATTTACTCTTACTTACGCATGTCTCGTACTTTCCTACCTCCATACCTTTGCCCATGCCATCCTTTCCCAGGTCTGCCAGCTGTAATTCCCTCCATCCTTCAGTTCTCTTCTCAAATGTCAACTCCTCCCTAAAGCCTTATGATATGAACCTCTTACATACTGGAAGTAATTTAGCTTTCATCTGATCTCATAGCATTGTATACTCTTTTATTCTTATCTTCTGCTTTGTGCTATATTTATCTTCTGCGTGCCACATTCTTCACACAAAATTGTAAACTCGCTGAGATTAGTTGTTGTTGTTCAGTCATGTCTGACTCTTCATGATCCCATTTGGGGTTTTCTTGGTAAAGAGGCTGAAGTGGCTTGCCATTTCCTACTCCAGCTCATTTTAGGGATGAGGAAACTGAGGCAAATAGGGTTAAGTGACTTACCCAGGGTCATACAGCTAATAAATAAATGTCTGAGGCTAGATTTGAAGTCAGGAATGTGAGTCTTCCTGACTCTAGTCCCAGTCCACTGTGCCATCTAACTGCCTCATTGAGATTAGAGACATTACTTATCTTTGTAATTTCTCCATGGTGCAGTGAGTAGGTGCTTATTAAATATGCTAGTGGATGGATGAATGAATGAATGAATGAATGTATGAATGGCTACATTATTTGAAAAAGGAGTTCTCCCAAGAGATCAAATAGATTATTGTTTATGGAGAAAGGACACATTAAGAATGTGTAGCAAATTTTCAATTTTATGGTACTTTTCATCTGTAGATCACCAAAGCCCTGAACTCTGAATGAGGATGTGAATTACATGTCAAAACATATTTTCTGATAGGATATTAAAGTTTGTTTTCAGCACATTAACAAGAAATGGAAGTACTAGTATACTTTAAAAAAAAATGTGGCATATGAAAGGACCTTACAAAATAATGAATTGAGGATCAGGATGTTTGAGGAAATCTGAGCTCCACACTGATTAGCTCAATAATAAACCAAAAGAATGAAAATGAAATATAGTACTCACCTTCTGCCAGAGAAGGGATAAACATAAAGTGCAGAAATATATACAGCATTAGATGTGGTCAGTGTGGGGATATTTTTTGCCTGATGATGCAGGAATATATCGAAGGCTTTATAATTTGTTTACTTGGAGTGGAGAGGGTAAGTGAGAGGAATGAGTTAATAAAATTACGGGGTATTCCAAAAGTCTTAGTGTGGTTTTAAGTTTTAATGCTGTTACATTAAGACTTTTGCTACATCCTATATGTAAAGGATGGCTCTAGACAGAGAGAAGGCCTACAAAGTGTAAATTTACATTATATAAAAACAAAACATGTCAATAAAATTGCTTTAAATAGGGGGAAAAAAGCAAAGGGTTACAAGGTGAGAAGAGAGCGTACAAGAGGAAATTGATGCTATGTAAAAACAAAATGTATCAAAAAATTACTTTAAGTTGAAAAATATCCAAATGGATCCTGACTGGAGACATATTTGAAGATTTCACATTTTTATCTCTTGTCTGATTTTGTTAGAAAGTTAATAGACTCAATGATTTGTCCCATTTGCTTTTATCTTGCAATAAAGTAGATTTGATGTTTTACTGTTAAAAAAAAAAAGACCTGGGTTCAAGTTCTTTTGACAAAAATTCGGTATGCGTGGTTTGCATTATTTACCTCTAACTTGGGCATTCGCAGTCCTGATGAAATCACAGATATGGACAAAAAAAAATCATCTTAGAGAGAAGAAAAAACCAGATAATTTAGAAAAATGAATATTGTCTTGACGGAAAGATTCTTCTCTTTACCAAAAGATTTGCCGTATGATTTCTTTAAGGAATGAGAATTTCCATGCATTTAAAATAGGATTTGATTTATAGGGTTCAGTTTCAATATTTAAGAGCATTATCTGTTTCATAAAGGGATATTTTTTCTACACAAAGAACATACCTGCCCAAGGATTTTGATTTTTGCAAAATCAAAATAAAGTCTAGTTAAAATACATTTGTCATTTTGTTTTGTAAAGTTTGTCAGAGAAAATATGCTGAACTTGGCACGTCGGATGGGTTGGGAGCTGATTTCTCTTATCGATGGTGCTGTGAGCCCTGTCATTATACTAGTGATGGGGACTTCAGGGAAGTGCTAGGTTTCTTGGAGCAAATGAAGTGATTGGGGAGGCACTTTCAGCAATTATAACAGCCACTTGGCAGAAAGGTTGCTCTATCATCCACTTATAGTTTTAAGGGACTTTAGAAGACCTTCTAGTCCTCCCCCCTCATTTTACAGGTGAGGAAACTGAGGGCTAGCCATGTTATAGTAAAAGACTTCCCTAAGGTCATCTAGGTAGCAAGGAGTCACAAGCAGGATTTGAACCTAGGTTTTTTGGTAGACATGACTGAACAAGAATAATACAAACTTCTGATTTCAAATCAGATGCCTTTTAATTTTTAAAATATATTTTATTTTTTAATTTATGGAATAAAACAAGTAGTTCTATAATGTGGTATGAGAAAAAGATGATTACACAAGAAACTGTAAATCTGTTGTGTACAATTTGCTGTTCATTTTAAATCTAAAGTTATCATGTAAGTTTCTTGCCCCCTCTTTTTTTTCTTTCCTCCCCCCACTACCCTAGAGGTAGCTACGGTTAGACACTGTAACAATGACTCTCATCTAGCATCATTGTTGTTTGTTATTCTGACTTTAGAACTACCTGTGTCTGCAACTATCCCCAAAATTGGTATGAACTTTTCAAAATTAAATAAATTTTCATTTATTTGATTTTAAATGTATGTGCATATATGAATATGAACAGATATGTATCTATCTGTTTGTTCATGTGTGTGTTCATGTATGTATTCAACAATCCTTCAGTGGATCTCACTGATGTGTGTACTCCAGGAATTGGTGCTGATTGCAAGCCCCCACTCATGCCTTCTCATTTTATGCTCCTCTTGTCTCTGTCTGCCTAGAAATCTTCCATGGTGGGTCCCTTGTGTTGGAAACCATCCTCTATGTCTTTTAGCTTTACATAAGCACCAGTAAAAATTCCCATGATCAATTCCCCTGATTCTCTGCCCTTCCTTCTTGCTTCATGGCTAGCCCACCTCCCTTTCCAACAATCCTTCTCCTGGATATATCACACCACTTCTGGTAGGCAAGTCACCCTTGAGAATTGGCTTCAGCCACTTGCTATCCTCCTTGTCCTTTAGGGGAGCCCAGAGTTTTGATTCCTTGGAGAGTCTATTGTATCATGATTTGCAATCATATAACCTCACCAGAAGAATATTGGTATTTTAAAAGTGATTTTGTTTCAGGAAGAAACTGGAAATTGTTGAATTTCCTAAATGAAACAAAGACCTAACTCATTAACCGTCTTCAGTGTCTATCCCTGTTATATAAACAAATGTGCATAGATAAATGCATCCTTGTACTAAGCAACATATTAATGCCTCAGATGAGTTTTTGCATCTCATAGGCAGTGCTTTCAATAGAGCTGTGATTTCAAGGATGAGATTACCTTTCTTCCAGATTGCAGGGTGCTAGGTGGTAGAATGTATTGAACTCTGGCCCTGTAGTCAGGAAGATCTGAATTCAAAGGCTTTAAGAGCTGTGTGAGCTTGCACAAATCCCTTAACCCAGGGGTGGGTCACATGTGGCCTCAAGGCTGCAGTTTCACCACACCTATAACCTTTCTCAGCCTCAGTGTCCTGATCTGTGAAATGAAGATAAATAATGGTTCTTGCCTCACAGGGTTCTTAGGAGGTAACTTAAGGAAAGTGCTCTGTAAACCTTAAAGAGATACATAAATCTTAGCCGTTGTTAATATTTGTAGTAGTACTTTTATGCCCAGGGCACGGTACTAAACATCAATTGATGTAAGGAAACAGAAATGTGATGATCTTGCTTGCATCTATTTCACAATCCAACTAGAACATTTTGGAAACCCAAATAGAGGAGATACTTCAGCAACCTGTGATCTCATCAAGCATAGTTACTAATTTTTGTAAAAGCAGATAGAGATCCTTCTGAAATAAGAGTTCTTTCTTAACCTTTTAAATGTCACGGGTCCCTTTGGCAATCTGATGAAATCTATAAACCCTTTCTCAGAATGAAATTTTTAAATGCATAGGCTTGCAAAAGGAATAAATTGTATTGGGTTAGAACAATCAAAATATACTTTAAAAGATAAGTTCCTGGACCCCGGGTTAAGACCCCCTGCTCCAGTACTTGAAAGAATCCCTGATCACAAGGAGTTTATATTCTAATTGGAGAGATAATAAACAATTCAAAAAGATATTGAACTTAAATATAAAGTTAACACAAATACGTAAAAATAATTGAATGTAAGACACTATGGGAGGGAGGGTGGAAGCAGTTGGCAGGATCCTGAAGGTATGCACATACTTTTGGGTAGGCAAAAATTCTATTTGTAATCACCAAATAAAATGTTATACTCTCTAGGAATCCAATTGATCTCTCTACTTTTCCTCCCCCTCCCCACAAAAAAAGATGGCTTTAACAAATTACTTGATTAGCTATCTTTTAAAAATAAATTGATTGTGATCTATATATTCTCAAAAAAAAATATCCAAGGCTCAGAGAAGATTACAGTGTTTATAAATCAAAAGCAGTTGCATCTATTTGTAACGACATTTGGTTAAAAAAAAAATAAAGTGGCTGCTTTGACAGTCCATAGGATAGATTTCAGGCCACTGAAAATATAAAAACCAGGCAAGATAGTAAAAGCACAAAGAGGAGGTTTTATCATGGAAATGCTAAAGCCCCCCTTCACTGTTACAGTGCTATGGAGAGCAGCCATGATTATCAGTCAAGAAAGCCAGCACAGCAGTTGATAATGACAGGTACTTATGTAAATAGATTTCAGAACCCAGGCGGTTGGGGCTCTAAAGGAAAAAAAAAAGGTCCACTGAGCAGGAAGGAATCTGAGAAGCTGCAGCGGTAGGTACATGGAGAGCGTTTTCTGTATTCCACTATTTAAACAAAGGACTCTTTTCATTTAGGCTAGTTATTTGGGGTTCTAGATGTTTTCATGTTTCTGGCTCATTTCCAGAAATAGCTGTCTCCTGTTGCACAAGGTACAGTGAAGAAATGACTGAGTTTCTAATCAGAAGGCTTTTGGGTTCCGGCTCTATGCTTGTTAGAGATAACCATAGATAAGTCACTTGGAGGGCACTAGGTGGCGCCACAGTGCATAGAGTGCCAGGCCTGGAATTGCGAAGACTCCTTTCTCTGAGTTCAAATCTGACCTTAGACACTTACTAGGTGAGTGACCCTGGGCAAGTCACTTAACCCTGTTTGCTTCAGTTTCCTCATCTGTAAAATGAGCTGAAGAAGGAAATGGCAAACCACTCCAGTATCTCTGCCAACAAAAGCACAGATGGGGTCACAAAGAGTCAGATACAGCTAAATAAGTCACTTAGACACTCTGGACCACAATTTCTTCATCTGTAAAATGGGGAGAAAAAACATTTGCATTACATCATAGAATTATCGTGAGGGATATACACCTTATAACTCTAAACAAGTGCTATGCCATATCACTTGTAGCCGTAGTCAAATCTAATTAAATACCATAATTAGTTAATAATTACCTACTCTGAACTAGGTACTGTGTGAGACTCTGGAAGTAGAAAGTTGTTTTTTTTTTTTGTAATAGCCCCTGCATTCAGGGATATCCCATTCTACTACTAGACGTTTGGAGAAGAAAAGATATAACATATAAACATAATTGTATGTGTGTTGAATTTAGGAGGGAGAGAGCATCGACAACTGTGAGATCAGAAAAAACCTACCCCAGAAGGTGGCACATCATTGAACCTTGAGGAAAACTAGGGATTTTAAGAGATAGAAAGGAGTGCAAAGCAGACAAAATTAAT
Organism: Pseudochirops corinnae; assembly: GCA_028646515.1. Classification (NCBI taxonomy): domain Eukaryota; kingdom Metazoa; phylum Chordata; class Mammalia; order Diprotodontia; family Pseudocheiridae; genus Pseudochirops; species Pseudochirops corinnae. The sequence continues at coordinate 129,382,435 of CM053592.1, forward strand.
GCAACTTCATTTTGTCTGTAGTTTCTTCCTTTTGCCCTACCACTGCTTATATTGCAGCCTCTATGCTGTCTGTGACCTTCCTTACTACTGAAACAGCAAGGGTGCCCTCTCTATTAGAACAGGATCACAAGAGATAACCATCCCGAAGGAGAACCTTTCCTCACTAACTCCAGAACTGGTGTTGTCTAATTAAGAGATACCTCATGCCTGATTCACCTCCTGCCTAAATTGAAACCTCCATAAACTTTGTCTCTTTTTTCCTTTTGGATAGTCTTCACCCCTACAGGTGGGGCTCCCTTGCTGGTGAACTCAGTAAACCCCTGCTGTTTCCTAAATTTTCAGCTTTAAGTTTGGTTCTGAGTTTAGTTCTGGTTCTGGTTTGTTCCAGCACTAACAGTTTCACCCACAGGTATATTCTAAGCATCATCCGGTCAGTGTGAGCAAAGGAAGTGGGAGATAAAGTATCAACTCCAAGGAAAGCTAGTAAATCAGCTCAGCTGGAAGCTAGAATGCCTTGAAAAAAATAATGTGAAATAAGTTTGAAAAAGTAGCTTGGAGCCAAATTTAAATGGCTTTGTCTCCTTTTCTTCCTTTATCTCCTCTTTCTCCTCTTCCTCCTCATTGTCTTCTTCCATCTTCTTTTTTCTCTTCTCCCTTTTATTCTTCATCCTTCTTCCTCTGCCTCAACCACCACCACTACCATCATCAAAGTAAACTCTCCAGAACGAGGTTTTCTTTGTCCTTTAATAAACTGAATGATCCTGTTAATGAGGATCTTATCAAACCATGGATCTTGAAATGCCTTTCAGCCATGGAGTCTCTTCTGTTGAGACATGGAAGATTTTGTTGTTGTTGTTGTTTTTTTAACTTGCAGATTGGTAACATATCTAGATTACATTTTGCAACTTCCTGTTAACTAGACTACTTAAGGGACCAGAATATTATATATTACAATGATTTTGAATTTTTTTAAAGACTATACTGAATAATCAGCTCTCCATCACTTAGTGGCTACTGTTCATGGATTCAGACACCAAATTCCACTAGATGCCAGGGTTCTTAATCTGGTATCCATGAACTTGTATGTGTGTGATATAGATAGATAGATAGATAGATAGATACACATATATATATATATATATATACACATATATAGATATATACACATAGATATATCTACATAGATATATATATATACATAGAGATATACATACATAGATATAGATAAATATACTATTTTGTTAAAATAGTTTCCTATGTAATCCTGTGTATTTTATTTTTATGCATTTAAATATGTGATTTCAAGAAAGGGTCAGTAGGTTTCACCAGAATACCAAAGGAGTTCATGACACAAAAATACTAAGAATTCTTGCCCTAAAGTCATTCTCTGATATCTCTTCCTGTCATGGCAATGACTCTGAGTTCTCAAAGGCTATGCCAATGAAATACAACAGCAGCTCCTACCAAAATGCAGAGATTTTGCATGATAGACTGTGTAACAGTGGGCTGAAGACCAGTAGCTAAATACAGAGATGCCCGTTTTCAGAAGGCTGATCCCCAAGTGAAGATTTAATTTTTTTCCTTACCACAAATATTCATAAAGAATATTTACTAAGGTGTAGACATTTGCCTCGGTGGAGAGGGTTCACTCACTAAAGAAGTGACAGAGCCTTGCAGTATAGTGCGGTTTAAGCACACAGTAGGCACTCAATCAGATTTTGGCTTGGTCAATTGAATTAGGTCAGTTTAATCCTTGATCTCTGGGATTTTCTTTCTCCCTATTTCTTAGCAAGTTTTCAAGTCACTGCTTTTCCCTTTCAGTGACCAAAAGCCTTTGTATGCTGAGCAAAGGCTAGTCATTTAATCTCCCCCAAATGTAATTACAAAGAGAAATTTGTTACTGAAAGTTGCAGTAGCAGCAAAAACAAACAAAGCCCACCCTCTCATTTCCATATCTGATCTCCTCCCCCTCTCCCCCAGACATGCCAGGTGTGTGAGCACACGTGTGTGTGCGTGTGCACATGCACACACACACATACATGCAAATAACATCACAGATGTAGAACTGAAAGTTGCTGTAGAGGTAATTTAATCCAAAATTCTCATTTTTGCTAATAGGGAGCTAGAAACCTAAAAAAGGGAAAGTGACTAGTTCAATTTCAAAGGGATAGTACAAAGAAGGCTAGAATGCCAACCCAGCTCCTCTTACTGCCAAATCCAACACTTTGCTCTACTCTGTAACATTCCTCCCCCAATGTAATATGATTATATCACATCATATTGTATCATATCTTGTATCATATCATAATGTGTCGTGTTCCATTCTTATGTTACATTGGTATATCATACTAATTATAATCAATAAAAATGCTGTATTATACTACTAGGACAATATAATATGATTAAAATAAAAGCATCCCAAAGTATGCAAGATGTTTGGGGATTTTCTAGTATTAAAAGATGATTTGTTCCTCTACTTTGCACAAATAGTGGAAGCAAACAACAATACTTTGGCAGAGAAAATTTAATGCAGTGGGACCCAGTGTATAGAGCGCTGCTGGAGTTGGAGTCAGGAAAATTTGAGTTCAAAATATGCTTCAGGCACCTACTAACTGTCTGACTCTAAGCAAGTTTCCTCATCTGCGACATGGTGGTAATGAGAGCACCTGCTGCACACAGTTGTAAGGATTAAACGAGAAAACATCTATAAAGTGCCTTGCATAATTTCAAGTGCTCTATGAATACTACCTTTTCTCTCTTCTTTGTGACAAGTTTTGAGGAGAAAGGACAAACAGCTACTTTTTTTTAGTAAGGCATGTCAGAGTAGATAGTAACTCTACATAGGTTACATTCCAGAAGAATGCGACTTGATCCATATTATCCTAAAATGCCAGTAAGACACTGTAATGTATCTAACAGCATCCTGTACTTTAGTCATAATGCTTCTTTGGAAAGTTATGTGTGAACCATGTTTCTGGAAACCCACAAGTCAGGATCAGAAGGCTCATCATGGGTGTGAGAAGTCATCTTCTTGCTAAGAAGAGGGCTAGGATGCTGAAGCAGTTGAGAGAGGCTTCAGGAAACCTCTTTCCACTCCGTCGATTTCTTCAGATACCTCTCAGGTTCGGCCAGGCCAAGTCACACGGGTTTAAATTGGACTTCTATTTCTAGAGCAGTTTCACTTACCATTTCATCCCATAGTTGTTCACCCGTAAGCAAAGGTCCCTTGAGAACTTAACCATTTTTTCCCAAAACTGAATTCTTATATTTTCTTCCCCAAGACTGTCAAAACAGCATCAATAACACTACCACCTTTACAGGGTCCGGAAGATTTTAGAGAGGGTAAAGTCATCTCGGAATGGTAGAGAGCATAGACTCTTGTCAGTATCTAGTCCACTTGCCTTCTGAGGAGAGACAACAGAAATACATTTAGGTCCATAGTATTTGGAACTGGAAGGAACTAATAGTTTGATCCTCACATTTTACAGATGAGGAAACCGAAACCTAAAGGTATAAAGTGAATGGCCCAATTAAAACAGCAACATATTTTACCTCAGGGGAAAAAATTAGTAAAAATACATATAAAATGTAGTACAAAATACCATTCTGGGATATGAAAATATTCAGTTGCCAGTTTGTAGCATCATAATTTGTATACTATTCAGTAATGGGCTGGCATGCAGGGAGTAAACAAGGCTTTGCTCCAGTGTGTTAACATCTGGTGGGGCAAGTAAGGGGGGAAAGTGAGCTTTTTGTCAGTGGGTGTTTCTTCCCCATGGTAACCCTTACCTCATCTTCTTCCCCTCCACCATTTACTGCTCTGTAGATTAAGCAACTCCTCCCTGGCCACTGCCCTGGAGTCCTCTCCTGATGGTATCCTCACAGGGCTCTCTTATCTGTATAACTCATATGTGTGAGTGTAAATAAAAACACGTGTTTCAAGTTCAAGGCCTTACCACTTTCACTTGTCCTCTCCCCCTGCCAAAAGCTATTTTTTATCAAAATGAAAATTAGTTACAGATTTATAATCATCATACTTTGGCAAAGACCATACAATGAGCATGGACCCCGTCTCTGAATAGGTTTGCAAAAAGGATAACCCTTAGCTAGATTCTTCCCCCCACAAAAAAAAATATAGGATTCCCATTATGTATCAACAGAGACTTTCATTCTTCCTTCTGAACTGACAGTTCAGGGTGGGGCTGTATGCTGAGAATGAGATCATTAAGCTCTTTTCCCCTAGTGCTATAAATAGATATGAATCTTACTACCTTCTTTAAAAACACACACATATGAACATAAGTGTATAGGTACACACAATAGCTACATGTATGCACACATATATGTTTATATTTATCTATACATATGTACACATGCAGATATGTGTGTGAATATATGCACATGCATGTATATGTATTGTGTGTATATGTACACACACATTTCATTTTCTTGGGTGCTAGGGATAGAGGATGGAGCACTGTAAGGGGAATTGAACCATATTTCTCTTTTCTTGAGTGACTTTTCCATAGCCATTAGAGAGAGGGGATGCTATAACTACAGGAGAATATGCAGACAATAGTCCAGAATACCCTGGCTCCATCCCACATTCTGTGTAGAGGTCATGCTCTAACACCTTTTTTTTTCTTTTTTTTTTCTTTTAGTTTGTATCATTCATTTCCACAAGATTTTGAGTTACACATTTTCTCCCCCTCTTTCCCCCACCCACC
>CM053592.1:129387661-129402893 GCA_028646515.1 Pseudochirops corinnae
ACACATGTGGCTGGGCCATGAGGGTGGCAAAGTATAAGAAAAATTCTTGTAGTGATTATTAGTGTTTATTAGTCAATGAGAAGACCTTTGAAGATGCTTTTGCTGCCCTCCTCCTTTCCTGCTTCCCTGACAAATGCACGGGAACATCGTAGAGAGCACTGCAAGATGTCCATGGGTGTCAGTGCCACCCAGAGAGACAGTGCTTTAAATAAAAGGAGAAGGTCCTTATCTGATGGAGGGCTGCTTATTTGGGAGCTCATGAAAGATTGAAGAGGCTCTTCTAAAACAGACCCTGAAGACACGGGAAAATACTTTAGTTCATACGTAAATCTGCAATTCCATTTAGTAAAGATGTGCATAGATAGTTTGGCTTGTGTAGCAAGGCTGGATCCTGAGTCACATAGACAGTTGCAGGATATGGATGTGAACTCATATGTTCTTTCACTTAATCTAGGCTCCTTTCCTCTTCAACTTCATGTGTTTCCAAAAGAGAGGCAACTCAAAGCATGTGAGTGCCAGCTACATACCTTTTTCCTCCAGTCCCTCTTCCTCATACCTAACAGAAAGGGACCTCCTTACCACCTAAGGATGTTCCGGTGACAAGATACCTTTGTAATGTATAGTACACACAGTTACAAAGTAGAGAAAGGAAAACTTGGTGGGGGGGGAGCTTTGAAACAAGCTTTCAGATAGTATACAGTTCAGAGTTATTATTATCACTAGTCTAGCCTTCTCACCTTACCAGTACAGAAACATTGCCCGAGGAAATGAAATGACTATTCCAAGGTCACTACATTAATGACAGAGCTGGAACTATAATCCAGTCTTCCCATCTCCCAGGCTAGAGCTCGTTCAACTAGAATAAACTATCTCTTTGTGTATGGAAGGTAAATTTTAGGACAAATAAAAGATCTCAACAAAGCTCATTTGAGGATATTTCTAAATCACCCTTGCTAAAGAAACATGATGGAATGAGTGGATTAGCTTGGCTTTCCAAATTGGGGAGGGGGGGAGTAGGAGGACAGTGAACTGGAGAGGAGTCTCTGCAAAATTTGGCCTAAATGCTTGGAATTTGAACTTGGACCACTGCTGGCAGGGATACTAACCACTATTCTGATGAGCAATATTTCTGCAATTTGGTCTTACTCCCTAAGCGTATTACAGTGCACAGATCTTTTCTGCATCATTCTAATTTTAGAATCTCTACTGTGGAAACAAACATATCATCTCCACTGTCTTGATGGCTTTTACGAACTACTCCCTTTCCCCTTCTCTCTACACACATGCACCCTCTGACCTTAAAGTTAGTAGGGAGACATTATGCTATGGTAGCGAGGGTGTTATGCCTGTAGTCCAAAGACCTAAAATCACATCTCAACTCTGTAACTTCTTACCTCTGTGACCTTGGGAAAGTATCTTAACTTCCTTGGGCTTTGGTTTCCTCACAGGTAAAATACAAAGGATCGTTACCCCGTGGGAAAGGTTCTTCTCCTAATAGCTAAGCCAGTCTGTGATGACAGACACAAAGACTATTGTTATGCCTGTGCAGGAAGCATTCCCATCTTGGTAGGACTTAACATAGCCAGAGATCCACTGTTACAGACTTCAAAAGTCCAGGTTCATATGTACTGCACAGTGATGTGTCTGAGGAGATGGAAATACACTACACTATTCCATTTAAAATATAACTTTACTCCTATCTCTCCTCTGCTTAAAAGCATTCAGTAGGCACATAGTCCCTACAGCACAGAACAGCGGATGGTTATTTGTCCTAAAGCTAACATGTGAGGTGATTTTTGATGCCCTTGTGGATGAGATTCTAGAAGGGCAGATATACATTCCTGCTGGGAAATAGCATACCCAGACACATTAATCTTTTCCCCAACTTCTTTTCACAACTCAAGCTTCCAAGTACCTGGAATGAATTCCTATGTAGAGGAATATTCCTAAGGAGTATGCCCAACCATGCTTTTACTGGGCTTAGTCAGATTGGCTCCCCACATGCCTAAAGAAGGCAGCTACCACTGACTCCTTTTTTTCTTTTTTTTATCTTTTCTTTTGTTTTTTTTTCTTCCCAATTAACCAAGAATTATTTTCTCTCCTTCTCATTACCCAAGATGAAAAAAAAAAGGGTAACAAAATCCTTGTAACAGATATGTAGAGTCAAGCAAAACAAAATTCACATGTTGGCCATGTGCAAAAATGTGTGTCTTATTCTGCATTTTGAGCACAGCCTATCTCTGTCATGTAATGTACATGAAAGGACACTTGAGGGTGTCCCTCTGAATAAGGTTACCAAACCTTGCCTGGGAAGATCAAATCCAAAAGTCTATAGATTGTCGATCAAGGTCTTTCATACTTAGACTCTACTCTGCCTGACCACTTATCTTTACCATCATACCCACCATGCTCTGCTTTGTCTACTTAGGGTCTTTTTTTAATGGTTCTTAAGTCTACCAACTCATTCTCCCCTTTTTGTCTTTGTTCTTTCTGTTCTACTCTTCCCCAAACTAGAAAGCCCTTTCTCCCTGTTCTAGTCATCTCCATCCTGCAAGTCTAAACACACCTTGCCTTTTCTAAGAGCTCTTCCTTGACTCTTCTCTCCCATGACACCTTCTTTTTCTTCAGTTACTGTACCACCGTTTGTCTGTTTCATATGCTTTTTGTCGTTGTTGAGTCATTTCACTTGTGCCTGACTCTTCATGAGCCCATTAAGGGTTTTCTTGGCAAAGATACTGGAGTGGTTTGCCATTTCCTTCTCCAGTTCATTTTTACAGGTTAGGAAACTGAGACAGAGTTAAATGACTTGTTTAGGGTCACATAGCTAGTAAGTGTCTGAGGCTGGATTTGAATTCAGGTTTTCCCAATTCCAGCCCTGGAGCTTTATCCGTTGCACCACCTAGCTGCATCTTTGGCACATTTTACTGTTGCCTATTCAGGCACTGGTGGTCGCTGATAGATGAATTTGTAAAGAAAATGAGAAATATGGTCATATACTAGGCATAGATGAGAAGAACACATACTCCTTGAGGGCAAGGAATGATTTTTCTCCCTTTTTTGTGTACCCGGTGCTTAGCACAGCTCCTGGTGAGACACTTTAAAATACTTGTAGACAGACTTAATACAATGGGCTGCCTTGGGTGGAAGAGAACTCTTCCTTAGAGTCTTGAAGCAAAGAGTAAGTGGTTGATAGTCAAGGCTGGGGGTCTGTTCTAACTATGAAATTTGAGGGAAAGGCTTAAAATGAAGTAGCAAAAACTCAAATATCCCTTTGTTAACACTTAAGGGAGATATGCAGCCAAGCACTAATTCAGTTTTCCCTCATAATTTGAATGTGAAAGACACACACATATCTTACTTATTGCTAACTGGTTCTGCAGAAAATAATAATAGGTTAAATAGTATTTGCCTGATATGCCCCCCAGATGCTGATGTTCACTCCCTTAAGTAGCCTTTTATTTCTATATGTTGTTTATACTTATATATGTATATGCTTTTTCCTGAATGTAATCTCCTACAGGGCAGGGGCTATACCATTTTTGCCTTTATGGTCCCAAACCTAGCTCAGTACCTGATACATAGAAGGCATTTCATAAATGCTTTTTGCTTGCTTGCTTGAATGTTAAAGGAGGCACTTTGTTACATAGGGACAATGTAATGAATGGACAATCAACCAGTTTTGTAATGGAGGCCTTATCACCTTATGATGTTGTTTAATTATTGCAAAATGCTATTTTTTCAGGAAGCATTCTAGGGGTTATCTTTAGTGATCTTCTAGCCCAACAAAGTCTTTACAGCCTGGCCCCTTCCTACCTTTTCCATTCTTCCATTTTGCTCTTCTCCTTATGCTAAGATCCAGCCACGTTCACCTTCTAGCTATTTCTTGCAGAGGACCTGATACTCCATCTCTGTGCCTTTTTGCTGACTGTCTCTGATGCCTAGGATGTTCTCTTTCCTGACTTCTAGCTTCTGGCTTCCCTGGATCCCTTCTAGAGGCCCCTCCCAGTTCCCTTCCTCTCTTCACCCTTGTCCCCTATGCCTCTTCCCCTCCTCTACTGCCCATAGACATACACTGTTTGTGCCTTCCCTCTGAGGTCACCTCCCACTTATTTGTCTTATATGTACTCAGTTGTTTGAATATTGTCCCCCTCTCTAGAATGTGAAATCCTTTAGAGCAAGGACCAAGTTTTTGCCTTTCTTTGCATCCCCAGACATTAGCACATTACCTAGAACAGTGGTTCTCAACCTTCCTAATGTTGTAATCCTTTAATATTCGTATGTGGGCAGACCTGCCTGGAGACGGATAGAGGAGCAGTGTCTCAGTTTCTAAGGCCCATTGGAAATAATGTGTTTTCTGATGGTCTTAGGCGACCCCTGTGAAAGAGTCGTTTGACCCCCAAAGGGGTCTTGACCCACAGGTTGAGAACCCCTGGCCTAGAAGATAGTAATAATTTATAAATGTTTGTGGACCACCTGGCTCTTCATTTTGTAGTTGAGAAAACTGAGGCCGGAAGAGGTTGTATGACTTTTCTGTTCCATAGGTTTGTAGGTAGCAAAGATGGTGTCAAAAATAGGTCTGCTGAACGCAAGTTTATTTTTCTTTCCACTGCACACTGCTATATTATCAAATCCTATGAGTTAATTTGATAGCATCTACCTTTTTAAAAATTTAGGTTTTTATTTCAAAGATGATTCATTGTCACTGATGTACTATTTGGAGTTGTTCACCCCAGATTGGAGCATTTAGCTGTAAATGTCTACATTGGTACAAATTCCCATGGATCTTCAACATCTCTGGATCAGTAATTACTAAGGCAGTGGCCTGAGCTGAGCTATATTTAACTGTGCAATGTAGTAGCTTTCTTTCTCCTACTGAGGGTATAGTGGGGACAAAGTAGAGTAATAAGGTGGAAGGTGCATGTATCTTATACTTTTCTCATATGAACAAATATGTATGAGTGATATGTACATTATTCGGTAAACCACGTAGTTAATTTACGATGGGTTTGGCTACATTTCCATTTCTTAAATCTAACCCTTATAGCCCTTATGAGTCAAATGAGGGCATAGGGACATATCTGGGGATATTGAGTAAGCTGTGGTCAAACTGGCTTAGCATTCACAACCTTTCTGAATGTCTGAACTTTGGGTTCTTAATCCTTTTTTTGTATTAAGGTTTCCTTTTGGCAATTTGGTGAAGCTTATAGACCCCTTCTCAGAATAATATTTTTAAATACAAAACAGAAAATACAAAGAATAGGAAATAGAATGAAAGGAGGTAAAGAAAAAGATTTTTTTCTAAATGTATGGATGCCCTGAAATCTATCTACAGATGTGTCAGGGATCCATGGAGCCCAGTTTTAGAATCCCTGTTCTCTAAGTTGTGATTCATATACCCAGCCACATGACGTTCCCAGCTGCCAAGCATTTTAAAGCCAGGCTGGCCAAAAGCTAGATATCCAAGGAAGCCTGTCCAAAATGGGATATCCAAGGATGCTTGGCCAAAGCTAGATATCCAAGAGCCTCAAGCAAATTGTCTTTATTGCTCTTCTCCCCATTCTGCACAGTTTGATGCAGGAGGGTTTAAAGTTCGTAGGAGAGTAGCTTGTAGGCTTCTGCTGGGAGGAAGTGGTATTTAAAATTTCATTAGACGTTTATGGGTCTGAAGATCATCAAATCCTATACAACAAATGCATTAGTTTTACTTAAAAATGACATATAAAAAAAAGACATGAAGCCGATTCACACATTTTCTAGAGGCTCATAATCCCCTTCTTATGATATTCTAGAATCCTACATGACCATGCTTAGCTGTTGTGTCAATATATTTGTGGTATGTGTCTAGTCTTTCTTTTGTTTAAAATATTGCAGGATTCTCTGTGTGTGCATGCGTGTGTGCCAGCAAAAAGGACAGCTACTAGCTTTCAACAGTTTCGTGAAATGATTGTTGTTGCTGGAATTAGCCAATGATACCAAAAGAGGCCTTACAAGAAGATCCCAGAGAGTTTGCTGGTAGTGATAGGGATAAGTGGCCACTTGTTAGGCGGTTCCCTTGTTTATCCCCGGGTTTTGCATTTCCATTAAATCGTAGCTTCCTCTAATTGCTTCTTTGCCAGCCAAAAGTCATTGGATGAAGTTCTGTGGCAAGTGGAATGCTGTCACATTTCGAGACCAGTGTTTGTTTTATTAAATAGCTGCTCTCAAGGGACTTTGAATATATTTCTTCATTGTCTTCAGTGATTTTTAATTTGTTACAATGCATAATCCTTGGTTCCTGTGCCGGTTTTCCAAGCTTCTACGATTGTGTGCTCTAATTCCCTTTATTAGTATCCATGTGTCCTCTGCTTGCTGTTAGAATGACCAGGCAAGAATCAGCTTAAACAAAACTGAAACCCATTTTGTACAGTTTAAATTCAAGAGTCACTCTCATGACTTTTGTTTGGTTATGAAATAGTAAAAATTAAAATAGGGACTTGTGAAGGTTTGTCCGATGAAAGGAAGCAGTATGATCCTGATACCCATTGAGGTTAATGATTATTAAACTTTTTTTGAATGTCATAGACCCCCAACTTGGGCAGTCTGGTAAAATTTATGGACTCCCTTTCAATATAATTATTTTTGGTTACATTCATAATGGAAGGAAATACTAAATTTCAATTAGTGATTAATGAAAATAAGGATCCCTATTTCTTCCATAGAAGTTCACAGAATTTTTGAAATCTCTCAGGTTAAGAGTCCCTGGTCCAGTGAAAGGCAGTGTAGTAGAACTGAAGGGTTACCAGACCTAGAGTTAGGAGCCCTGAATTAAGATCCTGACTTCAACACAAACTATGTGACCAGGAGCATGTTACTTCAGCTCTCTGAGCCTCAGTTTCCTAATCTGTAAAGTGAAGATAAAAATATTTTCCCTATGGAGAAAATGTTTTTATGAACTTTAATATCTGTATAAGTGTGCCATTGTTACTCTGTCATCATGATAGTTTTTTCATTCAGAACCAGAATTCTGAAGTTGGATGAATCCCAGTGATGACCTATAATCCAAACCACAACATACCTGACCATTATTTGAAGGAACCAGCACTTTGCGCAATGTTTAGCATATAGCTGGTGTTTAATAAATGCTTATTAACAGATTGGTCGCCAAACTCCAGTCAGAGCAATCCCACTTTCTCCGAAGGCAGTCCATCCTACTTATGGATACCTCTAATAGAGGACATATTTTTTGGATGTTGAGCTTTGATCTGTATTTGTATAGTATTTTTTCCATTGCTGGGTCTATATAGAATGTCTGATCATTCATCCACATTATGGCCCTTCAGGTACTTAAAGACAGCTAACATATCTTCCCCAAGTTTTGTAAAGACTAATTATCCCCAGTTCTGTCCATGAATAGTCATATTACATACACAAGAGGCTTTTCATTCTTCTGGTTGCTGTCCTCCAGGGATGGTCTCTAGCTCATCAGTGGAGCTACAGTGGTCACTGTAATGTCCAGAATGGAACACAATACTCTAGATCTGGTCTGACTCCATCATCCCCTTAGTTCTGAACCTGCAGCCCATCTTAATGCAGCAACAGATTGCTTTACCTTTTCTGGCTATCATATCATGCTGTTGATTCATATGAGCAAGTAGGGAATTAAAATCCTCAGAAAATTGCTTTTTACCTATCCCTCTTTCATTTTGTATTTGTGAAGTTGAAGGTTTGAACCCAAATATAAGACTACACTTATTTCAATTAAATTTCAACCTATTGGATTTAGCTGCATGTTTTATTCTGTCATGATCTTTTTGGGGATCTCGTGCTATCATATAATATATTTGATCTCTCTTCCAATTTTGTGTCATGAGCAAATTTTATGAGTAGGCCATCTATGTCTTTATCCAAGTCATTGATAACAATGTTACACAGTACAGGTCTGAGAATGGATCTCTGGGGCACTTCATTAGAGACCTCCTTTCATACTGTATCTTTCTGGTTAAGGTCTTCAGTAACTCCAAAAATGTATCAGCCCACTCTTTCCTGTATCCTTTGCATGGTCAGTAATAATAATAGTCAGTAATGACTATTCTTTGGGACTGGTTATTCAAACAACTCCAAATCTATCTAATTATACTATCATCCCACCCACCTTTCTATTTCTTTGCAAGAAGAATCTGAAATACGTTATTAAAGGCTTTGCCAAAATCTAGGTAAGCAATAGCTACAGAATTTCTTTGATATACCAGTTTGGTAACCCTGTCCAGAAAGGATGTAATGTTAGTATGTATGTAACGTTAGTATGGTATAAAAGTAGTAATGTTAGTATGGTATAACCTGTTCTTACTGAAACTAATATACTTTATATATTGAATCATAATTAATGCTTACTACTCTCGCCTGCTGAAGAATAACTTTCTTTTTATATGCCATATTGTGCCTACTTCTCATTTGTGGAGAGGAGAGTTAGTGGAAGGGACGGGAACTAGTGCCACTGCTGCCCCTAAGCAGAAATGGGTACGGGGTCATGGCTAGTTGTGTCCCCTTTTTCTGAGGGCCATGATATAAAGGGAGGCATGGTGGCAGCAACCAGCCCAGAGATTTATCAAGGAAGTTCCTCAGATCTCCCAGTGGATTCTAACCTACTGATTAGGGGCTCTGGCTTTAAAAACATCAGCTAGAAGTGTATAGAAGTGAGTATTTTGTATTTTGGACTGATGATGACTACCACAGAACCTAAACCTATGGAATGAGCAGTGAAAAAGCCATGTTTAACTATATCTTCTACATAGATTTGAAGTCATACCACGTGGATGAAATTTTTTTCCCCCAAGGCCTAACTTTTCATTTGGGTTTTGTAGTGAGGAAGTTGGCCACTACTAAACGGTCAACCCTTAAATAACCTAGCAGTCATAACAGCCTATCTATTTCTCATGCTTTGCTGGATAAACTCTTCTTTTTTGTGGGCAAAATTATGGAAATTGATTTTTAATGATAAATTACAATTTGGACAAAGGACGGGGCAAGAGCTAGATTATCCCTGGGCTTGTGTGTGGCCACGATGGTCCAGCTCAGGGTTTGGGTCTCTGGCCTTGATATTACTGTTTGCCAAGATCTTCTTAAACCTGGGGATTCACCATCAGGGAGAGCAGCAGGACCCCTGTGTGGCAGGAAGGCAGGAGACTGGTTCCTTTAAATGTCCTGTTGCCCATGCTTGTTGCTGACCAGGTCCTCAGCCTTCCTCTCTTTAGCAGCTTTCTCTACCTTCTCTATTCCTTCCTTGGCCATTTCAGCAAGTTTCTTAGAAGTTGCTTCATCTTACAGTTTGGCAAAGATGTAGTCAAAGTCTTTCACGGTCTTGACCATTTTATTTTTGAATCCAGTTTGGCCAAACTCCTGGACTGTTTTAGAAACTCCAGGGAAACTGGTAGAGAGTCAGGCCTTACGTGGCTGATTTCTATGCAACTCCTCTTTTCAAGGTTCATGCAATAAACACATTGCTCCTTTACCACCATTAGCAAGGTGTGGTTGATATTTCAGGTGACAGAGGCCATGGTATGCCATGATCCAGAATAATGTTCTGGAGGGTGTATGCAGAGCAGGCTATATTAGCCTGCAAGAAGCATTCTGGCAAGCATGGCCCAGTTCATCTTTATTCAAAGGCAATGGGATAAAAGTTTCTGATCAGGATGTACCTTCGAAGGTAAAACATTGTCCATCAGCACACAGTTACTGTAGGTTGTAATTGTACCAACAGAAAGTATTAAATACTTCATCCTAGCCTTTTGGAACCATGTTCTGCTCCAGGAAATATATATATATGTATATGTATATATGTATGTATATATATATATATATATATATATATATATAAATATAGTGTGTGAATATATATAATATGTGTGTATATACTATTCTAGTATATGTCACATCACCTCATGTCATATCACATTATATATTTTATGTTATGTTATGTGTCATGTCATGTTATATATCACTATACATCCCATCCCATCATGCAATTCAATAGAGGGTAGATTGGTTGGTAGTGTTTTGTTTTGTTTTGGGGTTTTTTTGCTTTTTGGAGGCAGGGGAGGTAGGACAATTGGGGTTAAGTGACTTGCCCAAGGTCACTAGCTAGTAAGTATTAAGTGTCTGAGGCCAAATTTGAACTCAGGTCCTCCTGACTCCAGGGCCGGTGCTCTATTCCCTGCTCCACTTAGCCACGCCAATAGTATGTGTGTGTGTGTGTGTGTGTGTGTGTGTGTGTGTGTGTGTGTATGTATTTTTTTTAAGTACTTACTATATACCAGGGACTATGTTAGCCCTTGGGAATACAAATACAAGCAAGCCAGAAAGTGCCTTCCCTTAAGGAGCTTACATTCCAGCAGGGGAGGGGTGCAAGATGAGGACAGAGAATGTTGAAGGGTACAAGAGATGGTAGCGTAGCCAGGAAAGAGAAGACGATGTAGTCTGGAGATGACTGAAGTGAACGTGAGATGAAACATGGCTTGAGAAAGCCACCAATGGGGAGGGTCAGGTCCGAAGTCAGAAGTTTCCCAGGGTAGTCCTGCATAGGGCAGGAGCTTGGGTCATATGATTATTAATTACTCTAAGATAAAGTTAGATTATAATAGAATCTTATGACTAGAAGAGATTTTGGTCTAGACCTGTGAGTTCAGCTAAGTCCCAGTGTGAAAACATCACTCAGTGATGTCAATCCACAACTCATTTGTATCTTACAGTATCGGAGAATTTCCTAGGGAACTGCGAGGCTAAGTAATTTATCCAGAGTCAAACAGCCAATGCAGAGGCAGGATCTGCACTCAAGTCTTCCTGACTTCAAAGCTAGCTATGCAATTCTGCCTCTTAGGAGAGACCTTAGAGGTCATCCAGTTCATCCCTTGAATTTTATAAATAGGAAGATGAGGCTCAAAGAGGCAAAGCAGTTTGCACAAGACCATGTTCTGTCACCCATTAGTGACAAAGCAGTGACAAGAACGCTGGTTTCTTAACTCCCAAGCCCTGCAGCCTTGCTCAGATCTGCCATTGGCTCCAAGCATCATAACAGGGTGAAACTGTAGCATCTACAGTCTGGTGGAACGTTCTTGGCGGGCTGGCCCAGACTGCACAGAGCCCTGGCCTTGCAAGTTGTATCTGAAGCTGATAAAGAAGTGAACTAAATAGCTCAGGGCAGAACACTTGGAAGTAGGGAGATGCTAATTGGTTCTAATAGCATGCATCCAAAGGAACGGTCTTATGGTTGGCATATAATGTACATACTTTTCTCCATCTACTCCTTTTCTTTCTCAAAATCCCAGGGTCCTTTTAGTCACTCAAGCAAACAGCACTTAGATAGCACCTTTGGGCAACTTGGTGGCTCAGTAGATAGAGTGCTGGACCTGAAGTCAGGAAGACTTATCTTCCTGAACTCAAATATGACCTCAGACGCTTAATAGCTGTGTGACCCTGGGAAAGTCACTTTACTCTGTTTGCCTCAGTTTCCTCATCTGTAAAGTGAGCCAGAGAACAAAATGATAAATCATCCCAGTATCTTTGCCAAGAAAGCCCCAAATGGTGTCATGAAGAGTTGGACATGATTGAAATGACTGAAAAAACAAGTGCCTACTAAGTGCCAGGAACTTTATTATGTACTGGGGACATGAAGACAGAAAAAAAGCACACTTGAACTGAAGAGCTTGTATTCTGCTGGGTAAAGAGAACATAAACAGATGCAAAAATATCTCAAAGGTAATTTTTGGGAGGAAGGTAATATTATTCCCCAAGGGGGCTGAGGGCAGAATGGAATCAGGAAAGGTCTCAAGTAGGACATATCACTTGGGCTGAGCCTTGAAGGAAACTAGGGATTCTTAGAGGTGGAGATGAAGGAGGAGTTGATTCTAAGCCTGGGGAATAGCCAATGCAAAGCCGTGGAGATGGTGGATGGGATGGCACCTTGAGGAACAGAGATGACTAGCTTGGTTCTCCTTGCCATAAAGGTGAGGGAGGTATGAAAGGTAGGGAAGACAAGCTGGAGTCAGGGAGTAAAGGGCCTTTCAAGCCAAACAGAGAGGTTTTTGTTGTTATTTAGTCATTTTACTCTGTGACCCCATTTGGCGGTCTCTTGCCAAAGATTCTAGAGTGACTTGCCATTTCCTTCTTTAGCTCATTTTACAGATAAGGAAACTGAGGCAAACAGGGCTAAGTGACTTGCCCTGGCTTACCTAGCTAGTAAATATCTAAGGCTGAATTTGAACTCAGGTCTTCCTGACTCCAATCCCAGCATTCTATCCACTGAACCACCTAGCTGTCCCAAAGGGACTTTTAATTGATCCTAGAAATATTAGCAAGCCACTGGGGCTTCCTGAACAGAAGGGTAAAACACTCAGATCTGTGCTTCACGACTATCACTCAATCCTAAATGTTGCTCTCTGAATGCCTAGATCATAAGGTGCATGAGGGCTTAGAACTTCTTTTTAATTTCCCTTGCATTCTACGTAACTTCTGAATGCCAAATCTAATAAGTACTTGGAAAAGAGAAAAAGCTTTGCTGTCTTTATTGCCCATATGAATGGAAGACTTTGGTGCAAGAATAATAGCTAACATTTATATGGGGTTTTAGGGTTTACAATTCCCATTATTATCTCATTTGATCCTCATAGTAATCAAGGGAGAGAGGTGCTATTATTATGCCAATTTTACAGATGGGGAAACTGAGGCAGACAGAGGCTAAGTGTCTTACCTGGTGTCATAATTTACTGTAAGTATCAGGTTTGAAGTGAGATTTTCCCAACTCCAGTCTTGGTGCTCTATCCGCTACCCCACTTGGCAGCATGAAGAATACTTTCCTCAGAGGTCAAGCTTTCATTCCAGCTGTGACAGGAACCTTGGGCAAGCAAATTTTCTGTAGGATCTGTCCCATGTAATGATTTTTACTGACTGGATGAAGACTTAGAAGGCATATATGCTGAGTAAGTTATTTGAATGAGCTATAAAAAGCAAATCAGCTCTTAAGGGAAACCTTTTATATGGATCTTTACAATTAAATTTGTATAACATATTGATAAGGTAACAAATATGGTAGAGCTTCATTACATTAGCGTACATAAGTAAAACAGGGAAAAAAAACCCTAGTTTTTAAGAAGCATTGCTTCATTATGCTGTTTTACTTCTTTAGCCAACGTAGCTCTAGACCAAGGCGTTTGTATCTACAAGCCTCTCCTCTGTCCCTCCCTCCTTCTTTCTCTCCCTTCCTCTCATCTCCTCTCTTCTCTTCTACCCTCCCTCCTCCCCCTCTCTCCCTCCCTCCTTCCCTCCTTTCCTCCCTTTCCTCTCTCCCTCTCTCTGCTTCCCTCTTCCTTTCCTTCTCTCTCTCCCCTCCTCCTAGAATGAGGACTCTGTTCTCATTTCCTCTACTTCCTCATCTCTCACTCAACATATTCTCTCTTAAACCCCATTTAGTCTGGCTTTCAACCTTACCACTCTACTAAAACTGTTGGCAATATGTTAATTGATGAATACTGTGGCCTATTCTCCATTCTTACCCTTTTTGATTTTTCTGTCTTTCCATTCTCCCCTGCCCTTCTATTGGGCTGCTAGGTGGTGCAGTGAATAAAGTGCCAGACCTGAAGCCAGGAAGACTCATTTTCCTGAGTTCAAAATTCTTGCCTTAGTTTCCCCATCTGTAAAATGAGATGGAGGAGGAAATGGCAAACCACTCCAATATCTCTTCCAAGAAAACCACCCAAAATGGGGTCACAAAGAGTTGGACATGACTGAAAAACAATTGAACACCTTCCTCTCCCCCATCATGATCTCTCCTTTGTTGGCATCTGTGACTACTGACTCCTGATTGTCCTCTTGTGCAGGCCCATTTATCAAATTCACAAATGATACAAAGTTGGCAGGGACAGTGATTTCTACCATTGGATGGTACAAGTCATGTCTCACTGAGACTCAGGTTGGATAAGAGGCCAAAACTAAGAAGATGAAATTCTAATAGAGATCAAATATTTCATATGATTTTTTTTTAAATGTCATTTCAATTCCAAAAGACTCATGAAGGAAAACGCTATCCACATCCAGAGAAAGAACTCTGGAGTCTGAATGCAGATGGAAGCAGACTATTTTCTCTTTTTTGTTTTTTGATGGCTTTTCCCTTTTAATCTGTTTCTTTTTTTCACAACATGACTAATGTGGAAATATGTTTACATGATTTCACATGTATAACCTATATCAGATTGCTTGCTGTCTTGGGGAGGGAACACGGGAGGGAAGGAGGGAGAAAAAAATTGGAACTCAAAATTTTATGAAAAATGAATGTTGAAAACTATCTTTGCATGTAATTGGAAAAAATAACATACTATTTACCAAAAAAAGGTTGTTTAATTGACTATGGACTGGTGGGGACATGGGTGAAAACAATTCATTTGAAAAAGACCTACACCCTTCAATTCACACAAAGTTGGTCTCCCTGGTTGTGATCTCATTCTAATCCATCCTCCAAACAAGAGTCGATTTGATCTTAAATAGAACACCCTCCCCCATTCAGTAAATCCCAGCATCTCCTCCTTGCCTCAGAAATGAAATATACATTTCCATGTTTAGCTTTTATAGTCCTTCATAAACTGGCCCCTTCTTCCCTTCTTATTCTTCTTATACATCATTGCCCTCTACATACTCTGATGCAATGATATCAGCATCTTTACTATTCTTTGCACAAGGCACTCCAACTTCTCACTGTGCATTTGTTCAGATTGTTCCCCGTGCCTAGACTTCCCTCCTTCTTCATGTCCTCCTAGTTCCATCTTCTGTAAGGACCCTTTTCTAATCCCCTGTGATAGTAAGGGGGCAGCTAGATAGCACAGTGGGTAGAGTGCCTGGACTAGAGTCATGGAGACTCATCTTTCTGAGTTCAAATATGGCCTCAGAAACTTACTAGCTGTGTGACCTTGGGAAAGTCACTTAACCCTCAGTTTCCTTATCTGTAAAATGAGATGGAGAAGGGAATGGCAAAGTACTCCAGTATTTTTTCCAAGAAAACCACAGATGGGGTCACAAGTTGTAAACAGCTTTTAGAGTTCAGATTACAAAATATAGTGAACACTCTGTTTATTCCATTACAAATCAAGACAAACATTCAAAACATTACAATATTCACAACATTACATCTTATCACAGAAAATGGCCACAGCTTTCACTACAGTGGCCACAATATTCAGAACAAGGAATGATAGAATCAAACTTCCACTCA
>CM053592.1:129403393-129466500 GCA_028646515.1 Pseudochirops corinnae
GGTCCAGCATATCTCAAACTCTTCACCACTTCTCTTGCCTGGAACTCAAGGATCATCCAGGCCACAAACAAACAAAGTCTTATCCTGGTCATGCTTCTTCAGGCAAGCCCTCTCAGCCTTCCAGGCAAGCCCTCTCAGCTTTCCAGGCGGCCCTCACCAGATTCTGGTCTCAGGAAAACTCCATCTCAGTTCTCAGTCAGTTCTCAGCTTCCAGATGCTGGGAGAGAAACTTTCTCTCTCTCTCTCTCTCTCTCTCTCTCTCAGCCGGCTTCAGTCTCCAGGATTCTTCCTTCAAGGGGAGCAAAATTCCAATTCTGTCTGTCTGATTACTATTACACAAGTCAAACATGATTGAAAAATGAACCACAAAAAAGCCACTCTTAGAGTGCCTTCACTCGAAGATTTGCTCCAAATTATTCATGTCTAGATCAATCATGTTACTACATAGTTGTTTAGAATGTGAGCTACATAAGAGCATGGACTTTTTTTTGCCTCTCTTTAGATCCTCTGGTTAAGCAACATGGTAGGCACATAGTAACTGTTTATTGACTAACTTGACACAGGCTTCAATGTAATGTGGCTACCAATAGAACTAATTTAGTCTTTGTATTACTAAAAGAGTAGCAGTCAAAATCAAGGAGGAGATATTTTCCTCTACTCTTGTGCTCATCAACTGGAGTATTGTATTTATTTTTCACACTAGTTATGCAATCTTCGGCAAGATGTCAAGCCTCTCTGACCCTTAGTCTCTTCATCTGTAAAATATGAGAATAATAATAGCCTCTACCCCACAGGGTTCTGAAGATCAAATGAAACAATAAATGTAAGATACTTTGCAAACCTTATTTTTTGTATATATTGTATCTTATCTGATTATATATTATAAAATATATTTCATTATATATTATAAAATATATTTCTACATATATTTCAAATATTTAAATATTACATTTAATACACAAATATATTTATTAAACATTACATTTTAAAAACATTACATATCATATTTATGTTATGATCCATTCTCTACCATTATCCTCAACAATTTTTCTGTCTTTCAATCCATAAATTTCTATTCCAAAATGTCAGATGTTTTCATTATTTGACACACTTTTGAAAGAACATTGACAAATTTGAATGTGTTTTTAGAAAGAAGATCAGGCCAGAGAAGGATTCCAAACCACCTCCAATGAGGAATGGTTGAAAGAACTGAGGAGGTCAGCCCCAATGGAATGTTGGCCCCTAGAGCATGAGGACTAGATGCATCCCTAGCACTTAGTAAAGTGCCTTGTACAGAGTAAATGCTTACTGAATTTATGTTGAGTTGCATTAGAGGATACAAAAGGTAAGGAGGGTGATAATAGATTTCTTCAAATCCTTGAGGAACATGTGAAGCAGGCGCTCTAATTGTTCTGGATGACTCCAGTAAGGACAACTAAAATCAGTGGGTGAAAGTTATCATTGATCACATCTTGGCTCAACACAAGGAAGAATGAAAATCCCTCAAATCTCCACCCAGTGACATCCTTCATTTTCTTCCTGGCTCAGCTAAGGTGCCACTGCCTTTTAAAGCTTTCTCTGATGCTCCCTGGCTCTAAGTCATCTCTCCCTCTTCAAGTCTCACATGATCCATTTCCCTTCTTCTCACTTGTATTTATTTGTGTATATCTTAGTCTTCCTGACTAGACTGTCTCCTCCTTAAGCACAGGGAAGGTGCCTTGTTTCACATTTGTATTTTAGTTACCTATCACAGTCTGTCTTTCCAAGAGGGTGCTTAATAAGTATTTATTTAATTGAATTCTAGGAATTAGGGCTGCCCCAAAATATACTAGACTTATGAGATCTTCTAGTGAGATCACTGGAACTGGCCCATTTAAGTAAGAGACAAATGATTATGATAGATATGCTATGAAAGAGATTCTTTTATTGGATACGAGAGCACAGTATCTGACCTAGGAGACATCAGGGTACGATGAAAAGAGCCCTAAAATCAGAGTAAAGGAGACTTGGGTTTGAATCTTGGCTTAACTCTTGCTATATATGTGACCTCTACTACTTCACCTAACTTCTCTGTATTTTAGTTTCCTCCTCTAAAATTATCAGGGGAGAGGGAAGGGGCATGGAACTGTGCATTAGATAATCTTTATTTCAGCTGGAAAGCAGTGGTAATGTGTTTTAACCTTAAATGCTCCTTTCTGCTGACTAAAGAGATATGCCGGCATATGTATGTTCAGTTATCCCCGAAAAGGGACTGATACTTTGTGTTAATATCTTTCATATTGTATCCATCTTCAAAGAATAAAAAAAAAAATCTTACAGGATAAATTTATTTTTGCTTCTTCAGTGGATTCCTATTGCCTTTCTCCTGGACCAGTTCTGGAGTTAAGTTGCTAGTGACTGTGTGTAGAATTCCATCTAGCAGTGGAATTAGCAACTGAGGTCTAATTGGAGTAGATCCTTGGCATTCTGCAAACACTCTCATGTGTATTCTTTATTCTGTCAGGTTTTGTCGGCTCACATCTTTAGTAGATCTGTATTTACAGGGAGGGTGTGTGGTTATATGCACACATGCATGTATATGTGCATATGAAAATTAAGAGCTCCTACCATGTCATATTATCTTGCATTTTACTACTTCCCTTTCCTCAGTAGTATGATGTTCTGTAAAGCATCATAGGCATATCCATGGATCTGCCATTGATGAAACATTGACATACAGGGTGTCCCAAAAGTCTTAGTGCAGTTTTAAGCTCGAGTACATATATAAGACTGCATCTTTATAAACGTCATGTAAGTCAACATTAACATAGCACTTGACAGCTTATAGATGGTTTCTCTTAATTTGTAGCCTTGTAATTTAAAAATGTGAAATTGAGAGGTTATGTGGCTTGCTTAGAATCCCAGGGTCAGTAAGTGACAGAGATAGGAAGGAACCCAGCTCTGATAACCAGTTCACAGCACTACTTTGTATATTTCTAGTATTTTTTTAAAGCAAAGTGTTTCTAATGTATAGTTTTTGTTTTGTTGAAATGTGCTTTTTTAGTATGTGGGGAAATTTCATTTCACAGGAACTCTAAGCCTCCCTTCTAGCCTCCTCTGCTACCGGGTAATTAATGGGTCAATCAAAGAGACTGACAGGCATTTGATCTCTAAGAATGTAGATTAGCATGAAACAGGAACCTCCCCAAAACAGTCCCTACCCAGTGGCACACTTTCTCTTTTGGCTGGTTTTGCTAGCCCTCTTTTTGGATATGACGTGGCATTTTGATGCTCTGGATAGGATGTTAGTGTTCACAGGCAGTTTAGATGTGCCTCTGTCTAACCCTTACTCCCTACTCATTTACTCAGATCAAGAAACCAAAGAGTTTAAAAAGTGACTAACAAATGCACAGAACTAATTCTAAGATTCTCACATCCAGCTCATGCCCCAGAGGCTATATAATTCAAACCCTCATTTTACAGATGAAAAAATTGATGTCCAAGGAAGCTAAATGATTTGCCTAAGGTCACACAGGTTGTAAGTGTCAGGGGCAGGATTTGAACCTTTGTCCTTTGACTCCCGAATATGAGCTTGTTCTTTTACCATTGCCTTACTGTATGTACTACCTTGAAAAGAACCAGGGCTTAAGAAATGATTGGGTTTTTCCAACTGAATGCTTCACCTCTGGTTCTTACTTTTAACAATTAACTACCACAAGAGGCCTGACTGAGTTACAGGAGGAAAAATAAAATTATGGGAATGTAGAATTCAGTGAGCAGCATTTATTTAAATATTGCATTCAGGCTCTAAAGATACAAAGGTAAAACAAGTTCCTGCTTCTAAAGAGTTTATAATATATACTACTAGCTCGATATTACCCTGCTCTGCCTATCAAGGTCCTTCCCTCACCTCCTTCAAAACCTCAACAGAAAACATCAAGTGGAGAAAATTCTCTTAGCATTTCATGATATGAATATCAAAGTCCTTGGTTAGTGGGTAAAATTTCCAGAATTCTGAGTGCAGTCTGAGTTTTTAATCCCAAGAATCTGTTTGTGGATATCTTTGTACTCATTATACCAAGCACTTTAGCATTGCAGAAATCCATAATCATTTACGAGACTTTAGCCTAACAACAAGAAGTGTATAAAGAACACCCATTATTCAGACTATCATGTACACTGAGATGGATAGCCCACAAGGCTATTCCAGAGCACAACTCTTGATCAGTCACTGCAAGACAAAGAACTAGGCCCAGAATGGAGTAGGAGGAGGAGAATGGGTTGAATTGCATTTGAGAAACTTCACTAGGGGCTCTAAGCGTGTCTCTGAAACTACAGCTCAGTTTTTTAATATCCATATTTTTCTGGGATGCTCTGCAATTTTAAGTCATGGAATACCACACTCTCTGAAGAAGTGAAATTGCAGCTACCCAAAGAACAATGCTGAGCATGATTAGGCTATAGTTTATCAGCAATGTGGCCTTGCCCAGTAGAACCAGTCTAAAGGGTATCATAAGAAAGATGTATGATAAGAAACAGAAGTCATTTTGGTCATGTCATGAAAGCCAGAGAGAATTGATGGTCATTCTGAGTACCCCAGTGATATCCATACAACACTGAGAGATTTTGACAAAGGTGTGTTCCACACGGGATGGATTCTCCTGTAGAGGATTTATGGGAGTATATGAACAACAGCTGTAAAGGATGAGAAGGCCCTGATGGTTTGTACTTGCACTATTAAAAGAAATACCCACATTGATGAACTCAAAGATCCATTGAAATCCAAATCTGGTTCTAGGAGCCCATGGGGTCATAGGTTATAGGTCTAGAATGGAAAGATACCTCAGAGGTCATTTAGTTCGCACTTTCATTTTATAGATGAGAAAACTGATGTCCAAGAAAGCTAAATGATTTGCATAGAGTCCCACAGGTTGTAGGGGTCAGAGACAGGATTTAAACCTCGGTCCTTTGACTCTGGAGTCAGTGCTTATCCTTTAGTTGCCTACCTATGCTACTTTGCATATAATAGCTGCTTAATAAACAATTGGTTTTATTATTTAATTCTCTCTCTTCATCAGAACCATTTCAATAAATGGTCCAGAATAACATGACTGCTTGTAAGGATAGGAAGATGTCGTATATTTATTATTGGATAAAAGGCTGGGGAAAAAGTGAGAAATACTAGGTATATTTGAGAACATTGTTCAAAATATAGTGAAGTTGTAATTGTATTTCAATACTTCAAGGATCTGTAATTTTATTGGTTTGGGTATTCCTTCTTTCCCCTTAGATTGTAGCCTAGATGGTTTCTTTGTAAATTTTTTTTTTTTCGTCAGTTGCTACTGAAAAAAAAAGGCATTCTCCAGCCAGCTTACTGGTGATAAGCCTCTCCAAACTTTAATTGTTAAAATCTAAAAGTATTCAAGATAAAGATATTATGATAAGCTGCCCACACACTTTATAAGAAATTACACTAGCTTAACGTATCAATGTCCTTTGACAGATTTTTGCCATCATATAGATTATATTACATCTATAAACAACAAATAGAGAATATCTGGGATTTGGATTGGTTTCAATTTTATATACATATCCATAAGGAAGAATAGAACAGGGTATTATAGGAAATGTAAAGAGAGCAAGAAAGTGAATTTCTGAAGTGGTTTACTCAATTATGGATTCATTCTATTAATTTCATGCCAAAGTCAATTTGAGGATCCTGCCTTCTTTCATTGGTATCTTCTGTGAAATAGTTTTTCCACAAGCCCAGCTAACTGACATGTATAAATCAAGACCAAAAGCAAGAATGCAATGAGTATATATGTAAAAGGCCAGTCAGGGTCATAAGTAGATGACCCTTTGATTTTCTTGGTCCATAAGAGACAAAACAAGTCATCTTTCCTCTCCTGACCTTGATTTCTGATTTTTCTATCCATTCTTTCCACTTTGACCTGTGTAAGTTTATTTTAATAAAAATGTATTTTTCAAGAAATAGATGATTTATGTTACAGTTCACTCTTTGGATGGGGGTGTATTTGTGCCATGTGACAGGGAGGTTGCCATGGTAATTTCTCATTATTGTTGAATAGAAAAATAATTACTCTGGCAAAATCCCACGTAACCTGTCAGTGCATAAGTTAAAGATGCCAAGGGGCAGCCTTGACTCCAGGATCCTTTTTGGAGGGGGAAACACATAGTGTCCTTATGAGGGAAGAAATTGGGAGGGGAGGAAAAGGCTTTTGTGGATATTTAATATAATTAAGATTCTCTTTTGTTATTTGATTGGCACCATTCTTTTGAAAGGATTTGCAATTGGGCTGTCAATGGGCCTAGGTTCACCTGCGAGGAGGAACAAAAAGATTTAATGATAGGACCGAATATAGGACTTTCAGTGAACGCATACATTTCAGTGGTCTTTTTGTCTAATGAAAATATATGGGCATTGTTGCATCCGCCTCCCTTGCCTTTGTTCAGACCAATTTAATTTCATTTTTATTTACCTGGAGGTTCCTTTATGCAATTGTTCTTTTTCAACCCTTTCCCACCTGAGCTTTGGGGAAAAGAGTACAATTATTACTCATTAACATTCAGTGAATTCATTTAATGTTAATATGCTAACTACATTCGTGTTTGTCTCCCATTAGATACTAAGCTTCCTGAGGGCAGGGACCAAGCCCTATCTCTTATTTTGACAGTGAACATTCCCCATTACCTAGTTTCATGCTCTGCATGCTTTAAATATCTGTTCAATTAAGAGGTGGATGGATTTTGATATACATATATGTGTGTGTGTGTGTGTGTGTGTATGTGTGTGTGCATGTGTGCTTGTTATCTACCAAGCCACTATTAAAATTCAACAATGATTCTTTTTTTTCTCCTTTTATTGAAAAAACTCTTATACTACAAATATTACATGTCTTATATCAAGATAGATCCATTTGCCTATTTTTTAAAAAAAGTCACAAGGTATCATTCTATTCTGAGTCATTTTACAATGCCCTAAAGAGTCCTATGACTTTTTTCCCCCTTGGGTTACTTTAAATTAATCTTTAATAATACAATTTAATTTATTTATTTAAATTTTAATTAAATTAATTAATTTAATTAATCTAAAAAGAAATTTACTTCAACCTCCTCATTTTATGGATGAGAACCTTGTTGCTCCAAGTGGTAAGTGACTTGCCCTAGATCACACAGCTACCAACAACATTCAGAACTGGAACCCAGGTCTCTGACTCCCTGAGAAATGCTTTTCCCAGTACATCATGATATCTCTCACAAACATAGTAAATTGCAGTTATTTTGCTTAAAGTAGTTATAGTACTAAATCCTAAGATTATAGATTTACAGCTGGAAGGAACCTTAGGTTCAGATATTCAGACTGCCTGTGTTAGGAAAAAGAAGAAGATGAGTCCAAGTGACCTTAAGTGACTTGTCTAAGGTCCTATACGTGCTAAGTAGTACAGCAAGTCTGGTCAGGAAGGAGGGATTCTCTCTACCTCCCTACCTCCCACCCTCCTCTCTCCCTCTCTCTCTGTTCTTCCCTCTCATACCCCTTCTTTTCCCTTCTCTCTGTCTCTCCCTCTCCCTTTCCCCCCTCCCTCTCTCCCTCTTTTTCCTCCCTTCTTCCTCCCCCGTTCCCTCCCTCCTCTGTCTCTCCTAGGTGTTCACCTGTTCTCATCTATCTGTCTGTCTAATCTATCTATCTTATCTTCCTATCTATAGTTATCAATAAAATGAGATTGGATTAAATGACCCTTTAGAACCCTTCTAGCTGTAATGTAGATTCTATAGATCTCTGATTTCTCAACTTTAAATAGCCAAATTTGAACTCCTCTAATTCTGTTGAAGGCACCCCTTGCTTCTAGGCGCTGAAACTCAAAAAACTTGGAACTATCTTTAAATTTCATTTTTTCCTCTTTCCCTCACCCTCTAAATATCCAATTTCCTGTCAGATCTCTAATTTCCCCCTCACTACAAGTGCCCCAATTCAAATCTTCAATCTCTTCTCACTTAGGCAATTGTGGTAGCTTTCTAAGTAATCTCTGTACCTCCTGTCTTCTATCCCTTCTCCAATCTCTCTCTCACACTGCTGCCTGAGAAAATCTGATATATTTATGTACACACGCACACACACGTATATGTATATGTCACAGAAACACACACATACCTCAGTAGGTAACCACTGAAGGTTTTGGAATAGGAGAGAGATTATTGTGAGCATATATTAAAGATTTTGTGTATGAATACACCATGTGTATATATACACACAAATATATATATATACACATACCTATACACACACACACACAGACACACACACATATATATGTATATTTCTTAATCTGACATTCAATAGTCAAGGCCTTCTAGCATTCAAAGCCATCTGCAGTCTGAGTTAGACCTTCCTTTCAAATTTTTTATTATGTTATTCTTCTTTATATACATTCCATCTAAATCTGACCACTATCTGTTTCTCTTTCTTGTCCTGACTTTCCCCCCTCTGTGCCTTTAATCATGCCATTCCTTAGACCTAGAGTGTATACTCTCCCCACTCCCATTTGAAATCTCCTTTCCTTTAGGACCTAGCCCAGGTGCTACTTCTTTCACGAAATCTTCTGTGATATACCCCCAAAGTGCTCCTACTGTCCGAAAATTTCTGATTACTTTGTCTGGACCTCTTCTTTCTTCTTCCTCTTCTTTTTTAATACTGTCCTGTGCACCATAATTATTTGCCTACATCTCTTCCACTAACTACTACATTAGATTGTAAGCTCCTTTAAGACCAGAGCCTGCATATATCTATTTTCATATCCCCAGCAACTAGCATAGTGTCTTATACACATATAGTAGGCAATTAATAAGTGCTTGTTTAAATTTTTGCTAAACACGAATACCACCTGGAGTCAATTGAAGAATTTAGGAAAAACATCATAGCATCTATTCACGAAAGGTACTGTAAAATATGCTTATACAATTGATTAAAAAATATCAACACCACTTTGTTTAGAAAAAGAGTCTGTGGATAGATTTCAGGGGATCCATGAACTTGGACAGGAAAAAATACGTCTTAATTTCAACGTTATTGGAACTTTTGTAATATTGTATATTTTTTTTAATGTGTTTAAAACTAGTATTCCAATGAGGGATATATAGACTTCATCAGATTATCTAGAGAGTTCATCATACACACACAGACACACGCACACACACACACATTTAAGATTCCTTTAAATGTGCATTGCATCAGAAGAATGAGAAGAGTATTCCCATCCCCCAAATAACTAAATGGAATGGTAACATTCCATTTCAGTAGGCAAATGACACCAAGAAAGAATTTTAACTTATATTTTGACTATCAAACTATTGTCTGTATTTTGTGCAATCCCTTGATAAATCTATGGTCAGAGAGAAGAATATAGCCTGAAGCAGTGGTAGCAATGGAGATCTGTCCTACCTTGGAAATTTTCTAAACTCAATCCCTCATTAGTAGAGATGATAGCATGACTATTTCTGTGGCTACTCTACTGCCAACTACAGCAACACATGTTTGGGTCTACAACTATGACCATTCTTTACTGTCAAGGTGCTTCTCAGAAATATCTTAGCTCTTTCAAGATGTGAGCAAGATTGTGTAGCTGTAATGGAAAGATGTCCAAGTGGTCAATTGTGATGAGATTTCTATACTAATTCCCACCATTATTCCTTCATCTGTGATTTGTAGAGATTCCCAGCAGGGAGGGAAATGTGGACAGCAGTCTGGACTGAGCTCTCTGTTGACTCTGTGGTTAAGTAGCACAGTAGATAAAGTGCTCAGCTTGGAGTCAGGAAGACCTGAGTTTAAATCCTGTCTCAGACTAGATTGCTAGCTGTCTGATCTGGGCAAGTCATTTAACCTTTCTGTCTTAGTTTGCTCATCTATAAAATCAGATTAGACTTGATTAACTCTAAGGACCCTGTCAGCTCTATATTTATGATTCTATGGCTTTCTCTCTTCAGCCCTTTCTCCTTTGCTTTTCCACCTGTTGATAGTAGAATGACTTTATAAAATCCAGGCATAGCTTTTCAATAGAGAACGCCCAACCTCTTTTCCCATTTCTTTGTTTCTACTGCTTCCTGTTGATTCTATCAAACTGGACCATATTACCAGCCTTAGTAGTGGCAACAATGATTGAGAATTTCATGATCTCTTCCTTTCTCAAATAAAGTGTCAGTTGAGTTCAGTGAAAAGAGAAAAGCAGCCCAGTCTTGAATGGTATGAGGTTGGACAGACTTTGGGAAATGGTGAATGATAGAAGGGCTTAACATGCTGTGGTCCATGGAGTCACAATGATTCAGATGGTACTGAGTGACTAAACAGCAACAACTTGAATGGCATTGTTCTGCAGCATCTCCAGAGAATTCAATTTCCATTTTGATTTCTCTGGTCCCTGACTCTTGCTGCTAACTTATCTACGAGGAGTAGTTACGCTCTTTGTGTAGGCACTGCCATCTCCTGTTCTCAAGGCAGATGGGCTTGAAGCTGGAGAAAGCTGAGTATTTGATCATCTGCAACTCTCACGTATCTAGACACTCAAACATTGAGCTCCTACTACACTGGGTTGTTTGATTTGCTGCCAAAAGATTGTTTACTTGGTCCAATTGAGGTTTTTTTTTTTTTATCTCATTTTAGCTCTCTAGCATCTTTATTATGCAGATTAGAAACACACAAAACAACTTCACTTATCCCACGAACAATAATAAATATACAAGTAGAAACAAGGGATGTTCAAAGTGCAGGTTTATTGTTAAGAAGAACCACATGGTGAGGGTGGGGTATCAAAAAGACTAGAAAGGAGACAGTTGAGTCCAATTGGAATTATTTCTTTTTCATTTGGAAGAAACTGTAGGTAACTGATTTGTAATAGAAAAGTACTGTAATTTGAAAGAATGATTGCCCCATCAAACACATAGCTGGACTGAGAAAAGACAGTGTGGTATCATGGAAAGAATCTACCATCTAGAAAGCCTAGGTTCAAATCCTGCCCCAACACTAGCTGTGACCTTGAACAAATCATTTAGCTTCTCTGAATATTAGTTTCCCAAGCTATACAATAAGGATAACAGTTCCTACCTGACTATTATGAAGATTAAATGTGGCAATTTATCTCATTTTATCATCAGAATAAATGAAATGAATGAAGCATTTCTTAAGTGCTTACTACGTGCAAAGCACTGGGCTAGTCTCTGGGTGTATGGATAAAAAAATAAGTTCCTGCTTTCAAGGGGTTCACATTCTAATGGGACAGGGGAGAGAGATAATGAAAATGGAAATAGTTATGACACAGACTCTGCTCTCAATGAGATCAACTAGGACAATCTCCTCATTCTATATTTAACCACCAGGTGGCATTGCTAGCCACCAACCTGACCCCATTCCACAGGAAGTTCCAAACTCTGATTAAGTTCTATGATTACCCGACAATTTAGCATTTTATCCCATTGAACAGAAACACCACAAGAGTGCCAAACATTGTATGGTTCTCAGAGAGTGGACAATCTTCTATTCTTCAGCTCCACCTGGCTTTCTGGGTGGTTGTCCTGTCTTGCAAACCAACAGGTGCAATTAGTATGAATTTACACAATGAAAATTCATTCTGAGCACCTGCCCTTTGGTGGCCTATCTTTTTCCTGAATTTTCTCTTGGACCTTTGTATAATAGAGTCAGCCCCATGGAAACAGACAGAATATATTTAACTATATACCATATTTTATTCTTTGCCCAGAATCAACATAGAGAGTAAAATAAATAAAACGATAATATCAAAAATAAACATGAAGCACATACCACCTCAACCCCCTGGTACCTAAATTGGATCAAGCCATGGTAAGAGAGAGGAGTTGAAGGATAAGAGGGGCTATATATAAATGAGATAACTGAGGCCCTTATAGTTGAGGTCATTTGTCCAAAGTCACACTAATAATTGAAATCTAGACTAAAGGTGGTGATAACTGAGTTGAGTCCTGAAGTCAGAAAGGATTCTGAGAAGGAGAGATGAGGAAAGAGAGCATTCTAATCATAGAAAATGGCATGTAATGTGAGTGCACTGAGAAAGGAGGAAAAATAAAGTTAGTGAGGAGGAGGAGAAGGGAATATATATTATATATATATATATATAAGTGTGATTGAAGTCAAAAGACCTAGCTTCAGATCTTGCCTTTGCTTCTTACTATCCATGTGACTTTGAATAACTCAGTTCTCCTTTCTGGGACTCAATTTTCTCACATGTAAAATGAGAAGGTTGAACTAGATGATCTCAATATGCATTCTAATCCCCACTGAATTCTCATTGAGAGACAGTGTGGCATAGTGGATAGAAACTGGATTTACCTGAATTCAAATCCCACCCCAGTTACATACTAGCCATATAACCCCTGATCAGACCATTTAAGTTCTCTAAAATGGAGAAAATAAATCTTAGCTCACAGGGTTGTTGTGAGGAGTAAATGGTCTAATATAAGTAACACAAATGCTTTGTAATCCTTAAGAAATTTTTTTAAAAAAGATGAGCTTTTATTCACAGGATAAAACTTTTAAAACCCGTTAAGCATGGCATTCAGTGCCTTTCACATATGCCTTTCCTCATTCCCTTCTCCTCCTCCTCACTAACTTTATTTTTCCTCCTTCCTCAGTGCACTCACATTACATGCCATTTTCTATGATTAGAATGCTCTCTTTCCTCATCTCTGCTTCTCAGAATCCTTTCTGACTTCAGGACTCAACTCAGTTATCACCATCTTAATGGGGCTTTCTTTCCCTGAATCTCCACTATCCATCATTAGTACTCTCTCCTTTCTCAATTTTCTTTGCTCCATATTCATTTGTGCACTTGTTGCATCCTATTAGTGGTTATAAGCTCCTTTAGGACACTAGGGGCTAAACTGTTGCATTTGGGGTTTTTATCTCCCCTCCAGTGCCTCCAACATGGCAACTTACTCATAATGGAGGCCCTTTAATGTTTACTGAATCATTTTTAATTGAACAGTGCTATGTTTGCCTTCACAATAATTAACTAAGCAACTAACCTAAAAATGATGGCAGCAGTACCCAAGAGGTCAAGAGATGGTATAGTATCAACAAATGAGTTTTTGTTTTTCTGGACTTCTTGAGTGCCCCATGGTTCCCTTGATTTTGTTTTTGTCCTCATTGGTACTAGAGAAAAAGAATTTGTGAGCTGTGCCTTTTCCCCTTGGCATGTTTTCAGTAAAAAGGGATTAGATCCAATTTGTTGGGTCAGGATAGCTAATTTTTGCAAACCCTTCACTTTTCTGAATGTTCCTGTTCATATCAAGGGTACATCATCCTCCCAGTCCCTCAAGTTTGCAACCTCAGCATCATCTTTGACTCACCTGCATAGTCAATACATACATAGTCAATATTGTTGTTTCTGCTCTCTTTTCACATAGCCACCATTCTGAGATAGGCTTTTTATCACCTCTTGCCTGAATTTTTACAATAGCCTTCTGTCTCTTTGCCTAATATGTCTGCCCAGTCCAATCCATCTTCCATTCATTTGCCAAAATACTTTTCCTAAAAGGTAGGTATGATTATATCCTGCCCTTGCTTGATAAATTTCAGTGGCTTCCTTTTACTTCTAGGATCAAATATAAAGTCATCTGTTTAGCATTTAATGCTATTCACAACCTGGCCCCTTCTTTCCTTCCTAGTCTTTTTTATTTTACTACTTTCCATGTGATCTATGATCTAAGCACATTCCCCTACTTGCACTTCCTCACACACATGATTATTCTAATAATATTAGCTCACATTTATATAGGACTTAACAGTTTGTAAAACACTTTCTCCAGCTCAGTTCTCTGAGCTACAGGTATTATCATTCCCATTTTACAGAACCCAGAACAGAGGTTCTGAGAGGTTGTGATTGACCTAATATCGCACAGCTGGTAACACAAGTCTTCTAACTCCAAATCCCATGCTTTTGTTCGTCAAGGAAGCAAGCACTTAGTAAGTTTCCACTATGTGCCCGGCATTATGCTAGATACTGTGTAAACAAAGACAACAGCAACCCTTGGCAGTGAGGAGCTTATATTCTGTTGGAACAGAAAAATGTGCATATAAAATTTATATGCAAAATACTTAAAATAGACTGCAAGGGATTTTTTTAAGCAGAGGAGGTTCTAGCAGTTAGGGGAAGCAGGACACATCTTTTGTAGGAGAGAGCTCTTGAGATAAGTGCTCATAGAAGCTAAAAATTCCGAGAAATGGTGGTGAGGAGGATGAGTATTCCAGACATGAGGAATGGCCTGGGCAAACCTATAGAGGCAGAGATAGAATATCATCTCTGGGGAACATGAGATAACCTAATTGGGCTGGAACATGGAATGTGGATAGGAGAGCAATGAATAATAAAGTCTGGAGCCAGACTCTGAAGGGATTTACATTCCAGACAGAGCAGTTTCTAGTTCATTTTAGAGGCAGTAAGGAGCTGCTTATGCTTCTGGACCAATGGTGTGATATGGGAAGAAGCCCTGTGCTTTAGGGAAATCACTGGGCATCTGTGTAGAGAATGAGTCAGAGAGACTGCAAGTGGAGAGATCAATGAAAGGGCTATTGTAGTTATCTAGACAGGAGGTTAGGGGAGTCTGAACTAGAGAAATCTTGCGGAGTGGAGAAGGAGACCTGTGTGAGAGGAATTGGGAAGGTAGAATAAAAAATGACAAATGCTTAATTGACAGTGATAAATTTATATTTGTCACCCAGGCCCTCAACTTAGCATTCACCCTCAACTTTTCATTCCCATTCAACTCCTATATCCAATCGGTAGTCAAGTCTATTTGATTCTACCTTGACAAGACTGGTCACATAGGGCCCCTTTTCTCCACTCCATATATATGCAAGTTAAAAGGTGGGAGAGGACTACAGGCAAGACCATAAACTCTGATTTAAACATGCTGATGTTGAGTGCATCCAGGTAGAGATAACCAGCTGGCAGTTAGGCTGCGGAACTGGAACTCAGGAGAAAGATGAGGGCTTCATATGTTGATATGAGATCATAAGACTAAAGTACAGAAAGCCAGGCAACCTTGGGGGAAGATAATTTCGATCTGGGTAGCAGCTGCCTAGGTGAGCCAGCTTCATGTAGGAATCAGCTGATTTAATCTATTCCTGCCTTGTAGTATCTTCTATTTTTCTTCACTTAAAGATTCTAAAGAAAAAGGAAGAAAGGAAGGAAGGAAAGAAGGAAAGAAGGAAGAAAGGAAGGAAGCAAAAAAGCAAGAGAAAGAGGAGAAAAGGGAGGAAAAAAGAGAGAGAAAGAGGAGGGAAGGAAGGAAAAAAGAGAAAGAAGAGAGAAAGAAGGAAGGAAGTAAAGAAAGAAAGAGAAAGAAAAAAGAAGGAAAGAGTATGGAAGGAAGGAAAAAAGAAAGAAGAAAAGAGAAAGAAAGAGGAAGGAAAAGAAAGAAACAAAGAAAGGAAGGAAAAAGGAAGGAAGGAAAAAAACAGAAACAAAGAGAAGGAAGAAAAGAGAAAGAAAGAGAGGAAGGAAAAGAAGGAAAGTGAAAGAAAGAGAGGAAGGAAAAAAGAGAAAGAGATGGGGGGGGGGGGGGAGTAGGAAGATCATAAGATCTAGGATTGTTCATAGAGCCCCTGGGGCCTGTAGAATGGCCTATGAGTGGGGCTGTTTGTGTGGGTGGGTTAGTTGTTGTTTGTAAGTCTGGGCCTGCTCTCAGTCTCATGTAAAGCTATAAAGGAAGGAAAGGGTAGTTTGTATATAGCTTCAATCATTTCTGTCCTGGGTGGTTCTGTTTTTAACATATTTCTTTAGGAAAATAACCATACTAATTGGGAAGGTGCCAAAAGAAAGCGATTTCCATTTGTCCACGTTGTTCTGTTTTTGAAGAAGAAGATGACTGCATAAATCTTTGGTGGCCCTTTTTTATTGTTCTTTCCTGGGCTCAAGACTCATTCCTGAGGCGTGCCAGGGATAGCAGCTTTGTGCTGCCATAAGAACAACAAGTTAATAGGGCAAAGGGAGGGCCTATGGTTCTCACGAGTGGTCCTGAGAAATGGAGGCTGTTATCCAGGGAGCAGCCCTCCCTTGGATAATTCTTCTTTAAAAAATAAATCCCGGCAGCACTGGAATCTGTAGAGAATCTTACCCTCAACATATGGCCCCAAAGCAAGCTCTCAGGGAAAGAGTCCAACATGGTACTTAAGAATTTGAGGAAATATGGGTCTGCCGTTTGGATGAAGGAGTGGTGCTGAATTGCTCCTTAAGCCATGAGGCTCCTTCACAACATTCCTGGCTCACTCTCATAGGATAGCTCATATGTCCCTATAAAGACATGCAATAGCTCATAGGCAGGGTTCAGTTAGACAGGACTCAGCATGCTTTCTGGATAACTAAATGAGATGCTACTACTACTACTGCTGCTGCTGCTTTTACTGCTACTACTGCTACTACTACTACTACTACTACTACTACAACCACCACCAGTACTACTACTACTACTACTACCACTACTATTACCAGCACCAAAATTTATGCAGTGCCTGCTACATGACAGACATTGTGCTAAACATTTTACAAATATTATCTCATTCAATAGTCATAACAACCTTGAGAAACAGGCACTATTATTATCTCCATTTTACAATTAAGTAAACTGAGGCAAACAGAGGTTGTAACTTGTCCGGGTTGCACAGCAACTAAGTGTCTGAGGTGACATTTGAACCCAGGTCTTCCTGACTCCAGGCCCAGCAGTTTATCCACTTCATCACCTAACTACCTCTAATCCAGCTGGTTTGTTGTTTTTGGTAGTTCAGTTGTTTTTTCAGTCACATCTGATCTTTGTGACCCTATTTGGTGTTTTCTTGGCAAAGATACTCGAGTGTTTTGCTATTTCCTTCTCCATACAGATGAGGAAACTGAGTCAAACAAGGTGAAGTGACTTGCCTGCCATTAAGTAAATGTCTGAGGCCAGGTTTGAACTCAGGGAGTTGAATCTTCCTGACTCCAGTATTCTATCTGCTGCACCACCTAGTTGCCCCAATCCAGCTACTACCTCTCCCCAAACAAATCTCCTTTCTTTGAATGCCCAATGTTCCACTGATTTATCCTATTTTCAACAAACACATTCTAGTAATAACTAATGCAATTTCCTATCAAGTCCACTCTTTTCCACAAAATTATGGAAGTGTTAGGTTACGGGCATATATAGCCACATCTACGGTGATATGCAACTGATGTCTTTCCTAGGCACATTTAATATTCAGTCCCACAGGCTTCTATTTGCTGAGTACCTTCTCTGTCAAGGCACTAGATTAGGCTATGCATGGGTGAAATCCACAGAAGACAGCTGACAGACTAATCGAAGAGATAAAACATTTATGCAAATAACTATAAGATCAATAAAAAGAGGAAGGGAAGGAAGCATTTATTAAGTGCCTACTGTGTACGAGGCACTGTAGTCCAAATGCTTTAAAATATTATCTCATTTGAACCTTACAACAGCCCTGGGAGATAGATACAACTATTATCCCCATTCTAAAGTTGAAGAAACTGAAGCATATGGAGATTAAATGAGCTACCCACCAAGTAAGTGTCTGAGGTCAGATTTTAACTCGGGTCTTCCTGACTCTAGACCCAGCCCTGATTCTGCCTAGCTTACTCAAGGACAAGAAGGTATGGAGGGATTGTGATGAAAAGGACTAAGTATTCAGATATGAGAATAACTACTCATCCACAGAAAAATCCAGGAAATTTTCAATGAAAGAATAAACACGTAGATGTCTGCCTATCTGTCATTAAATAACTTAGTAAAAACACTAGCCAGAGGGCCATTTTATAGTTTCTCCATACCAGAATGAGTTCTCAAAACAGCAAAGAGAGAAAAATACATTAAATAGGTTTCTGCATTAAACATAAATGATTTGTGTTAAAAGTCAGTTAAGAATTTACTTTGTGTCTGTAATAAATATGTTAGATGTCCATAAATGTATCCTCAATAATTAATTTTCTTTTAATTTGTATTAACTAGCTTATAGAATAAGAAATTGATCCTGTTTTGAGCAATTAATTTAAAGAGTGATCAAATGCAGAACTTCACCTTCAAAACTACCCACGCGTCTTTGCTATTTAATAAATAAATGGAGACTGGGATTTCTTTCTCCTTTTTTGAGAAGTTTTCTTTCTTCAGTTCTACCCTGCTAAATCCATGATCCCTCTCTTTCCAGGACAGTGACAACCTCTGGTGGGATGCCTTTGCAACAGAGTTTTTCGAAGATGATGCCACATTAACCCTTTCATTTTGCTTGGAAGATGGACCAAAGCGATACAGTAAGAAAGAAGTTTATATTTTCTAATATTGTCCCTTTTGCTTCCCTAGCTCTCTCCTGTAAGAAAAACCACAGGGGTTTTGAAAGAGTCAAACAGGGCTGACAGCCTGACAATAATGCCTCCACTTCTGACAGTGTTCTCAATTCTCATCAAGACATTGTAAGAGGAAACAGTGCTCCAAGCCTGCCTTGAGAAATCTCTTTAGAGGTTTAGGATTTTTGGGTACTTCCATATTTGAAGAGCCAGTAAAAATAAAGACATGAGCAATGCTATGATAAGTTAAAACTACGTTAATATTGTTTCTATCCATCCCTTCTCAGTGACCCTGCTTAGTCTCCTTGACAGCTCATACTTTGTGCCCAATGCTCTGAATTGGAAAGACCTTTTTTTTTTTTTGTCTTGAAAGTGACTGATTGACTCTGTATCACTCACATGTTTCTAATTACATTTTATCAATTATCTCAGGTATTTATTTGACAAGTGTTATCTTTTTTCTGGGGGAGGAAAAAAAAACAAAGCTACTTTGAACATGCATTTTTGGATTAGTGTTGACAGAATTATAGCTTCTTGCTTTTCAAGCAAGTGATAACTCAGTAAAGATCCCCAAATTACAGCCTGGAGTCCCGTGGGTAACAGCTGATCTGTCCTGATTAGGTTGAGTCAACTTGTCAGACATCAGATTTGCTAGTTGTGTTATCAGTCCGGAAGGCAGAGATACATCAGCACCAAAGCAATTAATGTCCAGTTAGATCAGAGGGAGTAGTGTTTCCAGAAAACAGTACTACATATGAAAGAATTTGTCAAAGGGTGAAACACCCAGTCTGTCACGAACACAGTGATAATGGCTGAGCTCTCTCTGCTGTGAATGGGGCAGGATCGGCCTAGTATAATTTGGTAATTCACAGTAATGCTGCTGATAAGTATGATGGAAAGAACAAATTACAGTCAAGTGTATTGTAAAGCCACTAGGGAATGAGAGTTCTTTTTTTGTAACCTTTATACAATCTAATGTTACAGCACATTAATCTTGGTGGCCATCAGAACGATCAAAATAAATTTCCTATCATGTACTATTAATTGTGGGGCTTTGTTTTTGTCTGGTTTTGTTCAGGTCTGTAATTTTATTTGTAGAGAGAACATCCCATGTGTACATTCTCTGTGCTGATGCCGATCACCAGCTTCTTTGGTATTTGTGGTTTTAGAAAGCTATCCAAAGCTCAGAGGGGTTCGATGACTTGCCTATGGTCACCCAGTTAATTTATGTCAGAGGCAAGGTGTGAACTCAGGTCTGCCTGATTCTAAAACTACTCCTCCAATAAAAAAAATGTCAGTGATAGGGACGATAAAAATCATTATTTAATGACTCAGTAAATAATATAGCACTTTAAAGTTTATGAAATGTTTTTCACATAATATCTCCTTTGATCCTCACTAGCAACCTAAAGAAGTAGAGATTATGCCCACTTTCCAGATGAGGTATCAGAGGTCAGAGACAGTAAGGGACTTGCCTAAGGTTTCACAGCTAGTAAATATCTCAATAATCTTCCCTCACCATCAAGTACAGTAGAATGTTGTGTTGCTATTGTCATCATCATCACCACCACCATCATCGTCATCATTGTCATCATAGTGAATGAAGAGCTGGCCTCAAACCTGAGAAGATCTGAATTCACTCCTGCCTCTGACACATGTTGGTTATGTGACTTCATGCATGTTCTAAGTTATCCTCTAACATCCTAATTACAGAGAAGATTCCAGCCTATATTGGTAGAATCACCCAGGAGTTTCCTATGCTGATGAAAGCTGTATCATTTCATGATGTTGTCATTGTGGTACTTTAGGGACTGTAACTTTATGTTTAATGAGGGGATTCTTGGTCTTTTTTGTATCCTGGACCCTTTTGGGCAGTTTGGTGAATCCTAAGGACCCCTTCCCAGAATAATGTTTTTAAATAATTGATGGAAATGTTGGATTCAGTTAGAAGTTAGGACAAATTCCGATGTATTTTTCCCCATCCAAATTCATGAACTTCCTGAAATCTATCCACTGACCAACATGGACTCCAAGTTAAAAACTTTTGATTTGGAAATCTGTACAATGGTTTATAAGGAGTTTGAGAGGCATTTCGAATAAGTCCTTAGGGTGACTAAGACAGACAGACATGGTCTGTAGGTGGAGCTTGGTTGCAATTCTATGTCAGAACCCTGGACATGACCAGTGGTCAGGGCTCAATAGTTGGAACCACTTCATACTGGGTCACTGACTGCTGAGAGGCCATTTGCTAAAGCTTACCAGGGAAGATATGTCCCTGTGTCTAGAAACCCTTAGGTTATCTCTTGTGGGTGAGGTACGAATGAGCAATAGCCTCACAAGTCCCAGTTTTAAGTGAAGTCTCTGGGAGATAAATGAGACCTTGAGTCTTAGCAATTACTCTACCCTAAAAAGGCTGCCTGATCAATGGTGAATAATTTCAAACCAAGCAATAATCCATCCTTTGAGATTTCTTCCAAGGCATGCACCCGGCTAACTTCCAGTTGTCTTTGTTTATGCTTCTCTGCTTTGTTAGAGAATCCATCAGGGTCTGCATAAGAAAGGAGAATTAGAGCAGAAAACATCATAATACACCAGGCTCTCCTCTTCACCCTCCTCCCCTCCCCCATCATGCAGTTTTGGGGATAAAACATGTTCATTGACTGTTTAAGATCATATATCCTGTTAAAGAGTCAGTGCTAGACTATCATCCATTGTTGCCCAGGTTTCTTTGTTTCTCGGAGCCAAAATATTTCCAGAACAGAGGAGAGAAACAAGAATGATTGACAGCCCATAGCTGAGCCTCATCAGCTGCTGTGCTGACAGCCTGGTGATGCGCACACTGGGCTGATGTGGTGGGGAATGACAGCTGATTGACAGCCCCAGACTGTGGAGACAGCAAAGATGAAGCATGCTCAGTAAGAAGAACGTGCAGGGTTTATGCAGCACTGCAGATACTAAGAGCCAGAACATTAACCCATTCGAAATCCAGTGCCACTGTAGAAATGGTGAGAGAGCCAACCTCCTGTCACTGGCCTAGAAACAGAAGCTCATCTACCTTGTCTGCTAATTAGCTGAGAGCTTTGTATTTATGATGGAAGAGGATTGTGGTGAGGAAAATAAGGATCCATTATTATATTTGTAACTATAACAAATGACCCAAATTATATTGCTGCTAGGCAGTAATGAACGCTCCACATGAGGCTTAGACTACACCAGAAAAGGTTTGACTTGTGACTTCGGGCATCTGGGTTACCAAATGTCACTTTTGTCCAACTAGAAACCTCTGGACAATTGTGGGTTTATCAGAAACTGGGATAAATTGATCCATGTATCCTCAGAGAAACGTCCAGTGTGGTCTCATTAATTTGCTCAAATAATGTTCTGAATAATTCTCTATGTTATCCCATGATCTGTTATTTAAAAAACAAAAGCATGCTGACACAGTGATTGAGGCAATGATTATTGTGTCTTGGAGGAATATTGCAGCTTTTCTTCAGACAGCTCACCCATAATGATTTTATAATTTCCCCCATCCCTAATCAA
The DNA here is from genome assembly GCA_028646515.1 of Pseudochirops corinnae. Taxonomy (NCBI): domain Eukaryota; kingdom Metazoa; phylum Chordata; class Mammalia; order Diprotodontia; family Pseudocheiridae; genus Pseudochirops; species Pseudochirops corinnae. The sequence continues at coordinate 129,425,287 of CM053592.1, forward strand.
AATAGTTCCTCTTCCCCTATTGTTCCATAGTAACTTACCCCCAACAGGATAAGGGAGTAGAGGGGAATGGAAAATAAATATAGTATCTTCCCACTCCTACACACAGATACACTTATGTACATGTACATACATACACGTGCACGCACACACAAAAGTATACAGATTTAACCCTTTGTCCATAAAAAGTTGTTGATGTGACTGACTGCTGTGCCCACCTGGATAATTCTCGTATGTCACTGTCATAACTCTGTTCCCCCTAAGTCTAGGATGCCCTTCGGAAAGCATCTGTCCTATCTCCTTACAATTAAGAAAAGGAAACTGAGTTCCTTATGATTAACAGAGTGGCTTGAAGCCCCTCGTATGTTACCTCCATCTGTTAGAATATGAGTCCGGTAAGAGTAAGATCTCTCATGCTTTTCTCTTTGTATCACCTGCACTTAGCCCAGTGTCTACCCCACAGCAAACACTTGATGCAAGCTTTTTCATTCATTAATGTTTTGTTGACCAAAGTTACAGTGATAATAGGTAAGTAGCAATGTCAAGATTCAAGTCTAGGTTCTCTGATTCTCAATTCTGGTGTTTTTTTTTTTTTTTTGGTTATATCATGTTCCCTCTCTTGAATTGCTTTAGGGCTGTACCCCTCAGCAGCCAGACTTGCTACCTGATCTAGAGAAGCCTTCCTCTCTTTGAATAAGACAAAGCCTATTTTGGGGAGAAACCTGAGAAAGAGGATAGGACCTATATGACTCAAGGACCAGAGAGGAATTAGAGATGATCTACTCTAGCCTTATAATTTTAGAAAGACAGAAGCTCTGGTTCAGAAAATGAAGTGAGTCATCAAAAGTCACATAGCCACTAAATGGTAGAGGCAGAGACCTGCCTGATGTCTCCTGACTCCCAGGCAAGTGTTCTTTCTATCTCATTTGCTGAACAAAAAAAGGAAAAATGGACTCAATTCACTCACACATTTCCTGTGAGTTATGTACTATTTACTTTGTGTTTTTTTTAAAAAAAACTTATTTTTCAAAATAAGTTTTTATTGGTGCCTTGTTTCTGACATCATCACAATTATTCCCAATATCCTTCCCCCTCCACCTCCCAGAGAGCTATCCCATATAGCAAGTAGTATTTGTAAAAGGGGGAAGGAATCAGCACAATTGTTCAAAACATTGAAAAAGTCGAAAAGGTACAATGTATTCACTTTATTTTTAGTAGTTTTAATCGTATATTTTTCAAATAACAAGCATTTATATTGCCTCCCACCCCCATTTTTCCACAAAAGGAAAGTGAAGCAGAATGGCTAAGAATGTAGCTAAAACTACCATATTCATTCAGATAGCTAATGGCAAGCCTTCTTCCTTTTATATGTTCAATGGGTGACCTTTTTTTTTATCCCAGAAGAGTAGGAAATTCTTCATAGAGACAATATAGATAAAACACTTTGAAAACCTTAAAATGCTACATAAAATATCAGTTATCATTTATTATTGTTATTTTTTATTATTCAAAAGGTAAAATATTCTCCCTTATCCTTGTCTTTAGAACACAAGCATCTTAAACATGCAGCCTATATTCCTTAATCATTACCCTTACTGAAAAATCACTACTTAAGTTGAGAAACAACTTCTTGTTCCCTTGGGGAGCTTAGCCTGTGTCAGAGCCCAGAGCTGCTCTTTCTTTGGCAAGGCCCCATTCTCTCATACAAATGAAATGGTTGGGTCTTTTTTCCTTCCAGTTTTGTGGTATTGCTAGTGAGTAATGCATGTAGGAAAGTCACCCATGGCCCAGCCCAGGAATTGGCAGATTCTGTGTATTTTAGAAGCTATTGGTTTGATAAATATGCCTGCTGCCCTGCAAAGGATAGTCAGGAGTGCGAAAGCAGCTTACGACACAGTCCTGATTAGCTGAGCCTACACACCTCTCTGAGTGGCAGTTAGCACAGACACGCTGTACTTTGTAGAGGATACCTTCCACCTTGTTCTTCCTGGCGTCCCCGCTGTAGAGTTCCTAATTCTCAATATCTATCAAGTGAGATAACATTTGTGAAGTGTTTAGCACAGTCCTTGGCACACTGTAAGTCCCTAATAAATGCTTGCTTTCTTTAGTCTACTTCAGGATGTCCCTTGGTGTCCATTGGGAAGTAAGAAGCAGAGGGGGAAATGGGAAAGCCATTGAAAAGTTGTGTTGAAAGTCAGGGGAATAGGCGATTACGTTGCTTGCAGGAAAAAAGTGTCCTGCAACTTTTAAAAAAGTGACTCTCCTTTCTCTCAACTGTTACTTGTTTTAAGTGGCTGACCTGCTGTGGCTACTTTTGTAACCTGGGGTGATTCTCTGTGTATCCATCATGCCATGAAGTCAACTACTTGTTTGAAGCTGGTTAAATTGAGGAAGGTCTTCCCTTTGCTTTTGTGAGGAACAGATCTAATTTGCAATTGGTGATTCCCAGGAGTTATATATAGGGGTGGGGTGGGGGTGGGGCAGAATGGGGGCTTGCTACTTCTTACACTCTTCTACAACTGCCCAGAAATTGCACTGACAGTACTCCCAGTACTTCTGTATTCATACTAACTAAAGCACCCCCTGTCATTTTTCTGCAGTTGCTAAGAAGAACATTTTATCTGCAAAAGGCAATAAGTATAAAGCAGTTTGGGGTAGCGTGAGATTTCTCTTGCTTCCGTTCTTTTCCTGTGTCCCAATTATCAAGCGCCATTAGATATTTTGAAGAACAGCAAATCAGCATCTCTTAGGGATCCACTTAAACATTTTATTTTTCCTTTTTTATGTTTCCTTTTCCCATATCCCCCTTTAAATTAGCTCTCACAGTACTGCAAGGCTTACTAAATTCTTCAGTTTTTCTTCCTAATATGTGTTTTTATGTATTGTGTATATGGACCTATTCCCCTAAGGTAGAGATATTGCACAAGTCACAGAAGCCTCGGTATCTCTGATTCCTGTTTTTCCCTAACCTTTTATTGGCTCTCTTCACACAGCTGGGTTCTTATTGTGCTCGCCATAGAGGGACTCTGAAAGCATTTTCCCCCCTTTGCCTTTCTATTTTTTTCATATTGCATCACATGTTCTTTAAAAGACACAGGGAAAAGTGCATTTTGCTAATAAATAAAATGTGTCACAGATCCCATTTTGTTGCCTCCATCTTCTGTTGCAAGACTGCAGCCTTCCTGGAAAGTCCTATACAATGGGGATGCAAGAGAACACACTAGCAAAGTAGCCCACAGATAGTGCTTTGTTGTTATCAAGGCCCTTCTAATTCACATTTGTAGAGTATCACGTTTTATCATGTGTTAGGTCTGAGGGGTAGGTAACAGGTTAGCTAAAAGCATTGGTAGATTTCTTTTCTGATAGTTTTTGTAGGAGGCAGAGATTCAAAAAGCAATGTCACTGTAAGGTATGGGATTTCCATGTTTCTTTCTTATGTTTCTGACTCAGCTGATATGTGCTGAGGTCAGAACACAGATATTTGTGTTTTCTCTGAATAATTCCCCTTCTTTTTATAAGACTGGTGACTATTCAGTACTGAAATAAATGTGTTTCTGCATGCACACCTGGCATTAGCACATGTTGTAAAGGTTAGGGTCCAGCTCATCTGGCTCATGTTAGCAAAGCCATATTGTTTCTGGTACATGTACTAAATGTACATGAGCATTTCAGTCATCCAGAGAATGACCTCCATGATCTAAGTTTGAATTTGGCAGTTAAGACTGATGCCCTTGGCAGATCTAGGCAGCAGATGGAATGAAAGATTGAATTTCATCATCATCTAGGTAAATCCTGATCTTAGAGAATTGGGAAGAGAATCATAGTCACAGGATGTTAAGAATGGAAAGGGCCCTAAATCATAGAATATGCAGTCTTAAGGAGTAGAAGGCACCTTCCTTAGAACATAGAATGTCAGAAGTGGAGTAGACCTTAAAACATTGAATGTCAGAGCTAGGAGAGATCGTACTTAGAATGTAGAATATAAAATCTTCAAGTTCAAGAAAGGACCTTAAAATAAAACAATCCCCCCCCCAAAAAAAAGTTGAACTGGAAGTGAACTCTTTTATTTTATAGATGAAAATTATTAAGGCATGACTTCATTCTAACTTTGATGGCTGTCTTATGGAGGATTTAGGACTCTGAGCTCCATCTTTTCTGAAAACAATATCACAACAATGATAATAATAACTCATATTTATGTAATGTTTTAAGGCTTAAAAAATATCTTGCAGACATTCTTATTTGAACCTGACAGTAAACTTGTGATGAATGTAACTATTATCCAAAATAAATAGATGAGGAAACTAAAGACCAGAGAGTTATATAGATGATGTGTCTGAAGCAATATTTGAAACCAGTAGAAAAAAGTTTTTAAAAAGTGGGGGGGGGGGGAAGTTCATTTTAGGAATAAAGTATTTCCTGTGAATAAGTACTAAAGTTAAACTCTGAAATTGCTTAAAATGTGAATCTGTGGCAACTTCTTCCCTGAAAATCCTTAGTAACAAGGACTGGAACAGTTTAGATGTGTCCTTTAAGAACTATGTTTTCAGTAATTCTGTTCGACTGTACTCTCCATTGGAAATATTGCAGCCATATTAAGCCTAAACTTTAGAGTCCTTTACTGGGGGAGAGGAGGGAGTGTAAATATTTGATGGGGTTTTTTTTTTTTTGATCAGAATCAGAATTTCTATCACACTGAAATAGAATATTTCTGTGATTTTTTTCAGTTGTTTCAGTTGTGTCTGACTCTTTGTTACCCCATTTGGGGTTTTCTTGGCATAAATACTAGAATTGTTTGCTATTACCTTCTCCAGCTTGTTTTACAGATGAAGAAATTGAGGCAGACAGGGTTAAAGGACTTGTCCAGGGTCGCACAGCTAGTAAATGTCTGAGGCCAGGTTTGAACTCTGGAAGATGAATCTTCCTGACTCCAGGACCATTGTTCCATCCACTGCACTACCTAACTGCCATATTCTTGTGATATTAATGGTCAGACTAAAAGTGGTACATAAAAAATATTTTTGGCCAAACCCCACAGACTGATAAAGTAATTGACAAAAATCTAAATGGAAAAAATATGTAAGTACATCAAATTTCTTTCTCATTTGCACTTTCACTTTGATAATTCTAAGAGTTATAAATTGGTCATACCATGGATTGAACAGACATTGCTTTCCCCACTTCTAATAAATGTGACACTACTACTTTATTTCTTTATTTTATTTTTAATTTATGACATAAAAGAAGCATTTCTACAACATAGCATAATCAAAAAGATAATTTTTTGTGTGTATTTTCTCCTTCTTCTGAGGCATTAAGAACTCTCCCTTGAGAAAAGCAAAGAGATATCTGTTCAGATGTTTTCAATGTATGTTTTTGATATCAATATATATTGATATAATATATATCATGTATTTAAAAATCAGTAATTTTGGGGGAGCACTTAGCAGCTAGAATTAGGAAAGGCTTCAAAGGGGCAGCTAGGTAATGCAGTGGGTAGAGTGTTGGGCCCTGAGTCAGGAAGATTCATTTTCCTGAGTTCAAATCTAGCCTCAAGTACTTACTAGCTGTGTGATCCTGGGCAAGTCACTTAACCCTGTTTGCCTCAGTTTCCACATCTGTAAAATGAGTTGGAAAAGGAAATGGCAAACCATTCTAGTACCTTTGCCAAGAAAATGCCAAATGGGGTCACAAAAAAGAGATGACTAGATGGTACAGTGAATAGAACACTGATCTGGAGTCAGGAGGACCTGAGTTCAAATCTGGCCTCACACACTTAACACTTACTAACTATGTGACCTTGGGCAAATCACTTAACCCCAATTGCCTAGCCTTTCCCCCTCCAAAAAGCAAAAAATAAAATAAAAAAGGGAAAGGCTTCATTGTTGAGTTGAGTTTTGAAAGAAACAAGAGTTTCTAAGAGGTGGAGGAAAAGAGGGAGGTTATTCCAGACCAGTGCAAAGACAGAGAGATGGAAAATGAAGTGTTATGTGTGAAGAGCAAGAAGAAGGCAAAGGGTTTTGAAAGCTAAGCAGAGAAATTTATATAGGATCCTTGAGGCAATAGGGAAAAGTCAAGTGTCACTACCTCCTTGGGAGTAACATGATCAGACCTGTACTTCAGGAAAATCACTTTAGAGACAGAGTAGACATTGAAGTGAAGTAGAAACTTGAAGCAGGGAGACCAATTAGTGGGCTATTACAAAAGATCTAATGATTGAAATTTTGTTAGGAAGTAGGGTTTCTGTTTCTTTTATGTGATGTCCTGGAAGGACACTTGGTCCTCCCCACTTAAAGACTTCAACAGGTAAGCATGAGATAAGGCACAGGAAGCCTTTGGTCTCAATCTCTCCCCACTGTGTCATGGACACCAATGTCGTTTTCTCTGCTTTTTACCATCACCAGCCAAATAGTAATTCTGTTCTATGGATGCCTCAGCCCAAAGATTCAATATACAACAAGGGAACTGGATAAAGCCTTGTGTAATAGTATGAAAGTGAATTTTTATGGAAACACCATCTAACCACAGTAAATGGACAAACCTCTTCATTTTTATTTGCAGTTCATTTTTCTCCATGTAGAGATAGTTTGGTGGTGCAGTAAATGGAGAGCTGAGACTAAAATCAGGAAGATGAGTTCAAACAGGATCTTAGATACTTGACCTCTGTCTACCTCAATCCCTCAATTGCAAAATGAGCACCTAATTCCCAGGGTTGTTGTGAGGATCCAATGAGAATAAATTTGTAAAACATTTAGTGCAGTGCCTAGCATGCAGTAGTTGCTTAATAATTGCTTGCTTCCTCCTGAGTATCCTTTTTCCCCTCATGTACATTATTTAGCTACACTGATGCACAATTCTACTGTGGCTGAGGACCCCCTGAATCTAAAGCTTAAGTTTGTATTATAGGTTACAGGGTCATTGGTTTAGTGCTGAGAGGTACCTTAGGGGTGACCTTAAGAGCTAACATTTCCTCTAAGTACAGATGATCACCATATGGGTGATCTGACTGATTTGTGGTCAATCTCATTGGACCATTGGGACAGTTGAACTAACTGGTCAATAGTACTAATCGATTTGGTGCTGGGTTTTAGATAGCTTAAGGACAGTGGACTTGTCATAGTTATCTTTGTATCTGACCTTGAACCAAATATAGTACATTATTACAAATAGTATACACTTGATCAATGTTTGTTGAATGAATGAATGAATGGTTATTTCAAATGTCTTAATAACTAATTCCAATCAACTGTGATCTTTTTTTTAGCCATTATCCCAATCAAACATCAAATTGGCCTTGTTCTTTCCTTGACAGTGTCTACCACAGTCATTTCTTATAACAGACAAATCTTTTTGCCTCCATTCAGAACTTTCTCCAAACTCCATTTCTTTCTCCAAAAAAAAAAAGGATTATTGTTAGGAGCCCTTTACACCTAATTTTTTTTATTTTCTATAACTAGGTTCTAGATAAGTTTTATCTCTTATTTTTAGTGGATCAGTATTCGCCTTTCGGTTCTAGCTTTATTGCAATGAATTTATCCCCGGTATCTGATTTTAAAGTTAATGTACATCTTATTCTTTACTTTCATAGGGTGTTTTCCTTATGTGAAACATTTTGTTTACCAAGATAAGGTAAAATAAGATGTTTGTTTGAAGGAATGTTGCATTAGCATGCTTCTACAGCTACATTAAAAATGTGTAGAGCTGTATTTTATTAAGTACACGGAGGCTACCTCCCAGAATTACCTATCGAGGTACATACGTTTCATAATTTATTATTTAATCAAGATAGTCATAGTGGGGTATTGGAATTCAGGTGCTGACTGAATTCTGTACCTTGCTGTATTGAGCTTTTATTATTCATTCTGGCAGAATCACCTTCGCTCCATTATTGTGTATTTTATGTTTGTTTATTTTTATGAAGTTGGCCCTCACCCAAATGTTAGTGTGTTTTCAAATGCTCATTGATAGGAATTGCCCTCATGCAGTATGCAACTTTGACTTTCCGACAAGTCAATAGGATTTGAAGGAGAGAACAATTCATACAAAGTGTACTTTGGAAATAATATTTTATACAGGGAGAAAGAGACAGGGGGGTGGGGGAGAGGAGGAGGAGGGGAGGAGAGGAGGAAGGGAAGGAAGAAGGGAGGAAGAGAGAGGGGAGATGGCAGGGGTACAGACCCCAGGGAAGTTAGAACTAAAGGAGATCTATTTAAGCCCCAGAATGACTGCTTACTTAAGCATTACAAGATGATCTTGGTATTTCCCAATGACAAAAAGATCATTAAATTATTTTTACTGAACTTTCAAAAGCATTTATTTTTTTTATCTCCCCCTTTGAAAATTCCGATTTGCACTTTGATGGGTTTTCATTGTTTTCATTAGGAACATGCATCATTTGTGGTATCAAAATAGGTTAGTTACACTGGGTATAATGAAAAAAAGAATGTTCTTAGAATCAAGTTAAAATGGAAAAGGACATAATGCTTGCACTTCCCTATCTCCCATGGACACACAGGGACACGTACATGGGGTATCTTAGTTTTAAATGTGTGCTAGGAAAAAAAATAATCAAAACAGTTTCGTAGACAGAGGATTAATCTGTGAGATATATGTGTGTGTATGTGTCTTTTAATTATCTGTACAAATTTCAGTTTGAAAATACCTTCAGTTATATAATGCTACCTGAGAGAAGTGCTTGCCTGTGTAAAATTGTCTTTGTTAAAAAGGCTTATTATGTAAGTGATTTGAAGTCTTGCTATGATTTATTAAAGTCAAGTGTGTTGATGCAGTTTGCTACCAAGGCATTCACTAAAGTTTAACAGCCATGATTTAAAAAAAAGATCAACTTTTTTTCAAGGTTACTGGCATAATAGAACTTGAGGATTCTCATGCATATTTACTTTCCTTCAAAGTGAACAGAACAGAAAGGATAAACAGCATTTGACTGATTATATAAGTAAACCACTAATTATAGCCTTAATAATTCTCTACACTATTAGAAACTGTGCTCAAATATATTTCATATAAAAGCTTTAGTACTTAAAACTCTATTATTTTTTTTTAAAGATGGGCCAGAAATCAGTAATTACAAGAGTTATTATTCAGGTTCACAGCAGTGCAGCAGCTATTTTTCACTTGATAATTACCTTGTTAAGCTAATGTCAGACCAGCACCATGCCTTATTTAAGAAAATGGCCCACCAATCCTGTGGAAGCAGACACAGCTGTGGAAATATTAAAAGATTTATTAAATCCAGGCCTATATCCAGTATTGCCTCATCAACATTTGTTAAGGAAGTTCTGAAAAGTTTTGGATTTCTCATTAGGCATTTTCAGCATCTTTCCCAAGGCCCCATTGGCTCCCCTGACAATCCTGGCTTCAACTGTACTTCCTCCTTCGTAGCTCCGGGCTTATTCTTCAATCTGAGCACCATTTAATTGGCAGGATCTGCATGAATTGCATACAGAGCCTACAGGAATGGAAACCAGGAAAGATGACCAGTCCCTGGAGGAATATAGAGTATATAGGATACCATCTCCCTTCCTTTTTTAAAAAAAATTAATTTTGCTTCATACTTTTTCTACTTAAAACTTAAGAGAAAATTAAATCCCTTAAATGGACTCAAATGCAAGAGGCCAAAGTTGAAGAATAAAGTTCCTGACCCTCTTTGAAGATACGTTTTCCAAAACTAAGAAGGATCATAGCATAGAAAGCTAGGAGGCACCTCTTCTAAACCCCCATCACTTAACAAACACAGAAACTGAGGCTTAGACAGTGTAAATACTTTGTTCAGGGCACATAGAAAGGATCAAGGAATCACAGAAACTCAGACCTCAGTAGGACCTCAAAGGGCATCTAGTCCAACCCATATTTTAACAGCTATCTTTTCTATAATGTCCCAGATAAGTAGTCTTCTAGCTTCCACTTAAAGACTTCAGAAGTGCCTAGGAGAGACAGAATTTGAAACCAAGTGAAATTAAATTTTTTATGGAGAATGTCTTTATTTAACAAAATACCATATGGATCACACATTGTCATTCATTCATTTACTCATTCATTCCATAAACATTTATTAAGACCTCCCTGGCTTCCTTTAAGTGCCAAACAAAATCCTACCTTCTGTAGGAAGCCTTCCTTCACTCCTCTTAATCCCAACACTTTCTCTCTTTCAATTTTTTTCCTATTCATCCTGTATATAGCTTTCTTTGTATATATTTGTTTACACATTTTCTCTCCTGTTAGTGTAAGATCCTTGAGGGTGGCAACTCTCTTTTCCCTCTTTCTATATCCCCAATAATTAGCACAGTACCAAACACATGGTAGGCACTTAATAAATATTGATTGGATTGAATTGAATACCTACTCCATGTAATATGTTATGTCAGATTCTAGATGAGATACAAATATGATTAATTGAACATGACCCACACCTTCAAGGATTTTTTTTACAGTTTAGTAGAGGGAAAGAAGATATGTATGTAGTCAAATTATGATATAAGGTAGCATTAATAAAAGAAGAAATGCTATGAGATCAGTTGCAGAAGAAATCCCTTCTAGCTTGGAACATCAGAGAAGGCCTTCTTAAGTAATTGACTTTGAAGAATAAATGGGATGTCAAAAGATATGAGATGTTTCTTCTAGACCTTAGGGAAGAATAAGAAAGGCAGGAAAGCACAGGAAGTGAATGGGAACAGCAAATCATCCATTTGGGTTCGGTATCAAGAGCATAGTGAATTGCAAAGAGCCTTGAATGACACCCTAAAGAGCATGTGAGTAGTTTCATTTATTTACTAATAAATTAAACCATAAAGCAATCTCTATGAAGAGTAAAGTTTTCTATTTCGGATGATTAAAAGATTCACTTTTTTTTTAGATTTCAGAAGCTATATTTCAGCCACACCTATTTCCCAAGCCCCATCCATATCCAACAAAATGTAGACAGATTAATTAGTTTTTAAAAAAAAATGCAAACTAGCATGTTCACAACTCGATTTTTATGCAAAGCAAAATATTCACTCTGTTTGTCTTTCAGTAGCCGGTGTGTTAGACATGAACTCAGGAGATCTGTCTTCAAATCCTGCTAGGACAAGTCTTTTAACTTATCTGAACCTTGTTTTCCTCATCTATAAAATGGAGGAGATGTTGTTAATCCTACCGAGTTTATAGGATTATTGTGAGAAAGATGCTTTGTAAGCTTGAAAGAATTGTACAAGAGTGAGTTATTATTATGGTTAGCACTACTGTCATTGAAGTTGCTACTACAAATTTGACATTTGTGGTGTATGTGTGTTTTTTCCTTTCCCTTTTTCACAGCCTTGTGGGATCCTCCATATGTCTCCCACAGTAACTTTCTACATTTCAGTGGATCTAGGGATTTATTGTCTTCCAAGTCTTGGCTGTTGGTGTTTTCTCCAAACCTTCAAAACCTCCAAGAGATGTACTTCACTTTATAGGATCTGATGAACTTGTCATCACAAATTCTCCAAACTGGATAAATTTAAGGTTTTTAGTTTGCTCCCCACTGGGTCCAGAGAATCACTTTGAAGTTCAGAATCTTGAGTCCTGATTTACTTTCCAGGGGTCTAAACAAAGATGTCCCCTAAATCCATAAAAACCTCCGGGTCTGGGCTGTGAAAAGCTGGAAGTGCATCTACAAACTGTCTGCCACCATCTTTACTATTTTTATAAATACTTCTAATAAAGAATAATTCATATTTCTGTACTACTCTTGGATTTATAAAGTGTTTTCCTAACAACACAAGATAGGGAAAGAAAATATTGTCTTCATTTTACAGGTGAGGAAACTGAGCCTTTGAGATCTTACAGGACTCCCCTATGGTGACAAAGCTAGGAAGTACCTGAGGCATGATTCAAATTGAGGTCACTTGAATCAAAGTCCAGGACTCAATAATATTAAAATTAATGATGCTAAAACCTCTAATACCCTCAAAATTCATTTCGCTTAAACAGGCATTTAACAAGCACCTAGCATACTAAGGACCAGAAATACAAAGAGAAAAATGAAAGAGTCTTCGCCCTAAAGGGGCCCCTACTGGGTGCAAATAAAAGAATAAGCAAAATGAGGGCTAGGATTCTCGTTGAAGCTCTTTAGTTTGAATAAGGAGCTAAGCAGTTCAGTGGATAGCACACTGGCCTTGGAATCAGGAAGACTCATGTTTCTGAGTTCAAATCTGGCCTCAGACACTTATTTCCTGTGTTTCCCTGGACAAGTCAACTTAACCCTGTTTGCATCAGTTTCCTCATCTGTAAAATGAGCTGGAGAAGGAAATGGCAAAACCACTCTAGTATCTTTGCCAACAAAACCCCGAATGGGGTCATGATGAATCAGATACAACTAAACAACAACAACAATTACAACAATTTGAAAGACCAATTTTTGAAAGAAAATATAAAGTTTAATAAAATAATGACAGCCACAGATTTTTTATTCCATATGCCCTTCCAATCTCTCTTTCATCTGTCTATTTTATGTTGCTGTTGTTAATTTAATCTGTCCATGCTGTTGTACAGATTCTACTTTCTTCCCTTTTTAACTCTTCATAGGTCTTTACATATTTCTTTGCATTTTTGAAATTGTGCAATAATATTTCATTATATTGTTTTTCTATATTTTGCTGAAGTATCTCCAAGTCACTGGACAGAAAGGTTGTTGCCAGTTTGTCAGTTTTTCTCTTTTACTAATAAGGCAATATGAATATTTTTATGTAGATAGGTCTTTTTCCTCATTTAAAAAAATATATCTCATAGTAAAGACCTAGAAGTAGGATCACTAGGTCAAAGAGCAGAATTGGTCTAGAAATCCTTGTAACATAATACTAGATGCTTCTCCAAAATGATTGCACCAACTTACAGTTTCACCAACTATGTAATAGTATACCTGTTTCCCAACACTTGATGACATTAAATTTTATTGTTTTAAAAATATATATTTTTTGTTTTACCTATTTGAAAGGCATAAGGTGATATGACAAATCTGCTTTCATTTGTATTCCTCCAATCATTTAAAGAGTTTGAACAGTTTTTCATTTGGTCATTTGTGATTTGTATTTTCTCATTAAAAAAAAAAAGACTTCATATTCTTTGAATCGGAGAACCCATTGTAGGTTGTTATAACATATAAATCAATATCAGTCCTTATGTATTAGGGAAACCAGACTTTAATAGATGTAGTTACTGAAAAAACATTTTGTTAATCTGTTATATTTTGTTTACAATATTTCCTCATAAAATTTAAATTTTATATAAGCAAACCCATTTATTTTGTCTAATAAAAGCCACCTTTTTATTGAATAAAAGTTTTTCTATACATAGACTATATATTCACATGTATATACATGTATAATTGTGTGTGTGTTTGTGTATGTATATAGATATATAAAATACAGTACTTGCCACATAGTAAGAGTTTAATAAATAGTCTGCCTTCATTTATCCATCCGTCTATCCCTGCATGTGACATTTGAGGCTCTTCAGGATATAGACCTATTATACTTTTTCTGCTTTTTATCCCTTGTTCTCTATACTCTATCAAGCCAGACTTGACAACTTGTTACTTCTTGGACTCAGCCTGTGATTTCCTGCCAAACTCTGTGTAATTCCTTAAGACATTATTTCTCTGGCCTTTGAACTAATAATAGCCTGCATCTCTTATTTTGCCTTTAAGTCTTTACCTGATATTACAGTTATTATGTGCATGGACCAAACCTCCCTGACTGGAATGTGAGTTCTATGTGGGCAGGTTTTATTATTCTTTGTAATACCTACAGTGTCCAGGAAATAGTAGGCTTTATTTAATACATTCTTTTTAATTAAACTGATTTAAATTCAAAATTAAGAGGCAGACTAAATAATTATGCATACACATGCACAAAAAAAACTGAGAAACCTTGGTTAAGTAAAATAAATGTGTGAATGGGGGCAAATTATCAATATCGGAAGAGAATAATTAACAGCTATTCACCTTTGGAGGGGAAAATCCAAAATACTGCAGAGAACAACTATTCTATGGGAGGCTAAAACCTGAAATATAGGAATGTCCCAGAAAACTAGGGGTTATATATTAGCTGGGAAAAAAGCATTAGCATTAGACAAAAGGGAAACAGGCCATTTTCTCTCAGTAGATGCATAAAGATCATGAATCAGTACCTGGCATGCTGGTTCTAGCTGTGGGAACCGTAGACAGTCTTGAAGGACAATCAAAAGACCAGCACAAATTATTGAAGGCCTGGTGGGATTGGTCCATGGGAAAAGAACAAAAGGTAGCTAAGGTAGCTAAGCAACTGTTAGATGAGAATGCAATGCTATAGACCTCCTGAAACCTTTCAAGCCCACTACTTGTGCATTTGGGGTGGTGGTAACTGGGAATATTAACCAAATGTGATGAAATGAAAGGAACGTTTAAAATGGATATCAAGGTGGAGAAATTTAACCTCCTAGTCATCTACCAGAAATGATGGAAGCCCTGGCTCTGGGGAATTTTAATTGAAAGTCGAACCTACTATTAAACCCCATCCTGGCATAAGGAGCATGGCTGATCCTTCAGTATAAATCCAATTAGCAAATATTTATTGAGTGCGTATTGTATCTGTCTAGTTGTAGCAGTAAAATATTGGAGACTTCAATAAGTCAGTTGTATCCTACTGCTTTACCATCTTGGCTCATTGACGATAATCACCCATGTATAATCATATTTTTAAATGATAAAATTTAAATAATCTCATTTCCAACAATAACTCATAGATAGGTAGTTAAGTGGTACAGAGGATAGAGTGGAGTCAGAAAGACCTGTTTCAAACTCCACCTCAGATTTTACTATCTATGTGACTCTGAGTGTAACCTTTCTTGGCTTTAGTTTCCTCATATGTTTTTTTTCTTTTTGGAGAGGGAAAGGTAGGGCAATTGGGGTTACAGCCCAATTGTAGCCCAAGGTTACATGGCTAGTTTTTGTGTTAAGTGTCTGATGTCAGATTTGAACTCAGGTCCTCCTGACTCAAGGGCCGGTGCTCTATTCACTGTGCCACCTAGCCGCTCCCCTCATATATTTTTGTAAATCTTAAAATGCCACATAAAAGCTAGGGAGTATTATTATGGTGGTGGTTGTTGTTATAATATTGTAGTGCTCAACAATTCACACAGATTTTTCCTGTGAAGAAGGTAATACAAAGATTCCCATCTCCATTTACACACCAAGAAACTGTAGCTAGAGGAAGTGAAGAGGTAGGGCTAGGGTAGTGATGCTGAGACTTGAACTGAGTCTTCAGACTTTCAGTCCAAGGTTCTTTTGCTCATGCTACCTTACTCCCTCTTCAAAGCTGAAGGGAAAAAAAGCAGTATTTTGCTTTAACGAGTCCGTTTTTATTTATCAAAGTCAGATTCTTTGTATGTATAAAATATAATATATTTGTATTATTTTAAAAGTTGGAACACTGTCTTAAGTAAAAGTCATAGTAATAATTCACACTGATGTAGTACTTCACAGTGTACAGGACTAGAGTGCCATAGGCATTCTTCTCATTTTTCAGTCCTACTGAGAGGGTGCTTTGGTAACCCCTTCAAATTACAGATCAATGAACCTGTTCTTGATTCCTGGGGTGGGGCTAGGGGAGAGAAGAGGACACCAGAATGGATTCATAAAGGAAGGATTTGTACATTCATACCAGATTAACTTCCTCTCCTTTTCGATGGATGGACTGATAATTGTGATCCCAAGAGACCTCAGGGAGTTAAGAGTGATAAGTCAAATCCAGCAATGGTGTTTAATAGGAATAAATGGAATTATATGATTAAAGAATCTCAGAGTTGAAAAGAGCCTCCAAGAGAGCTTGTTCCATCCTTGCCTGATTCACAAATTGCTTCTACCACACTCTTAGAGTGTTATCATCCTGCCTTGACTTTAAGATTCAAAATGAAGGGAGATATTCTCTTAATTGGGCACTTGATTCCATGTCTAGGCAGTTATCATTAGGAAGCTCTTCCTTATGTTGAGAAAGAATTGTTTGCCTCTTTATAACTTCCACCCACTGACCTTTGTTCTGCCTTTTGGGGCTAAGCAGATTCAGTCTAACTACTTTTCCATATGACAACCCTTCCTATATTTGAACTGTTCCTGTTTTTTTCCCAAAGCCTTCTCTGGACTAAATGAGCTTAATTACTTTCCTTTGTTCATATATGGAGAGATTTCAAGTCCTGGGCATCCTTTTCTGGATGTTCTCTAGCTTATCTGTGCCCTTCCTAACATACCCCATCTGGAACTGAACACAAGTGCTCCTAAAGTGATCACGCCAAGGCAAAAGTGCTGGGGACTATCACTTTCCTTATTCCAGAGATGATACCTCTCTGAATGCAGCTTAGTTTTAAGCCTTAGCCTTCAGCTTTTTTATGGCCATGACTGCTGTTGACTCATAGTGAGTTTTTAGCATACCAAATGCCTCAGGTCTTTTTTGACATGAATTATTTTGTAGACATTTCCTTCTCCATGTCTATTCTCATTTTCACCTCTGGCGTGGCTTAAACTATATCTTCTAGTTTACTAGAATGGAGGGGAGGGAACCCCCAGAGCAGACTTTCTGTGAAATGACTAGACTTGAGTGAAGAGAATTTTAGGAAGGCTGCTTCTTTTCTTTGCACCTCAGGTTCCTTTTCATTAAAAGGAGTGTATTGGACTAGGCAGCCCCTGAACTCTCCTCTAATTCTTAATCCTTACTCCTATGAGAGTTGTTTGGTCACTGGAAACTAGAGATTTGGACTTTACACAGGTCTGCCTCACTTAAATCCAATTATGTTGCAAGTCAAGACATCAACCTCCTGACGTCATTGGTCCTCTTCAAGAATGAAGGACCAATATCAACAATCTGTGAGGACTGGAGCTTTAAGTAAAGTCTAATTCAAGGCAAAGCCATTCTGGATTCCCCAACTTGGAGGTGGGTTTCTGGGTTTGCTTGTGGATTCCCTTTTCTCTGATTTTTATATTCTTTCACAGCACTCTGATATCATACTCCATTGGTGGGGAGAACTCTTCTCAAAATCCTCTGCTGAAACTCCTAACGCATAAAGATTCTCTCATGTTGATAAAATCCAGGCCAGAGTTTCTAACTTTGTCATAAGCATAAGATCTCATATTTACTCCATATAAAATGTGTATATTTGAAGAGTTCATCAAAGCTGGGAGCAGGCGATCTTTGCTCAACTATTATATAAACTCAGTGGGAATCCTGGACATCATTTTATTCATTAATCGTTTACATTTTTGAAACACTCTGAAGTTTGCAAAATATATTCCTCACAAGAGTGGTGAAATTGTATGACTAAGTTTGCATAACTAACAAGTAGTAGAAAGATGATTCAAACCTGTTTTCTGCCTTCAAGCTGAGTGCTCTTTCCCCTCTACCGTTGCTACTTCATTCATTCACTCCTTCCATTTCATTCATTTGTTCATCTAAATGCTTATTCAGTGACTATTGCGTCCTCAAAACTACAGTCACTGTGTCTATAAAGATGCCTCATATGTTCTATTTCCACTGTGTATTCTCCTACGGCCCAAAGAATTCTCAGACCATGCAAAGACAAAAGCGTCTCTTACACATTTGCCATCATTAATCTTGGATTTTCTACAGCAAAATCCAAATTATTTTTTACGTACTGCACAGCTAAGAATCAAAAGTAATAAAATCTTGTAGGTTACTTCTAATCTTCAGTAACATATCTGACTACATCACATTACAGCTGCAGAAAAGACAGTTTCTATTTCAGCATTTCAACTTTTTATAATAAAGCTCTTGTTTTTATGAAAAATTACCATATTCTCTTTCTCTCTGGCTGCAAGATGACAAAAAGTCCCACTGCCACAAGTTTAGTATGTGCCAATGATACCACATTTTGTTGTTCTGGGAAATTTTATTCCATTCTATCTTGAGGAATTTTTTTTTTCCTATATAAATGTATTAACCTTGAGCACTTAAATGGAATAGCATCATGGTCAGCTAATGGGATGTACTATAAACAAAGCCAACCAATCATATTGAAATTTGGCTCCATACCTGATTCTTACCTTCTAAATGGAGTCTGCCATTTGTGGCTGTTTTAAGGCCTCAGAAACTAGACACAATTTCCAAAAAAAAAAAAAATTGGCTTTAAAGGCAGTTTATTAATGTCTTGACATAAAGAAATTAATTGCTTTATACTTTGTTTTTATTACTAGTTTCCTTTGTCATTTTTTTATATATGAATATTTTTAACATTTAGACTTTAATCTAGGGAAAAGTGTTAGTTCTTTCCTTCCCAAACTACCTTATATTTAACTAATACATACATACATATATACATATATATATATATACACATATATGCATATATATGTGTGTATGGGAATTTGTATTTATCAATTTTATGTACTATCTATATATGTTTACTTATAAATTTGTGGTCATCACCATTAAAAGATAAGCTCCTCGTGAGTAGGAATTGTTTTCATTCTTGGTACTTGTATCTCCAGCACCTAAAACAGTGTGTGTGCCTAGGTACTTAAAAAATACCTGGGTTGATTGATTGAAAGAGCACTGAGTGTGTAATGAGAAGATCTGCACTGAATATAAGGAAAAATTTTTCTTAGAACTAGTTTGATGTAGTGGAAATACTTTGAGATTAAAAGCAGAACACCTTGTCGGAAGATCTGGCTTTGCCATAAACTACCTCTCTATCCTTGGGTGAGTCACTTAAACTCTTTTAGCCACAGTCTCCACATTTGTTACATGAGGGATATGAATTATATGACTTTCAGCTCTCTATTTGTGACCCTAAATACAAACGTATGTACATAAGAATTAGCGGTGTCCAACATTGGAACGGTCTGCTTTGGAAAATGCTGAGTTCCATTTTCTTTAAATGGGTGATAGATGATCAAATAGCAATATTTAGAGTTAGGAAGAATATGAAACATAATTTTATTAGCCACTTTATTTTTACAAATCAGGAAATTGAAGCTTTCAGAGAAGCAGAGTGACTCATCTAGGATCACCCAGGCAGAAGCAAAGTTAGGATTTGAACCCGGGTGCACTGATTTTAAATTTAACGTTTTTTCTATTACATCATCCTGATGATGGGTGAGGGTTGGTGTTCAGGTCTCTTTGAAGACTTTCAGTCATTTAGGGGTGGAAGGAGGGGTAATTGAGGACAAGGGCTCAGTTCTGTGATTTTATTGGTGTAGAGATCACCGTGGGCAGCTAGGTAGCAAAGTAGACAGAGCACTAGGACTGGAGTCAGGAAGACTCAACTTTGTGAGCTCCAATCTGGCCTCTGACACTTACTAGTTGTGTGACCCTGGGCAAGTCACTTAACCCTGTGTGCTTTAGTTTCCTCATCTGTAAAACGAGCTGGAGAATAAAGTGACAAACCACTCCAGTATCTTTGACAGAAAACCCCAAATGGGGTCAGGAAGGATCAGACATGTCTGAAATAACACTGTACCACTACAGAAAGGGTTCATAGTACTGAGAGTTCTTCTAGTCCTCTGCAATTTAGATTAAGGATTGTCCCAGGATCAATCATTACTGCCCCTTCCACCTACCACTTCCTTTTGAAGGAACTAGAAAGGATGGGTGATTGAAGGTGATCTGAAGCCTCTTCAAATTGGAATCGGGAACATAGTTTTCTCATAAAAATACTGATTTGGTTCTATAAAACTGCTCATATCATATGATTTAAGCAAGCAGGTGCATTATGGGTTAAATAAATTTTGTGGGCTGGCCAGGGAACCTAACCACCATGTAGAACATTGTGTCGGAAAATATCTCTGAGTTCCAAACAACCAACTCAGAAATGAACTTTTGGAACATAACTCACTTTTAAGTTGGGGGCTGCCTACAGAACTAATGTGTTGTTCCTTAAATACTAATCCACTTTTTAGAGAATTTGTACTTTGAGGTTGTTTTTCCTGTGCTGGTAAAGGATTTGACCAGTCATCCATGTGCTAGGCTGGTTCTGATGAAAAAAACAGGGTAGGGTTAGTACTACAGTCTGTTTCTATGGAACAAAGTAAAACTAACTAGCACATGTTGGGGAATCAGCCCTCTAACCTTGACATCATTGGTATTTTGTGCTAACCAAGTGAAATTATGGATGAATAATGAATCATTGACTTCTTTCATTTTTTTCTTCCTTAAGAAATCTTCTAACTAAAACTGCTACCAAAAAACAGCTAGATAAACATGGAGATAAATGATGAAATACACATATATGCTTTAGTATTTGGTAGGATTAATATGGTGATTTATGTGTGACAAAGCAAGGTCTTTGTAAATCTTAAAGCATCAATGTAGAAGTTAGTACTTGCAGATGTTGGCCGTTTCATAGAAGAAAGTTTTATAACCTCAAAGTATTTTTGTAGTAATGAGTAAACAAAACATTTATTGAGCTTATTTACTTTAATATGGCAATTGCAAGGTACCTTTTGCAGACATTATTACATCATTTTATCTGCAGATAAAATGGAGAGGCAGAGATGGAGACAGTATGATATAATGGAAAGACTGGGGGACCTGGGTTTGAATCCACAGACTTGAGTTTGAATATTGACTTGGTCATTTACTACTAATTGTGTTACCTTGTACAAGTCACTTCTCTGTGGACCTCAGCTTCCTTATCTGATAGATTAAATCTCTAAATCCTCTGAAGGGATCGATACCTAGTCCAATGTCCTCATTGAACAGATGAAGAAATTGAGGTCTGTACTCAAGTCTCTTATCTCATAGTTCACCACCCTTTTCATTATACCTTGGGTTCCCTCCCTTAGGGTACTTGTTTGATATAGAGAAATGCAGGTCATTTCAATCTCATTTTACCCGTATGAAATACAAACATCATGTGAATCCATGATGACTAAATTCTTGATTTCTGGCCAAGTTTTCTTTTCAACTGAATGCAGTAAATATTTAGCAGATGCCTATGATGTATAAGACAATTTCTCATTATATAATGTAGCATGTACATATTATAAATAGCAGAAAGCTTCAGAAATGCTAAGAAATCAGAAACAATTTTTTAAGCTCCTGATTAAGTATTAATGGTCTCTATTCTCCTGCCCCTTCTCTGACAGGGGTTTTGGAAGGATCATGTGAGTTTTTCCCAGCTAGACTATAAATTCCCTGAAGGTACAGAAAAAGTCTTAATTGTCTTCATATCTCTCAGCATCTACTTTAGTGTTTTATCCAAAGTGGATGCAACAAATTGAATGAATAAATTATGATTCGTGAATTCTGGAATTCCCTCTATTTTCTACCATGTAAGTTTCACCTCCCCCATGCCCCAGCAATCACACTGAGTGCAAAAGCATTGATTCTTTTTATTTCTACTTATTCTTCTTATTGGTCAGAAAATGACAAGTTGGGATTGCTGAAGGCCTCATTGACTGTGGAAAACATAGTTCATCAGGGTTATTGCTCTCAACAGATTACTAGAAAATAATCAAGAGAAATACTAGTTAACTTTAGGAAATTTAAAACTAGGAAGGTTTTTAGAGATCATCTAGTCAACAGATTCTTAATCCGAAGTCTATGGATTTTTTTGAAACTTATTTTGCTAATTATCTGAATATAATTCTATGCGTTTTATTTTATGCATTTAAAAACACAATTCTGAGAGGACATCCATGGGTTTTGCCAGATTTCTGAAGGGGTCAAACACACACACACACATACACACACAATATTAAGAATCCCTGATGTAGTCCATTTCCTTCATTTTACAGATTAGGAAACTGAGTCCCAAAAAGGGGAGTGACTTTATAAAGATGACAAGCCTTAAGTAGTCATCAATTGGTTAAATGATCAACAGGTATTTTTTAAAGACCTATACGCCAGGCATGCACTGTGCTAGATGCTGGACGTATAAATACAGGAGTGAAGTAGTCTTTATCGTCAAAGAGATTACATTCTACCACTTTACACACCATACTGCCTCTCTCCCTCTGCCAGCATTCCCCCATACAGATCAAGTTTTCTTCCATTTTTTTTCTAATATCTAAAAATGTATCTAACCTCAGTCAAGTCCATTTTTTCCAAACAGTAACTCTATTCACTAACCAAAGGAACCAACCCAGCCAACTGCAGGTGTCCCTTGTTTCTTTTTCATGAACTGGAAAATGTCCATCAGAGGAAAGACACAGTTGTCAGGCCAAAAGCACACATAGGCTTGTAATTTTGTGAATTGAAAATGCAGGTTTCAGCTTTGTTTCATTTAGATACTTGTTTGTTTGTTCCCAGACCCTCCACAAGGTTAAATCTCCACGTAGCCATATCTTACTTATATTGTTCCAATCCATCCAAGGGTATCTGTGATGATTTGGGTTTGTTCATTGACATATCCCGAGAGGAAAAATCCCAACTCCTATTCTCTTTTATTCATTTGAAGACAAAATTCACCTCTTTGGATTAGTCCTGGCCCCAAATTTTCTATTTTAACTTGTATAACTACACCTGGAGTTGGTAACCAGTTTTACATTGCAATTTCCAAGCTATCTGTGCTACTTAAATGCTATTCTTGCTTTGCATAAAAATTAAGCTTATTAATGAGTTAAATTAGTAGAAAAAAAGGCTCTGTGGTGAGACAACTGTGACGCATGTGATGTAGGTTAATAATCATATGTTGCATAAGATAAGGGACTGCCATGGGTTTGGAAACAGTGGCTATAAATGGTGGGCAGCCTTGTGCTAAACTCCACACTAATGAAGTAATATTTGTGGCTCTTCAGGAGATTAAAAAGAAAAAGACTCCCTATTATTACAAGGAGTGCTGGAATATAGTTCTTTACTTTCTTAGGGCTTCTGAAATGCAGAACTAATAATTGTACTTGCATTTGTAAAGGAAAGATTCTGGTAAGTCACAAACCCCTTTTTAAAAGGCTAGGCTGGGGGTCTTGCAGAAAGCAGGCTGTCTTGAAACAACAGTTCATTAGAGAGACAGACTCTTTCTAGTGTGTGTCAGATTCGCATTGATAATAAGACACGTTGGAATCTGAGCACCTAATGATTGATAGGTTAAATTGTTGACAGAAAATGGTTTCTTAAGGAATGGGTGCATTTTGCAAGGGAAGATCGGTAAATTCCTGTTGAGACTTTGTTTGAATTTTACCCACTGCTTGGAAGGCCAACTGGGTGGATTTTGAAAAGCTTTGCCTGAGAGAGCTTAAAAATTGCATTGGTTTGTTTCCCTGAAACAGAACTGAAACAGGCAAAACTTGATGTACAAACAAAGGCCTCAAAGAATTTGAGGGGCCCTAAAGAGCCCAGGCAAGTGCCAGATGCTAGAGGAAGCCATGTGGGTGATTTGATGGCAGAATCACAGAAACCTACCAAGCCTTTGACATTTGAAAGAAAAACCAAACAAAGTGAAAAAAAAAATCACCCCCCTGTTGACAATCAAATGCAGTTGTGGAACTGGAGAAGTTTGGCTTGCTTCCTCACTTACCTTCCTTTTTCATTTCCTATCATGAAGCTTTCCCTCCCCAAACTCCTTCCTCTACCCTGCTCCCTTCCCCCCAGCAGGCCAAAGTATGAGCAAGATGAATATGGCTTCATATTCCTATGTAGTCTTTTCTCTCTTATTCCGTGGAAAGAATGGAGACACGGGCATATATATAGAAATTCCATAGCAGACAAATAACCATAAGTGTGATGTACTTGAAGAAAGTAGAAACTAGCACAGACACAGAACACCCAACTCCAGGACTCTAAATACCCTCAGCTAAAATTGACTTCTAGCCTCTCTGCTAGAATAATCATTGACATTCTATAGACTCCAAGGTTTATAAAATTCTTTTCCTCACATGCTCTGAGATAGATAATGCAAGTATTGTTACCCCACTTTAAAAAATGAGAAAAAGGACTCTCACAGGGGTAAAATAACTTTCCTGTGACCACATAGCTAGTAAATAACAGATTTATCTAAGATTCCAATCCAGGCCCCTTAACTGAGTCCTGTGCTCTTTCCACTAATCCATGTTGCCTTCTTCTCTAATAGCACACTTTGTTGGTACGTCTAAGTACTTATCCTGCTATATTTCTATATAATGTCTTTTCTCCCTCTCCTAGACAATCTGCTCCTTGAAGACAGAGAGAACACTTGATTTATATTTACATATCATCCTCTCCCAACATAAATACCACCCAACCTAGTATAGGGTCTTGTACAAAACAGATGCTCAGTCCATTTATGGAATAGTACACTGACTTGGGTCTCACTTTGTGCTTCCCCTACTAGAGAGTCCCTTCTTCAGCTTCAGCATCTGACTTTCTGAATATTAGGCCTCATTTATAGGCCACACCCAACTCTAGATCTCTAGAGCCAGATCAGGAAAGCATTATGGTATTGGGGACAACTTCTGGATTTTTGGTAAATGGCTAGCGTTCTCCCCTGTCTGGCAGGCAGTCTTAACGCCATGAAGAAGATGAGAAAAATAAAAGTTTCTTTGTAAAATTACTTGCTTGTCTCCCCAATATTAAGAGTAGGTCTACGTTTTTGTTTTTAAAATTTAACGATGTGGATTATCAAAAGTACAGTGGATGTTATATCATGGCAATCTCTACCGATGGAGGGAAATGTGTTTCTCAAGGTCTTTGGACTAGATTGTGAGAGCAAATATTGGGAGGGGCTGTTAGGCTGTTCCCTGATATTAAACAGTGATCCTTCCAGGCTCACTCCCAAGGTGCTGAAAATCAATGGTGACGATGAAACATTTTGTTCGATGTTATTTTAGAAAATCCCTCATCAAAACAAGCATAAGTGGCGACGTGTGCTCAGTGGTAGATTTTTGTGTGTTCCTTGGAAAAATGATATTCCCTGGAGAGAGAGGAAAGGATTAGAAATGATAACCGCTCTCTAAATACATCAGCCTGTGGTTCAGTGTGTGTGTGCGCGTGCGTGTGCGTGTTTATCAGCTTTACAGCAAAAGCTTCATTTGATTTGTGCAGGGAGGTGAATAATAAGGGGAGGCCAGTGAGCTGATTTTTATAGAGTCCGTTTGTAGCTTAAACAAAGATCGGGGATTCTGAGGATAAAGGCTGCCTGGAATACAGCCGGGTTAGGCGGCTTTATTTTTCAAAGATTTGTTAATTCCCTCCTCCCTGCTCCTCCCCTTCCCCCACTGATGGGAGTGGGGTCAGAGATTGTCATTCACAATGAAATTGGAGAGTTTTAAAATAGAACTTCTCACTGAACTGAGTGAAACTCAGCTCTGTCACCTTGGCCCACCCTTTATAAGCACAAAATGTGCCACACTTCAAAGAGTGGAGAACGGTTGTGATAAACAGAGGCTGAGTTTAGGAGGCTTTAATGTTAGCAAGTATCATTTGCAGCAAACTAGAAAAGATGGCTTGGAGTTGGTGATAGAGAAGATCCCGTTCCCTTTATTCTCTTGAACAACTCTCATTGATATAACACTTTCAGGTTTATCAGTTACTTTCCTCATACCAACCTTATAGTATGTAAACAGTCATCACTACTGCACAGATTGGCAAACGGAACCAGAGATAAGTGAAGGGACCTGCTCACACTTCATCAGTTAGGATGACTAGAGCCAGGACCAGAACCAGAGTCTTGTTTACAGTGAATGTCAATGGTAATTGTTTCTCTTTGGAACAGCAACCCTGAGGGTCTTCCCCTCCCAACTTTTTTCTTCTTTTTTTCTAATTAAAGGGGCCATTCCTGGACGTACTTCTTAAAGAAGTATTCACTGAATGGGCATTATCTGATTCTAAGTGAGTAAGTGAAAAGGCCACTGAAAAGGGCCGGGATGTCCTATTGCATCCTGGGTCCTCTCCAGGCATCATGACAAATATCTGGCCACTGGACCCAGATGACTCTGGAGGAGAAAGTGAGCCTGGTGTCTTTGAACAGCCCTCCCTCACTCAAATCAAAGTCAACAGCAAGTCATGTCATCATTTCCCTGATGCCATGATCCTCTTCAAAAATGAGGGAGAAACACAATTCGGTATGCTGTACTACCTCTCTTAAAGTGATATAAGTAGAGGGTACTGTATTTTGTTGGGAAGTTAAATGACTTCTTTCTTTCTTTAGCTCATTCTCCATTTTTCTAGATTAAATGTTAAACTTTATGAACCACATCTTCCTTCTCCCTTTCATTTCCTTCCTTCCTTCCTTTCCTTTTTTTCCTTCCTTCATTCCTCCCTCCCTTCCTCCTTTCTTCCCTTCTTTCATTTCTCTCTTCTCTCTCCATATCTCCCTCCTTCTTCCCTTCATTCCCCTCCTCCTCCCTTCATTCTTATGAACATTTATTTGGTCAAAACTAACAAACATTTAATAAGTGCCTGCTCTATACAAGTTACTATGAAAGACTAGTCTTACAAAAACACATGTGTTTATAGGCTACTGAGAAAATACGAAATATAGGTAGAAGACTGTGATGTAAGTAGGGTGTTACGGGGGCAGAGAGACAGAGGAAGCAGTCTAAGGATATCTGAGAAGGCAGGAAGAGCACTAACAGGTGGGAAGGAGAAAAACTGGGGGCCGATGCTCTCGTACCAAGTAATTGAAGTCAGTTTATTTTCTAGTATGACTTCGGGAGGTCTGCCACTCCTGCAAAGTTTGTCCCTAGTGGACAAGTCACTGAAATTCTGGTGTTGAGAATGACAAAGGCTCTCATTCCATAATGGAAGGGACCAATAGCATGGAACAGGACTGGGGAACCTGTGGCCTCTAGGCCACATGTAGCCCTCTGGGTCCTCAGGTGTGGCCCTTGGGAACATAGACTATTGGAACTGGAAGCAGCCTGAGAACATGCCGTGTTAAATGTTAGAGACAGAGAGACATTAGAGAAAGTCTAATTATTTTTCATATGAGGGCATAGAGACTGAGAGAAAATGACTTGGATCCCTTAGGACAAATTACTACCTCCTAAAAACTTCAGAGTATGGAAGACTAGAACATAAGCCTCTGAAGCAAAAGACAATGCAAATATCAAAAATGAAATTGGGGTCCCAATCCCCTAAAATATCTAACATAATACTGGAAAATTGGAATGAGAGTTAGGAGTCATGAGACAGTAAAAACTGAAGAAATCTCTTCCCTCTTTGAGATTCAATTTCCTCATCTCTATAATGGGTACACTAATTTTTGATATACATACCTCATAGAGTTGTTGAAAGCCTTAAGTAATATATAATGTGTTTATACATTTGTAAATAGCATAGTACTAAATTAGGGCTGCCTGTTATGTTCTCTGCCACCATTATCAAATCATTTTAACCTTTAGAGAACAAGAGGGTTAAACAGATAATCTCCCAGCTTTACAATTATGATTATATGTCCTTCCTTTTCAATAAAGAGAGAATATTTCCATAACCAAAGCTAAATCACTTGTCTCAGAACCTGTGTGTGGTATGCCAATATGGCATGAAGAATAGGATAGTGGGTAAAAATTAGACAGAATAGGAGGAAAGAAAGTAATCATTAGTTATGGATAAGATAGAACTAATATTTTAGAAATAATTATAAAGTCACTTTAAAAACATTTTTTTCTTGAATTGGTGAATATCAGGAAACAGAAAGGTAGTCACAGTAGAGACAAAAGTTCAGGAAGAAACATCAGACTGAGTATCATGATGAAAAGTTTTGAAAACATCTGCACTCTCTTTCCTTACTCTACCCCCTACTTTCCGAAGTTTTTAGTATAAAATCATCCTCAAGAACAACCCCTATATAGGCACCCTTGATCCCATCTCCTTCAATCTTCTCTCAAAGATTGTCCCCATAATCACCCCCTCTTTATCTCTAATCTTCAATAGCTTGTTATCTACTGGTTTCTTCTCTGCTGCCTACACACACTACCATGCATTTCTCATCCTTAAAAATCTTCACATTGCCATCTGTTCTAGCACTTAGAAAGACATGGCACATCAGTTGTCACCAAAAAATCACTTGGTCTCTCAAGATATTCTTAAATTCTGGTCCTTCTAGATGCAAAAAAAAAAAAAAAAAAAAAAAAAAACAAAACTTTGTCCTTAAATTCTGGTTATTCTTCCATTTCTGACACAATTTCCTAGAAAAAAAAAAACTATGTTGATTTTCTCCCCTTCTTTTCTTCTCATTTCTAAACTGTTGCATTTTGGTTTTTGATTTTATCCCTCAACTGAAACAGCTCTTTCCAAAGTTACCAATGTTCTCTTGAAAGCCAAATCTGATAGCCCTTTTATCAGTCCTCTCATCCATCTTGACCCCTCTACAGAACTTTGATCCTGTTGAGGCAAGTATAAAGAACATTTCCAAAACAAAATTCATTTAACTCATTAAACATTTCCTAATTCTCCTAGATGTTCCATCAGCATCACCTGGTATATATTTTGTATGTCTTGTCTTGTTTAGTAGATAGATAGACATAGATAGATAGATAGATAGATAGATAGAGGCATAGATAGATAGATAGATAGATAGATAGATAGATAGATAGATAGAGACCAAGAGACAGAGACATAGATAGAGTCATAGATAGATGGATAGATAAATAGATGGATGGATGGATGGATGGATGGATGAATGGATGGATGGATGATAGAGATAGATAGACACAGGCAGACAGTCGTCTCTCCTAGCTAGTTAGCATTTATATAGTGCTTCAAGACTTGCAAAGAATTTCCCAAATATTATAAAATTTCATCTTCCTAACAACCCTGGGAGGTAGGTGCTCCCATTAACCCCATTTTTACAGATGGGAAAACTGAGGCAGACAAAGGTCAGGTTTCTTGCCCAGGGTCACATAGTTGGTAAGTGTCTGAGGCAACAACTGGAACCCAGGTCTTTGTGATTCTAAGTTTCTAAGCCTACCTACTCTTCTCCAAAAGAATGACATTGTTTCACTTTTGTCTTTCTGTCTGTATCACTTAGCATAGTTACCTGACACAAAGTAAGTGCTTAATAAAAGCTTATTGACATTGAGCTCTGGTGTCTTAGATATGAAGTGTGGGAGTAACTGAGACAGAACTTTGGCTGGTTGGCAACTTCTTGCTAATGAGTGGGGGTCTCCCTCACTCTACAACAGCATGAATTCTATTGTTTCTCTTTTGGATTGGCCTCCTGTTCAAAGAGTTCTTTCTGTTTTTGATCCTATATCCTTAAGTACCTACCTGCTGGAAAGTAACAGTGAAGGAAATACTCATTCCAAGGACTGAAGAAGTTAGTGAACCTCCCCGAGGTCCTAACTTTTTCCTACAAATGGGGAGAACTCCAAATCTGACATCTTAAATATTTTAATTTTGTTCCAATTCATTCAACTCATTCATTCTTTCAACCAACATTTATTAAGGACATGGTAGTAGACACTGGCAGAAGATACAAATAAAAATATAATCTCTGCCCTCATGGAACTTATAATAAAAATAAGATGGATGCAGATAAATGCAAAATAAAGCAAGATACATGCAGAAATACAAAGTACCACGAGAGGGGTGGCTAGGTGGTGCAGTGAATAGAGCACTGGCCCTGAAGTCAGGAGGACCTGAGTTCAGATCCGGCCTCAGACACTTAACACTAGCTGTGTGACTTTGGGCAAGTCACTTAAGCCCAATTGCCCTCCAAAAAGCAAAAAAACAAAAACAAAAACAAAACAAACAAGTACCATGAGATCAGGTGAGGGAGAAGGAGGTCCTCAAAGGAAGGAGTTAATGAAGCCATCATGGAGAAGGCAGCATTTAAGCTAAGTATATAAGAATAGATAAAAAGTTGGCAGGTAGAGAGAGACAAGGATATGCTGTAGCTAAGGGACAGAGGCAAGACAAAGGATTTATTCATTTAAAATCTCATTTAGAAAGTAAAGTATCACCAATTGCTTCAGCATTTCAATGGATCTGTGATCTCATTCAAGCAGTTATTTCATGCAAAAGGATAGATTGATTATTCATCCTTTATAATTAATTTTTATGGAGTCTTTGCTTTATTTCTTTGACCATTTGTTGGATTCAGTGTATTACTCAGGCAGTTTATCTGTTATACCTTCCTAAGTACTGTACCCAGAACATCATCCATCAGCAATGTCTAACCTACATGTACTAATTGACTGTCTTATGGATTGTTCATCCAATTGCATATAATGATCTAGAAAATAAGCATGATTCATCTACTTGTCTTTAAAATACTTTGCATTGTTTTTAAGGCCAGGCAGCACAGTAGTTTCCTTATCTATAAAATGGGGGTAATAATGGTATCTATCTTCCAGAGTCTTTGTGAGGATAAAATGAGATAAAATATTTGTGAAGTGTTTAGCAAACCTTAAAGCATTATATAAATGCTAGCTATATGTATATATGTATATATACACACATATATATAGAAATCATAACATATATTCTGTAATTATAAATATATTATTATTTTTCCAAACCCCTCTATAGTATTTTGTAGATGAGTTTATAATCTAAAGTGTTTAACTTTTGTTGATATGATCCTCTGAGTCCCATGGAAATCAATTTTGTGCTGGCTGAGTCAGTTTTTATGCTTACACATTGTGCTCATTGTAGTAGTAATCACAAGTGTTAAACTTCCATAGGAAATAGCAATAGTATCAATGATTTTCTTTTTTCCATTGCTCTTTTTTGTGTTATTAATACCTAATTTGTCTGGGCATCTAGGTGTTACAGTGGATAGAGTGTCCAGTTTGGAGTCAGGAAGAACTGAGTTCAGATCTATCCTCAGATACTTACCAGCTAGGCAACCATGGGCAAGTCACTTAACCCTGTTTACCTCAGTTTGCTCATCTGTAAGTTGAGCTGGAGAAGGAAATGGCAAACCACTCCAATATCTTTGCCACAGAAAGCCCAAATGAGGTCATGAAGAGTTAGATATGATTGACATGGCTGAACAGCTACAACAATACCTGATTTGTATAGGTTTCTTTGAAGTGGTGGTTATTTTCTGAAGTATCTTCTCATCTTTCTCCTAGTATGCTATTTGGATCATTGCTTTATACTATGACTGCACTTAGCTAATATAGAAAAAAATCCCCTGTTGGTTACTAGCTTTTTCCTTCCTAGTAAGATATAGCCAATTTTATTTTTAAAATAATACTTATTTAGTGCTTAAGTGGTCCAATTATACACACACACATACATGTGTGTACAAAACATAGATGAATGTGTATATATGTGTATATACATGTATATATGTGTATATGTATGTATGCACATACACACATTCACATGCATGAATATTTGTATCTGCTTCATTCCAAACAGATTCCAAAAGACCATCTAAATAGTTACCTGGCAGTCTTGGAAGTGATACCATCCATTTGTAAGCAGCCCCTACTCTAGGGCTATTAAAAACACACACACACACACACACACACACACACACACACACACACACAGACCTGTATCTTAAGCTTCTTAATCTGTTAGATCACTAAGGTATTTTGAACAGCACTTCCCTGCCAACAGTTATGACCAAGGAAAAATTTCTAGCTATAAAATAATTGACTGACTGGCGAATTTCAAGCACTCTCTAGAACACAGCAGAAATTTCCATCCAATGGAGACCATTTCTGGGGGGCTGGTCAAATTCTTTAATATATCTTCATTTTCCCTTTCTTCCTTTCCCCAGACAATATGTTAGAACTGTCATTATCTCTGAGTGTATGTGTTATAAGGCCTCTCTTTTATGATCTTAGAAAGGAAGTCCATTGAGTAAGTAGCCTTGAAATAATTATGTAAGAAAGCTTTTTCCCCTTGACTTAGCTGGCTAAATAGCCAGAGTCCATTTGGAAATTTTATTTTCGTGTTTTGGAGACAAAATGATGTATAAAATAAACAAATCTGGGACCTCTTCTTTCGTTGCCCTGGTTTGCTGTATTATTTAATCTCCCTGGGTGACATTTTCTCCGTTGCTAAAATAAAAATCACAACACCTGCCTCTTGCCTAAGTGGCAATAGCATTGTAAAAATGCAATGGATCGTGTCTAGAAGTACTGGGTGACCCTCTTGGGGGAGATTCTCTATTGATTCCTTAATGATTCATTTATTTCACAGGTATTGAGTCTTGCTGAAATGCTATATTCCATAGAGGACACAATCTCTGCCTATCTTAATTTAAGATTGCTAATAAATATGATGGGAATCCATTGAAAAGTGCTTTCATGGCTCAGAAAATATAAATGTTAAATTGATTCTCAGTTAATAAGGGAATTGTACACACAATTAACTCTTGCTATGGCAGAAAGAGGGGTATAGCCCCAAGCTCATGAAACTTTTAAATGGGGTCATTCATGAGTGGTGATGAAGGAGGTGTTGAATTGGTATAATTTGACTACATAAAACCTACTGCAGATTGGTCTGATCTGGTTACTTTTATTTATTTTTTAACCTGATGGGGAAGTTTTAGTTTGTTGATATAGAACTCCATTTAGACCTCGCCTTATATTGCACTTTGGGGTTAATAAATTTCTTTATTTCATATGACTTAGAAGGTTTCCATGACCTAACAGGGAGAAAGGCAAGGAGAAGGATTTTTTATTTGTTCAGTCATTTTCAGTTGTGTCTGACTTCATGACCTCATTTACAATTTTCTTGGCAAAGATGTTAGAGTGATTTGTCATTTCTTTCTCCAGCTCATTTTACAGTTGAGGAAACTGAGGTAAGCAGGGTTAAGTGACTCCATGCTGGGCATTCTATCCACAGTTCTACCCACCTAGAGGAAGTTCAGATTCATTCTCTAGGGAAATGTTTCAGTTTGGTTCAGAATAATTTAGTATTCTGATTTTGTTCTTGTCCTATTTGTTTATTTCATTAACCATATTAAAATCTTAGTAACCTGTAACTTAATTCCAGAATCTTCAGTTAAGGTATTGTTGTTGTTGTTTTTGGTGGTGGTGGTGGTGGTGGGGTGTGTGCGTGTGTGTGCGTGTGTGTGTGTGTGTGTGTGTGTGTGTGTGTGTGTGTGTGTTGGGGGTATGGGATGGTATTTCCCTTTTGGAAAAAGAGGCGAATGACAAGAAAACAAATTGGAAACGGGAGTTTGTTGGGAATGGGGGTGGGGAACAAAACTTTAGGACATGCTCTCTCTAGCTTCAGTAGAGATCCAGCCCAATCCTCTACCCTTTATGTGTTTACAAGATGTGACCACAAAGTTTAAAGGCTGGTTTTCCAACAAACATATCATAACCCTTCTATTTAGATAAATGTCATCACTTGTGCAGGCTATACACACATTCTAATGTTCTGATTCTGACTGCATCATACTTGGCATTCCTTGGTGGTGGTGGACCTTCCCTTTTTTTTGGAGGTATGTTTGATCAGAGTTCTTCTGAGGGCCAGTTCTAGTGAATAAGCTAAGTGTTTACTGTTGTTGAAGAAAATAAGATAAGGTTACACATGACTTTTTCAGTGTGTTGGAATCTGGTTTCATGTGGGGGTATTCCTCCACTGATGCTGCTTGGAATTCTTCCACGTTAGAAAATACCTATCATGACTTTCTTCCTCTTTAAAATTCACTACCTGATAATAAGCCTATGGTGGTGCCCCTACATGAATTTAGCAAGGTTTTCAAATGAGAGAAAGTCTATTTCTAGGTTGTACTCAGAGCCTTTCCATATGGGTAAGACCTTCCAGAACTTCTCTTCTCATTTTCTACAACTCTTATCCACATTCTCCTCCAAAGAGGATCTCCCCAATCAGAGGGAAACCTCTCTCTAATTCCCTCAACATTACAGAATACCAATGGCACACATGGATTGCCTACTGGCTGTCCCTCATTTTCACTACCTGGGAAACCTATATTTTTTTCCCTAGCCATACACTTCATAATGATACCCTTTATTCCACTTTCCTCAATATGTTTAGAATAATCATAACCTCCCTGGAATAAGTGTTTAGTCTCAAGAGAAGACTACTTTGAATGTTTAAGTTCTGGGTCTTTTGTTTAAAACAAAAACCAATCCAATTACCTATAACTCACATGGCATTACACAATGATCATTGAATGATGAGCTTGTGATACATGCTAAATCTTTAGTCACTGAACAAGAATTTGATTATGTTCACTGGACTATAAATAATGAATCAAAAAAATAGACTTTTAAGAGAAGCTTTTCATCAATTTGGTCCAAAACAAAAGGGCTTAAGGAAACCTAAACATTCATTTGGTCTGAACTGCCATTTTCTTATCATTATATATTCAATATTATGTGTGGTACAATCTAGATTTCATGTTTGATCAAGTTCCCTGTCGGGAGCACCAGAAGTATGCCCCAAAGTGCTTTAATAAAATCAGTAGCCTGATCAGATGCTTTTTAGATGGTATTTCCAAAGACTGCTACTTCTTAGGTCAATGGTGGAAAGGAATGGTGTGTTTTGAGGTGAAAAGAGATTGTAAGTGAAGGCTGATTGACCATTTGTCAGGAATGTTATAGTGAGAATTCTTGTCTAGGTATGAGGTTGGCCATAGAGAGCCCTTCCAACGGCCCTTCCACGTGTCAGTGAAAATGCCAGACAACAACCATAAAAACAACTTCCAAAGCCAAAAAAAAATGAAAGGAGGAAAGAGGAAGAGGGAGAGACAGAGACAGAGAAGGAGAAAAGAAGGGAGGAAGGAAGGAAAAAATAAAGGAAAGAAGGAAGAGAAAATTGGATTAGATCATTTCTATAGTACTTTCTAGCTCTAAATCTATGATGACAATGGCAGGGAGTGAGATTGAGGGCATTGTTCTTGATCAACTATGCAGGGTTGATCTCTTCATTCATGTGGCTAATTAAGAATAATTTATTAGTAAGCATGTAGTGACATTCCGTTAAAGTTCCTGTTGCTTCTTTCATAGAGAGAACTTTGGATTCTTGTGGCTATGCAGAATGAAAACAAATTTGATTAGATGTTACCAACATAAAAAGGCTTCAGATTCATGTGAGATGCAGTAGCTAAAATAGCTAATTAACTAAATAACTAACAACTGGATGGATAGAGCACTGGTCCTGGAATCAGCAAGAAGTGAGTTTAAATCCAGTCTCAGACACTTACTGTGTGACCCTGGGCAAGTCACTTAACCCCTTTTGACTCAGTTTCTTCATCTGTAAGATGAGCTGGAGAAGGGAAATGGCAAATAACTCCGGTGTCTTTGCCAAGAAAATCCCAATGGGGTCACAAAGAGCCATACGTGAGTGAAATAACTCAGCAACAAAAAGTAACTGTCATGGTCTTCAGCTGCATTGAGAGAGACAGACATAGTTTCTATCGTCGATTGGTTGGGATCGGTTCCATCGGAGGACACTTTCAAACTATCCACTTAACTGTTTGAACATCCAGTCTAAGGGAGGTGTAAGGTCTACTGTATGTGTTCTGACCTAATCAGACAATGTCTGGTGTGTTACGTTCATTTTAGAATGACATTTTAAGAAAGACGTGGGTAAGAAGAGGGAAATCAGGGTAGTGAAGAACCTTCAGATAAGGCCATATAAGGATCCACTGAAGGAACCAGAGAAGAAAAGTCTTAGGAGAGGATAAGATCATTATTTTCAAGTGTCTGAAGGGCTCTGATGGCTCAAAGTGAGTGTAAACAGCAAATGTGGCTGTTTTGTCCAGAAGCCCTGAGGGTCTTCACCTCACAAATTGATTTTTGTTTTTTAGTAGGTAAAATAGCACATTCTTTGCCTCATCCCTTACCTAGCCTTAATCACTGAATGGGCATTGCCTCAGTCAAACTGAGACCTGGGAAAGACCTTCTATTCAAAAGGCCAAGGTCTCCTATTGCATCCAAGGCCTTGTCCAGTCATCGTGATCTGTGTGTCACCCAGATGGCTCTGGAGAAGAGAGCAAGGCTCGTGACTTTGCACAGCCCGGCCTCATTTAAATCCAGTTCACTTGCAAGTCATGGCATCACCTTCCTGATATCATTTGTCCTCTTCAAGAACGAAGGACAAAAACAATGAACAAAATACCACCAAGTGGAAGAGAGATTGAGCTCCATTTTCTTGATACTAGAGACAGGGTCTAGGAGTATTGAGTGGAAATTACAATGAGTCATGTTTTGGCTGAATTCAAAGAAGAATTTGTAAACTCTTAGAACCTGTTCAGAAATTAAGTGGGCTGCCTCAGGAGTTAATGGGTTCTCACTTCCCAGAGCTCCTCAT
The DNA here is from genome assembly GCA_028646515.1 of Pseudochirops corinnae. Classification (NCBI taxonomy): domain Eukaryota; kingdom Metazoa; phylum Chordata; class Mammalia; order Diprotodontia; family Pseudocheiridae; genus Pseudochirops; species Pseudochirops corinnae. The sequence continues at coordinate 129,461,415 of CM053592.1, forward strand.
GGGGACGCTAGATGACCACCTCTGAAGGATGTTTATAGATATTTCTGGACTGGACCTATGATTTCACCAGCATCAAGAGTTTCTGGTAAGGAACTTGTTCTACTACTGCAGAATGCCCCTTTCTTTGCAGTTTACAAACTTAGATAATTTTTTTTTTTTTGCCAGAGGCAAGATCTTCCTGGTTCCCAGGTCAGCTTTCTATGCAGAATACTACAGGACCTCGCATAAAAAAGGTTCTAGAAGGAATTCTTCTAGAACTACTACATGCCAAACAAACAGGCTAAGTTGTTTTGTTTTCATTTTTGGAGGCAGCTGAGTTAAGAGACTTGCCCAGAGTCACACAGTAAGTGTCTGAGATGGGATCTGAACCCCTGGCCTCCTGACTCTAGGATCAGTGCTCTATCCACTGCACCACCTAACTTCCCTAAAAGGAATTCTTGGCCAGGTAGAGGTCCTTCTCAACTCTCAGATTCCATGATATTGTGATAGTCATGATTCGAATACAGCACTGATGAGTCAGGAGAGGAGGTATCCTGCCATCTCTTGACACTATTTATCAGTAAAACCAACAATCAAAAAAAAAGTGAGGGGACTCTTAGGTCCTTCCTATGGAGTCACTCTGGAAGGGTTATTTGAAGACAAGTCGTCAAGTAGAGGCAAGAGTGTAAGAACTAATATTACTTTATCTGGTTAGGGTCAGAAATGTGGAGAAACAGAATCTGGGGATGGGGGGATACCTCAGGGAGAGATACCAATCAAACCATAGTCAAAGTGAGGAACACAGGAGATCAGTTAGAATTGTTAAGAGGTGGGGCCCGGACCTGTGGGTTGGGCTCATGGGCTAGGACAGCTGGGCAGGGCTAGACAGGAAGGTCAGTAGCAGAGAAGGGTTCTCCAAAGGCTTTACACATGTGGCTGCGTGTGGCAGTGTTCCTTCTTCATGCCTGACTGTGCCTCATAGCTTAAACCTTGTGTGCCAAAACGCCTCGCTTTCTTGCAGAGTTCTGACGTCTCTGGAATTTCCTGCTCCAGAAGCTTTTATTTTTTTGTTTTTAATGGATACATAGTGATCTGTGTAGGGGGTGGTAAAAAAGGATGGATATGGACCAGAGAGGCAGCTCCTGTGTAGTAGATAAACACCCAGTTTAGTATCAGAAGACCCGGGTTCAAGTTTTGACTTTGACTTTTAGCAGTTGTGTAACTTTTGGCAAGTCATGTAGCACCATATAACTCAACTTCCTCATCTCCAAGATTAGTATCAATCCCTCAAAAAACATTTTTATTAAGAATCTCTTATGTGTCAGATGTGGTGCTAGGTTCTGGAGACAGAAGCACAAAAAATAAAATACCCCCTGTTGTTAAGGATTTGACATTCTGTTGGGAGAGGTAACATACCTACTAGCTAGCATTTATAGAGCATTTTAAAGTTTGCAAAATATTTGACAAAATATTCTCATTTAATCCTCACAACCATTATTATCCCCATTTCAGAGATGAGAAAACTGAGGCAGACAAAGGTCAAGTGACTTGCCCAGGATCATACAGTCAGTTAGTGTCTGAGGCTGGATTGGAATTCCGGTCTTCCTGACTCCAGGTCCAACACTCTGTTCACTGGGACAGCTGGCTGCATGTACAATAAAATCTATAAGCACTACCCCAGAGGATTTTTTATGAGACTCAAAATGAAATAATTCATGAAAAATGCTTTGTAGACCTTAAAGCACTATATAAAGTGAGCTGTCACCGTATAAATGGATTACTATTATTATTGTTGTTGTTTATATTATTATTATTATTATTATTAAGCATTGTATAGTAGAAAGATGGCTTTGAAGTCAGAAAGAAGTCCTCCCATTGACAAGTATGATCTGTGTGACATTGGGCAAGTTACCTAAACTCTCTGTGCTCTAAGTCAAGGGTGTCAAACTGAAAATAGACACAGGCCACTGAACTTGGGCCATGTGTAGACTTAGAGAATCAGACAGAGAGCTTGTTGTTAAATATTTACCAGCACACCCTTGGGTATGGGCACAGTAACAGTATTGCTACTTTGAAGGTCTCAATCTGACTTAGACTGGCTCTGGAATAAAATACAAATTCCTTTGTTTGGTATCTAATAGATTTCAAAATATGACTTCAATCTGTCTTTAAAGAATTTTCTCCTCCTCCTCTTCTTCCTCTTTTTCTCCTTCTCCCCTTCTTTATCCTCTTCTTCTTGCTCCTACTTCCCCTCTTCTTTTCTTCTTTCTCCTCCTCCTTCTTCCCCCTTCCCACTTCTCCTTCTCAGTAGTCTATTGAAATCCCTTTCACCACCAAAAAATTCTGCAATTGCCAGGAGGGCACAAGCAAATAAAATATTTTTAGGACATGCTTGGCATCTCCAAAGGGATCCAATCCATCTCGTTTGTCTTTAAAAAAAAAGTGTTTGTGGAATAAATATATATTGAAAAAATAGATAGAATGGATGAAAGCCAGCAGAAGATGGGATGGAACAGAGTAGCACATGGATGAAGAAGAGGAACTATTAGTCTGGGTGAATAGGGGAACTAATTGGGGAACAGGGAGTCTAAGCTGAAGATCTAGAATTCCAAGGTGGTAGTGCTATCATTCATCTTTGAAATGATCCAGTTGTCTTTTACTAACCAAAGGAAAAGTATAATTTCTATGAAAATATCATCTTCTTGGGGTTCAGAGTCCACAGATATATGCCAAATTCTGGCTGCACTGGAGCCCCAACTGGATTCTCATGTTGGTAGGAGGGACTTATCAAACTACTAAAGGTCAGAGGGATACTCGTTCCCTGTGGAATTGGCATAATGGAAATAAAACCATATGACATACTTCATTGATCCTGTGAATATATTCTATCAAGTTAATGAGCTCCCTACGGTTCTCTGCAGCCACTCACTCTTTAACAAAGGAAAATGGCTTCCTTGGGCCAACCATAGTTTTGCTGAATTGCATTAGCCTTCCCCGGAGTTATAATCTACAACCAGACAGAGAGCAAGTGGTTGTGCAAGATGGGGCTCAAAGCACTGGATTATTTTGTTGTGTGATCAAAGGATTAAAAAAAAAATTCAAGAAAGTTGAAAAAACATCTGATGAGAAAGGTCAGCTTATTTCTCTTATGAAAGACTGGTTTTCCTTTCAAAATATACATACTTATCAAAGTTTGTGATTTTGTGTGATATTTAATCTGGTACCTGGAAATGTGCATGAGATTCTGTTGATATTAAAGAATCTTTATACCAAACTGTTAGTAATTCAACAGGTACTGAGTGGGATCTGAGCGGTCATGCTCTAAGTGAGAGTTTCATGTTTGTTATCAGAAAGCATCTCCAGCTTTCCACATGATTCTTTGCAATCAGTAGTAATGCTTTGGAGTCAAAGGACCTAGGGTCAAAACCTGCCTCTGATGCTGATAGACTATGTGACCTTGAACAAGTGACTGAAACTTACCTGCCCCTCAATTTATCGTTGTTGTGTAGTTGTGTCTATCTCTTTGTTGGTTCCATTCTCGGTTTTCTTGGTAAATTGGCTATTTCCTTCTCCAGCTCACTTTATAGAGGAGGAAACTGAGACAAGCAGAGTTTAAGTGACTCGCCCAGGGTCACACAGGTAAGTAAATGTCTGAGGCTGGATTTTAACTCAGGAAGATGAATCTTTTAAATAAACATTTGAAGATCATCAGCATTGACTACTTACCGAACTTCCTACAGATTATAGGTTTAGGAAATTAAAGGTACACAAAGTGTACATGGAGAAGCAGCTGGTTTTCTCTCTCAGTATCATTCTTAAAGCATGTGTTTCATTGTGTCTTTGGGCTTCTGTGGTAACACACCTCTGAAATAATAGTGGAAATCATGAGGGAAATGGTTCAACATATAAAAGTTGTGTTATCCACAACTTTTCAGAAGCACATCTAATGTACAAAGGGAAATCAATATGTGCTCTTTATTCAAAGGCATTTGATTTTTAGTTTTCCCTTATCAGAGGCTTTTTGTCAACAAATTCATCAGGCCTCTTCTTCCTCCTCCTTCCTGATTGCAGTTTCCATGCTTAGAGTTACTTTCTGTATTTTATATAGAGCTATCATGGTGTAATGAAAAGAGCCCTGGGATGGCAGTTATGAGACCCACCTAAATTCTAGGCCTTGGTTCTTCTACTAACTGGCTGTGTGACTACGTGCAAGTCACACCACTACTCTGGGCCTCAGTTTCTCATTTATAAAATGATTGGGGTTAGATTCAGCACTTCAAGCCCATTACAACTCTAAGCCTCCATGGTGTTCCAACTTGTTTATCCATAGGAATTCTACAATAACTATAAAATAAATAATTTTTAGAGATTTTTATTACTTATCATTTCTAAAGGCTGTTTCTGAAACTGATGCTAATTTCTTTTAACACTTCCTTACTTTTCATCACCACCCAATTAGGTACAGCCTGAAGTCTGCACATCATAGTTTGTTGAGAGGTATCCAAAATCTGGCCACAGCACTTTTGATAACTTTATCTCTCTCTGATCTTCTGTGGGAACCCTTTACTTTTAATCAAACCAAAAGTATTTCAAACATAAGTTCTGGAGAAACTGTTTCACGTTTATCTTTGGAACCCCAGATCTTACCCCAGTCCATCAGTCATTCAGTCACTCAATGAGCATTTATTAAGTGCCAGGCATTGTGTAAAGCTCTGGGGATACAACCCTTAAGTAACAAACATTCTAATGAGGGAGACCATCTGTAAATAAATACATGTGTACCAGTGAGATACAGAGTATGTAGAAGGCAACGTCAGTGGGAAGGGACTAGCAAGAGAGAGGACTGGGAAAGGCTTCTTTGAGATATGATCGGTTCTGAGTCTTGAAGGAAACCAGGGTTTGTACACAGTAGATGCTTAATGTTTGTTGACTTGGTTTTGTTTTTTTGTTTTTTTTAAAGCAGTCTGGGCTACTGTGACTTGCCCAGGATCACACAGCTAGCAAGTATCTGAGGCTTGGATTGACTTGTTTTTGTTGTTATTGTTGTTGTTTTTAATTGAATTCGTGTCTTTTCACTCACTCAGTGTTTTAAATACCTTCCTTTCCC
>CM053592.1:129466600-129509791 GCA_028646515.1 Pseudochirops corinnae
TAAATGCATTGTATTTCTACTTCTCTTTTGTGTTTATTGATGTATGGATTTTGTCTCTCTAACTGATTATTAAGTGCCTTTGATGGTAAGAGCATATTGTAAACTTAATCATCCCTTGGTATCTAATATCTAGTTATTTCTAAAAAGGAAATCATTTAAAATGTCTGGACTTATTAAAAATGTTTTAAAGATTTTTTAAAATTGGATTATATCTTCTTCCTGAATTTAACAGACTAAAATGAGTATTTCAATATACAAAATACAAAAGGAAAAGATTGTGTGAAACCATAAATCTATGCTATGTACAGCTTGCACTTCTAAAAATATAATAATTTTTAAAATAAATTCAACATGTTACTTTCAAATTTGTCCTATTCTCTCTGACAGTTAAAAAAAAATGCTTCCTTTCCTTCCTCCCTTCCTTCCTTCTTCTTTATCCGTCTTCTTTTTTTTTTCTTTCTTTTATCTTTCTGTTGCAATGCTGTCACTGGCTATCTCCCTCAACTCCAATATTTCTTCATTTGAAGACAAAACCAAACAAAAAAAGAGAAACAGAACCTTAGCAACCAGTAAGCAGAGTCGAGCTAAACAAATCCACACATTGGCCCCAACTGAAAACATATGTCTCATGTGCATCTTTAGTGCACCACCTCACTCTCAGGAAATGAAGTGTGTTTCTCAAAGGTCCTCTGTGGTCAGTCATTGCAACGATCAGAATGCATAAATCTTTCAAAGTAGTTCATCTTTACAATGTTGTTATTGAATAAATTGTTCTCCTGGTTCTGCTCACTTAACTCTGCATCAGTTCATACAAGTCTTCATGCAAATTCATATGAGTTTCTCAGCAATCATCCTTTTTGATGAAATAATATTCCACTACATCTATATACCTAAATTTCTTCAGCTATTTCTCAGTTATTGGGTATTTCCTTTATTTACAATTGTTGCTACAGCAAAAACAAAAAAAGTTTTTATTAATTTTTTTTGTACATTTGAGTCATTTCCCTCTTTCTTTGGTCTCTTTGGGGATATAAAAGCAGAAATATCTCTGGGTCAAAGGGTTTGTGACTTTGTGGGCATAGTTCCAAATTGCTAACCAAAATGGTTGCACCAATTCACCAGTATGGTACATCAATCTGCTTGATTGCCTGTAACCTCCCCCCCCCATCAACAATGTCTTTTTCCCTTTTCTTGTCATCACTGCCAGTCTGATAGTTGTTGTTTTTACAATTCTATAATTGTTAGCAATCTAACATTTTTTTCTTTTCTTTGTCAACAACTTAGATTTCTGCATTATAGAACTACCTATTTGTAGCCAATAATCATTTATTTATTATGGAATGGTTTTCATTCTTATCTGTTTGAATCAGTTCCTTTTGTATTTTGGATATCAGAATTTAAAGTTTTTTTTTCATAGCTTTATCATTTCCAAAGATTTTCAATCTCCAGTTACTGACTTTCATAAACCAGGCTTTTTTTTGTAAACAGAGACTATCAATTTTATTCTCCATAAATCTATTCATTGACTCGATCTTAAAAAAATTATTAAGTATTACTAAAAATTCTCTGTGAAAATACCAAAAAGTCCTTAGAAAAACCTATTTTTGCTAAATTATTTTTTCTTCCTTTGTGGATGTGTGTTTATGTATTTCACATTGTTAATGGTAACCTACTATTCTGTATTCTAATAAAGAACAAGACAAAATCAGAACTAAATGCTTCCTAAAGAATTTAGGTATTAAATATTAAAGAATTTCTTGACCGTAAGTATTGTCAAACACTACAGTTATTCTTTTTTTTTTTTTGGAGGAGGGAAGGCAAGACAATTGGGGTTAAGTGACTTGCCCAAGGTCACACATCTAGTTAAGGGTCAAGTGTCTAAGGCTGGATTGAACTCAGGTCCTCCTGACTTGAGGACTAGAGTGCTCTATTCACTGCACCACCTAGCTGCCTCCTACAATTATTCCTATGGGAATTGTGTGAATTGTGTTCAAAGAGGTTAAACATTGGTCAAGTCACAAGTCATCTCTGGACCTTAGTTTCATCATATGCAGGATGATGAGATAGGAGATGATTTGTAAGATTCATTCTAGCTATATACATATGCATATATATGTACATATACATATCTATATATGTGTCTCTGTGTGTGTGTATATATATGTGTGTATATATATGTAATGTGTATGTATATATCTATATATGAGAGAGAAGAGAGAGAAACAGAGACAGAGAGTGACCCAGAGAGATAGCAACAGAGAGAGATAGAAAGAGACAGAGACAGAATGAAAGAGATAGAGACAGAGACACACACAGAAAGAGACAGACAGAGAGAGAGATCAAGAGAGAAAGCAAGAGAGACAGACACAGAAAGAGACAGAAAAACAGAGAGAGACAGAGAGAACCCTTCTATCGATAAGATCTCTAATGGCTTCTGTAGGTAATCCCTTTGTTTCCCAATCTGAGACACTGGTGATTGATTAAGCAGAGGTTTCCCTTGATGTGTTCCTCACCCTTTTGCTGGCTTTGCCTCTCTCCATGTCTGCTACATACTAGGTTAGTATTCTGGCTTAATAAATTTTATTAAGATGAAATGAGTAGTGGAACATCATTTAATAACCATCTAAAATAATGGACTCATTTTTTAAGCAAGAAGGAGGCTTAAAAGTCAAGGCTAGTCCCTCCACTTCACACACAAGAAAACTGATATTCTGAGGGCTGAGGGTATCTGCCCTGGATCATACAGTAAGTTAACATCTGATTTGAGATCTTTAGATTCTTAATCCATGATTTTGTGCTTTCCTCCATTTTCAGCAGCATAATAAATTTTAACATTCCTTTGGAACAGATTTTACAGTGTTTGTAGCACCCTGAAGATCACACATCTGTCTAAACTGGCCTTCCCACTTTAGTTGTCTGACCTTCATTCGTCCAGCTTCTTTTGGTGGAACCCTTGGCCAAAGCTTAACTATCTCAGTAACTTTTAAATGCCCCTGATTTTACTCACCCAGCTTGTCTTTGTTAATGAGATAATTCTAGATAAAAGTAGTCAAATTAGTGTACCACTGATGCATATGATTCTAAGTTGTCTGATACTAGTACCAGTGCTCATATATGGGATAGTTTATTTAAATGTCAGGTGCCAGACATTGAAGCAACTCTCTTTTTAAAGAGCTGATTGACTTTATTTTTGTAAATACAAACGAGGGACAGTTTTCGTGAAGATGTAACTTATTTATGGCTATCACTTTATATGGCATTCATGCTGATGGAGAACATGGAAAGACTGTCTTATCTAACCTCAGCAAATGAATACTGTTTCCAATTCACTTGGCCATGTTGGCTGATGAGATTTTTGCTTGTCAGGATAGAAATTTCTCTAAAGAAGGAGAACAGGGGCTTTTACTCTTCATTTAAAGAATCTAGAAAAAAACATGCTGGAAAATTTTAATAACTAATATTACAAAGACTTCATAAAACATTTTAATCTTTATTTTTTTAAAACCTCCAACCTTTTACTCGTTGCCCAAGCAATTTGTAATTCCTTATTATACTTGTTCAGACAATCTCTGGTTTATGATCAGATTGTATCCTGAGTTTTTGAGGTGAATGTTTGGAACTTGAAACTTATTTGCACATAGAAAACACAAAATAAGTAATGGTTAGGTAACTAGACCAGCTGACAAAAGCTAATTTTACTCATAATTTGGATAAAATATTGTACATTTGCAGTACATGATGGGAAACACTATGTAGAGTCAACTTTTTTTCCTTTTAAGCATCACATTATATATTTAGACATCATTGGTGATTATATAGCTACAAAACACAGCATAAAGGATATTACTGAGAATTCAGAAAACCAGGAAAAGAAGTAGGCAAGTCATGTATCAAGAATGAAAGACAACAGATTAATGCACGGTGATAGAGAACCTTGAGATCATGCCATATGAGGATCAGTGGCAGAAAGTAAGTAAGCCTAGCTTGTAAAAGAGAACAAGAACTAAGGTGAACATAATGACTATACTCAAATATTTGCAGAACTTTCCTATGAAAGAATACTTAAATTTGTTCTACTTGTCCATGGAGGACAAAACTGGGAATAATGGGCAGTGGTTAAAAAGATATGCTGTTGTTTGTCCTTCATTCTTGAAGAGGACCAATAACATCATAGGTGATTGTGTATTAATTGGATTTAAGTGAGGCAGAACCTCATTCTCCTCCAGAGTCATCAGAGTTCAGCAACAAGACAAAATTCAGAACTACTGACAATGGCACAAGATGTGGTGGACAATCTTAGCCTTTCTAAATCAAGGTGTTAGAATTTATTTCCATGTAAGGAAAGACTTTATAACAATTAGAAAAGTAAAAATCCAAAAGCAGAGTAAGTTCTCTCATATCACTAGTTAGTTCTCTATCACTGGTGGTATTCAAATAGATTCTGTGGGATCATGTCCATGATGTTGTAGAGAGAAAACCTGTCCAGGGGCATTTTAGTTGACTTCTAAGGTCTCTTGAAGCTCTCAAGATTCTCTGACATTAAGTGGTATATTGGTATTCCTTAAAATACCAACAGAATAAGAGGGGGGCTCCTAATGTATTGGGGAAACATACATAAAAGAATGATAAGAAAACAGGATAAAAAGGTATAGAGGAATTGTGAAATTTATTGGTGAAGGAATGTGTTGGTGAGGGAAGGAACACACCAGTGAAACAATAAACATCTGATAATATCAAATTATATCAAATCTATATACATAAAAGCACTTTTTAGGCAGTCACGGAGCACAGAGTGAACTTAGTATTGGTCTGTCCCTGAACCTTGACCTATTTATTATAATTAAGTGTTCAGTTGAAACTACAGAATACTAAACTTAGAAGGCACAATAGGAGTCTTCTAGTCCTACTCTCTCTCTGATGGCCACGTGCCTTCTATTGCATTATCTATAGATAGCTAGCCTCTTGAACTATGCTTATTGTACAACACTGAAACCTATTGGGCATGGGGAGGGGGCGGATGATGAGACCCTGAAACCAAAGGGCTAGCAGCGGTTCTCAACCCGTGGGTCGCGACTCCTTTGGGGGTTGAATGACCCTTTCACAGGGGTCATCTAAGACCATCGGAAAACACACATTTCCGATGGTTTGAGGAACCGAGACACTGCTCATCTATCCATCTCCAGGTGTGTCTGCCCACATGCAGATACACCCACATACAAGAATTAAAGGGTCGAGGCATTAGGAAGATTCAGAACCACTGTGCTAGAGCCTTTTGCTGAGGGGCAGTGGCTATGCAGCCTTCATCCCCAGGAAGAGTCTCTTGTCTTACTTGCTTATATTCCCATCAGAGCCACAGTATTTGCCTCCTCAGAGAGATCAATGGATGGGGAAGAATGAGGATAATCAAAGTAAGAGCTGGAATGAACTCCAGTAGCTAGTTGGCAGGCAGCATAAGAGACCGATGGGCACCAAAGTGGGCATCTAGGGTGGCCAGGGAACCATATTTTCTGCAGTTCTGATGCCAAAGAAAACAAAGGCTAGAGGAAGGGAATATTCATGTACTAGAACAGCCGGCCAAGAACTGGAAAGAAAGCCAAAAAAGCAATGCCAGAAGAAGAGGAACTAGATAGCGGGAGGAATTAAGGAAATTCCTGGAGTCTTCCCAAGCAGCCTTTTAGTACCTTAGAAACATAAAAAGGAGAAGGGAGATGGGCAGGGAAAAGGAGTTCCACTGTGGCACCAACAGAATTGAATTCCAGATTAGGGCCGGGTCTGGGCCACCATTTGTATGTAAGGGACATTTGGAAAGTAAGCTTGTGTAAGTAGGATTTGTTTATAATGAGTAATCTTATTTTCCAAGAAAAACTCATTTGCTATCACCAGAAAGGCAGACTCAAATGAACTGAGTGCCTGATTTAGGCAAAACCCTCTTCCCATTAGAAAGAAATGTTACTGGAACAACTTGAGGTCAACTCAAATCATCTTTAACACGATGAAAATTTCTCATTTGAGACACGTGAGAAAATCTTTCTTCTTCTGTTTTATCGAAGTGTACATGGAGAATTCCATGCCTCCAAGCACTGAGTCATGTGGTCCTCTGTAAAAGGTCAGCATATAATGATACAACATCTTACATGATGACATTTTTCATGTTGTATTTTTCTTCCAAAGATTTCTGAAAATCAATCACCCAGTTTTTTAAGCATTTCTGAGCTGAGGCTGAACAGCTGCCTGTAGGAATTTACCATCAAACTGTTCACCCATCCCTAACCTTTAAATGTTTGGGGAGAAAAAAAAAAAAGATCAGTGTAAAATAATTTAGTAACCCACAGAATTCATTTAGTTTAATTTATGCTAATCATGGTGTATTGGTGTACTGGCAGATAAAAATAAAGCTGGTGGAGAAGATTGCACTGAATAAACCACAACAATTAACCCTAGAAATTATCCCTAGGAAAGTAAGTTCAGCCTGCTACTGAAAATAACAAGTCTTACCAATTCTCTTAACTAGTAATGATTAGAAGGCTGATTAAATTCTAGGATTTATTTTTTGTCCAATGTTTTAGGGACCATTCCCCCCCAAATTTATTTGACCATTTTGTGTAATATTTAATTAAAGGGCGGTTTGGGGAGGGGGGGGAGGTGTCAATGTGTTATAATTCAAAATTGTAACCAGGCATCACCTTGAGTTCAGATTTTACAAGTACATATACTTACACTATGATAGATTACAATAGTGGTATCTATTCCTGCCATTAATAATAATAGTTTTCATTTTATGTTGCACTTTAATATTATTTCCACAGTATTTTGTATGTATTATACCATCAGATCATCTCAATTACAGCTTTTAGTAAACAGCCCAAGAGAAGTTGACAAAGCAGGAAAGAGAACTATTTGGGAAGTTGCTTCAGCATTGTGAAATGAATCTTAAAAGCTTGGATACTGCTGAAGTTGTGTCAGGCAGTATAGTCCCTAAAATTAGGAATAACAAATTTGTTAATTGTCTTTTAATTACTTTTAAAGGCATATGTTAAATCTTTCAACTTTCTATCAATTAATCAGTCAGTTAACAAACATTTATGATCCAGGCACTATCCTAAGCATTGAAGATAAAAATAAAATGAATCAAATAGTCTCTACCCTCAATTATTTCTACCTACATACGAAGAAATTTATGGATTTGAGTTTAAGATAAAGGGAATGCAGGAAAGGGGCCAAAAATGTTTGATTCAAACACACTTAGTCATGATAAACTCTTTTGTACCTAGAAGTCTTTGACATCTTGTATACTGAGCCATGACATGATATGAAAACTAGAGTGAGCAAATATTTTCTTAATTCTTTTTGTTTATTCTTAAGGCTTTCTGTTACTTCCAGACTCAGGAAAAGAAAACTTATACTTTTGTTTACAAAAGTAGTATCTGATATTTTAAATTCATGAAAAAAAAATAGTTTAGAATCATTTGCTGAGCTAACTGCTGGGAGAAGATACAAAAGGACCTGAGTTCTGCCCGGAAAGAACTTATGATTAAATAATCTCAAATTTACATTGGCAATCTTACAGATTAAGAAGTTAGAGCCAGAGATGGGGAGAGAGAGAGAGGGACAGGGAAAGAGAGAGAGAGAGAGAGAGGGGGGGAGAGAGGGAGAGAGAGAAGAAAGGAATTCATATGTAGAGAGTAGGAAAACATGGTCCCTAAGTAATTTAAATCATTGTGTCATAATTAGGGTTGTTGCATCACTCTTTACTGCCCAGGCTTACACACTAGACATGTATCAAACTGGGCAATTCACGTATGTTTGGTTCCTGACCCTAGATAGTCTAGTTCCTTTAAAGAGTAGGGGAAGGCATGACAAGTGTATGTCATCCATCTTCTCATCTTGTATCATTTCAGTCTATATAGCTAAAGACCGGGCTAGTATTTTTCTGACTTTTTCCCCCCTAGTTCTCCCATTTTGCCTTGTCTTTGACCCCAGTGGCTGGCATGATCTGATTCTGCTCTTCCACAAATTTCTGTTTCTTGCTATTCTTCCTTCTTCACCTCAATGTCATAGGATGACCAGATCCTAAATTTAAAGCTGGAAGGAACATTAAGGGCCCCCAAGTGCTACCCTCTCATTTTCCAGATGAGGAAAGGGAGGCCTATGGAATTTAAACACCATGAATAAGTGAGAGACAAGAGGTGAACCCAGGGCCTCTGGCTCTAAATTGAGTGCTCTTTCTCAATTTACCACTCCTATTCTCAACATCTGAAGACTCTAATTCTACCATATGGTCCTTTGTCTTCAATTGTGTCCATTGTATGAATGTCATAGCTCTATTTCTAATGGGTAGAATATCCACCAACTTTGGCAGAACATGTGGGAACCCCTGTCCCTTCAGGTTTTGCTGTTATGGTAGACCCTTAACTTTTGATTTCTTGTCATCTAGAAGTGGGACATGTAAATAGATGACCAAAAGTCATCTTGGTTTCTCAGTGCTGGGAGAGGATTCTTTGAATTGTAATAACATGCCCATAGTCCACACTTCCATTTTTCATAATGGCAACTTGGACAGGAGACTTTCATTTGAACATGTCTATTCTTGAATTAAAATGATAGAATATTCAGCAGAAGGTTTTGCTTTTTGGAAGCACAAAGCTTGGGCATGATCAAGCTTCCAAAAGCCTTGCTTATATGGCTGTGCTGTAAGACATTTTTCATTTGCTTTTCAGTAGGGAAAACTTTATTAGCTATGATATAATTGCTAACTTGTTGCTAGTCTACCTCCCTCCATTCCCTGAAAGAATTCGTTTTCAGACCTTTGAGGAAATTGTGCTAGATGAACATTAGTTACCAAGTTGTTTCCTTCCCCTTCCCCAGACCCCCAGGAAGTCATCTGTCATTTCCAGTGGTCATTCAATTATCTTTAATAGGAAGGTTTAATCTTTCAACCTCATGACAAGCCAGTTTCATCTGATGCTCTTTATTGTTGGATTATTGCTTCCTATTTTAAAATACAAAAGCCACAAAACTGACAGATATAGCAAAGGTTGTCAAGTTATAGAGAAAACACTATCTGCCTCAGTTCTTTCATTTTGAGGCTTTTGCTTTAATGACTTCTTTTATGGATCAAAAATTGGCCCACTCAGGCCCAGATAGTGTCTGTTTGACACCAGACTTTCCATAATTGTTACAGCTTTGGCTGAATGCTTTAAGAATATGGTAGTTTTCTCCATTGGTTACAGCCCTTCTATACAATTGTCCAGTGTGAAAGTATTTGTAGATACTGTACTTGACTGCATGCTGCCATGGGTGGGGGGGCGGGGAGAGGGAGGGGAGAAAATTTGAAACTCAAGAGATTGTGGAACTGAATCTTGTAAACTAAAAGTAAATAAACAAATCAATTTAATTAAAAAAAAAAAGAATATGGTGATTTTCAAAGTGAAATTCAAGCAATGTGTTCGTGATTCCAGACACCAACAGACCTCTCTCCATGTTGAAATGATGCTTTGTTCATGTAGGCATGAAGAATACATTATGACCAATGTCATCAAGACTATAATTCTTGGTCAGGTATCTCAAGAAGAATAATAATCAGAGAATAATTTTGGAGGGTTCCTACTGATCCTTTCAACTTTTTACAACTTCCACCTCAAAAACCAACCAACACCTCCCTGCAGTATCAAGCTGTCTTTGTTATTCAAGAGAAATACCAAGGGAATTGAGAAAAAGGAGACTGTAGTGAGCCAAAAGAGGATAGTGGAGGGTTTGTGTACTAATTCTTTTATATGTCACCCAGGATGTGATTAATGCTTAATCAGGTTCAGGGTCAGTGCAGATAAAAGATGTGTGACTGAAAGGAATGTGTGTCCCTTTCTTTTCTTCCCTTCTCCTATTCCCCCAGTATCTGTCTGATGCATCTGCATAAACCAGAAGACTCCTGTTCAAATGGAATAGCTGACAATCTTGTACTCTTTGCATACAGAGGTGCTTTGAAAAACGACAATAACAACAACAACAAACCTAAGGATGTTTTATTAGCTTGGGAATCCATTTGATATTCCAATACCTCTCCACTTCCTTTTCTTTCAATCCCCAGGACTGTAGGATAGAATAGAAATAAAAAAAAAAAGCTTCTCATATTTTGAAAGGTCATAAAATTAAATTATTGATTTTATATAAATTAGCTGCTGTCCATGGAATGATTATTCGTTATCTTAATAAAGATCATCATGCCTTGTTTTTACATTATTTTTCTAAAGATGATGGAACAAATAAGTTAACTGGTCTTCCCAACTGGATTCTCAAACAAATGGACTATGTGCCAGCTAGGAATTGGAACTTTTTCCTGCTAGCCTTGATAAAAATTAATGGATCTGCATGTAGATTTGAATTTACCAGTGATTCCTTATCAGAATGGACTTCCCAACTGTGTTGAAATGTTTCTTTCACTCCAAGGAATGGTGCTGCCTTTCACCTATCCAAATAAATTATACTGATTGGTAATGTAGATGGCACTTGAAGTAGCCAGTTATCTATAGATCATTCTTCTAGCACCCTCAGGCATCTGGAACAGATTTGAAGCCTCTAGCAAAGTGGGGGAGGGGGTGGCTTTGGTGGCAAAGAAAGAACCTTTGAGCATGGGGCAAGGACAAAAAAAATAATTAAGAAGCCAAAGACCTAGTGATTCCTTCCATCCCGCATGCTATATAATTGTCTGGTCTTGACAGGGAAGGAAAGGGATACTCTCCATGGCTAGTTCAGCCTTTTATAGACTCTCCCATTTCCCCTTAATGCTAAAAGAAATAGGAGCCAGAAAAAAAGTCAGAAGAAAATTGGAGAGGAGGAAGAGGATAACAGATAGAAGCTGCTTAAAAGTGACTGTGAAAGTCAACAGACTACAGAATTTTAAATGGCCCCATGATAAAAGCAGCAATCAATGGAAACAAGAATGAGGAGCAATGATGGACAGAAGCAGACATTGACAGTGGCTATATGTATATCTGGCATCTTGTAAATTCAGATTTTGGCAATAAGGCCCCTCACTATGCATGCTAACATGACAATGAAAGGTGGCGACTTTTCACATTAAATTGTAACAGAACTTCACAGCATAGTTGAAAGAGTGTTATACTTGGAGTCAGAAGCCATAGTAACAGAACTTGGCTCATCTCCTTACTAAATATGCAGTCTTGGACAAATGATTTCATTTTTTTCTAATTCTTAATTTCCTCTTCTTAGAATGGCAGTAATACTTCATGGCTAAGAGTTTAGTCTCTTCAATCATCTTAACCCTAGTTTCATCACCTCAAAAAATGGGGATAATTCTAGCCTTTAAGAAAGTCACAGTTATTCGGGGTCTTACTTTCCTCATCTGTAAAATAAGGAGCTGGACTATATGATCTCCAAGTTTCCACCTAATTTTAATATCCAGTGTAATATATTCTTGTGACCTGAAAATATTTTAAATACAATATAGTTTTCACAGCATTTAAATAAGATAGGAATAAAAATGCATGAGAATATACAAAGGTATATATTTAAATCCTAGATGCAATGCTACTAATAATATAATGTTAAAAGGTCAAGATGAAGGCATTTAGGAAGTTGAATGGGCTCCTTATGTGAGGACATGAACAAGAATTATACGAAATAAGAAGGTCTGGTTGAATTTTAGTTTGTGCTGTTGGACAGACTACACACATAAATGAGATCAGAGATCCATTGAAGATGAAGTATCACTATTATAATTTCTGTTTCATAGATTGAGAAAACAAGCAAAGTGGGATTCAAACTAAAGTAGGAGTCTAGGTAGGTCACATGATTCACACCCTGATCACAATGCCTATGCCAAGTCTTCAATCAATGATGACATGCTTGGTCCGATGTCAGTGGTTTCTAGACTCATAGATCTTAAACAGAAAGCAAACCTTGGTTAGCTTCCCTGCCTTCAAGAAATAAGCTATTATCATCCACATTTTATAGTTAGGAAATTCAGGACTACAAATGAAATGACTTCCTCAAGAACCCATCACAAGGAGGTGGTGGAAGGTTAGAACTCAGTTCTCTTACTTCCTAGTGCAAGCCTCTTGGGGAAATACAGTTGTTACCTCACACTTAAAAGGTTTTTAGCTGTTTTCGTTGTCTCAAACATGTGTTATAGCCAAAATTAAGTAAACTGAGGCACAAAGTTCCAAGCATATTGAATTTGTTAGTAAAGTGCTAATTTACCAATAAATTGAATCTCAGTTTCCTCAGCAAAGCTAAAAACCAGAATGAAGGGGACAGCACTCTTTTGTGGTTTGGGGGGAGTACAGAACAAAGAACAGGACTTCACAGGCAAGACACAAATTATGATTGGTTACAAGAGATCAATACCATGGATGGAGAAATCAATATGATTGGTTACAGAGCTGAGGCATGGGAGACAATGTAATTAGTTGGAAATTGGGACCAAAGGGTTAGCAACAACCACCTCCTGCCCTCCTTTGATGAAGAAATGTTCATTGCTTGAGTCCACCCACAAGGCTAGGGATAGTGGATCAGAATTCTTTGAATAACAAACCAGACAAGTCTTAAAGGATAGCTTTGTGGTATAAAGACACTGGACCAGACTCCCTGATGTCTCCCTGGATCCTCCATGGATAACAGATTTTTCTTGAGGCAAGAATGGAACAGTGATTAGCAGGAGGACTGCATTTCTAAACTTAATTCATTGCAGACCAGCTGAACTTCTGAACTAAGTCCAAAGACAAAAAAACACAACTTAGGCAGTAACAAGACAAAATCACTTCATTGTAAATAGGATCAATTAAAAAAGACATGGAATCAATCTGATCAGTTCACATAGTATGGATTTTGAGCTTATTTTCAGATTCCTTGAGTTTAAACACCTTCATCTGTGGGTGGGGTGGGGGCAACCTGTCCATAGTCTGAGCTCTTATCTGTGGCTATCAAGCTATGTGGGCTTGCTAGCATATGGGGACTTTGAATATTCCCTTGGATTGAATCTTGGAATCACAGAATTTTAGAGCTGGAAGGAACTTCAGAGGTCTTCTAATTTGGCCCATAACCAAAAAGGAATCTCCAATACATCCAACAAGTAGATACAAGCCTCTACTAGAAGGCCCCCAGGGAGGAGGAAGTGACCACCACCTGAGGCAACCTACTCTATTTTGGGGTGACTCTGACTATGAAAACATATTTCCTGATATAAAACAGAAATCTTCATCTTCTATTCATTGCCATTAGTTCTGTCCTCTGGGGTTCAGGTAGAAAAAACCTAATCCTTCTTTCACTTAGCTTTTCAAGTAATGTGAATGCAAGAATATGAGAGCAAGTTTGATAGGGAGCAGAGAGAAGGAAGGTTCAGTTATTCAGTGATAGGATCAGGGGGTGGGACATTGAGAGAGCAAAATTATGTACAATTGGGTAGATAACTAAGAGGCCAACAATAAATATTACTTATATCATAATGCCAGGATGTAGCTAGGTAGCATGGTGGTTAGGGACCTGATGGACTCTAGAGTCAGGAAGACTTGAGTTCAAATACAGCCTCAGATATTCACTAGCTGTATGACCCTGGGCAAGTCACTTGACCCTGTTTGCCTCAGTTTCCTCATCTGGAAAATGAACTGGAAAATGACTTAGCAAACCTCTCTAGTATCTTTGCAGGATGACCCCAAATAGGGTCATGAAGAGTCAGACATGACTGAAAAACAACTCAACAAGAACATATATCTCTAACCTTGTGTTGGATTCCCATCCTATGGAACCTAAAGAGCTGCATATCTATATTTCAATAATCTCCCCAAACTAAGAATCAGATAACAATAAAACATGGAAACTCTGTGAATATAAATGGCAGAAACTGGACAGTAGATTTTAAGAATAGAGAAATGAATGACAACAAGAAGCAGCCTCCTTTTACTTCATTTCCTAAACATTTCTTCTTGAAAGCATTAAGATTAAGGGGCTACTAGGTGGTACAGTATGTAGAGCACTGACCTTGAAGGCAGGAGGACCTGAGTTCAAATCTGACCTCAGACACTTGACACTTAACTATCTGTGTGACCCTGGGCAAGTGATTAACCCCAATTGCTGTACGAAAACAAAAACCACTAAAATTAAAAAGTAGCATCAGAAATGTTATTTTAGTAGTAAAAGTTTTTCCAAACTGGTCAGACAGAGCTTTCAAGGCTGACATTTTGAAGGCTGTGTTCTCAGTAACATCAGTAAATCATAGGTGGGCATGGTTGTCTCAGAGGATGGAAGGTAATTGGAAAATTACAGCTCACTTGTAAAATTAATATGGTGATTTGTAAGTTCAGTTGATACTTTCAATCCAGAGGAGTAGTTGAAGATTTTAAACCCCAAAATGACCAAAGGAATCAAGACTGAAATGATTTTCTAAGTCTGGGTCAGGTCATCTCCTTTCTTTGTTCTCTTCTAACCAGTTCAAAGGAACTTTCTTTCTCTTTCTTTCCTTCTCCACCTCCTTCCCCTCCTCCCCTCCCTCTGTCTCTCTGTCTCTCTGTGTGTCTATCTCTCTCTGTCTCTCTGTCTCTCTCTCTCTACCTCTGTCTCTGTCTCTTTCTCATCTCTTTCTATCTCTTTCTGGTCTCTCTCTCTACCTCTCCCCTTCTCCCCCTCCTTCCCCATCTTCCTTGCCCTCTCTCCCTCCCTATCTCCCATTTAAGGAACATGGGTTATTCTTCTGTTTTCATTTGTCAGCCTTCATCCTCATATATCCCTTTCCTTTTGCCCTCCCTCTTGACCTTCCCTTTGTTTTCCTCTTGCTCTGGACTTTTCTTTCTTTCTCAATATACTTAGGATGGAAGGAATGATGAATCAAGTCCTGAATAGACATGTAGTCAAGGACACCTGGTCTCAGGTCATACCTCAGAAACTTACAAACTGTGTCACCCTGGGCAAGGCACTCAGTATCTCTGGATCTCAATTTTCTCACCTGTTATATGGAAATGGTAGTACAATCATTCCCCAGTTGTTGTGAGGATCAAATGAAGAAATGTACACAAAGGCCATTGTGCTATATAAATATGAGCTATTATTGCTAAATTAAATTCCTTGTGCCCATCATATGTTGGAGCTCTATTCATGCGCAGGTCTCCAGGAGAGGGCTGAAAAATCTATGACCTTTGAACCTATAGCTCAACACTGTGCTCCAGTGATGTACAAGACTCAGTCTTGCTTTATAGTCTAGTAGGAGAAGATGCATACTTGAATAATTTTAACTCAAATTGGAGTATACTCAATGCATAAAAGTCAGGCAAAGTCCCTGGAGAATATTTGAATACTGAATTTTGAATAAGGTGTCACCATTGATGTGATTTAGAAAAGACTTCACATATGAACTTACACTTGAGAAACAGGTGGGATTTTTAACAGGCAGAGATATTCCTCCCACATCTCAGACATGGAAGTGTTTCCTTCTTCTTCATATCTTGCCTCATGGCCATGAGCTCTCCAACAAACTGACAACCACACCCTCTTTCCATCTCTGCATCACTTCTCATTACAGTAGAAGACTGGCATGTAGCCTAGGCTCTGAGAGATCATCTACCTGGTTTTAAGGCAGGTGCTCTTTTTAAAAAATTCTTTAAATTTATTTATTTTTAGTTTTCAACATTCATTTCCACAAGATTTTGAGTTCCAAATTTTCTCCCCATCTCTCCCCTACCCCATCCCAAGATGTCAAGCATACTGAATGCCCCTTCCTCCAATCTGCCCTCTGTTATGTCCCCCTTTATTCCCCTTACTTTCTTGTAGAGCAAGATGTATTTTTATACCCCATTGTCTGTACACCTTATTTCCTGGTTGCATGTAAAAACAATATTTTAACATTTGTTTTTAAAACTTTGAGTTCCAAATTCTCTCCCTTCTCCCCTTCTCCTACCCTGACTGGGAAGACAAGCAATTCAATATAGGTTGTACATGTGTAGTTATGCAAAACATTTCCATAGTAGTTATATTGTGAGAGACTAACTATATTTCCCTCCAACCTATCCCATCTCCCATTTATTCTATTTTCTACTTTGATCCTGTCCCTTTTCAAAAGTGTGTGCTGCTAACTACCCTCCCCCCAATCTGCCCTCCTTTCTACCATCACCCCTCTTATCCTGCCCCACCCTGCTTTCCTATAGGATAAAATAACCAATTGAGTATGTATGTTATTCCTTAAGTCAAATCTAATGAGAGGAAGGTTGACTCATTCCCTTTCGCCTTCCTGCTCTTCCCCTTCATTATAACAGCCTTCTCTTGATTCCTTTATGTTAGATAATCCCCCCCATTCTATCTCTCCCCCTCTCTCCAAATATATTCCTCTCTCACCTCTTAATTTTATTTTTTTAGATACCATTAAGGCAGGTGTTCTTAATCTAGGCCGTGTAAACCTTAAATAGATAGAAGATAGATAAAGATAACAGTATTGCAATAGAATTGGTTTCTTTTGTAATCCTATGTATTTTATGCATTTAAAGATATAATTCCAAGGAAGGGTTCCTAGGCTTCACCAGACTGCCAAAGGAGTCCATAACACAACAAAGGTCAAGAACTTATCTGAACAGCTGAGCAGAATATGGATCTTTAATTTGGTGTGCAAAGTTGCCTACAGCAATTTAAAAAGCAGAAAGAATACAAGCCAAGTTAAAATGATTGGTACAGGAAAGACCCCTGAAAATCTGTTCTACTTTGGATTTTTTGAGGATAGTAGGGCGTGATAACCAGGGTCTATTTTTCTTATACTTGTCAGGTAATCAGAGGGGAAAACAGGCACCACAAATGAGAAATCATTCACACTAAACACACATTCTGATTTTGCCCTCTGCAATTCTTTCACTGACTTTGGCTGATGAGCATGCTTGCTTCTTATCTATTCAGTTGGGAGAGTCCGACTTCCTTAGATTAAGTACTTCTATAAACATTTCTTTCTTCAAACTGGTCTATGAGGGTGTCATGAATAATACTGCCTTCTAAGGTAAGGCCTCAAGTGTATTTGTGTATTCTCCCCAGCCCTATCATTCTAGATGCCAAGAAGAGGTCACAGTTAAATTTTACCTAGGAATCTCAGAAGAAGTTAAAGGTTAGCTCTTACAGCAAGCTCCAAGTCAGTGGAGTTTGTTCTTGATTGGGAACTTTTTTTTATTAATTGATTTGTTTATTTACTTTTAGTTTACAAGATTCAGTTCCACAATCTCTTGAGTTTCAAATTTTCCAAATTTTCTCCCCTCCCTCTCCCCCTGCCCCCATGGTGGCGTGCAGTCAAGTATTGAATCTGCAAATACTTTCACATTGGACATTAGTCTGGTTGTATAGAAGGGTTGTAACCAATGGAGTGAACCATGGGAAAAAAGAAAGAGAACCAAACATGAAAAAGAACGCTATCATGTAGATTGCTTCAATCTACATTTAAATTCTGTTCTTTCTAAATTTTTCTCTGAATGTAGATATGTCCTTCCATCCTGAGACTTATAGAGTTGTCTTATAACTGTGCGTTGCTGAGAAGAGTCCAGTTTATCAAGGTTGGTCATCACACATATAGATGTGTCTGTGATTGTGTACAAATTTTTCCTGATTCTGCTCTTCTCACTTAGCACTAGTTTGTATAAGCCTCTCCAGGTGAATATGAAGTCCATCTCCTCCCCATTTCTTATAGCACAATAGTATTCCATTACATTCATATGCCACAACTTGCCCAGCCATTCCCCAGTTGATGGGCATCCCCTTAATTTCCAGTTCTTTGCCACCACAAAGAGAGCTACAATAAATATTTTTGTACATATGGATCTTCCTCCCACTTCTATGATCTCTTTGATTGGGAACTTTTTGTGATGTGAGTTGATCAAATAAAAATTTCTCTATGTGGGAAAAATACAAAGGAGAATTCTGTGCCCACAGGAAGTTTTCAGGGAGAAAATTATACAATGTGTTTTGTAGATTACAGCATACATTATGCAAGTCAAATGTATGGTAGGGCCACCTTTTTGATTAGGACACTCTACATGACTTTTAATGTGAAATTAACCCAATGCCCGAGATGGAAGGCGCCTTGGAGATAGTCTATATAAATTCTTTCCTTAATTTTAAAATTCACATATTTGACAAAATATTCCAAATAACAGACAGATAAGCTAATAAAAAGGAATAATAGAGAGGGGATGGTTGATGAAGGTATACTCGATAAATAGGTAGAAATGGTGACCACTAAGTTATATCTAAGGATCCTTGGTGGCTGCATATTAACTTAGAAAAATACATAATAACATTATTGATGTTCTATCATATTTTTATTTCTTTTGTTAAATATTTCCCAATTATACTTTAATCTGGTCCTTATTGCATTTAGGAATGTCTCGGTATTGTCTAAAGTTTGGTCTGAATGACCTCTTGATTCCTTCTAAGTTTAAGATTCTCCCCTGTTGAGGCCCTGTGGTGAAACTATCCTGATATAACTACTTATATGTTAATAAAGTGAGTTTGGGGGTGGGAAACCAGATGTGTGCTTCTAAGAGGCAGTGGAGGAATTGAATTTTGGATTTTCAACACTTGCCTGTGTGGCTGATCATATATTATTAATGGGAGAAGAGAAGTTTCTGAACTTGTGTTATGACTCAGCTGGGTTTTATTTCATTTTTGTAACAGTTGGTCTGAAATCTGATGCATTCACTAGCTGAAGATTCTGACCTCTACTGACAAGAAGGAACAGTGGAAGTAGAGGTAGGGGGGTTGGGCAGCACCTGGTAGTGTAATAGATCATCTCCCTGTCTCCCTCGGTGATCTATGGACAATTTTCTTTTATGATACCTGCTATCAAAATAGCAAAACTTACAGTTGAGTGTCAGTAAACTGATTTAGCTTCTTCATGAAGGCACTGACTGACCCTTCTGAATAACTTACTTGAAAGATTTTAATGGATCACTGACCTTGATGGTTGCTCAGGGAAGTAATACTTTATAAATGAGTTACCATATTTACTCACATTCACCATCCCAACCCTTGATTTTGAAAAGAAATTTTTTTCTGCGCATGTACATATTTTTTTCCTGCAGATACATCAACTTCCCTTCCTACTTTAAGACTATAGATCCCTTTCACACCTGGGTATGAACACATTATTAAGGGAATACTTTAAGCATTGTTTTATTTTAGTTAATATTTGTGCTGACTTTTTGTTAAGAATCACATTTTTATGGAAAAAATCATGTTGACTGCATAACAGACTATATTCCTGTCAAGTATTTACCTCCCACCCCCAAAAGTTACAAGAAGTTGTCTAACATAACCATACCCTGAAACACCACCATCACCTCTTGGTAGCTGCCTGAAATATATTTTGCCAGGAAAGAAATCGTTTCTGTGGGCTGGCAGTGAAAACCCAAAACTAGAGTGAGACAGATTGACATGGTGGATGTCACAGAATCAGTGTGCATTTGGAGCTGCGAGGGACTCTAGATGCAATCTAGTCAGGAAAATCTAGGTGCAAATCCAACTTAAGCCCGTAGTAGGTAACAATTCGTATTTTAACCTTTCTGAGCCTCAGTGGCTTTATATGCAAAATGGAGAAAATAATAACTATATTGCCTACTTCACAGGGTTGTCCAAACTAAATGAGATAATCTATGTAAAGTATTTTGGGACACTGGGGTGAGATAGATATAAATATATGTATGTGTGTATTTGTATGTATGAGCTATTATTGTGTCAGTAAAAAAAAAAAATCACATAAAGTGGGGCATCTGGGTAGTACAGTGAATAGAGCACTGGCCCTGGAGTCAGGAGGACCTTTGTTCGAATCTGGCATCAGACACTTAACACTTACACTTAATACTTACTACTTACAGCTGTGTGACCTTGGGCAAGTCACTTAACCCCAACTGCCTGCCTTTCCTCCTCCAAAATGACAAAAAAAAAAAATTAAAGTTAGAGCAAACAGCACCAGGTTTATCATGGAATGGGGTAGAGAAATGAATAACACACTATCATTTATCCATTGCATTTTGATTCCCTTTTCTTTCTTAGATATTATGTATTATACAATAATGTATATTACTATATACACATTATTATTTTTCCTTAGGTCTTATTTCTTAGGTATCTTTCTCCCTATCCCACCTCCACCCCTAAGTCTTGGCTTTCCCAAGAAGTGTTGGCTATTAATTAACTGAGGCTGCTGCTCTAAGCTCATACAAGGACCAGGCACCTCTTGCTCTGAGGAACAGCCCTGCTCTGAGGATGGGGGTAGAACACTTTCCTGTTCCTTCTTCCAAAAGTTCTCAGGCACCCAGCCAGAAAACTTGAAAAGTCTTAAATATCATTATTCATTCATTTTTCACTGTTTCATATTTTTATCCATTCCTCAGCCTCCATCTAGTCCTTCATTTTTTCATAGCATCTGACATCTATATAGGTGCTTGTTAGTTTACAAAGCCCTTTCCAGCAATTCTCTCTTTTCAAAAGACATTTATTAAGCATTTAACCATCTACTGTTCTAGACCCTACAGAACAAAAATAAATAAGGCATGTTTTCTACCCTGATGTCAAGGAAGAAGAGATAAACATGTGCACAGGACAACTAGAATTCAAATTAGAATACAGTTGGTATGTGAGTGAAGTGAAAGTGCTTTGAGATCTGGTAAATGAGGGAGACATCATTTCCAGCTCTGGAGAGTCAGGAAGGCTTCCTGAAGATGGCACTTGTGGACAATTCACTTTCAGGTATAGGAAACAGAATGAGCAAAGGTGGCCTCCACCACCTAGAACCTTGATCGCTTTCAAAGTCGAGCTCTTTGAAGTTGTCTCCTGAAACCTGGTGTGATACCCGTCCCTCCCCAGGCATTAGTACTTTCTCTGTCCTCAAATTACCTTGTATACAAACAAATAGATAAATGTTTCAGGATCACCAACGTATACATATTCATTCTCATTCATTCCTTTTCTCTTCTGTGTGTATATATATATATATATATATATATATATATATATATATATATATATGCATGTATATACATGTACATGTACATATGCCTATATACACACATACACAAACACATATACATATACACAGTGTTCAGCCGTTTCAGTCATGTCACACTCTTTATGACCCCTTTTGGGGTTTTCTGGCAAAGATACTGGAGTGTTTGCCATTTCCTTTTCCAGCTTATTTTACAAATGAGAAAACTGAGGAAAACAGGTTTAAGTGACTTGCCCAGGGTCACATAGTAAATGTCTGAGGACAGATTTGAATTTAGGAAGATGTCTTCCTGGCTTCAGGACCCTCATTCTATGCACTGTGCCACCTAACTGCCCACAATATATACATTTACATACATACATACATACATACATATAGAGAGAGACAGAGGTAGAGAGATGAATACACTCCTAGAAGGCAGTGATTGTTTTTGTCTTTATATCACTAGTTCCTAATACAGTGCGTATTTTATACACAAAATAAAGATGATTCACTGAATTCACTTGAAGTCTTTTTAGGGGGCTAGTGGGACCTTACAATCAGAATTAACTTGGACTAGATTCTTGCAAAATGTGCTTCCTTATTGCTTTTCTAAGTGAAAATCTCTAGGGGAAGGGAGGGGTCATCTGTTTTAGATACCACAACAGTAGATTTTTAGAAGACTATGATTTTTATGAGGAGTTTCTAAACTCATCGAAAGAGAAGAATCTGTAACAATGGATATATTAGAGAAACCATTCCAATGAGCTTCATGTAACTGGCATCACTTTAACAGTGGGCGTTTCTACATACAATGCACCAATATGTGCGTTTGTGAACAAAATGCATGGTGAATGAATTGTGTTTTATTATTACCTCAGTAAAGGTTAAATCAACCTTGTTGACTATGAGATCTTTCTAAAATTCACCAGGGCAGAGAATTGTGCCCAAAATCCATCCTGCAAAGCAACCCCTATGTTGCTCCCTTTCCTCCAACTGAGCTGGAGGAGTGGAAAATTCCTGAGTTAAATATACATATACATACATACATAAATACATACATACACACATACATATATACACATACATACATATATGTATATATAATTTGTGTGCATGTGGTATGTATGTGTGTGTATAGATAGATAGATAGACAGACAGATAGATAGATAGATATGTATATGTATATCTCCCTCTGCATTGCTGTGCTTTACAGAGAGACAGAGAGAAAGTGAGAGGGAGAAAAAGAAAGAAGAGTATTCTTTTTTTTCCCACCGCAAAGAAGAAAAATTAAAGTTGTATGATGGTTATAAATATTATATGCTCAGAGTACCAGGAGTACCTGTAGTTCTCTGGTTCCTGAGGTTGGTTTAGAATTAACCCTTTTACTACTATCAAATTCTAACCAGAACAGAAATATAGACACAGAACTTTAACAGGATCTGCTGTTCTAATCTGATTATTGTTTGAAAGATTCCGTTAGAAAACAGTGTGGCATGATAGTAAGACTGGGAATTCCATTCAGCTCCCAGTCCCTTCATCTGAAAACGGGGACAATAATAATGCCCACTGTGGAGGGTTTGTGAGAAAGGCGTGCTTTGGACACTGTAAAGTGCCATAGAAAAGCCGATTATGATTAGGGGAAAGAATGAGAATAAAATGCAGATCTAAAATGCTGAGACTTTAACAATCCCAGCAGCTCCTAGAGGAGTGACTTTTGTTTCCTATGCTAGAGAAACAAGACATAGAGTTATAGATTAGAGCCAGAAGGATCCTTAGACTGCCAAATCCAACCCCTCATTTTATAGATAAGGAAACTGAGGCACAGAGAGGTTAAATTACTTGCCCACAATCACACAGCCAGGAAATGTCTAAGACAGAATTAAAACACTGATCTTCCTGGCTTCAATGGCAGAGCTCCATCCAATAGGAATTTTGGCTACTTCAGTAAAGTCAAGCTATTTGCATTCAGTTTCCACTTTAGAAAACTTGCATGCATGTAAGACTTATATTCAAATTTAGATTTTGAATGATATTCACAAAATCATAGGATCCAGGTTCAAAGGGGCCTCTGAGAGCATCAAAGTCCCACCTCTTCCTACCTGAGGCATGAGTCGGTTTCCATAATGTTGCTAAGGATGGTCATCCAGTCTCTCCTTAAGGACCTGCAATGATGGGAAACTCGAGAGCTAAGAAGGAGATCCATTCCATTTTGAGGCAACTCTGTTTGAGAAGAAATATTTTCTTCTATTGTTCTGTAATCAGCTGCCCTACATTTTCTGTCTATAGGTCTTAAATGTCCTCTCTGAAGCCACTATTTTTTAAATCAAAGCTCTCATTCTCCCTCCTTCCCCGAGGCCACACTCCCTTCACATAGAATAGTTACCTTTGCCAAGAGATATTCTGATTCCATAAAGTTTCTGATACTATAATATACTACTCAGGAAATAATTACAGTGTCACAAATTGAGCATCAAAATTCAGTGAAAGATCAAAGAGGGAGAAAAAAAAATCAGTGATCTGGAAAGGAACGACAACTTTGTTTAACCACAAACAGCTTTGGTAATTAGCAAATAGGATTTTAAAAAGATACTGTACAAAGCAGAATTCAGTAACTCAACCCTTCAAATGTTAATTTAACCAAAGGGCTAGGTCCACCTCTAAATAGAATCAATCATTGTGTGTCCTGGCACTCTGTTCACCATAGTGAAGAGAGAGGAAAATATGTTCCTTTCCCCCACCAAATATTTGAAATTAAAAGGATTTTTCTGAAGTTTTGGAGACTCATTTAAGCTGATTTAACTCACAGAAATATGAATCTGACCACTGTCACAAGTTTCCCATTCTCCAATAGTGAATCATAGAAAGTTCAAGTTAGCAAGGTCATTTGACCTACATTTTTCCTTACTGAATTCATGAAATCTCCCTACAATATCCTTGAGCAAAATGGTCTTCTAACAGTGGCTTTAACACCTTCACTTTCTCTGACAACGTGGCCCACATCAATTTTGGACAATTAAAATTGTCAAAAGAGTTTTTTTTCAATTTAAGTTAATCTGTAGACATTTTTAAAATCAAATATTATTTTTTTTGGTTAACAAGCATTTTTTCTCTCTCGTCTCGTCCCCCCAAATTCTTAGTGGAAAAAAAAAGAAAAAGAAAACTTTTGTAACAAATATAAATATTCAAGCAAAACTCATTCCTTCGTTGGCTAGATCCAGTAAAGCACAACTCATTCTGCGTATTTAGTCTACCACCTAGTCCTCTAGAATCATGACTGGTCATCCTATTGATAGGAGTTTTTAAGTTTTTCAAGTTAATCATCTTCACAGTTTAGTATAAATTGTACTCCTAGTTTTGCTCACCTCACTCTATAAACAAGTCAAATAAGTCTTTTCAGATTTCTCTGGAACTGTCCCTTTCATCATTTTTTTATAACACAATATTTTTCCATTATATCCACATCCCACATTTTTCAGCCACCCTCCAATTGATGGGCACCACCTTAGTTTACAATTCTTTGCCATCATTAAACAGTTGCTACAAATATTTTATACATAAACGTCCTTTCCCTCTGTCTTTGATCTCTTTGAGGGTATAGATCTAGTAGTGATATCACTGGATCAAAAAGTATGAACCATTTAATGACTTTTTGGATATAATTTCCACTTGCTTTCCAGAATGGCTGTACCAGTTCACAACTCAAACACTACATTAATGTGCCTTTGACAAACCATCCCATGCTAGGCTCAGGGATACAAATACATTCAAAAAAGTCATTTTTCCCCCCAGGTATCTTACTTTTACATTCAGAATACAATTTGAGGAAGTGGACCCTTACCTCAGTCTGCCCTGTGCAGTTTTCCTCAGATGAGAGTTCTGTTGCTACTCAAAAGGATAGGCAAGAATCACAGCCAGCTATCACTTCCACTGTGTTCAGTGACTGATAGTAGTTTGTTTCCTTTTAAAATATTTGTGGAACATCAATGCATTATCAGACATCAACAGATATTTATTACTCAAATCTGAGTCAGAATGGGTCTATGTAAGGAATCCCGAATTTGGGATTAGGTTCAAATCTCTCCTAGGATCGTAGAGTCCGGCACCATAGATTTAAAGCTAAAAGAGACTTGAAAGGTTGTCAACTCCGAACACTTCATTGAATAGATGGGAAAACTGAAATCAAGAGAGATTAATGTCTTGCCCAAGGCATCGCAGCTACTAAGTGACAGAGCTGGGATATGTGAACCCTGGTCCACTGACTCTAAATTTAAAACTTTTTCTACTGTACCACAATACAAGTCACTTAACTTTTTCTATGTCTTAGTTTGCTCCTTTGTATAGTGAGGAAGTTGAACTTGGTCACCTCCAAGGTTTCTTCTAGCTCTAAATCCCATGATCTTGTGAGAGTTCAAAAAAATGTATAACTTGATGCCCATCTATATGGTTTGATTTTAGGAGGATCTTTCTATCCCCAAATATCTCTCCACTAGACTGAATTGCAGAATGCTAATGCCTCTGTTTAGAAAGGGAAACACATTATTACATTATCAGCTATTCACACCTTTAAGTGAATAGTTTAATCTGAGGGTTTTCCATGACAGGTGAGAACTAGACAGTGAGGAAACAGTAGTTTTCACAGAAAGAAGGAGAGCTAGAGAGAGCTTTGGAGAACGGGATACACGTCTGGACAAGATTCTGTGGTCAACAGCAAATGGTCATTGGTGGCCAGGGCCAAAAAGAAAAGAAAGATCAAGAAACAGGATGTGAGACCATTGATTAGCCTTGATTAGGATTAGCTAATCCTCAATTAGCCCTTGGCTCACCCTAACTATATTCTCTAATCCCTTGGTCATTTTGCTGATGACTTTTTTAGTTGTTTCTTCAATAACATACGCAGGGCTGCTTTAGATACACTTTTTCTGTGACACCCTCTTCTGAGGTGGTAGATGAGCAGGAGAATGAGTGCAAGATGGAGCCGCTTTAATAGAAGTGACAGCAGATGAAGATTAGTTCAGCCAACCATGTTAATTTGATTGGCCAGCTCAATTTGATGGCTGTAACAAATTGGCCATGCCCAGTCAGGAGAGCCATTTCAGGAGCCTTCCCTTTGAAGAAAAACATTTTCCAATGTCGTTTTAACTTTTTCCTTGCTTTTTCTTTGGGGAATTGGTATTGGATGAGCAGATGACAGTCAGTTAAACTTCCAAAAATGTATTTCAAGAGGACTCTTTCATTTCCAGGACTTAAGGCAGCCTCACAAGGAGGTCACATTGTATCATGATCCAGGGATAAGAACAAATAAATACTCTTTGGGTTTCCAAGTGGACCACATTTCATGTGAAATCAGAAAGTTGGTGAGGTCTATAATCGAAACAGAAGAAAGAACAGATACAGAAGACCTGACATTGAATCTTAGATGTGTCACTTAACCAAGTGATCTCGAATAAATAACTTACCTGGCCCTCAGTTGTTGTTGTTGTTGTATTGTTTTCATCTACATAATTAAGGCATTAGAAAAGATAGCATCAAAGCTTCCTTCCATCTCTACCATTCTCTCCAATATATGAAGTTATATTTATAAACTTGTCATGGTTTTTATCCAGTATATGAGGCTGTCCATATTAATCTACACGTATTTACCACCTTGCCTCCAAAAACCCTTTAGTAATGACAATAATAATGATAATAATAATAATAATAACACCTGACATCTATATATTTATAGTTTGCCATATACATCATCACATGTAATTCTTACCAGTCAAATATTTTAATTTTCTACTGGGTGACAGGCATTGTGTTAGGTGCTAGAACTGTAGCTTTGTGCACCCACTAGAATTGAGAGAAAAAGTCTTTGTGTCATGTGACACAGGCGACTGGGCTCTTAAGGCTTTGCCAACAGAACACAAACTCTAATAGGTCATATCATACTAGAAAAGCTTTGAGTATAATCTCAGGCATGAACATCCAAAGGCCAACTTAATTCAAAAAGATTCATGACTAGAAAGTTGAACATTAAGAGATGAATATTTGGGCCACACCAGCTCATGAACACCATATGCTAAAAAGAGTTGGAGGGTTTATGATCTGAGCCAGTGGAAAGAATATAAACATCAAAAAATGGATGAGAGACATTAATAATAGCCCCATGTATATAGATAGCACTGTAATTTGTACAAAGTGATTTACTTACGTTATCTCATTTTATTCACAACAACCCTATAAGTAGATGATTCCCATTTTATAGATAAGAAAGTCAAGGTGAAGAGACACCAGGTGATTTGCCCAGGCAGCTAGTAACTGGCAAAGCTGAGGCTTGAACTCAGGTCTAAGCTAGGCTCTTAAAGACAAAGGCTGGAGGGTATTCCAATGGTAACAATTCTTTGGATTGTAGAAATGTGCCCCTTGCATAGTATATGATTTTCTTAATTTGGAAAACCACATGGTACATATGCTATAAACCCTGCATTTATGATTCTGCATTTTGGCAAAGTCATATTTCTCCAATGCCTTGTCTCCAAATGGTTCATAAAGCTAATCAATTATCCCATGCAACTCCACTACAAAACATGTAATTGTAGGGGTAAGGCACGCAAAAAGTTAAAAATCTATACTTAAGCATCCAAGCTTGAAAATGTAAAGCGATGCTACATCTAATTGAAACATTGTTTTGTTTTTTACTGTTACTAGATGTCATATTAAAATCTAATGATTTTAATTGTAATCCAATTATTATAATTGTGTATTTTAATGGAAATGCTGCATTTATGGAAAAAAGAATGAAAAGAGGAAAGTGATCCAATATTTCAAGTCTTCCATAGCAATTATTCTCCTTTCCATGAAACTGCTAGTTGTTTAAATGTGCTTTCAACATAGAATTGCCCCTTGTGTACTAGTTGAGGTCCCCATAAATAGCCCTTTCAGTCCTATTTTTCTGTCCTAGCCTGGGGCAAAGGTGGTTAATAAACCTCAGCAGGTTACCTGCTTTGGGTATATCATTCTGTTGCTAGGCTTACAAAAACAACAGAATTTTGCTTATACTGCCCTTTTGGGCAGTGTGTCTAGCCCACATTCCTTCTTTTATTCTGTCACTGGAGGACAGAGATAAAAAGTTATTTGTATGTGTGATTCCTTCCCACTTCTCCTCACCCAACACCTAGCACAGTCCTTGGCACATAGCAGTTAGAATACAGATGTCTGCTTCACTGAACTCTTTCTTCCTATTTCCACCTCCCAATCCTTCCTGTTCTTTTCTCACACTTTCTCTTTTGTCTTTTTCTTTGCTTGAGTAAAAAAGTCATTCTGCCATGGAAACCTAAGCATCCTCAAAACTTCTTCCCACTTTTCCCAAACATCCCTCCTTAAGATACATCCCCTTTAAGAGCAAATTCACAGCATTTTCTTGGCCCTTACTCATTGTGTATTTTTCTTTTACTGAATGTTGAGTAAAACTGAACTATAATGAACATCTGTTGTATAATTATTCATATAAATAAGAAGGGTTGAATTTGGACCAGTAATTGGATCCCACTACTACCACTATTACTGGTTGTATTGCGTGAAATATGTTACATCCCCGAAATGTGTTGGCTACATGCATTTTAGACCCTAAAAATTCATTAGAAGGTTCCTATTGGTTAATTTATCCACACATCATCTCATTTTCTACCACCTTGCTTATTAGATCTGTATATCCACAGGTAATCAGTGGATAGCCATGGAAATTTTGTTCCATTAGCATATAGAGTACAGTTTTTCTTCACTTATTCCCATCATGTTTTCTCTTTCTTATTATCATGGTCACCCCAAAGGGGCATGGGGACAAAAATGAGGGCAATATTGTCTAAGCTTAGGGACACAAGATGGTGTATTGGTTACCCAGAGTTAAACAAAGCAATGCCCCATGCCCTTCCAAGATTTATAGGAAAAGCTCATAGCTACCGTATGCATATAAAGCCAGGCAATTTTTAGCCATCTCCTCCCCCTAAGCCTCCCATCTCCCAATGCTTATTTTGCCTTTTTCCCCGTTTCATGTTGTTTACTCAGCCTTTCATTGCAATGACATTTAGGGAAAATGCATGGGAAGAGATGGGATGACCAACTGTTAGAGGAAAAGGCAGCAGTGGCCGAAGGAAGAGAAGGTAAAGAGAAGGAAAGGGAAAATGGGGGCCAGGGAAAAAAGAGAGATTCATAGCACTAGCATCTTCTTCATTTAAAACATGTAACGGGCAGCTGCCTTAAGGGCCAGCCCTGTCATGTCAATATACTTTCAAGTTCGCAGAGTACTTGAAAACTTCAAATCACATTGAAGGACCTAATCTTCCTTGAGTCTTATTGGTGGCAGCTTGGTGAGGTGGGTGGTGCAAAGGCTATTATTTTCATTTTACAGATGAGGAAGCTGAGTTTCAGAGAGATAAAATGATTCAAGGTGCTCAAGACTGGTTGGACACAAGTTGTGATCTTTTATTATTCTACCTATTAAAATTCAGACTTTTTTTTAAAGCTTTGTGTTTTTTTTTTTCACTGTCATATCAAAAACTATGACCATGTGGGCAACATTTATTTGTTTCTAATTTAAGACTCAAATCTCACTAGTTGTCTTACATGGTCTTCTTTCTTCTGTCCGTATAAAATAAACATGGAGAAGAACAATGTTTGAAACATTTGAGTTCTAAAAAAAACATACACACATTCCTAGAAAATCAGCCAATTAAAAAAACGACAACAAGATAATGATATAACTACCCATATATGTCTCTGGGTGGTCTAAATGCAAGCCAACAGAATTTTTTTTAATCATGCTTTAATTTTTTTTTCTTGTAGAATCATAACTATATAAAGCCAGATAGAATGAGGAAAATTCCATATCGAACAAATTGTCTTATTTCTGGTATTGATTATAATGGAATTACAGATCCATGCAGTTTTAAACTTAAAAGTTAAATATAAAGGCTTATTGTTTTACTTGGTCTGGATCATTGTCTTTGATAAATATTGTTGTAGCAAATGGTTTAAAACACTTTAGATTTTTAAAGAGAATTATATCATTTTGGTTTGGGGTTGAGTTTTTTTTGGTGGTTCAGTCCTATGATTTCACCTATGTAGGTAAGTCCCATTGCGGAAATTCCTTTCACCCAGGCAGTTCTGCAACCTGTCTGTAATTTACCATCTGAAAGATGCCTAAAGCATTGTCCTTGTTCTTGGTCACAGACCTATTATAAGTTGACAAGAGGAAGTGAGCCTTAAGTTTCCTACTCTATGGCCTGCATACTGTCTGTTACAGAAGATAGGATGATGTAAATGCAAACTTTGAGAAAAACTAATAAAAAACAGCATTTATATAGAGCTTTAAAAGTACTTTACAGATATTATCCTCTTAACTACTGAGATAGAAGCTATTATTCCCATTTTACAGATAAGGAAACTGAGGTTTAAGTGAGTAATAACCTAGTAAGTGTCTTAAGTGGGATTTGAACTCAGGTTTCTTGACTCTAAGGCCAGGATTCCTCCCACTGTGCCACCTAGCTGCTTAAATGTTTGCTATTATTATAAAGCATCAAAGCCACCCCTATGAGTGGGTTATAGATGTAGCTGGTTGAAGGGGTAACTGGTACTGTGAATAATATTGCCTTGCTTTTATTTCTTTGGTCTAAGGAAGGTGATTTTTGAAGCCTTTTACTGACTGGAGGGAATATGAGGTAGAAGCCACATTACTTAGAATCTCAATTGACCATGACAGATCAGAAAAGAGAATATTGCCCAAGTGTCAATAAGTCAATCAGCAATCAGTTATTAAGCACCTACTGTTTGCTAGAAATGCTACCAAATGCTAGTGATTATTTTTTTTTACAGAAACAGGAATGTCTGCTGCAGGTTTGAGGGTAAGGGGTGGAAGGGAGCCCAATTTAGTTGTGGACAGAATGAGTTTGCCATTGTATCCACCTTGGGCATCCAAGGTGAGATTTTTCTGAAGGCTTTTGGAATTGTGGGACCTCAGCAGAGATGGGGCATCAGAGAGAAATTAGGAAAGTAATTCACACAGATGTGGGAGTGAATGAGCTGGCCAAGAGAGGTAGCAGCAGAGAATAGGAGAGCTCTGAGAGGAGGGGCAGAAATAGAGCTTGGGGATAGTGTTCTTTACTGTGTATAGTTCACAGACATAAAAATGAACCACAGCACCTTGGGCTATTATCACAACTGTGTGTTTTGTCCTTCTAGATGTATGGTTCACTTGACTCTCAACTTGAGAAGAGTTCTGGCAGTGTGGTTATAATAGTAAAGAGATAATTACATGAGTTCTAAATTTCCCAATGGAACCAATTCACCTGAAATCAAACTACCTCTCTGAAAGAAGGGAAATTTTCAAATACCAGGCACACTAGCTTTGGGCGCTTTTGTCAGACTCCTAAACATAGAAAAAAGAGACTTCTAGTTTCTTCAACAAAAAATTTCCCTCATTGACAATCCAGTGCCTGTCTTCCACTAAAAGCATAGGAGAGGGGGTGACTAGGTGATACAGTGAATAGAGTACCGGCCCTGGAGTCAGGAGGACCTGAGTTCAAATTCGACCTCAGACACTTGACACACTTACTAGCTATGTGACCTTGGGTAAGTCACTTAACCCCAATTGCCCTGCCCTCTCCCCTCCAAAAAGCAAAAAAAAAAAAAAAAATACATGAGAGAACCTGTGTACATATCAAAAAAGATGAAAGGTCACTGGATGAGGCAGTAAGGGATATGAGAGTATTGATTCTTTCCTTTGCTCAACAAGCATTTCCTGAGTGCCTACTGTCTGCCAGGGCTATACTATGTTCCACTGACACCAAACCAAAAGGAAACAAAGGAGCTTACATTCTATTGAGGATAAACTACATGAACACAGAGGTGGAAAGCTTAATATGTACAAGGCACAATAATGAAAGGCAAAGGAAAATCTGTGCCGTGATAATATAAATAAAATAGAGATCCATGAGGGCAGGGACTTTTATTCTATACTTTGTATCCCTGGTACACAGAAGATAGCCGTCACACTTGAATCACAGAGGAATTTTGGCATCAGGATTGAGGGCAGGGGTGGAAGGGAACCCAATTTAGTTGTGGATGAAGTGAATTTGCTGTGGCAAAAGGACGTGCAAGGAAAGATGTTCTGAAGGCTTTTGGAAATGTGGGACCTCAACAGAGAAGCGGTGCATCAGAGAGAGATGACAGTTGCAAAGGGATCTCAGAGGCCATCTGTTTCTC
Source organism: Pseudochirops corinnae (assembly GCA_028646515.1). Taxonomy (NCBI): domain Eukaryota; kingdom Metazoa; phylum Chordata; class Mammalia; order Diprotodontia; family Pseudocheiridae; genus Pseudochirops; species Pseudochirops corinnae. The sequence goes on from CM053592.1 coordinate 129,498,798, forward strand.
AAATAAGATCCTTTTTCTAATATTCCTTCCCCAATAATTGGTTGTCCAACCTTTCTCTGAAGATCTCTTGTAAGAGAAAAAGAAAACTAAATACCTGAGGTAGTCTATTTTACTTTTAGATAACTCTAATTCTGGGCTTTTAGGGAGAGAAAACTAATAAATCCACGTTGGAGTGCATTATATGAAAAGCTGGGGGTCACAAAATGAAGAATTGTAGAAGAAGACTGTTGTCCTAGATATAAAAAAATCATCAGTTATGAATAGATATGATCCCCATTTTTGAAAAGGGAAAACTGAGGCATCAGTAAAATTAAGCCAGTTGCTCATGACCATGTGGTTGGAGATGGAGCTAGATTTAGCTTTTAATTTAATTGCTTTTTATACTAAACTGCCTAAGAAGCCTTCGTGCTCCAAACAACTGCCCCAAAAGGAAGCAATTGTGAGTATAAAATGAAATTTCCTGCCTCAGCACAGTCAGGGAAGACCATCTTCAGAACAGATGCCCCCAACATTTCTATTTTCTCACTCAGCCACCTGACTAGGACGTTACATGTCCAACAAGACAGTCCTGCAGAGAAGTTCCGTGGAATTTTCAGTGATGATCCTCTCAGCTTTCGGGATCTTCTATGGCCCAGTCTCCTCTTTTGTTCTCTTATTATGTCATCTTCTACTCTTTGTCTCTATCTGCTTAGGTATATAAACCTATTTCTTATGTTAAAGTGTATATTTCTTAGATCTGCTACCAAATCACTGTGTGATCTTGGAGCACGCTGTCTTCTGGGCCTTCATTTCCTTATCTGTTAAATAAGAGGAAAGACTAAATAAATTCTAAGGTCTTTTTCAGCTCTGTGATTTATGTTTCAATCCTACATATAAAATATATACATATTTGTGCATATATCTTAGCTCTGTTATCTCAACTAGGTTGTAAACTCAGAATTATAGATTCTAAGAGTAGAAGGACTTCAGAGGACATCTACCCCACCTTGTACACTCAACCAAGAGCCAGTTCTACAACATTCCCCCAAAATGCTTGGCCAGCCTCTGTTTGAAGATATCCAGGGAAGAATTACTCACTACCTTTCAGGGTAGATCATTCCACTTTTTAACAGCTTTAATTATTAGACAGCTTTTCCTTACATCAGAAGTAAATCTTTGTTGTTTTTCTTGATAACTCTTCTCCTTCTAATATGATTCTCCTTTGTAACAGAGCAATACAGATAAGCAAAATAAACAGGCACAATGACTACGTCTAATAGTACATGCCTCACTTAGCATGTGCATTACCCCACCTCTCAACCAAAAGGGGTGAGGTACACTTTACTACCAATACTGTAGAATCAAAATTGACCATTATATTGAAATATAATGAAATTGTATTGAAATAATAATAATAATAATAATAGCATTTCTATAGAGGCCACTGTGTTACCAAATGTGCTAAGAACTTAAAAAAAAATTCTCAGTTCCATATAACAACCCTACAAGATAGATGCTATTATCATCTCCATCTTACAGTTGAGGAAACTAGAACAAACAGAGGTTAACTGAGTTGCCCATGGTCAAACAGCTAGAGTGAGGCTGGATAAAGGTCTATCCGACTTCAGGCAGGGCACTCTATCCACCGTACCACGTAGGCAGATCCCAGTTTTCATTTAGTATTGTTCTTTATATTATTCCGGTCCTTGGACATACTGTTCTTTCTTCTCTATTGTTTCTTGCTGGCCTGGTCTTCCTTTTCTAGATTGTAAACTCCTTAAAACATTTCACTGATCTCTTCATCCTTGGTGCTTAGCATAATGCTCTCCATATAATAGGTACCCAATCAAGGTTTGTTAATGGTGGAGGAATAGTACCTACTCAGCAAATATTTGTTGGGTGGTGAACTTATTTGCTAATTCCTCACAATATCTATTACAGAGAGTGACCTATGCATCCATCTGGGTGACAGGAATGCTCTGTGATGCAGTGACCTGTGCTCCTGCCTGGGTGACCAGAGCACTCTGTGATCCAAGGACCTGTTCTCCTGCTTGGGTGACTGGAGTACTCTGTGATTGATTGCACATAGCTGCGTGATCAGAGTGATGGGTGATCCAGGGCACCTGGCTGGGTGACTAGAGGGATCTATGATCCAGTGACCTGTTCTTCTGGTTGGGTGACCAGAGAGTTCTGTGATCTAGTGTACCCCCTGGGAGTCCAGAGTGTTCTGTGATCTAGTGACTCATACACCCAGCTGGGTAACCAGAACACTCTGTGATCCTGGGTAAGATATTTATTTCAGCTGTACCCGCATTTTCACATGTGGAAAGATGTAGGATGGCAGACTTGCCTGAACATTCAGACATAATGATAAAGATTAAAAGGGGACAGAGTGAAACTAGAGCCCGTCATGCTCTCTGTCATTAAAATGCCCTTCTTTTTTTTCATGTGTTTGTAACCTTTCTTATCTGGTGCTGGTGTGCATCTCCTGGTCACAAACTCTGAAGTGTGCATGCACAATGGTTCCCCCCAAAGAAAAGAGCTTTTGCAATCCAGTTCTGGGTGAGGTGATTATACATCCACGCATTCACACAGACATCCACATGCTCCCATAAAATGAGAGAGGAGAGAGGGTGCGTGTCAGGAATATATATGATAGTACAAAGTTATAAAACACTTTGCCTTCTGGCTTCTCTGAATGGAAGCTTTTATGTAGATAGAAAATGCTATTATTCTTATTATTTGTAGCTTAAAGAGCAACTGTCAATACGCTGAACATTTTTCTTCATGTGACAAGTGTTCTCGTTTCAGTCAGCACAGAAGGAGGCATTTGAATGGGATGCTAGATAATCTTTAGGTAAGGTATAAGGAAATCTTCCAATAAGCAGCTTCACTCCATGGTTCCTGCCTTCTTTATGTACATCTGCTTATTAAAATAAATGCTTTCCCCCTTATTGGTTGACAAAAGAAAAAATGTATAGACTACAATTGATTAGAGGTAAATTTCTGAGATGTTAAGTGTATTAAATAAATAGTAAATGTGGAATGCTGAGTCATGTGTCTTGGTTTCAACACTAAAAAAAAAATCTTATATTCAAGAGAAGATTCAAAATAGAAGTGTTTTATTCACCTTGGCCAATGCTGTAAGTAATTGGGGAGCTTCTTTAGTTTACATTACTTTAGCTTCCATATCTTATGAAGAATTTGTTTTTAAATTTTGTTGTGTAATATTCATGGCGAGCACCATGGTGGAGAGAATGTAAGCAAGATTAAGCTGGGAGACAGAGTACACCATAAAGACACAAAACAAAACTAGACCAAAACTAACGGGATCTTGGAACACATACTAGTGTCTAGACTGGGGGGGGGGGGGAGGGGAGGTGGTAAGTCCTACTGCACTCTGCCCAGGTTAGACCACTTGTGTTCAGTTCTGAGAATCACATTTCAGGTTAGATAGTGACAAGTTGGACCATGTTTGAGGGAGATTGACCAGGATAGCGAGGGGAGACAAAGCTGTACCAAAGTACTGTCAGCTGAAGGAATTAAAGTTAATGTAGAGCTAGGGGATATTGTCATTTTCTTCAAGTATTTGAAGGCTATCATGTCAAAATGGAATTAGATTCATTCTATTTTCCTTGAAAGACAGTACTAGAATAACAAGGTAGAAGAAAAGCAGGTTTGGTGCTCCACATAAAGACCCAGAGAGGACATTTTAGTGAAGGTATAAGAAGGGACCAGGCTGGCCTTTGTAAATGGTATTCTATAGATGACCACATCTTTAAAGTCACATAATTGACAGAAAGTTCCAGGTGATATAGAATCCCACTATGACTTTTTGCTTATTGACTGTTTAAAAAGCATTTAATTTGGTAGAGTATGTCTCCTATGCAAGGTTCGCCAAAAGATACAACAGAGATTACTTGAATTAGCAACCCTGTGATTTTTAATATCAAACAAGGCATAAATCAGGGAGATACACACATGACAAAGGTATTTATTTCATTGAGGAGATCCATTGCAAAACTTTAATGGAAAAGAGATTTCCTATAGATGGTGAGGGCTTACAGATGCTCTTATCTGTGGTTGGTGGTATACTGATTGCATCAGACCCAGGATACCCATCAGACCTAAACAGATCTTGCTAACATCCTAGAGTTCAACCCAATTAGCCACACAATAAACCCAAATAGATAAAGAATACTTAGTTCAATGGATAGGCCATAGATCTGGTTTTTCTGTATGTAAATCTTGGACAGACTTTACAGATGGGTGATGAATTTGACTCAGTACTGAAGAGAAGGAAAGTGGATTGGATTGCATTTGGGAAATTGCAAGGCACTTTTAGTGTCCCTAAACTTCTTCCTGAAATAAAGTTCCACATTTTTAACACTAGGCTTGGTTCTGTAAGGTTACATCTCTGAGTCACAAAATGCTGAAGTCTCCTGAGAATTAAAATTTCAGTTCATCCAAGGGGCATTGAAGAAATGGATGGTTGTCTTGAACAGGCTAGGCTAGGTATAATTACCAGCAAAGAGGTATATACACCAAAGATCAAGTAAAATACATTATCATAGAAATGTATGAGCAGAAAATGACATGAACAAGTCATATGGTGAGAGTGAGGGAAAAACAGAAGGACGATCTGTGAGGTAACCACCTAAGGAATGTCAGGAGAGCCAAAGGATGTCTCTTAGCACATTGGATTCCTTATGGTGTACTTGCAGAAGGATGTGGATAACAGTTCCATTGGATGAGAAGATTTGGGTGAGATAAAAGCCACACTATTGAAGGGAATACCAGTATTGATGAGGTCCCAGATCCATCCAGCATCATCCTAATTCAGCCCCTAGGTGGTGCAGTAGATAGAGCCCTGGACCTAGAGTCAGAAAGATCTTGATTCAAATCTGACCTCAGACACATACTTAGCTGTGTAATTCTGGCCAAGATGCTGAACCTCTGTCCACCTCCATTTTCTCTTCTTTAAAATGGGAGCAATAGTAGTACCTATCTCCCGGGATTTCTATGAGAATAAAATGAAATAATATTTGTGAAGTACTTTACAAACCTTATCGCTCTATATAAATACTACATTTTATCATCATCATCAAAGTAAGGAAAAACTTCATAAAATTAGAACAATCTGACAACACATTTACCACTTCAAAGAGTAGTGAACTTTAAGTAGTAGTTGAGATATACCCATGTTGGAGATGTTGTAGCGAGGATTTGTGATTCAGTTAGAACTTGAAGGAGGTGACTTCTGATGCCTCTTCCATATGGACATCTATGGTCTTGCTAGTTTTAAGTTTGGTTTAGCTGTGCCTTCTGAACACTGACCTCCAGCTCTGCAAATCCCTGTGATTCCATGAAAAGATATTGCCACAGTGTTTGCAATTTTATATGTAAAGGAAAAGTTTAAAATACCCCCTAACCTGCATGAACACAGCTTCATTTAGGTCAATTTAAAACCCAGGAAGTTTAAGTCTCAGGAGACACAGCTATCATTCACTTGCATATCTATTTACCAACTCTATGAAAACATGGAGACCAAAGTATTATTTTAAGTTGTTGTGGAACAAAGAAACATAAGGATGAACACACACTTACAAACTGTTAGAGCAGGCAGGAACCTTGGAGATCACCTAGTTCAGGGATTCTTAGCCTTTTTTTAGGCTAAGAATGAAGCCTTTTTTTAAAAAATATTTTTATAAACTGCACTTTAATATAATTGGCTTCCTTTGTATTGCTCTATATTTTATTTCATGTTTTTAAAAAGAGGAGTCTATAGGCTCCACCAGATGGCCAAATGGTCCCCAACACAGAAAAGGTTAAGAATTAATCTAGTTGAATCTCCTCATGTTACAGAGAAAGAATGAAAAATCTATAAAGGGAAATTACTTATATAAGGTCGCGAAGCAATGTGGTGAGACAACTCAATACCCCCCCAGGCAGTCTGCTTAAAATGGTTACTATAACTTGACACAGTCATCTCCTTTATAATCACCTTATTTTTGACCCTCAAAGACTGAAGACAATTCTTAGTATTTGTATACTCTGTGGTAGATGCCCAGAAAGGACTGCAAGAATCTTTGAGATTCTTAACTTAGAATTCTGTGATAGATTATTACAATTTCCTATCATATAACGGCTTTTTGCTTCGACCAAAGATACTGAATTTAATTTATTTCTAATTTGTTTGAAACCATTAATTCTAAGTAATCATAAAATGGAAAATGTTAGTGAGGAAAACTGTCAGACATCTTTCCTCCCTTCTCATTCATCTTCCCTGCAGGCTAATTCTCTATAGGCTTTGGGCCTTTGACAATGGATTTCTAAGGAATTTTCTGTGCATAGTAGAAATGTCAAAAGAAATGAAATAAGGAGAGATGGTCATAATTTTTACATTTACCTATTTTCCCCTTTTCTTTCAGCAAGAATTTCTTTTCTCGATGTAAGCCCAGGAGATGCATATTATAAAAGGGAGGGGAAAACAGAGAGCAGAAAGAAAAGCTCTCATGTAAAAAAGTAAAAAGAAAAGAGAGAAAAGAAAAAAGAAATCCCAGACTCTCTTCCAAACCTCTATTGATGCCTTAGAGCAAATTCTGCGCTTTTATAGAAGAAGCTGAAATGTTATGGTTAGACAATGTAAACACATGAAAATGTTGTAAATACATATTCCAGAAAGAGGCAAAATGCTATGGGGCATAGAGCCCTACACTTGAAAACTGGTGTCTAAATCCCACCACAAACCCTTATTAGCTGTGTGACCCTGGCCCAGTCACTTAGCCTCTCTCAGTTTCTTCATCTCTTAAATAAATAAAATATCGGCTGTACCTCATAGGGTTGTTGTCATGATGAAATCCGATATGTACAAAACACTTTGTAAAATTTAAAGCACTTTATAAATTTCATGTATTATTATGTCTTAGGGCATTTCCTCTAACAAGGCTTTTTTTTTTTCCCGGAAGAAACATCTGTGTGTCTTTTCCAGATTTACTCATGATCCGCATTCCTCTCCATAAGATGAACTTTGGAGAAACAGGAATTGGGAGGACTCTCTGAACATATCCATTCATTTGTACTCAAAGGGCCAAGAAGCCCTTAAGGGTTAGGGGAGGTAATTCTACTGTAGCAGACAGATGGTATCAAGTAAAATGCTTAGATTTATAGATTTGAGGTCAAAATAATCTCCTGAAAAGGACATTCCAAACTTTTATTTTTTTAATAAGGCTAAGCTAAGTTCTGTGCCTGTAGCCAGAACATCCCTCTGTGGTCACAGATTCTTTGAAGACAAGCAGAGAGAAAAAAAGGCAATTAGATCTTTTGTTCCTTCCACCCACCCTCACCCTTCAACATCCACACTTTTACTGCAAAGAGAGATGGTTGTTAGCTATTTTTTAGAAATAAATTTTTATAATTTTATTCTGAACCTAATGAACACCAAATACAATGGAATAACATGGGCATTTGTGTATATATTTATATATGTATGTATATATATATATATATATATATATATCTACACACACACACACAAGATTGTACATCTCTTTTATGTACAAGTTGCTTTTCTTTTTAAGTATATAATAACATTAACCTGTTGGCTCCTTTTCCTCCCTTGCATATGAGTGCCTAATTAGAGATAGCCTGGTTTTTAACAATAACACCCCTAAACACCTCCACTGATACCCATGCTGTTTGCAGTTCATCTCTGTGCCTTGTAATATCTCCTTGCTAGTGGACTGTCTGCCTGGCTGCTATAGCTGCTGCCTCAACAGTTTCTGTGTTTTTAATAAGGAGCAAGGAAGAATTGCAGCTCTTCCCAGTAGTATAGTTTAAAAAAGAAACTAGAACACAAGTAAACAAGGTCCCAGATTAGATTTTTCTTAACTCTTTCCTCTCTACTGGTCTGGTCTCCTCCTATGAGAAAGAGCCCAGCTACAAAAAAAAAAATCCCAGAGAATTTTGAATTATGTTCATGTCTGGCTCCTACAATATTCTCTCCTCCTGCCCACCCGCCACCCCCATCCAAGACCTAGGTTCGAGTGGTGACAAAAATAGTTCCCAAGAGGTGGAAGGGATCTCAGGGATCAATTTAGCCAGACCCTCTTGTTTTATAAGAGGATTTACAGAAAATTGAGGAAATGTAGGAGGAAAAACTGAGAAAATTACAAGAGACCATTTAAGGAAATTGAGTCCCAGGGTGGTGAATTGACTTGCCAGGATCACACAGGTAGTGAATAGGAGAACGAGAATTCAAACCCAAATCTTTTGGTACAACAGCCAGTGGTCTTTCCACTCCATCACACCGCCGTGCAATGGCACCGTTGGATGGGCCTTTTGCATTCAGTCGTACAATTCCCCTTCCTTGCCTTCACTGCATAGTGGCAGGGAAGCAAGAACCGGGAAGAATGGGCCCCAGGGAACTAGGGGGCCAAGTGGGTTCCAGCGAGTATTTTCTTTGCATAACTGAGACCTTCTGAAGCAGTAAAGAAAGAAGCCCATTTCCATCCTTTGTAGAAAGCAACAATTATTTCTTGAACTTTTGCCCATGTAATCTAATTATAGTCCAAATCACCCAAGTGTTTGTGAAGAGGCTCTTTGCAGAGCTTTTATGCACAGCGATGACATTGTCAGGCTTGTCCTCGTCCTCTAAACTTCATATGGAACTAGCTGAGCTAAAACGCCAGACTTTCCGTACTGAATTGGCAGTAGAGGTTATCCTGACCCCTTCTCAGCAGGCAGTCTATTTGAGTGGCCAGGGTGCCCTGGCATATCCCAAATGGAGAGCAAAGCAGAGAGGGGAACATTCAAGAGTCCTGGATTGGGAAGAAGAAGGCATCTTTCAGTCCAGGCTTTTCTGTGGTCTGACTTCTGGCAAGCCAGTGAATCTTTTTAGCTTCATTTGTATAATAAGGGTGTCAATAATAACTCATAGTGACATAGTTCCTTACAGTTTACTAAGTCATTTCCTCACAACAGCTTTGTGGGACAGGTGGGGTGAGTCATGGTATTGTCAGTTAGGGATGCAGCAGAGGAGCTCCAGGCATGCAGGAAGGAAGCCCTTCTCCCTCTGGCCTGAGGAGATGTCAGAGCAAGGAGCAGAAGAGGAGGGGGAGTTTGGGAGCTGCTCTGGCAGTCACACCTCCAGGGTGGATGGAAACTGCTCTTTCCGGGGTCATGCTGCAGCTTCTGTGCTTGAGTTTTCCATTCCAAGGGGATCCTTTGAACATTGCCTATTGTAGCCACCCATTTTTGTATTTATCTTTCTAGCAACAGTTTCATTTCCTGAGGAAGTCAGCTCCGAGATAGCTGAGTGGAAGGTGCTGAAGCTGTCCAATGCCTAGCTTCCCTGCTGGGAAGTGTTTAGCCTGAGCATATGCTGACTGCTATGGGCAGCATTATGAGACTGACAAGCTAGCACTTCTGGGTTCAGAAGATCTGGAGCCGGTGAAAGTGCTGCGGGGCATTCCCAAACATTCGCAGCAATTTATTAGGGTCCTTTTTTGAATTTTTATGTGTAAAGGAGATCTCTTGTGTTCCAGGTAGGTACTTTCTAGTAAAAAATAGCTATTCAGGGTGGTGAAAAGAACATAGATCCTGCCTTTGTTACCTCCCTACCTGTGGGACTTCGAGAAACTTGCTTCCTCTCACTGGGTCTCAGTTTTATCATTTGTAAAGTGAGGGTTTGGACTAGATCAGAGGTAATTGATTAAGCTGTATTATAATTCCCACTGGCTCAGCGCACACAAATGATTGGGAATCATCTGTGGGTCGGGGTGGAAAGAAAGAGATGTGTGTGTAGAAATATAGATAAGTAGATAGATAGATATATTATTGTGTGTGTGTGTGTGTGTGTGTGTGTGTAATATGTGTAATATGTGTGTGTGTTTATGTTCCCTGCCAAGGAAGACAAGGGACTGGGGATGAACTGTGAGGTCCTTTACTAGTCCAGACTGATAGAGCTGATAGAGACCTCATCTAGTCCAATCATTTCATTTTACAGAAAAGGAAACTAAGGCCTATATAGAAACCTTAGTGTCTATTTCTCTCTCTCTCTCTCTCTCTCTCTCTCTCTCTGTCCTCCCCCCATGTGTATATAGATAGATATAGATACATACACACATACATACACATATATATGGTATGTATATATACATACATACATACACATACATATATACATACGTATGTGTGTATATATGTGTGTATGTATGTGTGGTGACTTGTCCACAGTCCAGTAAAAATCCTGCCTTTGTTACCTTGCTACCTGTGGGATTTGGGAAAAGCTACATCTCCTTCACTGGGCCTCTGTAAAATGAAGGTTTGACCTAAATCAGAGGTGACTGATGAAGCTGTATTGTAGTTGTTTTGTAATTTCTGTGGTGTGACTTCTGGCAAGTCAGTTAACCTTTCTAGCCTCATTTTCCCCATTTGTACAATGAGTGTAAATAATAACTTAGTTAAAAAAAATCTGGCTTCCTCTTTATGGATGCTTAAGCAAAGCTTAAATGAAAATCTAGTAAATATCTGAAGCTGTATTTGAATTCAAGTCTTTCTAACCAATACACCACCAGCTGCCTCTAAGTCTTAATGTAGGGCTCATGAACTTGTTGGTTTTTTTTAATGTTTTGATAACTATTCATCAATATAATTAGTATCCTTTGTAATCTTATGTAATTTACACATTTAGAAACATGATTCTAAATCATGGGGATCTATAGGCTTCACTAGATTGCAAAAGAGGTCCATGACATTAAAAGGTTAAGAACCTCTGCCTTTTCATGCCCTCCCATTTGGCATGTGAGAACACTGAGGTCCTTAGAGGTTAAGTGATTTGTCCAAGGACAAAGCCAGCTACTGACATAGTGGGCAGTAGAATCCAGGTCTTTTGAGTTCTCTTGAAACTATATACACTTTGATTTGGATTTCTCTAATCAATAGTGATTTAGAGCATTTTTTCATATGCTTATAGATATCTTTAATTTCTGCCTCTGAAAATTGCCTGTTCATAT
>CM053592.1:129510291-129597741 GCA_028646515.1 Pseudochirops corinnae
TAGTGAGTTCTTATCCCAAAAACTGGAGTCTTTGGGCTTATCAAATAGTATATTATTATAATCATGGACTACTGAGTCTTTTGTACCCAATCTATTCCATTGATCCACTACTCTATTCCTTAGCCAGGACCAAGCAGTTTTAATGACTGCTGCTTTATAATACAGACTAAAATCAGGTACAGCTAGGCCACCTTCCCTAGCATGTCTTTTCAATAATTGCCTTGATGTTCTGGACCTTTTGTTTTTCCACATGAATTTTGTCACTATTTTTTCCACATCTCTCCAGCCAGATTGGCTAAGATGACAAAACAGGAAAATGGCAAGTGCTGGAGAGGATGTGGAAAAATTGGAACACGAATGCATTGTTGGTGGAGCTGTGAACTGATTACAACCATTCTGGAGAGCAATCTGGAACTATGCCCAAAGGGCTATAAATAATTACATAACTTTTGACCCAGTAATACCGCTTCTGGGGTTGTATCCCAAAGAGATTGTAGAAGTGGGAGGAAGATCCATATGTACAAAAATATTTACTGCAGCTCTCTTTGTGGTTGCAAAAAACTGGAAATTAAGGGGATGCCATCAATGGAGAATGGCTAAACAAGTTGTGGTATATGAACGTAATGGAATACTATTGTGCTGTAAGAAATGGGAAGGAGATGGTCTTCATATTCACCTGGAGAAGCTTATACAAACTGATGCTAAGTGAGAAGAGCAGAACCAGGAAAATTCTGTACACAATCACAGACACATCGTATGTGTGACGACCAGCCTTGATAAACTGGACTTATCTCAGCAATACACAGTTATAAGACAACTCTACAAATCTCAGTATGGAAGGAGATATCTACATTCAGAGAAAGATCTAGAAAGGACAAAGTTTAAATGGAGACTGAAGCAATCTACATGCCAGCATTCTTTTCCATGTTTGGTTTTCTTTCTTTTTTTCCCAGTGTTCACTCATTGGTTACAAGCCTTCTATTCAACCAGACTATTGTACAATGGGAAAGTATTTGCAGATCCTATACATGATTGTATGCTGCCATGATGGCGGGGGAGGGGGGGAGGGGGAAGGAGACAGGGAGGGGAAAAAATTTGAAACTCAAGAGACTGTGGAACAGAATCTTATAAACTAAAAGTAAATAAATAAATAAATAAATTTTTTGGAAAATAAATAAATAAAAATACAGGAAAGCCTAAAAAAAAAAAGAAGAAAAAAGAAACTACATACACTATTTCTGCCTGCCCCACCCTGGGTCACCTAATTGTCTTGTGGGTACGTGTTGAAGAGTTTTGAAGACTGCCATTCCTTCCTGTGATAAAGTACTGAACTTCTGTCTTGGTATCAAGTGAAAACACTTCTACTGAAAGGGAGTCTGTAATCTGCCATCAATTTTTGGCTCTGAAACCAAAGATAAGAGAAAGTCGAATGCTTGTTCATGGTTACAAGAAAGAGTGAATGGTAAGCCAGAATTGGAGGTGGTCACCAAGGAACCCCTCTTTTCAGCTTTAGGGATGAGTGAGAGATTGCCCAACTTTGATAAAAGACTTCATCATTCAGACCAGTACTAATGCCTGGCATCATGTCCTCAGACCAGAACTACCAAATACATCTGAAGGACTTGGGAATACCTAGGCAATGGGAGTACTGAGATGAAGCACCAGGCCCAAACAATATGGTAGAAGACTTTGTTTTCAAAAAAATGAATGTTTCAAAAAACAGCTGCTGTCTATCCTGTCAGAATCAAATTAGCAAGCAGAGGAATTTGAATGTTGGCTTTGGACTGCATATTTCTAGTCCCTTGAAGTGGAAATGCCAACTAGACCACAGCCTCTCCCCCTTATCCCTGCCCCCACTTCATATCATATGTGTTTTCTTTCCAAGGGTCTATTTCTGTCAGATCTGTACCTGTTTCCAGTAGCATGAGGTTTTTTTTAAGCTTTACTTAAGCATCCATAAGGAGGAAGCCAGATTTTTTTTTTTTTACTGAAGCAAGAAAAGATTTAAAGAAATGGCCAGAGGAGTTGCTGACTTGGCAGTCAGTGACCATGAGGAGAATTCAGGTTCTATTTGCTAAATACCCAGCTGCATTCAGATTTCTTTCCTGGTGCAGGGAAGGTGGAGAGATTGGAATGGCAGGCAAGTAGAACTGCAGTTATGCTAATCAGAACAAGAAATTCATAGACAGGGAGTAATCCTCTTACCCCTACCCCCAAGAGGCCAGCTTTATTTCTCTGCCTTGTAGGCTCAGGATTCTGCCCCAAGACACCTGGACCTGGAGTCTGAGCCCCTAGCTTGAAATCCTGGCTCTCTTCACTTCCTGTGAGACCTGGACTGAGCAAGCAACTTACCCTCTTGGGGGCCTCACTTTCCTCCCTTTAAATGGAGGATTTTAAGTAAGGTGGCCTCCAAAGGCCCTTTAGAGTTCTAAATCCTGCTGTCTATGACCCGTTTTCCATGACTACAGAATGGTAACAGAAGACGTTTGGAATTGGTTGTTGAGGGGAAGACCTCTTGATCTTATTAATTAATGCTACCTAATGATCAAATGACAGCAAATGACAACAAGTCTGAAATCTCTGATTATAGATGTTTAACCTTGACTATAGGATAGGATGGGATCAGATTAGATACAATGGTACACTGTAGTATGGTATATTATGACATGGTGAAGTATATAAAGGATCAACTCTTTTACTTACCACTGGTGTGATTTCAGACAAGTCATTTAACCTTTCTAGGTTTTAGTTCATTTGCTTATAAATGAGAGGACTGGATTAGATAATATCCCAAGTCCTTCCCATGTTCTCTGATTGCTTGGACAAGTAAAGGGCTTCCTTGTTCCTCCCAGAGCTCTTGCCTTTCTGGGCAGGGAACTTCTAGAGACATGAAAGGGACTTCGAAGCACCAGTGGAGCATGGGTATGGTTTGTAATACTCCATGATATTATTCAGATGACCTTGGAATCTAGGAAATCACACCTTTTGAACATGAGCTCCAAGAGATCCCTGCAGAAAGAAAGGGTCTGAAAAGATATATTGAGCATCTGAGGACCAACTTCTGCAAATTCAAGAAGACTCTTCACTAGGTAGTAGTCAACGTGATGGATTTTCTAGTCATAGCAACTCTCAAAGACTATCAAGGCATAGGGAAAGGAGAGACGAGGATAGAAGAGTGAAGAGAAGAAAGAAGGAGACAGGAGGAGAAGGGAAGAAAAAAGTAGAGGAGAAGGCAGGAGAGGAGAGAGAGAGGAGGGGAAGGGATAAATAGCTGTAAATAGTGTCTGCCAAAGGTAAAATTTTGAAATATGCAAAATCAGTCTTAGGTGTCCCACAATTAATTTGTTCTACTGAAAGAAGCTGAGTAATGGAAGAGTGCTAGATCCTTGATCAGGAAATGTGAGTTCAAATTCAGCTCTGACACTTACCAAGTTGTGTTAGAGCAGAAGATTCCTAAGGTATCTTCCAGCTCTCTCCCTTAACTTTCTTATTCCTGTAAAATGGGCATAATCACACTTGTACTATCTGCCTTATAGGGTTGTTATATTCTTGATGAACTTTGAATCCAACTGAATGAACATTTGTTAAATGGCAAGGAGATAGGTTTTAGATATAGGGGATAAGAAAAAGAAAATGAAAAATCCCATCCCTCAAGGAACTTTACAATAAAGCACTGTATAAATGTCCATTAGAATTATAATCACACCTTTGCCTTCTTTAATCCAAGTCAGTCAGGGCCCCTCAGCTGTGACTAGGAGATTCCCCTCTTATGCCTGTAGGGTTCCATTTTCCAGAGGTTTTATCACTATCTACCTTCCCCCTCGCCCCACCATAAGCACCCTGACCTCAATTAAAATCATGGTTCTCTCCCCCAGAGCCCTGTTCCCTGGCAGAAATTGACAAGCGTTCAAAGTTATGATCATATGTGTTAATGTGCTATGGCTAGTTATTGTGTGAACCATTAACCAAATCCAGATATGCACTGAAACCAGAAGGTCTTGAAGAGGACTTGAACAGTCACAGAATATCAGTGTTAGAAAGAGCCTCAGAAGTCATCTACCTGACCAGGAATCAATTCTACAGCACACTAAGTGATCATCCAGTCTTTGTTGGAAAGCCTCTCCTTCCTAATGCAACTCCTCCCACTTTGGGACAGATTTTCTTATTGCTAAGAAGTTTGCTTTCCTTTCATTGAGTTCCATAAAGCTGCCCCACTGGACCTTCTACCTGCTGTTTTCAGTTCTGCCCTCTCAGGCCAAACAGAACAAGTCTAATTACTTTTCCACATAAAATAGTGGTGAAAGTCAAGAAAGGAATGAAGACCTCATTGGCCTGGACACTTTCCTTAAAATCAAGGTTCTGAGAGGAACTGACCAATCAGAGAAAGGGACTGTGAATATTTTATGTATATGCTTGGATAAGAAAGAAGACATTCTGGGGTGTGATGTGTTCAAGAGCTAGAAATAACATTGATATGGATAAGCTATGTGTGCCCACATTATCCTAAACATTGTAAAACGGCAAAACATTCATTTAAAGTAAGGTATGGCATTAGCCTGGTGGTTTGAATATATGATTCCTCTTAATCCTTCCTATGACATTACTAGAAAGATGGTTTTGGAGGCAAGTCCTCTTATGTCTATGTGCCTCAAGCAAGTCCCTAGGATTTATTTATTAAGTCACAAATGGGACATAGTACTTAGTCATAGAGTAGAATCTGTTAAGTGGAGGAAATTTCCACTCTGAAGTTCCATATCTAGTACTTCATACCCCCACAAGATTGATCCTAAGATGGGATAGCCATGCAGCAAGAAGGGCCATCACCACCAGGGCACCCGACCTCCTCTGACTTTTCCCTGGATACTTCTCTTGCCTCTAGGGCCAGGATCATCTGAGCCACCCAGAATGGACAAGCAGGAAGAATGCTACCATCAGGGGTATCCTACCCCCATTATTCCCACACTCCCACCTCACCCACTTGACGGCTCACATGGAAGTCAACAGCTCCAATTCTCCTAATGAGAATTACCAGGCCTTATCATCTGTCCTGCCCCTATGCCCTGCCCCTGACACTGTCATCTCAACTAAGTAGTCAAAGACCCTCTGGACCTTGCCATCTGTTGCCTTTCCATCTTTTCCTGGAACTGTACTCTCCCCATTTAAAGGATCAGCTCCTTGAGATCAAGAACTATCAAGTATTTTTTCTCCATATACTCAGTGCTTAGTACAATGCTTGGCACATTGTAAGTATTTAATAAATGCTTTTTCATCCATTCATTCAAATGAGATAGTTAATTTGAAAACACTTGGTAACCTTTTCTCTTCCTTTGACTCCTTTTGTTAGATACTATTGTACACTGTTCCCCTCTGTGATATTAAATCTCTATTTTTAAAGGATAGACTAAATTCTCAAAAATGGCTGGTGGATAAGATGAGTAATCAATCTGTGAAACAGCAATTGAAAATCAGGTGGTGGTAGTGGTGGTGGTGGTGCTGCTGCTGCTGCTGATAATGATGATAATGCTTGACTCTTAAATAATAGGGTGATTTATCTTATATAGTTCATAAACAGGTTCTGAAGATATCAGGTCAGAAGCCATGAGACAAACCTGTGCCAAAGTGAAGACCTGGAAGGGAGTAATGCTCATTGGATGTACAAATTGAAGTCTGCTGAACAGTCTGTGTAGAAACTCCTCAAGCCATTCATTCTCCTGTCTACAGGCAAGAGAGGCCTCTAGATCTGAGTATGGAAAGCAAGGAACAAGAAGGAGGTAGAGGTCCTTACCTTACCTTACCTTACCTTAAGGGGAATGGAGATTGAATTCTCCTCTCCTCTCCGTGTCTTCTTGTCCTCAGAGGTTGGTGCTAATCAGTGGTAAAGTACTCTAAGGGGAGGCAGTAGGAGGAACGAAGGAAAAATCCAGTTAAACCACAAACTGAATTCACCCTTTAACTAATCAAGAACCGACTGTTTTCCTAGGGAAACCAACCATAGGACAGTAAGAAAGAGTTGGCAAAATGTGCAGGCCATGTAATTCCTTGGCAGAATACTCATGAAGTTATATTTTGATAAGAATTTAACCCCAGAACATTGCCTCTGAAATCCAGCAGTCCACCCACAAATGGTTTACACATGTGGAATCTCCTTTGGCAAATTCTTGTCCTGAAATGGGGAAAGGCAGAGCAAGTGTCCAGAAGGACTCCCATCACTGGCCCAGTTTTTTCCAACTAGGGATTCTTCAATGTTCTCATTAACTGCACTGTAATTATCATACCTAGTTGAAATAGTAAATCACTGAGTGCTTGAATGGCCTGGTAAAGAAGTATAGAAGACAGGGTTAGTGGGGTATAATTATCAAATTCATATCACTCTCTTATTTCTTCATAATCAGAATTACAAGACCCTTCTTTATTGTCTTGAACTTATATCACTTTTCTCAAAAGGTTGATTACTTTGTGGTTCTTCTTATGTTGGGGGAGAAAAAATGTTTGTAGCAGGAGTGTTCAAAATTCTTTCCCTCAAGCCCACTTAAAATTAGTAAAATTAATTAATTAAAAAAGAATTAAAGTTAGGAAACTTTGGTCTTTGTGTTATGGATAACATTTATTTTCTATTCAGCAGATGAACATTTAAATTCAGGAAAAGCATGGAATTAAAAGGCAAATAAACTGTTATATAAACTCTTAAGTCATGTTGACTTAAGTGGTGAGATCATGCCAAGAAAGTTAATATAGCCAGCTCTAGGGGAATGCCGATCAAGTGATTTATTCACCTCTGTGCATTTCTAAGCAAAAACACATGTCTGCAGAATGAGCCTCTGCAAAACTAAAACAAAAAAGATCAAACTGCCAAGTTTATCTCAAACCTTTTTCATCCATGTAACTTTCATTTTTTAAAATATGTTCTTGGTGCATGAGCAAGCAAAGCTTAGTGAACACAGAGTGAAGCTTAGTAATGGACAGTAATGTGTCCTGTTAAGGACATTGCCTATCCAGTGTATTCTCTCTCTCTCTCTCTCTCTCTCTCTCTCTCTCTCTCTCTCTCTCTCTCTCTCTCTCTCTCTCTCTCTCTCCCCCTCCCCCAATCCCTCTCTCCCTCTCTTTGTCTTTGTTTCTGTCTCCATCTCTCTTTTTCTCTTCTTTCTTCTCTCTCTCTCACTTATTAGTGTCAGAACTAGCCCTCAAGGTCAGATAGATGGGCATATCTAAGGACAAAAACAAAACAAAATCAACCAAAGTGTGACTAGGAAGTATGAAGATTGCTTTGTCTATGGGCTTG
Source organism: Pseudochirops corinnae (assembly GCA_028646515.1). Classification (NCBI taxonomy): domain Eukaryota; kingdom Metazoa; phylum Chordata; class Mammalia; order Diprotodontia; family Pseudocheiridae; genus Pseudochirops; species Pseudochirops corinnae. The sequence continues at coordinate 129,517,571 of CM053592.1, forward strand.
GTATAATCAGACCCTTTCTTTATCATGCTTATCAAATATTTCTTGGGTTCTTACCTACTCAATACAAGATTGTGGGGGAAAAGTAGAATTTGTTCTATTCCACTGAGATGCATCCTGTAAATGTGTAAGTCTTTGCTCTGGATTTCTTTTTGTGGTTTGTCTCTCTCACCCTATGGTGTATGCTACTGTTTGGAAACTAGAATTTTAGAGTTTGAAGAAACTTTGGACTCCAACTAGTTTGACTTTTTAATTGTAAAGATTTGGGAATAAAGGTATAGAGAGATAAAGTGACTTGCCCACAGGCACACAACTAGTTAGTGGATAGCTATCCAAAGAAAAGGAAGCAGGATCATGAGAATACTTGAATTCACTGGTTGAAGGAAATGGAGGCATTTGTCGTAGAGAATATGGAGGGCAGTAGTGGGAACAGAAAGAGGGATGTGATAGCTGCCTTCAAGTACTTGATTCAGTGTCCTGGTAAGAAGGCTTAGACTTGTTTTGCTTGGAGCCATGGAGAAAAGTAGGAGTAGACATTGGAGAGAAGCTTGCTGACAATTAAAGCTCTCCAAATGTGAATGGAATGCCTTGTGAGATGTTAGGTTCCATATCCCTAGAAGTCTTCAAGCAGAGTATGAATGACCACCTCCTAGGCATGTTGTAGAGAGTGTTCCTAGAGGTAGTGTTGGATCAGATGATGTTCAGGGCATTTCCCAACTCTTGAGATGTCCTACTAGTACTAGAATCTACATAGTGTGACTCTTTGGCTGTTGCTCTATGCATAAAGATCTGTCAAAAGTGTCTATTCACAACTCATTTTGAGCATCTGTACTTTGCATTTAAAATTTTTCTATTCAAAGAGGCTTAATATGGGACTGTGGAGCCCTGGACCTGAAGTCAAGAAGATTTGAGTTCAGTGTGGAATCAGACTTACTAGCTGAATGACCTTGGGCAAGTCACTTACCCTCTGTCAGCCTCAGTTTTTTTTTTTCATCGTAAAATGGCCATAGTAATAGCATATAGTTCCCAAGGTTGTTGCCAGGATCAAATAAGATAAAATGTATAAAATCCTTAACAAATGTTAAAACACTACATAAATGCTAGCAATTATTAAAATACAATCAATTTGTACACTCACCCCTTACCTTTTAGCATAATGGGGAGTGAAACTATACAAAATAGTTCTAGATATTTTAGAAAGGCTAATGTAGGGGGTGAAGGGAGATATGTTCACTGAAAAGTTTATTTCATTTGTTTCCCACAGAAGGAAGACTTTTCAATTTAGCTAAGTCAAATATGTATAAAAACCACCTTCAGAATCTTTTCCCCCCAACTCCTTCTCTTCATACCAGTCCCCCCCCCAAAAAGACTGAGAACTTTTCCTGCATGCTCCTTCACAGTGCTAAGTATAACTACCTCTGAGATATGATTGCCACCCACCAGGGCTTATTATCAACTTATGCCCATTCAGTATTTGTGCCCAGTGCTGGACTTAGACCTGGGCATCTCTTCTGCATGATTTGAGGGGTGCCTGAAAGTAACTGTTCTGTTCTTTTCTGTTCTGCAATTTGACTTTGCGCTATATTGCCATGAATTTCTGGTTTACTTTAAGAAATCCATTTTTTGATCATTTCAAATTCTCTCTATTCACATATATTGTTACATCTCTATTCCTTAGTAAATGATATTTTAATTCTTTCTAACATGGTGGGGTCTACCAGGACTTATGCCTTCTGATATACCCTCAAGAACTTGCAGAAGGCAGGGAAAGAGAAGTTTTTGTGGAGGAGAGTTCTTGCATTCTGTTGTAAGATTGCATCTCTCCCACCCACCCCACCCTACTCCTGGTTGTAAACTCTATAAAGGCATGCCTCAATTTTTTTTTAACTTCCTGAGCATCCAGCCCAGTGTATTACACATAGTATACACTTGATAAATGTTTGTTGAAAGAATGAAATGAAATTATAAGAATTTCATTCACCCAGGAAAAAACAATTGCTTAAGATCTGTTCCCATTTGTTTATCTTTTCAAAGACTACCACCCTAAATCATTTAACAAATTCTAAGAATGAATTAGTCATCCCATGCCTTCATCCACAACAAGCAGCAGAAATTAGGACATAGCAATTTGGTGGAGGATGTGTGTCGGGAGGAGGATGAAGAGGTAGGAGGGAAGAAGGCATGATGTTGACACATGTGGTCAGGAGCCAGGATAGATAAGGTGATACAGTATGGAGAGTTAACTCCTTTTCCTACTTTACAAGGTTATAAAGATTACTTCCAACCCTGTGATCCAAGGAAAAGCTGGAGGACATGATCTTGAAAAGACTTCAGGGGATCCCTCCAGAGATTCTTAAACTGGGGTTCATAGCCCCATGGACAGATTTCAGAGGGTCTGCAAACTTGGATGGAAAAAAATATAACTTTATTTCTACTAATTTCTAACTTAAATTTAGCATTTCCTTCAGTTATGTAAAAGATGATTCTGAGAAAGGGTGTATATGTTTCACCAATCTGCCAAAGGGATCCATAAAACAAAAAAGGTAAAGAACACCTGATCCGGAACAACCTCTTCATTTTACATAAGAGAAATCTAAAGCACAGAGATATTAAAGATTAAACCCCTAGAATGAAGCAAAAGACTATATAAAGTTTCACAAAACTTAACCTTTAAAAGGTGGAAATGATCTAGTTGACATCTTTAAAACTGGCTTTGACCCCTGAACATAATTTTTTTTCCTCATGACAGTTTAAACATCTATCCATAATCAGAGCTCAGCCATGTTATGGACAATTAAGAGGCATGCCACTGCCAGCCATCATGGTGAGCATCTCTACTATGGTACTGAAGGCCCCATTAGAGTACACTGATTTCATGTGTTCATCTCCATTAAATGCCAAATGTGTTAGGCTGTCATGGTCCATCTAGCAAATAATAGGAATTTTAAAATGACATATATGTGCACTAGGCCATAACACTTTCAGGAGTCTGTTAGGCAAATTATACTCATTTTAAAAATTGAGTAACTGCGTATTGACATTTATTTATGTGTTTGTATGGTAGACAGCATTATTACCGACTGTCGTATAAGCTCTTACACACTCATCCGCTATCATGAGCATTTAGATTCACCAGAATCCCTCTCATGCTTAAACTCTAAAGAGCTGATCTGTGCTATTGTTCTCTCAACGCAAGCATAGATTTGTTATGAATGTTCTTTTAGCTGTGAAGGATATAGATGACTAAAATTCTATGATACTAGATTCAATATGGATGAACCTGATTGGATGGTTTTCATGCAAAGCCCTTCTTTTCTGGCCCCAGAGTTGCTATTACAAATATTAGTGAAAGTTTCTTTCTTTTTTCTTTCTCTCTTTTTTTCTTTCTTGCTATGTTTTATTGATGCCTTTCATCTTTACATCATGGTCATTTGTTACTCATTCTCCTCCACATTGCATCCTCCCTCATGCCAAAGAAAATATTATTGAGCAAACAAATCTAAAACAGAAGCCCATTATGACAATGTATATTACTCTATGGTGGATGTTTTCCATCTTTCTGCTGTGGCAGAGAATGCATACTTCATTTTCTTTTCTTCAAGACCTTAATTTTTTTTAATATATTAATGCCATATTCCAATAGTGATTTCATCCAGCAGTAGGCTTAAAATGTCCTCTTTTAATTAAAAAAATTATATTCAAATGCATTTAGCAATTTCCCCATAGTGAGAAAGACTTCTCCCATTGTGAGCAATTTTAGATTGGGAAACATAGGTACAGCTCTCTTCTGAATTGTTTTGAACTTTTAGCACACATCCTTAAATCCTAGGATGATTTTTTTTTTTCTTTTATACTCTCAATGGTGTGCTGGACATTACTGAATAGCTTTCATGTAGTCACATACTTGGAGTTCTGAAACATTCCTGAATAAAAAATGAAAATGGATCAAAATGAATCAAAGTTGAAGAAAATCAAATAAGCCTAAATAAATGTAAAATACAATATTATTAATATGGACCCTTTTGTAAGGAAGAAGAACTAAGCCGTGGGAATTTGTTCTAAATGTGATTCTGATATCAAAGTGAAAAAAAGGACTTCTTGAAGAAGGAAAATATTGTCAACTACATATATATGTATATATGGTGTGTATGTGTATATATACACATATATACATACACACACTTACATATACATATATTGAACACATAGTGAGGCTAACTCAATGATTGGTAAGAATGTATCTGGAACCCCCAAATTATCAAAAGTACAAACCATACCACTCAATTCCTTCCCTGTTCACTATTCAGTTTCTTTCACCTACACAACAACAGTTGCACAGGATGGACAGATGTTGATGTACTTGCATGCTAACTTTTTTTGTGTGTGTGTGCTGGGGGAAGTGTGGGGGAAGGGAGAGAACAGCAAAACTTCTGAGATCACAATTCCATTCAAATATTGGAGCATTAAAAAAACAAATTTCTCCACAGTCCAAACTGTCTAAAAGTAGGATTTTCTCAGTAGAGATTGGATTAACCTTTACTATTGGTCTTCATACAACAACTACATGATGATGTGAGGGGATATTTTGTAGAGAAGTTTCCTGGTTAGATGTGACACTGCTATATGGCCTCTGAAGTACCTTCCAACTCTGAGATTCTAAGATCATTTTGATTACTCTTTTTGAAACCCTTACTATGACTAACAGTTTTGAGCACATAGGGGATACTCAGTAGCTATCCATTGATTGATTGCTTGAACTGCTTGAGTAAAGCAGTGTTCACCTTGCTGAGTCTGTGTAGCTCCCATCTCGCTGATGTGTGCTTGTATATTAGATTGAATCATTTTAGCCATGATTCTGTTTTATTTTATTCCACCCACCCCATTATTGTTGCATATTCTACATGGCTGGTGTCTTCTTGGCAACCCTGGGTATGTCTTATCAGTGACCATTCCTCCTCTGATGTAGAACCTTTTATGTAGCAATAAAGGTTTGCAAAGCACTTTGACCCCTCTGTTAGCACTGTGAGGTAGATAATGGAAATGTGATTACCCTTGTTTTACAGATAAAGAAGCTGAGGCTCAAAGATGTTATGTGACCTGTCTAAAGTCGCACATCTGAGAACTGTCAAAGACAAGATGTAAATGCAAGACCCTTGACTCCAAGTCCAGCACTCTTAATATTTGCGCCTTACTGCTACTTAGCAAGACAACCAAGCCCAAGTGTCCTCAGATGTTTTAAACTTGAGTAGTCTTCCTTTCTAGGAACATTACAGCTATGCGAGTCATCATAAAAATGTAATTCACTAATTGAATTCTTGAATCATTTTAAATAGTTCTTATATCTAAAGCTTTCTTTCACCTAGGGATCCACAGCCCATAAACTCTGGATTGGAAGCGGAACTTTGAGTCTAGTGATTCTTTCTTTTTCTTTCCTTTTTGTTTTCTTTTACTTTCTTCCTTCTTGTTTTCTTTTACTTTCTTCCTTCCTTCCTTTCTCTTCCTTTCTCTTTCCTTCTTCCTTCCATTTTTTCTTTCCAAAAAAATTCTTTCTTCTTTTTCTTTCTTCTCTCTCTTTCCCTTCCTTCCTTCCTTCCTTCCTTCTTTCACACCCACGGAGCCTAACAGAGGCACATAATAGCCACATAATAAATGTTCATGGATTGATTGAATGAATCTGCAAAGAAACACATCTTTGGAGTCACTGAGTGAGTTGTTTTTCCTAATTTAGAATTAATAGAATATTGCTGAGAAGGGCACTAGAGATCATCTACTACAACCCTCCTGCCCTTATTTTGAGGAACTTAAAGCCCAAAGAAGTGAACTGACTTGTCCAAGGCTGCAGAGCCCAGAATAGAAGCCATATTTTGCCAATTGTCAGGACAGTGTCCTTTCTTAGACTCATAGGCTACCTCTTATTAGTTGCTACATTTGCAGCAAATAAATGAGGCATTGCCACTTAGACCCTGAAAATTCAACTTGAATATAGTATCTTCAGGGTTAAATAAATGAATAGTTTCAAGAAGGAATGGCTTAATATCTTCTACTCTTGTGGAATGTTTCTGTCTAACACAGATTAATGGTGTAGCTCTACATCCTATCAATCAGTTTCCAGTGGCTTTCAAAAAAAGAATCAGAATTAAAATGGAAAAGTTATTGAAAAAAGAGCACCAAATTCCCAATTCCATTTTCATATCACAGTAGGTCCCCCAATTAAATAAAAATCCTAGATTTTGCCCCAACCAGACTTACTTTAAATACTGCCTTAAAAAAATAAATGTTGATGTCATTGAATGTTATAGGAGGAAACTTCCTTAGAGATCATTTAGGTCAGCCTCCTCATTTGACATATGAAAACACCCAGGACCAGGCCAGGGAAGTGACTTCTCAGAACCAGCCCTACTGGCTCCCAGTCCAATAACCCAGTAGCCCTAGTTACTGCCATTTTTTAAATTCTGACTTAAACCCATTCTCAGAGGGCAATCTTTCAGGCTTCTCCTGTTCTCAGAAGCATATCCTGGTATGTGTGTGTGCATGGATGTGATTGTGTGTGTGTGTGTGTTTTCTGAAGTGTTTGACTGTTTGATTACCCTCTTTCTGCTCTGTCTAGCTACACTGAAGAAGAGTGAGGTTGGATCCCTTACACTGTGGCAATATTTCTGAGACATATGAAGACTCCACATGGTTTCCCCTTCATTTGGAGACGTGGAGATTGGGAAGCTTACTTTTGACATGTCTCCATCTTGAGGCTTCTTTATCTTCAGCTGTTTGTGTTCAGGGAATGGATTCATTCTTTCTCTCTCTCTCTCTCTCTCTTTCTTTCTCTCTCTCTCTCTCTCTCTCTCTCTCTCTCTCTCCTATCCTATCTTCTCTCTCTTCTCTTTCTCTTCTTTCTCTCTTTTCTTTCTCTTCTCTCTCTCCCTCTCTCTCCATATAATGCAAAATGCACATATATAATACATATATGCATCCACAGTGCATATATGTATGTGTGTATATATATATTTGTATATATATGTATAGTGTATATAGATGTGTACACACAGATATAGACAAGAGATAGAAAGATACACATATGTAGGCTATGTGTATAATATATGTATAAATGTGTGTATATATGCACACAAAAGATAGAAAGAAATACACATATGTATACTGTGTATTTATGTGTGTATACGTATGTGTGTGTATTTGTATATACAGACACATATACACAAGAGATAGAAAGATGCCCTTGAAAGCAGGAAGACCTGTATAGAAATTTTCCTTCTGACACATCCTGGCTACATAACTCTGGATAAGTCACTTATCCTCTTAGTACTCTAAGCAACTTTCTATAAGTCTAAGTCACAGAGAAGGTAGTGAGCTGAATTGATAAAGTCCTCACCTGGGAGTTTCCTATACCAAAACAAACTGAAAAAAAACTCTCACAGATCCAATCTCTATGATTCCCATACACGTGTTTAAAGGGGAGAAAGGTTACAATCTTCACAAAAACTTAGCAGGCCCCACAATCTTCCTTATAGACAGGCTTTTCAACATCTGCAGTAGAAAGACAGATGGACAGAAGAACAGGACTGAGCAGAGTGGGCAGGAAGGGCCCAGTGCAGGGATTCCTGTCTCGGAAAGGACCCAGGGCATAGTGCTGTTAGAGAATCCTACAGCAGGCAGCTTCCCCAGGACTTGGTGATCTTGAACAAACCTTTCTGTGCCCGGGTTGCCTCTCATTCACTCCGTGTGTCACAGCTCCTCACCGCCCCTTACTTCAAGCACGTTTTTACACTGTTTGGCTCAAGCTTCTGGCAGCTTTCCTAAAGACTCCGAGGAAATAATTCCACAAAGTGGCATAAATTAATGTGACTAATTAACATGATGTTAATTATTTGTAAATTGTATGTTTGGATACACATTACTTGAGAGGCATATGTTACATTCACTGTTTACAGAAACAAGTGACTGCTAATCACATCTCCCGAGTGTTCCCTTCACAACACTCAGCAGATAGACTAGGCTTCTCTAAAATTAAATAAATAAATAAATACATACATGCCGATCTTGTCCTCAGGGAACCACATGAACTCTCAGGCAGGATGGAATGAGTAAGAGAAGGAGCTGGCCCCTGCACAGACTCGGGACCAACAGGCTTTTTGTACTTGGTTTTGTAAACAGTGACTGTTTAGACCTTGCATGTATGGGAGCCTTGCTTCACTAAAGGCACGGGCCATTCAAAAACATCTCCCTGGGCTTTGAAGAGCTGCAAATGAAGAGAGGCACCGAGCTGGGTTCAGCCCCTCTGTGTCTTCACACACGGTATGGGTTAGCTGTAAGCTCACTCCAAACTCACCTGTCTGGCGTTACTGCCTATTAGCGCCAGTACAGTTTAAAATCTGTCAGTTTGGCTATTATAAATTCAGATTTTTCAGGGGCTTAAAACTCAGCAGTAAAATGTTGCCCTGGGCTAAAACTTGGCATTCAAGCTCTAGGGTCCCTAGAGTAAATCAATCTGTTTAGACAGCTTTTATGTTCTAAGCAGTGCACTTTTTAAAAAAAGGTTTATTAGTTTCAGATGTTTTTAGTGTGTATTACTAACATTCAAAATAAGGTTACTTTTTTTTTCAAAAAGAAAAATCTAGCATTTTGCAGAATTGGTGGGTACAGTGGCCACATTGATGTTTCTCAAGAAATACGTTTCCAAAGGGTAATCATTTGGCCTGCTTATCATTTTTTATCTGAAGACAAGCCAAGTATTTTTGCAAACATGAATTGTTGAAAGCTAATTAGCCACACCTTTCTGGGTGGAAACATTAAGGAGGTGAAATAAGATAGCATTTCTTTGTTATAAGTTATGCCTAAGGCCTAATCTAGGAGTCCAGGCTCTCTGGGCTTCTAAACATGAGGACATACAGCTTTCTCTTAACATAGACTTGGTTAGAGTAATGGACTTGAGGTTGGAAGACCTGGGTCTGAATTTCATTCAAGACACGTGAGCTGTGTCTCCTTGGGCAAGTCAAGGCACCTGTTAGGCCCTCACATTACTTATTTCTAAAATAATATCCATGGTACCTATCTCACAAAGCTTTGGGGCATCACAAGAGGTTCTTTATAAACTTTAAAATACTTTCATATGTGTGTTACGTGTTTCATTTCTCCTGTATATCACAGAATTATAGATGGCAAGTGTCAAAGGTTCCTTCCATCTCTAAAGGTCTTAATATATCTCCCTCATTTTCTGTAGAAATCTAGTCTATCTAGTCCAACCTCCTTGTTTTTTAGTTGGGGAAACTGAGGGCAGAGATGTGAAGTGAGTTGCCCAAGATCACATGTCCAGTTAAAATGTTATGGAGACTTCTGATGCTAGTCTTCTCATCTCACAAAAGAATCACATTCCCTTGCTTGCCTATAATGTTTATTTTTATGACTACAAGTGTAACAATGGTTGGTATCTAAGACAGAAAAGAATGATTAGGAAATGTACAAACCAAAGATTCTATTTTTACTTTGATGAAGAAAAATTGTTTTATTGGCTTTAATAATTCAAGACTCAATGTAGTAGGGGAAGCCATGTGATATAGTGGAAAGACCACTGGCTGTGGAGTCAGGAAACATGGAGTCCAATCCTAGCACTGACCATGGAAAAACCATTTGCCCTCAATTTCCTCATCTGTAAAATCAGTTTTAAAATGTGATGACTCTATAATTCTGATTTTTTTTTTCAAAGTCTGATTATGGTCAAGTACTTGTCCCTAAGTAGGATAGGAAGACAGATGTTGACACTATGGGTGGACGTCAAGGGAAGAAGAGCATTGATTATTCTTAATCCTGTTATTTGGGGCTGATATCTCAAGTTTCCATATTTCAATTTAGGTCTATGTACATTTAAAAAGTGTATAAAATCTGTGTGCTTTAAGAGGATAAGTTGGATTGTGAGCAGAGAGCTTAGGAATGTCTACCTCTAGGTGCTTTTCTACTAATTTCAAAATAAATGATATGTTCCTTGTGAAAACTAATATGGGAAAATATTGAAGGAACACTGTTTCCTGGAGTAACATTCAAAAATACTTAATGAAATCTAAAGGAATTTTATTATTCATGGGCAATGAGGACTTTCAATGAAGGCAAAACATTTTTTTTAACAACAACAAGAAGACATGTCTTGAAATTAGAAGAATAAATGGAATGCTAATGAGTTTATGAAATGTCTTATCGATGGCCAGATGTTAGCCATTGACCAATATAAGTATCATAATTCAAGGTGGAGAACAATCAGAAAGTACTGGACACAGGAGCTACCTGGATTCAAATGTTTACATTGTCCCTTCTAAGTAGTGTGTCCCTTGGGCAAGTGATCACACTTCTGAGATTCAATTATCTCTGTGAAATGGGAATAAGTATACATTACCACAGGGTGATTATAATGAGAGTTTCATAAATCTTCTAAAACTTCAAAGGGCTATAGATATTTAAATCCATTATCAATGTATTGTTTTACTACAGTGTTACTGCTAAGGACCACTATTACTTAGCAAAGCACTGTAGTGATGTATAATGATGGTGGCTGGCTTTTAAAGATGTAAGCCCCTTCTCACCCAATTGGTGGAGAGTATTAAGGATGTTGCTAGACAGACTTGGTTCAATGATTGTGAATCCCAAGGATTATTATTGCCCTCCATACTGTACTTCCCATCCCTTTCATGCCACCCCTAAATAACCCACCTTGGTGGAACCAGGAATGACCCTGAATGTGTGACCAGGAATGTGTGAAGCAAGTGACTTCTCTTTGGACTTCAACTGTGGGGAAGATAGGGAACCTGCATGTCTTTGTGGCAAAGAAGGGGGAAATTGCAGGTAGGATATAGTTGGGTTTTGCCATTATCAAAATTATCTAGTCTCGAATTTCTAAATGATTTAGTTTAACCTTTTATAGCCTGAGTCATGGCCACACAGGAAACTGGATACCAAACTATTACCTTGTTTCTACACAATGAAATGTTGCCTTAAATTTAACTTGTATTCATGATTCCATGGGACTAATTAATGCAGTTTGGTAGCATATGATGTGAATAGTTGTTCAAAACCCTTATTGTGTAATATCAGACATGTTATGAAATTCCCCAAATATAAATACAAATTAAATTAGTTTTAATTAGCTGTGATGTACATTGATTATATAACCTTCCTATTCTGGGCATTAATTGGCTCTATAGGGGCATGCAAAGAGCAGAAGGCAAATGGACAAGTAACAGTGCATCACTCTCATGAGACTTGCCAGCACTTATCACACAACATTCTCTGGTTGTTGGAAATTAACCTCAAAAGTGAAGGGTCACATACAAAATGCTAAGGCTAAATCTATAAGACACTTATCATTGCTCAGATCCCCTTTGAGATCTCTATCTTCTGTGTCATGCCTCCTTATAAAGTCTGCAAACTTTTTTAATAACTACATTTCAGTATAATTAGTTTCTTTTATAATCCTTACATATTTTATTTTATGCATTTAAAACATTATTCTGAGAAGGAACTCATAGGCTTCACAAGACATAATAAAGGCTAAGAACCCCTGCCCTAGAGTACCACAGGGTCAGCCCATGGATCAGAGAGACGTACCACATTGGCCACTGACTAACTTTCCTTGAGATACAAGGAATCCCTACAAACAGCACTAACTGCAAGGAGGGAGATGGAAAACAGACCACTCCAGCCAGACCATCTCAAGATTCTTTGTATTTTCCAGCTCTGCCACTCGCTTTGTTATGACTCCCCAAAAGGCTGGTTGGTCACACTTGGTTCCATGGAGAGAGTAGTGGCTTTCTGCTTTGTTTCACTGCTTTCTAAATTATTTCCATAAATAAACAACCCCTGACCTCTGATGCTGTACTCAAAGCAGATCTCCCTTACCCTTGTGTCCATTGCTAATAGTCATAAAGAAGGTATAACTTCCTGTTAAAATATTTACCTTATCTAAGCCCAGAATGTTTCCTTACCTCCACATGGCTCTGCTGCTTTAGGGAATTTATATTTCATGAAAAAGGTAGGAGGGCCATCACAATCACTCAATGGAAATCTTCAAGCAAAGTCTGCATGACCGTTTGCCAGCATGATATCAGATGACCATTTGTCAGGTATGATAAAGTGAAGATTCTTTTTCAGGCTCCTTCCAACTCCAAACTTTCAGGCTTCTATGAATCTATTTGTTCATTAAGTAGAGTTCGATCCTGGATGACCTCTAAGGATCCTTCCATCTTTATGATTTGACAATTCTATAAAGCGATTCTCTAATGAGGCAGCTAGGCTGCTCCACACACAGAATGCCGGCCTTGGAATCAGGAACACCTGAGACACTAGCTCCAGAGCCCTGAGGAAATTACTTAGATTCTCTCTGCCTCAGTTTCTCATCTGAAAAACACACACCTAACAAGATTAAATGAGATAGCATATTAAAGTACTTTGCAAATCTTAAAGTGCTATGTAAATACTAATGGTTATTATTACTGCCATTAATATTATTATATATTGATTATAGTCCTCAATATTTTATATTGTTGCTGTTATTCTTATATTGTTGTTATTACTTGTAACATTAGCCTAGTTAAATGTGTATTGTAATCAGCTTCCCTGCAAGGCCAAGCAATATAAAAATTCCCACTTTTCTAGTCTATACCTACTATAATTATATCCAACAACAGGGTGAAGACACCAAGTATAAAACTGAGTCCTCAACGCCTTTGCTTCTATGTATTTAGTTATTCACACACACACACATTTCATTCCAAGAGATTATAAAATTTTAAAACCACTGACTGCCTGGGATTTCACTTTGCTTTTCACTTCAATCTATTTTTTTTCCAGCTACCATTTTTTAAACTTTGCCCCTCTTTGTACTTAGTCAGAACATTCAGCTTCAGAGCCCCATCATGTGTGAATTAATCATGTAGGATATATATGCACTTTGAATTTAGTTATAAATATAAATGCAAGTGTTCCTATGATGGAAGTGTTAAAAAAAAAAACTGGGGATTGGAAAAAGTGAGTTAAGTCACAGAAAACTATTAAAAATCTAATAGTCATTTTTGCATTAAAATAACCCATAGTGGTAGGTGCATTATATATTTACTTTATACTCTTGAGAGCAACTGAATGAAGCTGTGATATCAAAGTAAAAAGAATTTAATAGTATTTACCACAGACTTATTTCTCAGTCTCTCACTTAAACTACATAGTCTCTTGAAAATGAGCTGCGTAGCAAAAGTATTAATCAATATGAGTTATTGCCATGTAATGGATTATTGGGTTATTACCCTGTGCTAGTTGGGAAGAAGGTTCACCAGTTTGGAAAGCTGAGAAAAATGAGGTGGGGAGGGACAGACATGAATGAGCTATGTTCACTACTACAAGTGCAGAAACTAAAAAAAAATTTTCTGAGATGAATGACTAGAAAATAGTTTCTTATACTGTTGTTTTCCCTGAGTAGATCTGTATAAAACTCCTTTTTCTAGTAACCACTTAGGCAATACAGTGGCTAGAGAGCTAGACTTGATATCAGGAAGACCTAAATTCATATCTGGTCTCAGATAGTCACTAGCTGAGTGACCTTGGATAAGTAATTTAATCTCTCTCTGTCTCAGTTTTCTCCTTTGCAAAGTGGGGATAATAATTGCTAGCACCTACCTCCCAGGGTTGTTGTGAGTATAAAATAATATTTATGGTGTTCTGTAAACCTTAAAGTGCTATATAAATGCTACCTATTGTTATTGTTGTTATAAGTTATCCAATTTGTAGGACGGAAACACACCATTCCTGCAGGATCAATCTGATAATCCCTTTGTCCCACGAATACTCCTCTATTAGTTCTGCCCCTCAAAAACCAAGCTGTGTTGTAAGTTGATAGTACATAGCTCCTTAGTATGCTATTCATACCCTTCTATAACCTGACTTCTTGACCTCTACATATTCAATTCCCTACTGCTCTCCTTTGTGAATCTTCTGCTACAGCAGAACTAGTCTGCTCCTGTCTATATTCCTAACTCTCCAGCAGCTCACAGTAGAAAGACAAAGAGAGCCAGGTGTAATAGTAATGAAATCTGAAGTTCCTTTTGTATTGCTAAGCTGAGAGGTACTTAGCACCTAGTTTCAAATTATGCCTCTGTTAAAGAAACAGAAGGTATGAACTCCTGTTGCTGACATAACAGGAAGGGGCTGAAAAGAGAGGAGCAATACTGTATATAAGGAAAAGCCCCAGAGAGAGAGAGAGAGTCAGAACTTCTCGGGATAAGCATCGTGGGGGCAGGAGCAGCTGCTGCTGAGGAAACTGAAGTGGAAAAGCCCAGGCTGGAGAGAATGATTTTGATTTTGGGAACCTGGGTGAAGTGATTTTGATTCTGGGAACCAGCTGGGAGCTGCTGAAGACTTCCAAGAACCAGCTGGAGCTGTCGAAGGCTGAGGAACCATGACTGTGATGCTGGTACTTTGCATGAACCTGTTTGTGGCTTTGTCGAGCCTTGACTTCCCAGTAACAGAGACTGTGAAGGATTTAAGGTGGACTGGATGCTGTGAGCTTCAGCATGGAACAAAACTGCAAGGAGAGCTGGACAAGGAACTGGGAGCTGTCTGCCTTTGAACCCAGGTGTCAGTTTGGTAAATCCAGGTAGGATCTGGGACTATGGAAGGGGATCCAGGGAATATGAGAACCTATCCTGAGTCAAGATGAAAAGACCTCTCTGTGAATACTGAGTAGTGACTGACCCTGATGTGAGGTTTTGCTTTGGGACTTACTTTGGGAAGAGTTATATGATTTGGCCAGACGAGACTCTGGGAAGCCGTTGAATTCCCCAGCTTTGAAAACCCAGATGTTGGTGCTTCCCTCTCTGGGAACTAACTAAGTATGGATGTAATGGTCAGGCAGCTGGAAGTCCTGTCTGCTGAACTGTGTAATTTATTTGGGATTGTACTTTGTGATGGAATTCAGGATTTTGTGATTGAATAAATGAACATACTACCTACGGGTGGAGTACTTTGACTTTTGTATTTTGTGTTCCTAGCCTCCTTAAGGATGATTGAATGATTGAGTTACTAAGTGATTGATTGACTAAATAATTGTACTTTGTTCAAAACCATGGGACCACTGTGGTGAAAAACTATGTGGCCATTTCTGTGACAAGTTGTGAATGCTATATTTTGATTTTTTTGTGATAAGCTGTAACATTGTGAATGTTGCACCTTGATTTATTGTGAATGTTTTACTCTGATTTGTTATTGAATAGAGTGTTCACTATACTATGCAATCAGAACCTTAAGAGCTGTTCACAGCAGGCATCCTCTGGAAAGATGCATGTGCGGATTTATACCAGGACAGCAAAAGGTCTTGAGTTTATGTCAGAAGAAGATTGGTTGAAGGCATTGGGGTTGTTTTATCCTAGAAAAGAGAAGAGTTTGGGGGCAGGTGTGAATAATAGATGTCTTTGAGTATCTGAAAGACTTTAACCTAAAATAGAGATTAATCTGGTTGGCCCCAGAGGTCAGAACTAGGAACAATGAATGAGAGCTGCAAAGAGGCATATTTGAGCTGGATATAAGGAGAAATTTCCTAATAATTACTGGTACCCACAAGTAGAATGGGATGTCTTAGGAAATAGTAAGTTCCTCCTTTAAGCAAAGGCCAGATCACCACATACAGGGAATTCTTTTTCAATCATGGGTTGAGTTGGGTCCTTTCAAATAAAGGTCCTTTCAAACTCTAAAAGTTGAAATGGTCTACTCTTTCTACCTAATTCTCCCAGTTTTGCCCAGCCCTTGAAGGCTCAGCTTCTATATCACCACTCCTAGGCCTTCTTATCTACTCATAGCCATGACGGTCTCTTTCTCCTAAGAATTCCTTTAGAAGTGACTCTGTGTAGCAGTCCTGTGACTCACATATGCTGCTATTTATCTGATAGGTCTGTATATTCTTTCTCTCTAAACAAGATTTTGGGACTTTAAGGGAGGACTTTGTAATTTGTATTAAAAAATTGGCTTTTTTATGATAACATTAAAGTGAATTTCATTTTTCTTTTCTGAAGAACTTTGTAAAACCTTTTAAAATAACCAGACACACCACAGGATGCTCGAAATCCTGACTTTAGAGTCTATAACATGATTAATAGCTATTGTGAGATCCTGGACATTTGCTTGAAGTTTCCAGCTCTTTGTATTTTATTATCAGAATGCATGCACAATTATTTAGGGATTTACTATCCACTTTGTGGGTTTTTAAAGATACAGCATGGTATAGTGAGAAGAGTACTGAATTTAGAATCAAAGGAAGTGTGCTTAATTCACAGATACACCATTAACCAGCTATGTGACCTTGGACAATGCATTTAATTTCTCTGAGACTCAGTTACCTTATCTGTAAAAAAAAAAATGGACAATGATCTTTGTACAACTAGTTTCATAGAGTTATTGGGTAGAAAAATCTGCTTTAATTCTTAAAATAATGTACAAATATGAATTGTTGTTATTATTATTGTTGCATTTCTTTTCTTCTGCCACATGCCCTTGGTCCCTTTTCCCATTTGTTTTCTTTGTCCTTTGTAGGAGAAATAGACAGGAGAAGGAATTCATCTTTTTTTCTTCTTCTAATTCATTCTAGGGTACGGTTGGGTAGGAAGGAATTTGAAACTGTACCAATAAACTGTTCTAATCTGTATCAATGACAGATGGGGAAAGAGAAAGTATCTATCTATAACATAGATTGTAGCATCATATATTTAGAGCTAGAAGAGAATTTTAAAGACTATTGAATTCAACACCTGCCGCCATTTTAAAAGTCCAGGAAATTGAAGCCCGCAGACTTAAGACACTTGCCCAATGTCACACGGAGTCAGAGACAGAGACACACATCTGAATGTTAGTCCAAATTATAGAATATTTTTTAAAAATATTGCTTCAAAATATATAGCAGCTTTTCAAATGTTGTTTAAAAGAAGTCCTCTGGGCACATGATTTTTTAAAAATATTTATGAGAAAAAAGACTAGAAGCAGTGGGTAGAAACAGCAGAGGCAAATTCTGGCTCATAAATTCAAACCAATTCAGCAATATCTGTTAAGAGATCATTATACCAGGTGCAGGGGACAAAAAGAGAAAAGGGAACAGCCCTTACCCTCAATGAGTTTATAATCTATTATGGGAAAACATGTATATGGATAAGTAAATAAAAAATGAAGAAAAACATTTGGATCTGTCTAGAAGTGAATTGGGCTGCCTCTAGAGAGGATTTGTGTTTTCTATACACTAAAGGCTAAGTGATCTTTCAGGGAAGCTGTTGAAATTATTTCTATTTCGGTATAATTAGGACCAGATGACTTCTCTCCTAACCCTGAGTTTGTATTTGATTCTGTGTGAGAACATTTAGGATATTAGGATATCAAATTATTATATCTTATTATTGTTCACTCATTTTAGTCATGTCCCTATTTGGGGTTTTCTTGGCAAAAATACTCAAGCAGTTTGCCATTTCCTTCTCCAACTCATTTTACAGATGAGGAAACTGAGACAAATAGGGTTAAGTGATTTGCCCAGGGTCACACAACTTGTAAATGTCTGAGACTAGATTTGAACTCACAAAGAGAAGTCTCTCTCACTTCAGACTTGGCATTCTGTCCACTGCACCAGTGAGGTGCTTTTGTTGAGGGAGCCAAGACTTCACTTCTCTAGGCACTCCTCTGGCTCTAGAGTCTAAGGACTTGAGTTCAGATTCTGCCTCTGATGATTTGCTCCTTGTCTGACTTAAAATGAGCAAATTATTTAATATGCAAGGGTCCCAGTTTCTTCATTAAAATATAAGTTTACTAAGATGTCTTAAAGAAAGCTACAGTGTATTTATTCCTATTTTCTTAGGCAGAAATAAGACAACTTAATAGAGCTGCTTTGCTATACTGAATGGCATTCCAGTTGGATGAGTGTTCCTGTCAGATTCAAAGCAAGAATATTTTGAGAACTTTCTTAAATTGAAACAGCTTTGGTTTAGTAAAACAAGACCCTGTCTGGAAGTCAGAAGACTAGAGTTTTAAGCCTGCCTTTGGCACTGTATAGCTGTGTGACTTTGTGCAATTCCATTATCTCTTTTGGCCTCAGTTTCTCTATTTGTAAAACAGCAGGGTTTGAACTCTTCATATTTGTCTCTCTGTGATCGTGATTTAGAGTGAATGGGTCAGGGTACAGGTTGAGGGAAAATTAATGAGCAAGTCAGCGAGCAGTAGGAAACTCATCTGCTGCACATACTTTGGCTACAGGGTCACTTGGTTCCCAGGCCTTTCTCCAGAGTAGAAGCAAGTTTACAAATATATGGAAGGGAACAAGAAAAAGTTTCAAGAGAAATGATTTTAACCCTTGAGTAATGGCAAAGCACACTGAAGAGTTCAGGACTTAATTCCTCTATCTTGGATTGCAAGGGACCTTAGAGGAAGTTTGTCCAATGACTCATTTTACTGATAAAGAAACTGAGGCTTGGGAAGGTAGAGAGATTTGCCCCAAATGGTAGGTCCTCTGACTGAACCCCCCAAGAGCTTGTCCTCCTGCTCCACAGAGGCTGAAGACTTCTGTGCCCCAATTCTGCCACTTACTTATTCACGTGACTTTGGACAAGTCCTTTAGCTTCTGAGAGGTTCAGCTGCATCTTCCATTGAATGAGAAGGTTGGACCCAGGCCACAAGACTTCAAGATGGCAGGAATGCTCTGCTGGAGCTCCTGGAACCTAGGGAGAGGAGTTTACATAGGTAATGAGTCGTGGAGTCTGAATTTGATACCAAACCCAGGTCCTTTGAGGAGAAATCCTTTTTTTTTTTTTTTTGAGAAATGATTTTATTGATGTTTCAAATTCTTTTTGAACCCCAAAGCACTTTTAAATTGTAGTATTGGAGGAAATCAAGTGAGCCCCTGACATGTCAACAAAACATTTGGCAAAAAATCAGCTGCTCAGGAGGATGCAAGAGCAGATATCCTATTTATTGTTTGTGCGATGCTGGGGAAAGAATGAAGAAGGATGTTTAAGGAGCTATTTCCCCTTAAGCTTAAAAATTCTTCCTCCTTTTAAACATGTCAAGAATGGTTTTGCAAATACACACACATATACATATATTATATATACATCTATATCATATATAGATGTATATACATATATATACATATTTGTGCTTAATGATAGCTATCTCTAGGGTGGGGTGGGGTAAGACAAGAAAAAAGGAAATGTCACATGACAACTTTATTATATATTTTAGAAGAATAGCAAATTCTACATAATAGATTTACAATTTCACATAGGATCATCTTTTTTCTATTCTACTATGTTATGGGAATGCTTGTTTTATTTCTTAAGTTCAGAATAAAATAAATACTATTTTAAAATATATTAAAAATGAAAATTGTAAGACTGATTATATGTTCCTGGATAGACGAATACTGTAATTCACTAGGTTTCCCCCTTACCCTTTGTTTGGAAGACATGCTTGATACTCTGCAATCTTGGTTTTGTAGGGTATTTTTCAATAATCAGTAACCACTCTCCACTATCACCAAAGTATTAGAATTGGTAATATTGGCATGCACAGAGAGAGAGAGATTCAGAGAAAAGGGAATACTTTGAAAAGCTTAAAAATATGTCTAATTAGCTTGGGATAATTACTACTTTTTCAGACATGATCTAGATACCCTTTCTATGCTATGAAAGCAACTCATGCCCTAGTCTTGCAAGATATATTGAGAATAATTTCATTTTTATTCTTTAAAATGCATATTAAAAAACCACACAATCACATAACAATTAATAGTCATAGATTAGTTTCCATACATTGTTTCACATGACCTGTACCACAAACCCTGTGAGGTAAATAGTATAGGTAAGCTACTTCTAAATGATGAGAGCACCATTCCTAAAGGTCAAGTGGCTTACCCAAGATGACACAGTTTGTAAGGAACAGAGCCAGGACTAGAAGCCAGGTTTTCTGATCCTGAGACCGGGGCTCTTTTTACTGGCCTACCCTGCCTTACTACAAGTTGCATTTTAATACACAAAATGACAGCATAGAAAACAAGTGGGATTTCTGGTCCCAAGCCCAAAGAACCTGAGTTTGAATCTTAGTTCTGCTCCTTACTTCTTCTAGGACCTGGGGCAGACCATTTCTCTTCTCTTGAGCTTAGATTCGTCATCTATAAATTGAAGAGTTAGATTATATTGTCTTTGAGGCCCCTTCTCCTCTAACCTATGAATTTAAGCACATACATAGGAAGAGAAAGAGAGAAAAAGGTGGTGGGGGGGGAGAGACAGACAAATAGACAGATACAGGTTCATTGAATTCTTTTAGTGAGCTGGATTTTCAAATTTTGCTAGAGGGTGCTTCCATTCCGAGATTTATTAAAAAAGAGGGGGGCAGCAGCATGGTATAAATTGGACTGGGAATCAGGAAATTTGCATCGTAGTCTGATGCTGCCTACTTGTATGGTCTTGGGTCTTGGGTTTCTCATCCATAAGTGAGGAAATTTAACACAACAACCTCTAAGTCCTAGACACGTAGATTCAGGAAGACTTCAGTTTGGATATTGTGTCAGACATTTTTTTTTTAGCTCTGTGAACCCTAGATAAGTCACTTGATCTCTCTCAAACTCAGATTCCTCTTCTATAAAATGTGGATAAGAACAGCACCTACCTTGTTATGAGAATATATGTATATTACTTTGTAAGCTTTAAAACTCTCTATCATGGGTGGGGAACCTGTGGTCTCAAGGCCATATGCAGCCCTCTAGGTCCTCAGGTTCGACCTTTTCACTGAGTCTCAGTTTTACACAACAAATCCTTTTATTAAGGGGATTTGCTCTGTGAAGCTGAGATTCAGTCAAAGGGCTATACTTGAGAACCTAGAGGGCCCCATGTGTCCTCAAGGCTGCAGATTTCCCAACTCTGCTCTCTATATATTTATTTTTATTATTATTCCTGACTCTGAGACCAACATTCTGTCCATTGTATCACATTACCTCTCACATGCTTAGTAAAAAATTACATGTATGTGTGAAATATCAATGTTGTACTGAGTCATCTTTTCAGTGTTTGAGATCTCATGATCACAACTGTATTTCCCTTGACCTGGCCTAATATATATAATTTGAAAATAAAACTAACTGGTCAAATTTCTTGAATATGTGTATATATATGTGTATGTATGTGTGTATATATATATATATATGCACACACACATACACACATGTGTGTATACATATATGTATACATGTGAGTATGTATGTGTGTATATGTGTATATGTCTCTGTGTATTATATGTGTGTGTGTATATTTGTATATATGGTATTTTGTACTGGGCATGTGAAAAAGATATACATATATATATATATATATATATATATATATATATATATAAATATAGAAATAGATGGATGTGTGTGTGCATTCAAGAAATTTGTCTAGGTCACCAAACTGACTTGTTTTGTTTTTCAAACCAAAGACATCTTAAGAATTGTACATTCCAATGCAATTGTCATCATTGGCCTAGAGAAATATCAGTGCTGTACTGAGTCATCTCTTCAGTGTTTGAGATCCCATGATCACAACTGTATTTCCCTTGACCTGGCACCATTTGAGCCTGTGGTTTAGAGCCACGGGTTGGGCTCACACAGAGCCAGGATGACTACATCCGCACTCACCCAAGGAGTCAGAGGGATCCAAGACAACTGGCTTATCCAGCAACCAACATGTTCCATTGTTCAGTACTGCCCCCTTCTGTGCTCTGTTAATGATGGCTAGATATTTGTAAGCATAACTCTGAGATCCTGCTTGCCTCTTGGCCCAGCAAAAATAGAACATATCAAAGTCCACAAAACCCTAATGTCATTAATTTCTTATTCTCTGACAGATATAATGACTCAGGTATATGTCATATTACAGTCATCATACCCTTCAACATAATATCTGCCCTGATCATCATTACATCCCTCTGATGTAGGTACTGCAAATATTCTTTATTCTGTAGACAAGGTCAAGTGATTTGAACAGTTACACACAAGTGAATGGTACCCAACTGAGAAGGGAACCCAGATCTTCTGGCTATAAGTATGATGCCCTATTCATGACATCATTCCCCTTCTGGAGGTTCTTCTTACTAAATCAGAATGTTTGATTTCCCATAAACCTTCTCGTAACTTACTAGAATGGTAAATTTGTAAGTAGAACACAAGTAATCTTTTATGAGAATAATTTACTTCATCTGAGCACAGAAGCATCACTCTTTCCTCCTTTTTGTCTTTCATGGCTCTGCTTCTACATCTCTGACTAATTTCTTGTACAATGTTCTGACTGAAAATAATCTGTCTCATGGTCGTTGTTCTAATTCTTCTTTTGTCCCTTAAGTATAAATGACCCTTATGAGTCTATTCAACATATTGTCTCTCTTGGTGATTTGCAGAATTTTAAGCATTAGTACTATGAAGATAATTTTTCAGATCTTCAACTCTATCCCTAACCAGAGTTCTAGCTCCACATTTACCACTGTCTGTTGAAGTACTATTAAAACCTATTAGAATTAATTAGATATTGGCCCTGCAGTTAGGAGGACCTGAGTTCAAATCCAGCCTCAGACACTTGACACTTACTAGCTCTGTGACCTTGGACAAATCACTTAACCCCAATTGCCCTGTCTTCCCCCTCCAAAAAAAAAAAGTTTGTTTTAGAATTGATTAGATAGTAAACTCCTTGAGGGTAAGACATTATTTTCACTTTTGCATTTATAACTCCAACCCTTAGCATAGAATTTGATATATACCCAGTTCTTAACAAATGTTTGATCATTCCCATTCTCTCTCTCCCTCTCCTTCCTTCTCTCTCCCTCTCCCTCTCTTGCCTCACTCCCTCTTTCTATCTCCCCATTTCTCTCTCCCTCCCTTTCTTTCCCCTTTCTTTGTCATTTTCCTTCCTTATTTCTTCCTTCTCTCTTTTCATTCTTAATGTATGTTACAATATGCATACATGCATACACACATACACACAAATAGATTCTGGAAAATTGCCCCTTAGTAGTAAGACAAAAAAGGCCAGGGGGAGGGGGTGGTGGGGAAAGGCATCCTTAAACACCTAAAGAGAAATCTATTCAATGAGGATCTTTTTTTGCTCTTTAGGAGCAATTTGATACATCACCTAGAATGTGCAAACATTATTTGAGAAAACCTTTACATCTCCAAGATACAAATGAGTGATGTTGGAATTCTGTTCTTTTGTTCACAATGGAAAGGTCTTCAAGAGCCCTTATTCTTGCCTCCCCCCCCCCTCAGCTTTTATTTTCTTCTTCTGTGAACTACCTAATTGAAATAGAAAGGACTACAAATAACTGAAGCACCAACAGAGGATTTACATTTTAACAAATGTAAAGCAAGAACTCAATCTTTGCTAATTAGAGTCACCAGCCTTCAACTTACAGACCTAATAAGGGGTTCAATTTATACATTTCTCCGCTAGAAACCTGGTGGACTTCTATCTCTCTAGGTCACCCTGACAAGATCATTTTTCCAAGGAGAAAATGAGAGTAAAATTCCAACTATACAGTTGCTGAGAAAGCTCTCACAGGAACAGAATATGAAGAAATGGGGAGAGAGAGATGAGTGGAGATTTTGAGAAAGAAAAAAACTTAGATTTACTAACATTAGCCATTTGGTTCTTGGAGAAAGTTCATATTTATTAGATCTGCATAAACTTTGGTGGGGAATCAGTGAAGGGAAGAATGGGAAGGGGAGTGGGGACATGAGAATCAGTCTCACCATCCATTTTCTAAGCAATGACTGTAATAATAATGGATGATGATGATGATGATGAGAATGATAATGAGAATGATAATAGCTAGCATTTATATGGCCGTTTAAGGTTTGTAAAGAGCTATGCATATGTTTTCATACTTCGTCTATATGAGGAATTATGGAGTTATAACCTATAGGTTAGCAATCATCTCTATCCTCAAGAAATTTCTGTCCAAGAGAACACAAGATAAATATTCAGGATTTCATAAGTAGAAGATAGGTTTATGTGTCCATAGGGCATGGTTGGTTGGTGTCACTGAGAAAACTGAGCTGCTTAGAAGTTCTTTGCTAATTAGGAAAGAGGTTCTGTGCATTTCTGAAACTGGGAGACTAATATTTAGAGGAGAAGTTGAAGAAAACTATTATGCACCTGTGAAACCTGATGCACTGAAATGAGAAAGCTCACTCAATTACATGAGGACAGGAACCTTGTCTTCTTTAAACTGTGTATCTCCTCCTGAGCCCAGCATAATATTCTACACATAGCTAAGCACTCAATAAACATTAGCTGAATGAATAAATGAATGAGTGAATGAATGACTCAAGGGAAAGGAATGGCAGGGTCCATGAATGCTATGTAACTATTATGATCCTGCTTGTCACTGAAGAGAACAAAATTCACCTTCTTCTCTTCTTTAGTCCCTCACTTCAAAAAAATGAGGAGACTAAAGGTATGGGACATCATAATTGGTTATCATCTTGGTTAGTTTGGTTTAATTTTCTTCCTTTCTTTTTTTATTCTTTGTTATAAAGGACATTACTGGGGAGGGGAAAGAAAAGGATATATTTAGAAATGAAAATTATATAAAACCAAAAAAATCAATATTTTTTTCTATCAGAAAAAATGAAGTCACAGATTACTAACTGAGATAGCCTAATGATAATGGAATGGGTTAAGTATAGCGAACCTTGGCATTCAACTTTTTGTAATCAAATGTCTTGTTAAAGAATTGGATAGTGAGGTCGCTGCTTCCTTAAGTTTATTCATTGTTCACACATTCATTTTCTTTCCTCCCGAGTGTTGATATATCAATGTTTTAAGAATATCACAAGTTTCTATGTAGGAAACATTGAGATCTGGTGCTGGTCTTTTTCCTTTAATAGCCTCACCTCCTGCTTCTCTGATCCCTCCTACCACATTCCCTCTTCATCTGCCTTTCCTATCTTGCCTCTTTCATTCTTAAATAGCACATTTTCTACTGTTCTCTCAAGCCATGATCCTACTATAAAGTCTTACTCTAAATCTTTTCTTTCTGTCCCATTATTCAAGGTCCTTTCTTCCCAGGCTCATTTTCCATTCCTTTCACACATGAATGGTTAAAGGATTGGTAATTTCTAAAGTATGGAGAACTCAGAGTATGGAAATTTTCTCCACTGAAGCAGATGGCCATCTGACTATGGGGCTGAGGTAAGTCTTAGGATTTTGCCTGAGGCATATAGTGATAAAATGACTTGCCCAGATTCACCCAGCTAGCAAGAGTCAGGGTAGTGGAATTTGAATCCTGGTTTTCCTGACTTGAAGCTCAGCATTCTCTCTACTATGCAAAACTGCCTCTTATTTCTTGCATATAACTATTAAAAATGCCTAGAAGCTATTATACAACCCAGATGAGCTCTCTAGAAATAATTTTTCTCTTTTATCTTTTTCACATATTCATTGCAGATTACTGTGGTATAGGGAAAGCCCCATACCACTGAAATCATGGATCCAGACTGCATAACTATTACTGTCTCTATCCCTATCCTTCTCCCTTGTGTAATGTCCTTCTCTTATCTACAATTCCTTTCCTCCAGCCCCATGTTGAACAGGCCACTGTCTGCTCACACCACTCCACAGATACCCAGTTTCTCTTCTGCCTTGCTTTGCCCTGTTCCCAGAGTTCCTTGTGATGCCCTTCTTGCAAATTCAAAGACTTTTAGCATATTGTGATGCACCTTGGTTTCATCATTTTCTGCTTATATCCTTTTCAACCATTCAAACCAGCATCTGACACCATCATCTTGCCTTGCCCTAAACGAACAATCTGGTAAACCGAAGTAGCCCCTAGCCACAGAAATCTGTCCTTTTAATGTATTCTACACACTGCATTCTGTCTTATACCCGCAATTATCGGAATATCCCAGTTTTGCTTTTTAGACAGTTTTTTTAGTCAGAAAATAACCAAAGCATTTTATTTATTTATTTCTCTTGGCTAGGCCATGTAGAAAAGGTCTCTGAATGTCAAATTAACTCAGAGCCTACAATGGAAATTGGTTTAAATCATCATTTCCTACCCCCCAACATGAACAGCCCGTGAATTGTTTTCTAGAGATTGTTACTTAACATGAACCAGAACTGGAATCTGTCCCAGTGAGAATCATTTGCAAATATCAGACAAACAGGACTTTGTCAATCTTAATTCATAAGCTCAGAGTGAGTAAGGCAAAAAGATTCTTATGTGGCTACCTAGAATGCACACAATAAGAATATTGTAAACTAGTTTTGAAAGAGGTGATAATGTAGGTATCATCTTCTTCCTTATGTGAAATAGAGCCAGATGAGAGTTGTTGGAGGTATTTTTGAGAACATTAATATAGTGATATTCTGATGCACTCTTTCACCTATATTATCTCACTTAATATAGTAACCCTTTATTTGTAACTACTTAGCATATTTGATCCCATTTTCAGAGGAGGTAACCGAGGCAAAGATTGTACCTAACTAAGATAAATACCCAGACCTGGTCCTAGAACCCAGGCAGGAGTGTACTAGAGCCACCTCAAATCAAAGTGAATTGTTAAATTTTCAGTGTACAAGTTTGCATCTCAGAAGTGGGCAAATGTTACAAATCAGGGCTTGATGTATTATCTTATTGATTTTCTAGACCTAAGAAAATGGTGGAGAAAGTGGTAAAGTTCAAATTAAACTTAAAAGTTTGTCCTGCTTTTTGGAGAGCCGGTTCTCAAACACTTACCAGCACACTCCTGAACCCCAGTCTTTTGGGGTTATATTTTTTTATACATTGTGCCTTTTTCACTGATGCCACTCAGCTGCCCCATTGTGATGCCATCCTTATGGGTAGTAGTAACAAAAATAAAAAATTTAAAAGAACAAGAATGAAAACCAGGTCTTCTATGATTCTTTTAGTTAATTATTTTGCATATAGAGCTCTGGGTTTTGTTTCATTGCTCTAAATGCAAATTGGGGCAAGGCTACTTTTCTATGAACCTAATTTAGCACAATTTGCTGTAGTTTAGCCTTTAGATCATTCTTGAACAACAACAAAAAATTAGGAGCCTTTTTCTCTTCCAGACAATTTTGTAATTACTCTTACCTGTTAGTCATTTAATGGGGAGTCAGCTATGGTTTGCTCAGACCCTAAGTATAATTTTATTTAGCATGAAGAAATGCAAAACCAAGTAAAGATTAGAATCCTAATTTACTCTAATTCACCCAGCCTGCTCTAAGCATCACTCCAAAGTATTTTCTTTTTCTATTATGTGATATGAGAGGCAATGTGGCATATTGGAAAGAACACTGGACTGAAAATCAGAAGGCTTAATATCAGGTCCCAGTTCTGACATGTACTAGCTGTGTGATGCTAGGGCAGAGTACCCTCTCTTTGAATGTCATGTCAGGCCAAAAGAAAGGATGGAACTGGATCTCTGAGATCTTTTCTGCCTTTAAATCTCAAGACCCTCCTAAGGTCTCTTTGATCCTCACTTTCCTGTAAAAAAGAGCACAACAATGCTTTCAGTAAGTGCCTTCCAGAGCTGTTGAGATAACCACTGAAGGGACCATAAAGGCCATCTAATTCAGTCATCTCTTGAGCATCCTGATCAAATAGTCAACTGGCATTTCTTGAAGAACCCCAGGGAGAAGATGGAACCCATTACCTCCAAAGACAATCCATTTCAGTCTTAGCTACCCGTTTGATTTTGGATGTCAAATCAAATAATGTGTATGAAATCACCTGATAAGCAATACACCACTTCATATAGTCCGAATAGCAAGGAACTCTTGTTATAAAAGGGTCTTTTGAGGTCTTGGCTTCAAGGAGTTCCAGAAATTTTAGGTCAAAGAGGTCAGAACTAGAGGTCATCATGCTACTGTTAGAATTTTACTAGAGTGGTTTCAAAGTGTAGAAAGGAAAGAACTGACAAATTTACAAATATCTATATTTTTATATCTGCATGTTTCAGATGTGGAATGTCCTTTGCACATTTTCTATACTATAGACAGAAAACTTCAATCATTAGATATACAGATTGAATCCCCTAAGCACATTATCTGCATTGCTGGTTTATGCAGAGTATAAGTTCCTCCTCTTAAGGAGTTACTATTTTCATCCATCATCTAAAATTCAACATGCTCAAAACTAAACTGATTATCCTCCTAAAAACCTTCCCTTTCCCCAAACTTCCCCATTCCCATTCATGGTGCCACCACCTTCCTGGTCACTAATATTTATAAACTCAGAATCACCTTTAAATCATATCTTTGGAGCAGGAATTCTTAACCATTTTTGTGTCATGGACTCCTCAGAAAAATGTTTTTAAATGCTTAAAATATAGCACATAGAATTACAAAGGAAACCAATTATATTGAAATACAGTTATCATTTTTTAAAATTCATGAACCTCCTGAAATCTTTACATGCATCCTTTAGGAGTCTAAGAACCCTTCAAATTAAGAACCCATGTACATAGTAAACACTTAAATGCTATTTTCCTTCATTCATGTTGGAAAGTAAAACATAACTAAGAATGTAAGATATTGTAAGTAAAAGAGTCTGGTTCAGATTTCTAAGAGCTGTAGAACAGTGGTTGAAATAGGAAGAAGTCACTTTGTGCAGAGACAGGCGGAAAAATATTCGTGAAAGGAATGCATGTGACTAGTGTTTCAATATCACCTCAAATTACAAGGTTTGGTAGTCCATTATCTGTTTGCACCATTAAGAAATAAAGTCATGAGTGGAATGAGCTGGAATGAATCTTAAATAGACCTCACTCTGATATTGACATAGACTGGGTCAAATGTTTTCCTAAACCCTGTAGGGAATCACCCAGATTACATAGACAATCTGGAGTCCTCAAAGATCCTCCTAAATCTTGGGATAGCCATTTTTTCTTGACTTGTAAGGGAATGTCCTTAACATTCCTCATGTCTTTTAAATTAATAACATGGGAATTCACATCAATAGTAGCAAAATCTTAGCTATTATAGCTGAAAAGGGACTTGAGACTGAATATTTGGCTCAGTATTCTCATTTTACAAAGATCTAATTAAATATAATTACTTTCTCAGTGTCATGCAGTTAGTGTTGGAGGTCGTATTTGAACTCAGAACCACTCACTCACTCTAATTCCCATGTATTTTTAAAATAAATTTTTATTACTATCTTTTGTCTTCATATCACCTGCATTTCCCAACATACCTTCTCCCTGTTGCCTCTTAGCAGAGCATCCCTTTAAAGACATCATTCTATTCTATAGTTCCCTCCTGCTATCATGAAGAAGGAATGTCTTCACATATAGCTTCTTGGTGGCCAAGCTTGGCCATTATAATTTTACAGTATCCAATTTTGATTGTTTTGTGGTTGTTGTTCTTCCCTTTCATTTTATTGTAGTCATTGTGAACATGGTTTTGCTGACTTTGCTCACTTTACTTTGCATCAGTTTGCCTAATTCTTTGTGTGCTTCCCTATAGTAATCATTTCTCACACTATAGCATTCTTTGATTACATTTGTGTCATTTATTTAGCCATTCCCCAATCAGTAGGCATTGACCATATTTTCAATTCTTTACTACTTCAAAAAGAGGTGCTAGAAATAACATTTTGGTATATTCATGGGCTTCCTTTTTCTCATCAACCTCTTTGGGGTACATGCCTAGCAGTAGGTAGACAGATCCTCTGTTCTTTCCACTACACCATGATGAGGGGGCTCACAATTCTGAAGGAGCAGTAAATCAGGGTTACACTAAGTGCCTACTTGCCACTGATCCTCACCCTCACCAACCCCAAATTATTTTGTCTTTAAAGACTTAGAGATAAAAATACAGACAGCCAGTGATGAGGCTGTTATTCTGGAAATCTTCCCATTTTTAGTAGCTTGAAAACAACATTTTGAGGAAGCGTTTTCTAGACAGGGCATGATTCTTCTAAATGGGCATGTATGTATATGTGCACCCCATTCTCTGCCTCCCCCATTTGATTGAAGGGAAGGCATTTAAGCACTTTATAAATATTATTTCATTTAGTATGACAACCCTATTATGTAGGTCCTATTACAATCTCCATTTTACAGTTGAAGTAACTAAGGCAGGCAGTGGTGGAGTGACTTGCCTTGAGTCACACAGCTAGGAAGTTTCCAAAGCTGGTCTTGAACTTAGGTCCTCCTGACCCAGGCCTAGCACTGTGCCACCTCGCTGCCTACTGACTGGTTTGTCCTTAGTTGATAGTACAACCAAGAATCAGATCTGAGTTCTGACTCTTAGTCAGTAGCTTTCTGCAGGACTTTGAAGAAGTCATTTTTCTCTCTCTGGCTTTAGTTTCCTTGTCTGTAAAGTGATGGGAGGGGTAGATTTATGAGGCCCTTTAAAAAATTCCAACTCTACCATCCTATGCCTCTGTTTTGGCTGTGCCTACACTAACTCCCTGAAATAGTCAAACTAAGGGGAAGGGGGGAGGAGAGTAACACATACCTCAGGTAATTTCTTGTGTGATGACAATTAGAGAAGCAGATCCTTATCTCCTTTTTTATTGAATCCATTACTTCTTAAGGTGCTGGGCATTTTCTCTGACAATCCCCCATGGCTGGAACACTCTCCCTCCTCAATTGTGCCTACAGACTTTCCTGGCTTCCTTTCTATCACAACTAAAATCCCTTCTTCTACAAGAAGCCTTTTTCCAATCTCTCTTAATTCTGATGCCTCCCCTGGGTTAATTATTTCTTATTTATCCTGTATATTGCTTATTTGTATATATTTGTGTGTATCTTGTCTCTCCCTTTAGATTGGAAGCTCTTTGGGGCAGGGGCTGTCTTTTGACTCTCTTTTTTGTATCCACAGTACTTAACACACAAAGTAGGTACTTAGTAAATGATTATTGGTTGATTGATTAATTGATTATGGAGACTTCCCGGTTGAATTCTGGGGTTGTTTGGGGAAGAAAAGAGTTTGTGGGATCCATCTCTTGGGCTATGAATTCTAAGGAAGGCAGGCAGATTTCACTCCATCATCTGTGCATTCATGATCTCACCTACCCAGCTCATGTGGAGTGTCCTGGAATAGCCAGCAATAAAACCAGGTCCCTCAGCTCTTTCTCCATCATACTTTTTTTTAAAATTAATTTATTTTCTTGTTTGCATTGCTCATTTCCGCAAGATTTTGAGTTACAAATTTTCTCCCCATCTTTCCCCTACTCACCACCCCAAAATAGCGATCCCCCTGTATAGTCCCTCCCCCAATCTGCTCTCTCCTATGTCCTCCCCCATCGCCCCTCTGACTTTCCAGTAGGGCAGGATGGGTCTCCCTACTCCAGTGCCTGTATAGCTTAATTCCCAGTTGCATCCATCATACTTTTTTACTGTATTCCTCAGCTATTGGGCTGACTCCCTTTTAAATGAGTCATTTAAAAATTCAGAGAATATTCTCCACTAATGGGTGATCAGCTGCATATTTTCTCCTACCACTAATCCTCAAAGGATTCAAACCCACTCCCAAAGAGAAAAACCACTCTGAATCCCATTGAGGAGTTTCTCCTAGCTGCTGTGGCTATAAGAATTTTTTTTTTAATATACTTTTTTTAGAAAAAGAGAAACAATTTTAACATGACTGGATTCATAGGATTTATAGAATAGACTTTAGAAATCCTTAGCCCCCTCATTTTATAGGTTATTAAAAGAGACTCACAGGGTGGCTAGGTGGCACAGTGAATAGAGCACCGGCCCTGGAGTCAGGAGAATCCGAGTTCAAATCCGGCCTCAGACACATGAGACCTTAGTCAAGTCACTTAACCTCAATTGCCCTACCTTCTCCCCTCCAAAAAGAAAAAAAAAAAAAAAGAGACTCAGAGAATTAGAGCTCAAATCACATTAATCTAGACAGATCGGCTCCTCTCTGTCCTTCTCTTCTTTTCCCCAAACTTCAGAGATTTTATCATAATGAAATTATTTTTAATGTTAATTTTTCTTTAAAAACAATTTTAATTGACAGACATTTATGTTCTCACCCATTCTCTTCCTTCATCGGAAAAAAAAAAAAAGAGAAGAAAAAGAAGACCCTTGAAACTTACATGCCTAGTAGAGCAAAACAAATGGCACTGGCCATGTCCAAAAACATGCATGGCTTATTCAACCCCCAGAGTCTACCACCTCTCCATCAGAAGGTGTGCCATGTGTTTGAGCACTGATCCTCTGGAGTTGTGGTTTGCCATTGTGATTATCAGAATTGTGGTAATATTAAATATCAAAATGAAGAGATAAAAAAAAAATCTATACATCAATACAGACATCCCACAGTCTAAGGGATCTCCATGTTTTGTTTGTGGATCATTCATGTCCACAGTCATCACACTTTCAATGTAACTTTGATCCTTTCCAGCCATGCCACATGAAAATAGTCTGACTTCAGCATCTGAAAAGTCAATACTCTTGTGTAGGAAGGACAGTGTTCATGCACTTTACTCATAAGAACAACACTGGTCTTGATTTGGAGACTATTTACTCTTAGTTATGAGGTATTTTATAAGTTTACAAGTCTGACTTCATCTTTAGGAGCAGAGGAAATTAGGAGCAGTAAACTGGTTTGGGTAGGCATGGTGGAAGGAGCTAAGTAAAAATTGGATTTTTCAAGCTGTGGTCAAAAAAGGTGTGAGGTTTGATAGAATTCTAGAGGAAAAAAAATACAAACATGTGAAATTGTACCCAGTACCACCATTTAAAACTCTTTACAACCTGGCCCTTTCCTAAATTTCCAGCATTATTACCCTTTACTCCCCTCCACTACTTTCTGAACCACTGAATTTCTGTCAGTTGCTCACACAGAATGCCTCGCCTTCCCACTTTGTGCCTTTTCCCCAGCTGCCCTCTACCTGGCCTAGCATGCTTTGTCTTTCATCTCTAACTGACATCTTCCCTGGCCTACCTTCCTTCTAGACTTAGCTCAAAGTCCATCTTATATGAGAAGGTCTTTCCTGGTCTCCCAGGTAT
The DNA here is from genome assembly GCA_028646515.1 of Pseudochirops corinnae. Taxonomy (NCBI): domain Eukaryota; kingdom Metazoa; phylum Chordata; class Mammalia; order Diprotodontia; family Pseudocheiridae; genus Pseudochirops; species Pseudochirops corinnae. The sequence continues at coordinate 129,550,581 of CM053592.1, forward strand.
ATGCGTTGCCCCTACTGTTAGCACCTTCTCTGAGATTACCCACCACTTATACAGTGTGTATCTTGTGTGCACACTAATTGTATGCTTGTTGTCTCTCCTACAGGAACATGAGCTTCTTGGGAGCTAATTCCATGTTTTTTAATTTTTTTTTTTCCACATCTCACTAAAGTTTGGCACAGTGCCTAACATGCAGGAAGTATTTAATAAATGGTTTTTCACTGAGTTTCCCCCAGATAAAAATATGATGAGCCTTATAATATCCCTGTGAGGGCAGGAGGCAGATACTCAACAACAAACATTCTACAGATAATCTTTAAGCATAGAGGAAGAGGCACAATTTACATAAAATGCTTTCCTCACTACAATCCCATGAGATAGTTAGATAAACAAAGTCTTGACCCTCACGGAGCTTACAGTCTAGTAGAATCATGAGTAAAAAACACAGGTATTAATAATTAACAACATTTCAGAATAAGTACATTAAAGAACTGTGAGGTCCAAAAGGGTAGATCATCATTGATTGAGGGATTGTAGATATTTCCTGGAGGTGACATTTGGATCGGGTTTTAAAGAATGAGTTCTTTCAGATTCAGTAGAGCAGCTAGGTGGCACAGTGGACAGAATGCCAGGTCTGGAGTCAGGAAGACTCATCTCTCTGAGTTCAAATCTGGCTTCTGATACTTACTGGTTGTGTGACCCTGGGCAAGTCACTTAACCCTGTTTGTCTCAGTTTCCTCATCTGTAAAAAGAGCTGCTGAAGGAAATGGCAAACCACTCAGGAGTCTTTGCCAAGAAAACTGCAAATGGAGTCATGGAGCTTTAGACACAACTAAAAAATGACCAAACAACAAAGATTCAGGTACAGCCTTCTGTATTATACAAATGGAGAAACTGAGGCTAAGAGAAGTAACGAAACTTGGCCAGATAGCGGAGTAGCATCTTGACCCCAAGTCTCTTGACTCCGGAGTGCAGCAGTCTTTCTGTGATGCTACACTGTTTCTTAAGCATATGATACAGCGTCTATCATGTCCACGGAGTAAATGGACTTAAAAAAAAATCAAATCACTTTTGACTTATGTAAAATGACCTCGCACTTAAATTCCTTCCCAGAGCCAGACACGCTGGCATTGCCTTTGCCCTAATGTCTCCTAATTGACTTTGCTGCATATGTTTCTGTACTAATCAGTTTGGATGAAGAAACGGCAGCGTTTGGATGTGCCTCCGAGTCAGAACAGAAGGCTTGATTACAATCCAGCCTGTGCTCCCTTACTCAATTTACTCTTATTACCAGGAGGCTTTGTTTTTGAACAGGGGCATCCCTCTTGCAACTCGCAGAACAGCCCAGGAAGGGGGTGGGCTCACCTCTCCTCTCCTTTGTCTTTGATCTGCATCAAAGAGAAGCCTTCCACAAAAAAATATGCAAATATCACTTTGGGCTTTGAAGTCATTCCCAATCTCCAAACCCCCAACCCCAAGTCCCTGGGCATTTGGCACTTAGAGAATCGCACTACTATGGCAAGTCAGCATGGCCCAGCGGAAAGAACGCTGGATCTCCGTGCTTACAAACAAGAACGTATTAAGCATCGGCTTTATGCTCAGCCTTGTGGTAGGAGCTGGGGACTCAGTGGCCAAAATCAGATACTGCCTCCCCTCAAGGAGCTTACTATAGTCCACCAGAGAGAAACCATTATTTAATATAAAGAGAAAATACATGCAAAGTAATCAACCAATGAGTTATTATTAAGCCTTTACTGTGCCAGTCATTGTGCTAGTCGCAGACAATGCGGACACAAACACACAAGCTGGTTTGGAGGAAGGGCATTAGCAAATAGGAAAGTAAGAATAAACCTTGCTGAGGCGGCTAGGTGGCGCAATGAATAGAGCCCTGGCCTTGGAATTAGGAAGATGTGAGTTCAAATACCGCCTCAGACACTAAACGCTTACTAGCTGTGTGACCCCAATTTAAAAGAATAAGCCTTATGGCATTTTGAGCCTGGAAAAATATTAGAGGATTCTTGATGCCATTGGTTGTAGACGATGGTACATCGTTTATGAGAAAGAGCAATTACCCCAGTTTCGCTGTGTGTGTATTCACGGACATGTTAATGCAGGGGAGTATTGTCCCGTAAGCCCTGTAAAGATCATCTGGAACCAAACCGTGAAAGGCTCCGAATGACAAATGGATGGGTTTGTATTTGATCCTATATCCAGTTGGGAGACAATGGAACTTCTTGGGCAGGGGACTGACATAGTCAAATCTGTGCTTTAGGAAAATGAGTTTAACAGCTGTGTGAAGGATGGATTAGAGGGGAGAAATGGAATGAAGAAAGCCAATTAAGGTACAATTGCAATTGTCCAAGTGAGAGATAATGAGGATTTTAACTAGGGGGGTAGTTATGGGACTGGAAGGAAGGCAACAAATGTGAGAGATGGTACAGAAGTAAAATTGAGAAGATTTATCACCTGATTGGGTTTGAAGAAGAGTGAGAGAAAGGGAAGAATTGAGCATGACTCCAGTTATAAACCTAGGAGGCTAGAAGGAAAGAGGTGTCCTCAACAGAAACATATAGAAGGAAGACAGATGAGTTTGGAGAGAAAGATTACATCAATTAAGAGATCGGAGGACCATGGATAGAGAGTCAGAAGTATTTTCATGATTCATGTAGGTCGACCTTCTCATATTATATGTTAGATCCAAGGAAGTTAAATAAATGAGGGGAGGAAACAAGTTTTTATTCACCTCCTACCATGTGCCAGGCACTGTGCCAAGGGCTTTACAAAGCATCTTTCACTTAATCCTCACATCAAACTGACAGAGTAGATGCTCCTATTAGCCCCATTTTCCAGATGAGGAAACTGAGGCAGGCAAAGGTTAAGCCAATCGCCCAGAGTCCCATAGCTAGCAAGTGTCTGAGATCAAATCTGAACTCAGGTCTTCCTGATTCCAGGCCCAGTGTTCTATCTACTGTGCCAGCTAACGGCCTCAGGTGATTTCTCCAAGGTGGCACAGGTAGTGTCGGTAAGATTTGAACTCATACCCTCTGACTTCAGAGTCAGTGTTCTTTCCATTGCATCGCACTATCTAAGCTGATAACCTCTGAGAGAAGGGTTTCATTTGCGTCTGAAGGTCTGGGTTTGAGTCTCCTCCCAGTATTTTTGATGGCTGAATGTCTTTGGCCAAGTCGTTTACCTTTTCAGGGCCTGCCTCATTTTCGTCATCTGGAAAATGGATAATAGTTGCACCACTCACCTTCTTGTGAAGAAAGGTCTGTGCAAACAGTCTTGAGCTGTGGGGTCTTGGACAGCGAGAAATTCCAACCCATAGAGAGGGAAATGAATTCACTGATTATCAGTTGAGGATTGAAATGGCCCCATGGAGGCCTTTCCAGCAAAATGTCTATTTTACATCCCAGTATTTGATGAAGTCTGAGTCAAGTAACACACCCCGATACTGTGGGCCTCCTTGCTGGCTCTTTCTGGATGAGAGATAAAGTAAAACTATTTTTTAAACGACTCCAAAGGCTCCCTGGAGTTCAAATAATGCTTAGAAAACAATATTTTGATGAATTGAGTAAAAGGAATGTTATCCGTATGTTTCTGATTCACATAACGCTTGTAGGGGTTTAAGAGTTAAAGGAAAAGGTTTTTGCTGGCAAGACAGATGGGCCATTTTGGGTGAACCTGAAATGCTTGAAAAATATCCTGGCTTTCTGTTCTTTCCTCTTTATTCCCAGTTTTATGGACTTCATCAAGTACTCACTCTTCTCTTGACTTGGCCAATATTTTCCTGCCCCTCTAGGATTCCTGTCACTGTGTAAGATGTCTATACTAGCTCCTTACTCCTACCACCCCTACCCCCAGCTAATTTCCACCTGTTAGAATAGTACCCATTAATAAACTTCAGAGCTGGGAGAGACTTGAGGAATTATTAAGTCCAGGGATCAGCAAATGATGGCCCACAGGCCAAGTCCAACCCACACTCTCTTTCCATATGGTCCCTGAGCTAAGAATGGTTTTTACATTTTTAAAATGAGGTTTTATTGTACTTTAAAATGTCATTAAAGAAACCATTGTTAGATGTACAAAAATGGGAATGGGGCTGGATTTGGCCCATAGTCTGCTAATCCCCAACCCTGCCCCTCTGTCCCACCGCCACCCGCACACCCCAGGGCCCAGAGAAGTGAATGAACTTGCCCAAACTCACACAGGCACACCTGCTCACAGTGATCCTATCTTTCCAGACTGATTGCCCATGACTGACTGCCCTGGCCAGTCTGGGTTCCAGCCAAATTGGCCTGTAGGCTATTCTCCATACATGACATTCCATCTCCCCCTTCTTTGCCTTTCCTCTTACCTGGGGCACTTTGCTTTTTTTCCTTCCATGACTTGGAGTCCCTGGCTCCATTCAAAGGTTAGTTCCTCCCTTAAGTGGATTTTCCACTTTTTACAAACTGTCAGCTCCCCCCATGTGCTCCAAATCACCTTGTACACATTTTGTATTGCTTCTCTATATACTTCTTATTTCTCCCAATAGAAAACAAGTTCCTGAAGAAACAAAGCGTTTTTCTTTTTGTCTTTGTGTCCACAGTGTTTAGCATAGAATCTTTTACATTGTAAGCTTGTTGAATGGAACCGTTCCTCAGTTCTTCTTTTTTCCAAGCTAAACATCTGCAGTTTCTATAAGAGATGCCCACAGGGAGTGAGTTAAGAGTCCACTCACTGACCTGATCACCCTCCTCTTGAAGACATTCTCCGGCATGCCAGCAACCCCTTCTGAAATGTGTCTACTAGAACTAAACACAGCATTGCAGGTACCATGTTACCACTGGACCATCACTTCTACTTCCCAAGACAGCCTAAGATCTCCCTGACACTTTTAATAGCTGTATCACACTGCTGGCAGCTAGGGGGTGCAGTGGATAGAATGTCAGGCCTAGTATCAGGAAGACTCATCTCTCTAAGTCTAAATCTGGTCTCAGACACTTATTAGCTATGTGACCCTGGGCAAGTCACTTAACCATGTTTGCCTCAGTTTCTTCAAGTGTAAAATGAGCAGGTGAAGGACATGGCAAAACACTCCAGTTTCTCTGCCAAGAAAATCCCAAATGGTGTTATGAAGACTTGGACACAAGTGAAAAACAACTGAACAAAACACACACACATGCACATCGATCGTATTTCAGGCTCTTATTAAGCTAAGAATATTAAGGCAGGAATATTTGGCTGGAATCCTCTCTTTAGCTTTTACAGCCCCTCTTGTCTCCATTGGTAATGTGAAACATGCATTCCATTAGCCCACAAGACTGAAAATAACCAGCAGAAGATGAGTTTCTGCCACTGGGTGCCATGGACTTGGAGACAATTTATGGCAGGGGATGCTTCATTACTTCAGGAGAGCCCATCTGATAGAGGAGTATATTAATCAGAGACAGGATGGAGGGATAGCAAGGCAATCAGGAGATCTTGGTTCTAGTTCTAGATGTGTTACTAAGTGGCCTTGGAATTCCTTATCTGTCAGATGACAGATTAGATGATTTTGAAGATCCCTTCCAACGTGAGAATCTATTTTCGAATTAAACGGGAGTCAAGGAAAGGGAGATGAGAGTTCCTTGTTAAGTATGGCAGTGGAGGGAGTGGCAGCCTTTCTGAGAATCTCCATAATATTATTTACAATGGATAATGATATCATAGGTGAAACTGTGCACTCAGATGGAGAATTGCTCCCTGTTGCTAGGAGAGGCCACAGTGTGCAAGCATCACCTCTCTACTTAAGCGGCTGTGGTTTGCAAGACTACTCCGGTGGCTCTCGATGCAGAAACGGTTCCCAGGGTTCTGAAAACAGCGCTGCAGGAAAGGCTTTATGACTTCTTTTCCCCTCGTGGTGGAAATGTTGTTAATCTCATGTGCATTATAAAGCACATCAACGTCACAGAGGAAGCCAGCAAGGATAATAGAAAGAGGCTTTGCATGGACATCAGGAAATCTGCTTCTAGTCATGTCTCAGCTGTAGACTCTCTCCCCATGATGTAGCATTCCCTGGCACATAGTAGGTGTCTAATGAATGTGTGCTTCACAGGCATTTGAATTGAGCTTTTCTGAGCCTCTGCTTCATCCTCTGTAAAAGGAAGAACATCCCAGGTCTAATTTTCTACATGTCACTTAATTTCTGTCTGGATCAGTTTCCTCTTTATAACATGGGGCAAATATATCACCTCCCTCCCAGGGGTATTGTGAGGATAAAATAAGATATTTATAAAGGGCTTTGCAAACCTTAAAGAGCTATACAAATGCTATTATCGCTATTGTTGTTATTATTATGAAAGCTTGTCTTTTAAGGGGCAGTAATGAACGATTCTCAGATTCAGTGTTTGGGGCAGCCAGGTGGCACAGCCCTGGAGTCAGCAGGACCAGAATGTTGTGTTTACATTATTCAGAGGAACTCAGCAAACACAGTCTTTTCCCGTCAGAAATGGACTTGATCAAACTGAGAGCAATGATGTGAATAAAAGGGGCCAGCTCATTTTGATCTCTTAAAAATACCCAAGGTCTAATCGATACCAAAGATTTCCCTCTCCTTGGAGCCAGTATCCAAAAAATAAGATATTCTTTTCCAGGGGACTGAACATCTGGTCCCCATCACAGAGCTCTGAGAAGTCCTCTGCTGTGCGTATAGGTGCTGGCTGGCACAAATGGCCATAAGACCTCTTTGGAGATTATCCAGAGCCTCCATAGGTTTATAGCAAGAAATTTCTGATCATCAGTTTAGAGCTGAAATAGACTTTAGAGATCATCCATTCATTTTAAAGCTGAGGGAACAGAAAGTTAGAAAGTTGCAGTGACTAGTCCAAAGGCACCCAGGCATAAAGAGGGCGAGCCAAGATAGGGTCTCAGTTTCTCTAACTCCAAATCCAGTTTTCTCTTTATTGGCCCATGCTGTAGAATGTTCAGCTTCTATCCCCCCCGCCCCCCAAAAACACACACACATAGTCTGGAACTGTAACAGCAACAATAATTACCATAATCACTGACACTACATGCCACTGGCATTCAGAACATGGAATGGTGCATGCCAGCGAACCAATCAAAGGTGTATATTTGATGCTGCATCATTTGCTTGGATCTGCAGGAAAAATAGTCATGTCAGAGACATACAAATTTTAACAAAATTTATTTAACAAAAAAAAGTATGCTTGGGAAGCAGGATTAGTTTTAAAGAAAATTTGGATATAAGTAGTTACTACTGTTACACTGGAATGATAACTTAGGAATGATAACTTCCCCACAATATTTTCCTACCTTTCTATGAACTGATGGATCAGTTTGCAAAAATTGCCTTAAGGGTGATCAGTGTGGGTCTCAGTTGTACCATACTTTACAATTCATCAGTTCATTCAATCATCCTGTGACCAGAGACTGCCTTCTTCCTAAATAGTCAGGTGATCTTGAGTCTGCTCAGCCTTGAGCAACACATAAGACTAGAGATCATTTTTTTAAAGTACCCATACGACCACCTCTCCACTACCACTTTGCACCTCCCATTAGAGATTGCAAGTCCAGCACAGGGACCTTCTTTTGATCATCTTTTTCCCCCAACACTCAAATATTTATTAAATAATTTATGTGCAAGGCACTGAACCAGCTACTTGGGGAGACACAAATTGAGAATCACTGACCTCACAGTGTTTACAATCTAGAATTCAGTTGAGACAAAGTCCAAGGAAAAGGACCTTTTCAATGGTAGAGATATGTCTGTGCTTTATAATAGATAAATGTTTATGAATTTCTTTGCTGAGTAGCACAATGGTGTAGCGAAAAAAGAGTTGGAGTTGGGGTCAAGAGACCAGGATTTGACTCATGCCTTAGATACTAGCTGAGTGACCTTGGGCAAGTCACTTAATATTGCAAAACCTCAGTTTCTTCATTGTTAAGTAGGACTAAAAATATTTATGCAACCTACCTGGCAGGATTGTTGTAGAAAAAATACTTTGGAGTAAGGAGGCCTGGTTCCAATCCATCTCTGGGACACCTTAGGTGTCTAAGCCCAGATATGGCCCTTAAACTTTCTGTTCATCAGTTTCCTCATCCACAAAATAGAGGTCGTATTACCAGCACTACCAACCTCATAGGGCTTTTAAATTTTAAAGTACTAGAAAAATATAATCTATCTTTTACTTTTTTTAACTGTTTTTCAAACTTTTTTTTAATATCTCATACCATTTTTCCCATAGTATTTGTTCTGCATGTGGTTATAACCTGACCATATACCCAGAGTTCCATATATTTGGCTCAAATCTTTGAGGTGAAAAGAGTATGTTTTTCCCCTTCCCTTTACAAAAAGATTTCCACACTTCTCAGGTGATCAAAACCAAACCACATTATCTTCTTACCCTCCCTTCTACTTTTCCCTTCTTTTCATTGTTTTTTCTTTCTTTTTCTTCTCCTTCATCTTCTCTTTTCACTTTTCCATTATGTATGTGGTTTCCAAATCAGCAACAGGGTGAGTGAGGTCATAGTCAGAAGAAGGGCTAATATTCAGTGTTGAATTTGTGCCGATTCATCTTTTCTCTCTACCTCAAACTTTGTCTCAGATGAATTCTAGATTGTAAGCTGTATGAGATCAGGGATCCTGTATTTGTGTCTCTCCAGGTTCCTGGTTCAGTGTCTTGAATGCTGTGTTTAACAAATATGATTGTTGGAGAAAAAAATATCAAAAGAAATGAATATTTTAAATTAAGCATTTTATAGTTTAAAATAAATAAATTTTAACTTATAGCAGTGCTTATTTTAAAAATCTTCCCATGAAATGATTATGTATAAATACAAATTTAACAAACCACATGCAGTCCAGTACCAAAAGAAGTAGAAGAAAATGTTTTGCAAACCTTAAAGAGTATATCAGTGTGAGTTTTTATAATAGCATAGATTGGTAATTGTGCTTCCAGTCTTCTGGGTCAAAAATTCAATGGCAATTTACATTTATATGATATATATTGATTTACAAAAAATTATTTCCTCATGTCATGTTGTAATTTGCATGATTTTTATGATACATATCTTATGACCCTTTCTAAGTTGTACAGTCAGTCCTTTAGGGTATGCCCCAGTGAATAAGGTGGAAAAGAGTAATGGATTTGGAACCAGAGGTCTTGGGTTCAAATCCAGCATATGCCACTCAATACTTGTATAAACCTGGACAATTCACTATAGTCTCTGGACTTCCATTTCCCCATTGACAACATGAGGGAATTGGAATAGAAACTTTTACCTGCATGTATAAATATGCATATAACATGTGCATGTCCATACATGTGCACATATTGTTCACATAGATATGTACATATATACATTATGCATTATACTGTGTGTATATGTGTGTGTATACGCATGTGTATGGATACTTAGTCCACAGCAGCTAGGTGGATAGAGCACTGGACTTGAAATCTTAATAGGTTCAAACCTAGCCTCAGGCACTTTACTAGTTGTGTGACCCTTGGCAAGTCACTTAACCCTATTTGCCTCAGTTTCCTTATCTGTAAAATTAGTTGGGGCAGGAAATGGCATACCACTCTAGTTTCCTTGCCAAGAAAACTCCACAAGGGGTCACGTTAAGTTGGTCATGACTGAAAAACAGCTCAACAACAAGTCTGTCTCTAAATCATACTTTGGTGTCTTATCTCTCTTTGTAGCTCACCTAGAATCCATCTCAGAGTTGTGCTAGGTACTTGTGCCCTCTTCAGATGTTTCCAAACAATGAAGGGAGTTGAGGTAATTTCTTCTTTGATATATTATTCCCAGGGTATAATGGGTCAGAGTTTGTCTACAGGTATAGTTAGACTTTTATGTAATGTCAAGAACTAATTTATTGCTTAGTTATTTCACCTGACATTTTCCCCAGTCTTAAAATGAACGAGTGAGCTGTAATGCAAACATCATTCGATGTGACATCAGAAGATCGGGGTTTGTATACCAGCTCTTAACTCATATAAGAGAGGATGTGGAGCACAGAAGATCAGAGTATTTAGATTTCAAAAATCTAGAAGGGAGTTTAAACAACATTTAGTGCAAACCTCCTTCCAACTCCCCCTACCTGCATACCTTCATTTGAAAATTTTTATTCATCTGTCCTTCCCACTACCACCACCCCTCCCCTACCATTGAGTAAATAAAGTAAAGCTTTCAGTCCACAGCTGCACAGTTCAGTTAGATAAATTCCTATATTAACCATGTCAGATATATATATATATAAAACATATATATGTATGTGTGTATGTATATGTGTGTACATATATGTGTGTGTGTGTATGAGAGAGGGAGGAAGGGAGAGAGAAGGGAACAGAGAGAGAGAGAGAAGGAGGGAAGGAGAAAGGGAAAGACAGAGGGGGGAAGGGGAAGAAACAGGCCAACCTCTCTCATTTTGCAGATGAGGAAAATGAGACCAGAAGAAATCAAATACCTTGTCTAAGTTCATACAGTCAGTAAGGGAAAGAGACAGAATCAACCCCTGATCCCTGAGCCAGCATTTTTTCTAGTCTTCCACATTGTCTCTAGATCAGCTGTCCTTAACTTTTTTTGTATCATAGGCCCCTTTGGTAGTAATAGTAAAGTCTAGAGATGACTTCTCAGAATAATTTTTTTATAATTGAAGAAAATGATATTTCAGTTAGATGTTGGTGAAAATAAAGATGTGATTTTGTTCTCATTCAAGGTCACAGATCCCCTGAAATCAATCCATGGTCCCCTTTGTGGCATGTGAATTCCACAAAAAATTCACTGCTCTCAATGGTGATGAACTTGGTTTTAAATCTCATCTCTGACACAATCAAATCTCTTCCCTGCTAAATGAGCAGTTCTCAAACTTTTTGGTCTCAGGACTCCTTTGCCCTCTCACACTCTTAAAATTAATGAGGAACCCAAGGAGCTTTTGTTTATATAGTTACATCTGTAAATAATAATCATATTAGAAATTGGAACTAATACATTTTAAAATATTTATTAGTTCATTTAAATAACCATAAGAAACCCTTTACATGTAAACATAAATAATATGTTTTAGGAAAATTATTCCCCCCCAAAAAAAATAGTGAGAAGAGTATCTATTATTTTACATACTTTCTGCAAATCTCTTTAATGTCCAGTTTGATGGAAGACTACTGGATACTCATATCTGCTTCTGCATTCAGTTCTTGGCAATTTGCTATTTTAGTTGAAGCTTATGAAGAAAGTCTGACCTCACACAGATCTATATTCAGAAAAGGGAGGAATCTTTTTAATAGACGAATAGCATGCTAGTATTATTTTTTAAAATAGTTTTGAGCTTGAAGAGCCCCTGAGATGGTCTTGGGTCCCTTCCCTCCTCCAGGTCTGTGGACTCTTTGAGAAGCAGGGAGGTTGGGCCCCAGTTTCTTCATCTGTAAAAGGAGGGATTGAACTCGAAAGTCTCTCAGATCACCTCAAGCCCTTATTCTCCTTCTTGGTCATCTTCCTCTCAATTGTGACCCATGTAAAAAGAAGTGGGTTACACCAGATTATCTCCCCAGTCCATGGTTTTTCACCTCAAATGCTATGATCTATGAATCACAAGTAACCTCAAGTAAAGCTATGGCATCAGATTTAGGAAAATTGCATATAATAGTCCTGATGAATATAGGTGTGTATGTAATATATATCTCCACATACATGTGTCTACATGTGTATGCATGTACTTATCTATGTATGTATATATGTGTGTTTATATATGTAGCTATGTATGTGCTTATATATACACATATATGTACTTATATGCATATATACATGCAGGTGTATTTCTTTCACTTTTTTAAGCACCACGTGATTGCTTTAGGACTACCTAGGCATCGAAGCCTGTCATTGTTTATCACTGTTTGTGCCATCCTGATAGCCCCTGAAAATCACATCTCAGCAAAACAAGGCAGATTGCAGAACATAAAAAGCGCGCCCCGTTGTTGCTGCAAATACAGAAGGAGCGACGCTATAATGGCCGTGTGTGCAGCGTGGGAAATATCCCACAGCTTGAAGATGAGCACATCAAAGGAAAAGGTCGTTTCCTCATTTGTATGGATTTGTTACCCTGCTGATTACTGTGCAGGCATCATTGTTGCTGCATTTAGCTCAAGTTATCCACTCTTGGTATTATTGATGTGATTCTGAAGGAGGCATACGTTGCCTACATCGATTTTCCTTTTACGGATGCATTTTTTTTTTCTTAAATGGACATAATTTGGTCAGAGGCATTCTTGTTGGGGACACCAAGCGCCAATGCTCCAGTGCTGCTCTGAACCACTGGGTCAGCTAGGAGGGAAACCTTTCCAGAAGCACAGAGCTAGCAGGGACTGGGAGTCTGGCCTTATTCTCTGCAGTATCACTAAGGCCTCTGCTGAAAGGTCTGCTCTGAGATGGAACCCACTGTCTCCCGGAAAAGCCCATCCTCCTTTGTAGCAGCTCTCATCATTAAAAAGTTTGTCCTCTTGCATTTTTTTTTCCTTGCAACTTCCATCCATCATCACCTGTAGTCCTGTCCTCTCTCTCTCTTGGCTACCAGCACAAACCATGCCCACACACACTCAGCAGTACGTATCAGACCAGGGCAGAGCGAGACTTTCTTGTTCACTTTTTAATGGCTGTTCCATCAGTGTGAATCTGCTCCTCTGCCTTCAGCCCAGTGCTGGGTCATGTGTCCAGCACAGATTCCCTGCCTGCTCTGTTAACTTGCCCTGTCTTGTGAATTCCAAACTTGTCTCCCGCCCATTTCTTCCTGCATGGCCATTTTTCATATGCCCCTTCCTGAGGTGATTGATGTCTCAGCTGTGGTTCTTTTTCTGTATGGGGTAGTCATGCTCTGCCATATCACCAACCTAATTAATTCACCTCCTGGCCCCTGGGCCCTCCTGCCAGCCCTGTCCCCTCAGATGGTGGCTCACAACCCAACATTGACAATTATTCAGTCACTACAGCAAAAACAAGGCATTTATGCTCTACATAACTTTTCTGTCTTGGTTCCAGAGAGAAAAGTCTTTGACTTAAAATTCTTTCAGAAGTTTAAAAAAAAAAAATATGTACATAAGCGGCTCTTTTTTTCTGATGATTCTGTCCACTGTCTTGAGTGCCTTCTTTTTTTAATTTTCCCTACCATTAACTTCTATGGTAAAAGAAGGAAAAAAAATCTCTAAAATGCTTTGCAGCAGGAAAGGAAATCAAAGCTATCCACCAGCAGCTTGCGAAAACAAGAATGGGTTCTGGGTGTTATAAAGCATATGCCTGACAACTGATATTATCCACTGGTGAGATATTGTTCATATCTCCACTGTCTAAAACTGCACAGATGATCACATTGGTTATCAATCCATACAGGTTCACAGTAGCCTTATGGTTTAGGGAATTACTTTGGGGATTTTGCAAAGATTTCTTTAAATCTCTCATCTCTTACAAATTCCCTAATCAATCCAAAAGTATTTTAAAGTGCCTACTATGTGCCAAAAACCACACTAGGCTCTGGGGATAGAAGTACAAAGGATGAAATAATCCCTACTTGCAAAGACCTTACATTCTAAGGAGGAATACAATAAGGGCATGTAGAAATAGACATGAACGCTAAGGCTCTCACCAACATCTGATGTTACCTCTTACCTTGTTAAACAGTAAAGACTATGGCTGTCACAAAGCAATTCTGCATAATTAACATCAAAAAAACTTTTGAAAAGATTCCAACATCTTTTTGGGCTTATGATCATTTGACATTGCTCATTGGGGTATTGTTTTTCATTTATCAATAAAATTTACTGGTTGGTTAACACTTAACAGTCCTGGGAAAAACAGGTCTATGTTGCTGGTCCATGTTTATATGGATGTAACATTGAAAGGTGAGATATTAGATCATTTTCCCAAAGCATTTCAATTTGCCGTTCATTGTCCAACCAGGATCTCAACTTAGTTCTCCTAGCTCTCCTTCCTGTGACAAATCCACAATGATGATGATGGTGGTGGTGATGATGAAAACCAGAAGTAGCATTTATATGAAGTTTTAAGATTTGCAAAGCACATTAAAACATTATCTCATTTTATCCTCACAACAACCCTGGGAGGTAGGTGCTATTATTATTCCCATTTTTACAAATTAGGAAGCTGAGGAAGACAGAGGTTAAGTGACTTGCCCAAAGTTACATGGCCGGTAAGTGCCTGAGGCAAAATTTGAACTCACTTCCTCCTGATTCCCAATCCAACCTTCTATCCTTTGCACCTTCTTGATGTCTCAATATAAGAAGAGTTCTTCTGTAAGAAGAAACCACAAATTGGAATTGGCATTTATTTAAATATGATATATCAAGAACCAGACACTGGAATCTTATAGACAGCTTTTGTTTGATGAATGATAATAGAGAAGCATTTATTAAATATATATTATGTACCAGGCACTGTGCCAGCCTCAGAGGAGATAAAGGAAAAAAAAGATCCCTCCCCTCAAGGAACTTAGATTCCAATGCATCTTTCACTCAGTGCTAGAAAATGGCGTTCTGTCTGCCAAATATCAAACCAGCCACCTTGTATTCTGTAGTATTATGTTGAATATGTCTGTAGGCATTTCCTATTCAAATCCACATGTCACCAGACAAAAAGAAACTTGTGAGGCCCAGCAGGATCATAACATCAGGCCACCATCCTTTTCTTCCTGGATTTGTCCTACCTTTACCGTACGTAGCTCACAATTCATATTCCTGCTGAGGTCAATTAAAGTCAAAGGGGAGATGTCGGCTTGATTTAGTAAAATTGTATTATTTGTCTGCCTCTGGTTTATCTCCCTTGGTTGGGCTGTCATTTGAATTTTATGTTTTTGTCCTTATTTCTTCAAACCATTTTTCCGGGTAGCATTTTCAGCGTTGTGTTTGCCCTATCTGCTTGCATGGAAGGTGTTTGTTTCTCTAAAGTGCCTGTCCTTCCTGATTTCCATCATTTTTATGGTCTTACCTTTTGTCATTGCTGCTCTAGCCAGGCTTCTGTTGTGATAGTACTTTGTCATAAAGACCAGGATAACTTCGTTGCCTTTGCCTTTCAAACTTTCTTTCTCACAGTAGCCACGATCCCATATAGCTACAATATACTTTCTGCCGAGGGAAAAATTATTATAATGACAAAACCCAGAGAGAGAGAAAATTTTGAAGCGATGTTATTAAGGCAAGATGATAAGTAGGTACATTCATTCAAATGCAAAGTAGAACAAGAAAGAAAAAATATTCCAACTTGAGACAGAGATAAAAAGAATATAAGGGCAGGAGAATTATAAATTGATTATACTGCCCGTCTGTTTTATGACTCTATGAATGTTGGGCACATGAAGTAGACTTAGTTTGTTGAACAGAGAGAGGCTTCCATGTTCCCAGATCTTTTCAAGAGGCGATTTCTGGGTCTTGTTCATGAAATGTTTAGATTGTCCTGCATGAATTGTGCTGGGGAACTTGATTTTAAAAAATCTCATAGTCGCCTAGATAGAAGGAGAGTTTAGGCTGTGAACTCTGGGACTTTCATTTATGGTTCATTTCATCCATTATGCTTAGGATAATGTCTGGCATATAGTCGGTGCTTAATAAATATTTATTGACTGATTGACTGGAAGCCACCTAGGTCCCATGACTCTAACCTCCCATCCTTTGCAGGAATAATAACAAAAAACTCACATTTCTATTTAGCTTTCATTTTCACAAAGAAATGACAACCCTATTGTGGTAGGGAGGTCAAGTTTTCATTATCTTCCTTTTATTCCTTCATTATCTTCCCTTTTAAGATAAGCACTTATAAAGCACCTACTGTATGGCTCTATACTAAGAGCCAAAGACAAAAATAAATGTAAAAGACATGCTCTACTCTCAAGGAGGTCACAGTCTAATGGAGGAGACAGAACACAAACACTTATGTACACAAGCTGTATACAGGTTAAATTGGAGATAATCAATAGAGGGAAGGTGCTAGAATAGATATGGTAAATAATGACTTAAAGAGGGGAAATTTCAGACTAGTAAATGTTAGTTAAGATTCAGACCCAAGTCTGTGGAATCTAAGTTCATTGCTTTTTTTTCCTACTGTGTTGTTTATGGGCTAGTTACCTCCTTAGAACTATTCCACCATCTCTGACAGAAAAAACCACTGGCCTTGTGTAACTCATAACTTCTACGGTTTTCAGTTTTTTTATCTGTAAAATGAGAGGTCTGCTTTGACCCCAAATGCCACTACTAGATCTATAACCCAAAGAGATATTTTGTTTTTTTTTAAAGGGAAAAGGATCTATTTCTATGAAAATATTTAGAGCGGCTCTTTTTGTGGTGGCTAAGAATTGGAGACTGAGGGGGATGCTCATCAGTTAGAGAACAGCTGAACAAGTGGTGGTATGTGATTGTAATGGAATACAATGTGCTATAAGAAATGACAGGCAGGATGATTTCATAAAAACTTGGAAAGACTTACACGAAGTAATACAGAGTGAAGTGAGCAGAACCAGGAGAACACTGTACACAGTAACAACAATATTGTTTGATAATCAGCTGTGAATGACCTAGCTGTTCTCAGCAATACAGTGATCTAAGACAATCCCAAAGGACTCATGTTGAAAAATTCTGTCTACCTCCAGAGGAAGAATTAATGTCGTCCGATTATAGACCAAAGAATACTATTTTTTCTCTCTCTCTCTTCCCTCTTTCCTTCCTTCCTTCCTTTCTTTTTTCTTTTGGTTTTCTTCCACAAAATGACTAATATGGAAATGTTTTACATGAATGCTCACCCTATATCAGATTGCTTACTATCTCAGGAAGTTATAGAATTTGAAACTCAATTTTTTTTAAAAAAAAGCAGTTAATGTTAAATTTGTTTTTATATATAATTGGGAGAAATAAAATGTTGCTTTTAAAAATAGAATAAAATGAAAGAGCTGGACTAGATGGCTTCTGAGGTATCTTCCAGTTTTGAGTGTTCAATCCCATTATGCTAAACAAGAGAGTATCCAAAGGAGGGGAACTAGGATGATGACTAGGGTCTTGAAATCCATGTCACATAAGGATTGATTGAAGGAAATGAAGATGTGTATACCAAAGAAAATAAGCCCTGGATGGAGGGGAAGGGGAGACATGATAGCTGCCTTCAATTTGATGTGGAACAGAGATTAAACTTACTCTGTTTGATCCCAGATAGTAACAATGGATGAAAGTTGCAAGGAGACAAACCAGGGTTCCAGAATGGAATAAACTGCCTTAATAGGTAGCACCCCCTCTTCAAAGCTCTTCAGATAGAGGCTAGCTGCCTACTTGTGAGGTGTATTTTAGCAGATATTTCTTTGGGTCCAGCTTGGGCTAGATGGATGCTAAAGTTTCTTCCATCTCTAGAATTCTGGAACTCTCAGTTTAACACTATGTGTTTGACAAGTGGAAGATTTGGTATCCACTAGGTTCTTTCCAGTCCAGGTATCTGAATGGCAGGGGTCAGAAATCAAGAGGAATGATGTGGATATGGGAGAAGGAGGTTTGGGATCAATCTGGAACTGTTTAAGAGAGAAAAGGTGAGAATCTGGATGAATAGGTCCTTTTGGCTGTTTTCCCAAGTACTAAAATCACAGTTATCACTGAAAACCACCAGCTAAGATATCAGAATATGTTGGTTTCTCCCAAAAATGTTTTAATCCAACATTTGGTCTGGTGGCTACATCTTGCATGTTATAGCATATGGCTTGCAACCCCATGCACCATTTAATTCCCTATAAAAATGGTAGTTCATTGATATGTAGAACCAAGTTTGGATTAGATGTACAATCTCCTATATATCTACATGGAAAGTAAACCTAACTATCTCTTGCTGCCTCTAGTTTTCAAGGATTTTTGCTTCCCTGTAAAAATACGCATGGATTTTTGCTGTGGTCTTCAAGCTGAATCCTTTCTTAAAAAGCAGCATGCTTTTGTTTATGGACTTTGCATGTTTATAGATTGTGCACATAAATACTTTAAGGGAGAAATGAATCAAGACTAAGTAGTCTCAGATGGGATACTTTTACTTGTAAAATTCAAAATTAGCTCCAATCCAGAAATGAATCTTTTTAAATGATTAGTCCCTAAGCCATAATTATCCCAACTCTAACATTCAAATGTGGAAATTCCAGCTATGGACCCATAATTCATTGGTTTTCTCCCCTTATGATGCTTTCTGTTTTAAGTCCCTGAATGAACATTATAATTGGCCTTACTGGTAATTGAGAACTAAACATTGGGAGGTATCCTGGCATCGTCCAAAGAGTATTGGGTTGGGGAATCATGACACCTAACATCACCCACCAATTATGTGTGACCTTGGATCAGTCACATCACATGTATGGCCTCAGATTCCTCATTTGTAAGATGAGTGAGTTAGATTAGATTATTTCTAAATTCACTCTTGACTCTAATATTATAATGAATCTACAATTCTTTGTCTAAATCAGGTTCGATATTGTTAAATCTCTTTGTTTAAGGAAAAAGGAATGACGGGGAGAACTATTTCATTATATGGGCAGCTATGTAGTACAGGGAGTAAAGTATCTTTGGACTTCTACTCTGGAAGTCCTGGGTTCAAGTTTCAGAAACTTATTATGTGTGTGACCCTGGCCAAGTCACTTAACCTTTGCCTGCTTCAGTTTCCTCCTCTGTAAAATGGGGATAATCGTAGCAACTATCTCCCAAAGTTCTTGTGAGGATCAAATGAATTAATATTTGTAAAGTAATTTACAAATTTTAAAACACTATATAAATGCTATCTACCTATCAACATTATTAGTAGTAGTTTGACTACAAGTTTTCTACTCTCACTTCAAATGGCCCTGCAATGAGTCACTCTCCAAGAGATCACCCGTTAAACTTTGAGCTGAGGTAAGCAAGACTAGGACACGAGATAGGTGCTTGGGTGGAAGGGCTCTAATAAATTAATAGTTTTGTAAAGAGTTGCTCTCTGTCCATTAAAAACGTGACCTCATTGTCTTGTTTGTTACCTTTGGCAGATCCCTAGTTTCCCAACTCTGGAGAGTAGGAAGTACCCTGAAGTAGTGATCAAAACATCTGGGTTTGATCCTTAGTTCACTGCTTACTAATTGTATTTCCATAGTCAAGTTAATGGACCTCTATAAAATGAGGAACATACTAGCTATATTACTGCTCTGGAATTGTAAAGATATCAGCTGATAGGACCCTAGCCTCTAAAGCTCCTCTCCATCTACTCTTTGTCTTGTATGTGTGTGTGTGTTTCGCGTATGTGTTGTCTACTGTATAGAATATAAGTTTCTCAAGAGCAGAGACTTTTTCCTCATATCCTCAACTCTTAGCATGATGCTCAATATATATTAAGGGCTTAATGTATGTTTGTTGATTATCTAATCAAAATAAATCTATATAACATGCTTTTAATATTGTAAAGTGCCATAAAAGTACATTGTGGCATTATCCCTAATATCTCTCCATTTGAGGGCATGGAGGTTACTCTGAATTCTTGAAGTTTAGTCTAATAAAATACAGGCTCTGAGAAGTTCCGCCAAATGAGAGAGACTCTGAATATGCACCCAAGCAGAGGCTTTGCATCTATCATTTAAGAATAAGCCTTGCTAGGTACAGAAAGGCTCATTACCAAAGGTTGGTCATCATGTGATGAATTTTAGGCAGCCTTAACAATCCACAAGGACCATTTGCCAAGGAGTGTGGAGGTTGTAATCTGCATTGTTGGAGTAAAGTCTCATGAAATTATTAATCTTTGAAATATTGAAAAATATCCAAGCTTATCTCCCCTTACTCCTCAACAAAATTTTAGTCAGAATAGTCTTCTTATTCACCCTCAATACAGGCCATATCTGTTCCTGCTTTCAAACTTTTTCTTATACTGGTTCATCATAGAGAATGTCTCTACCACTACCCTTCCACCTATCTCTATCCAACCTTTTCAAGGTTCACTTAGAACAAGCCTTAACTCCTTTTACTGTTTCAACCCAGGGAAAGTTCCCCTTTTTTTTCTGAATTCTGATTGTTTCTATAACTTTTCATTCACTCAATAAACAATGATAATGTATTTATCATGTGCAGAACCTTGTGTTAGGTACTATGTGAGACACAAAGTTTAGATAAGATACGGTCCCTGCCTTCAGAGAGTCTACTAGGAATAATACATAAATGTAATATAGTCTTAAAGAAACAGAGCAAAAACATCTTGGGAATAGCAAAAGAGGAAATGAAGGGAAAAATTTAAATACGTCATTGACATACACTTTAGCCTAGCAGGTACCAAACTAAAACTCAAAAAGGAAACCAAAAAGGATATCAGTTCTTGAAAATAAAGTTAGCATTGAACCTATTCCTTCTTCACTAAAATTTTAAAAAAACAATCTACTCCCTAATGTGATTTAGGTGCCTCCCCAACTTGAGTCTGGTCTTATCCACTGTTTCCTTACCTAACATGGTTATTTGCCATAAATTAAATCATCAGAATTGTTTATGTTGACAATAGAAACGCCCACATTTGCATATTTGCATAATGTGCTCATTGATTTCTAGATATAAATGACCCTGTGGAGTTTAATGAATCCTATGAGTACATTATAAACTTGAGTAATTAAATTTGCATGTGGATTTCTGGTGTACTGAAGTTTCAGCTGAGCTGTAGTTAATACCATCCAGGCCCTGATAGCTTATCAGTTATCAAGTTAAGGGAAAAAAACCAACTCATAATAATCAATTATTCCCATTATAATTGACTTTGTCTTATTTGAAGACATAAATCTCTTGTTATGGTACTTCCTTGCTAATGAGATAGAAAATCATTAGTAAAATTATTGCAAAGTGTTAACTAATAATAATAATGATAATACATTAATGGAGTTATACCTTCTTGCTACAAAAAATTCTAATCATTCCAGATTATCTCATCTGTTATTTGAAGTTGTTTGCCATCAAAACCCAGAAATGAAAAGAAGTTGATAGTTTTAACAGGGAGTAGAAATCAGAACACCTTCATTTAAGCAAAGGTAACTTGAAAGACACCACCACAAATCCTACTCCAGTGTCTTACGGTGGCCAGAGTGGGGTCCTGGGTTCTTATAGGCTATACCAGGCTATTCTATAACATTCCTCTGTTCAAGAAGCTTCAGTGATTTCCCATTGACAAATGTCCCTGTTTCATATTTAAAGGGATGAAAAGTTTGGCTCCGGTCTACAATCCTGTGCTTATGATAGTCCCTAGTATACTAGACTGCTTTCCCATCACATGACATTCCATCTCCCCTCGTATTCCTTTCCCAAGCTGTCTCCCATGCCTGAAATATTCTCTCTCTCTCCACCTTTACCTCTTGAAAACCATAGCTCATTTTAAAGTTCAGTTCAAATATGACCTTCAAGAGGTCTTTCCTGATTTCCCCCAAATGTTAGTGTCCACTCTCATGAAGATCTATTTTTTATATATCTTGAGATATATTTACTTGTCTTTGAACACGTTGCTTCCTCCCAACAGAATGTATGTTCCTTTAAGGAAGAGGCTGTCCAACTTCTGTATTAATATTCCCATTGTCTAGTTCAATGGCTGGCCTATAGTAGGCATTTAATAAGTATTTGCTAGTTAATTTTTTTCCCCAATGTCCAGCTTAGATAAATATGAAAAGGTTGACCAACAGTAGACTAGCCTTTTGGTGTTGAATCCTTTGGCCTTGGCAACCACAACCTATGAAACAAAACAAAAAAAACACCAAACATCCTTCAGCCCTATATGGCCAGCTTCATCTTCTGCAGTGATGGTGGCAGGGTAGAAGAAGACAGAACAGAGAGTGCTTAGAATCCCACACTTTTAAGACATTAACTTCACTGTTGGCACTCTAAATGTGAGGTCCTTGTCCAGGAATGAATGAGTGCACATGCTGCCAGGGAAACTGAATCATATCAAACTTGACATTCTCACTATAAATACATCCAGGAAACAAAAGAAAGTTTCAACTAAATGGAAAGATGATGGCTTTGGAGAGGCAAATAAAAGAACTGAGGGAGTTACTTTTGTTACGCTAGCAAAAACAACAAAAAACAACATTTCATAGGATACTCATCCATTTTATATTGTAATATTTGTGATAAAAATTTTCAGGGGAAAAAATACTATGACAATGATAGAAGATTATTTTCCAATGCAGAAAGTGAAGTACAGAAATTCTATGGAAATCATGATATCTTTCAAATCAAATCAGATACTTCAATAATTGATGACTTTGTTGCAAATGTAGGGCTAGAGAACAGTGAAAAAATTATTTCAACATATGGTTCTAAGTAAAAATTGAGAAATCAAAAACTAAAAGACAATGCAAAAGCTTCAATACCTTCTTTGATAAAAGTATCAGGAGGCATTAGACATCATAAGCACCAGATAATATCAACAAAAATAAAATTGATGATTTTTGAGTGAACAAGAAAGGACTGCTCTCCGATGTGGGTGTGATTTCTGAATCAGCACTCTGTATATAATCGTACCACTAATCCATATCAAATTAGGAGAAAAAATAAATATGAGATGTGGTACACAACTGAGACATCTCTAACTTGATCTCTTTAACCAAACTGTGAAACCTGAGAAAAGAAAAACAAACGGACAAAGGAACAGACATTGATACATATTATCACAATTTTCTAAGTCAAGGTTTATTTACTTGAGGTCCACAGATCCCGAGGGTCCTATGGATAGATTTCAGGAATCTGTGAACTTGGAAGAGAAAAGATTATATATTTATTTTCACTAATCTTTGGCTTCCTTTGTAATCCTATGTATTTTATTTTACATATTTAAAAACATCATTGTTCCTTTTGGTGTTCATCAGGGTGCTAAAGGGGTCTATGACACATACACAAAATCAAGAACCTTGTACTAAGGGAATTTAAAGACATGGCATTGCCTCTTTTGGAGGAACCTTAGAAAATATCCTTAGAATCTGCATCAGCCAAAAAAATACTCAATAGCCTTGCCAAGTGGAAAGGGAAAGCAGCCAAGAGCAATTCCAAATATTACTTTAGAATATAAACTCATTTATAAAAGGTTGCAGGGAATGATGGTAGAAGATCATGAGCAGAACTGCCTCATAAAGTAACAGAATAAAGTAATGGAAAGAAAAACACAGAAAGTTTGGTGAAAGACCTAACAAAGTTAAATTACCCAAATAGCGTTAAAGGTGGAAGTTGACAGTAAACACAAATATATGAAAAATGGAAAAAATATGTCAATAATTTTATAACAAACTCTTTTCTCTATCAATAACAATGGAGATGTCATATTTGGATTTGAACATCACAATTCCTGATTTCTTGCATGAAGTAGAAATGGTGATAAGAACAGTGAAGGGGAAAACAACTGAACTAGACCATGTATATACAGAGAAAGTGATTTTAGGATCAATTTTCATTATATCTGAAAGAAGGAAGAATGACAAATGTTTAGAAAAATTATTCTACCTTATTACTGCCCAAAAGAAAGATTTAATAAAATCTACAGTTACTGACCTATATGCCTACTTTCCCATCCCTATAAGATCTTATGAGAAAAAAATTGCTCACGTATTGAGGGCAATCTTGCTCAAAGTTTGAAAAGGAAACAAGGAGAGGTTTGGGTTTTTTTGCCAACAATAGTCTATAATCCACTAAACTGATTGAAAAGAGACTAGGGATACATACACACACATATACAAACATACACACTATATATATATATATATATATATATATATATATATATTTATGTGGTTATGTATATATATTTGCTGTGTATACACATGTACATATATATGTACATATCTATGTGTATCCCTTTGTTGCTTAATAGTTTTCTCAATTGCTTAGATGATGGCGTAGATGATACATTCATCAAATTCAGAGATAACATAAAATTACCAAGAATAGTTACCATGTTGGATGACAGGGTCAGGATTCAGAAAGATCTTGACAAGCCAGAATGTTGAACAGACTACAATAAGACGAAATATCATACAGATAAGTGTAAAATCCTACAGTTGACTTAAAAAATCAACTTTAGGAATATAAAATGTAGAAGATCTGGGTAGGTAGTAGTTTGTTGGAAAAGATCTGAAAAAGTACAGTGAAATTTGATGTGAGTGAGTTGTGTGATGTGATATCTAAAATCTAACGTGATTTTTAGGCTGAATTAGGAGAGTCTTGGTGTCCAGACCTAAAGGCAGATAGAGTACATGTCCTGGAGTCAAGAAGACCCAAATTCATATTTGATCTCACAAACTTACTGTGTGACCCTGGGCAAATCACTTGACCTCCATCTGTCTTCATTTCATCATACAGAAAATGGAGAAAATAATAAGCTTTATTTCCCAGGGCTATTGTGACGATGAAATGAGATAGATGATGTTTGTAAAGTGCTTAGTACGGTGCCTGGAACGTAGTAAGTACTTAACAAATTTTGTTTCCTTCTTCCTTAACCTTTTTGTTTGTTTGTTTGATAACCTGGTAAGCCATTATTCTCAGAATAATGTTTTTAATAACAATGAAATTAACAGGATTACAAGATAAACCAATTACAATACATTTATATATGTGTGTGTGTGTGTTTATGCATGCATGCATGTATTAAAACCAGGTTTATCAGCCCAAGGTTAAGAATTCCTGAACCAGCAGACGTGATAGCCACATTCTTCTTCGTCTTGGTGCTCTGTTAAATCCTGAGAACCAACTTTTCAAAGAGGATGGATGAGCTGGAGATATTACAAGAAAGGGTAACCAGGCTGGTAAAAGGAAAGTGGCAGCTGAAAGAATCAGGATACTTAGACAGGAGAAAAAATACTTGGGGGAGATACAGTCATAGTCTTCATGTACATGAGAGCTGTCGAGGGAAGAGGAATTAGACGTTTTCCATTTGGTCCTAGATAAAAAGACTAGAAGAAGCAAAGGGTAAAAGCTGTAGCAAGAGAGACTTAAATTCCATGGAAGGTAAAACTTTCTGATCATCAGAGCACTCTAAATGTATGGCTGGCTTGGAGGAACATAATAGGTTTCCTCTCGTTAGAAATATTCACACAAGGGGTAAAGAATTGGAACTTGGAAATTATAGAGAAGGGATTTTTCATTTTAATATATGAGTTTACACATGTAAAAACATCATTGTTACTTTTGGTGTTCATCAGGGTGCTGTCTTCTGAGGTCCCTTCTTAATCTAAGATTCCATGATTTTATGAAGAGAAAGCTTCTCTTAGGGATTAGTGGGATATCAGGAGATCTTACTCAAATGGATTAATTATCTCATCAGTTTGTGTGTTCCCTCTGGTGATGCAACTTGTAACCGTCCTGTGCCAACCCATCCTTTGTGACTCTTCTCCATGTCCTTCTATAAGTTAGGCACAGGGAGTCAACCTAATATATGGGGGGGTCTTCTTCAGTTTCTCCTGACTAGAGCCCTTGGGCAGCTGTGTGACCAGCCTCCCCACCCCCTCCCCTTTTTTCTTAAAACTTTCTTATTTGTTTCATATTACAACCTTCTCAGATCCACCACGGGCTTCTCTATTGCTTTCTATGTGTGACTCATTTTTAATTCTTTGAAGACTGTGGTATTCCATGACCCCACAGCCAGATGACAGTACTGGTAGAATATTGACATTAAAAATATGGGTCTCTGTATCTGGGAAACATTTGAGGAGATGTTTCTATTTGTGCATGACATTGAGCTGGTTACAGTAAGTCTTGAAATGAATCAGAGTCTCCTGGGAAATTAACCGTGACCACTCAGAAAAGTTTGTTCTAAACACACACACACACACACACACACACACACACACACACACGAAAGCACATTTAAGTAGAAAAAAATCAAGTCAAGTCAAGAAGCATTTATTGAGTGCCTCCATATATGCCAATAACTATACCAAGTGCTGGGGATGCAATGAAAGGCATCAAAAGCAGTGACTGCCTTCAAGTACCTTACAATCTAATGAGGGAGATAACATGCAAACAAGATATGTTCAGAGTGGATTAGAGATATTCAACAGAGGGAGGCATGAGCATTTAGGGAGACCAGGAAAGGCTTCTTGCAGAAACTGAGATTGTAGCTGAGATTTGAAAGAAGTCAGGGAAACCAAGAAGCAATGATAAGGAGGGAGACTCCAGGCTTGGGGACAACCCTTGAAATTTCAGTCCAGAGATGGCATGTCTTGTATGAGAAGCATTGAGAAAGCCAGAATCACTGGAGAATCGAGTATAGGAGGGGCAGTGAGGTGTGAGACTGCAAAGGTAGAAAGGGGTTAGGTTATGAATGGATTCAAAAGCCAAACGGCAGATTTTATATTTGATCCTCGTAATAGGGAGCCTTGGAGTTTATTGAATAAGACAGTACGATGTGGTTTAGGAAGATCACTTTCATAGCTGAGAGGAGGATGGAATGCCCTAGGGAGACATTTGAAGAAGACAGACTAACAAGAGGGTTCTGCAATAGTCTAAGCACAAGGTGGTGAGAATTTACACCAGGCAGGTGTCAGTGTCAGGGGAGAAACGATGGTATTTATGAGAGAAGTTTCAAAGTTAGAATGGACAAATCTTGTCAACAGCTTGGACATGGTGGTGGAGGGAAGTCTGAGAGAAAGTGGGAATCAAGGATGACATTTAGCTTGTGAGTATGGGTGACTAGGAGGATGGTGGTGCCATTAATAATTAATTAGTGAAATTAGGAAAAGGGAAGGATTGGGAGGGTAGGAAGATAATGATTTCAGCTTTGGACATGTCAAGTTTAAAATGTCTGTGGGACATGCAGTTGGATGTACTTAATAGACCCTTAGAGATGTGAGGTTAGATGTCCGGAGGTGAAGGACGTCTATTGCCCAGATTACGATATTCATTTAGTTAGATGAACAACATATAGAGTTTGTCCAATAGTTGTGTATGAACATATGTGTGAATAGGGAGGAGGGGACAGACAGAGAAACAGAACAAATAAATGAAAAATTGGGCCCAGAATTTAGTAAGAGGAGGAAAGTGGGCCAGATGACCTTCAGGAAATTGCAAAGTTCCTTTGGTGTTCTTTTAGTTTATATTATGTATTATATATTATTTTAGTTTATATTATGTATTATATATTATTTTAGGTTATATTATGCATTATATATTATTTTAGGTTATATTATGTATTATATATTATTTTGTTTATATTTTATTAGTTTTGTGCTCAGACCAAGGGATATGACAGTGCTGATACTGAGTCCCGGTCAGACAATATCCATAATTTTGCATCAGGTTTAGTGCCATATCTTAGATGGGGCATGGACAAGTATGAGCATGTCCAGACTGGGCTGCTGGTGAAGGAACTTGAAACCATATCACATGAAAACAAATTGAAGGAATTGGAAATGAAGAGACTTAGGAGGGTCTCTCCTGCTGTCTCTCCTGCTATTGTTGTTCCCTCCACGAGCTGAGAGGTGACCATGTGAAAAGAAGAATTCAGTTTGTTCTACTTGACCACAGAAGGCTGAACAGGAGCTAATGGGTGGAAGCTACAAGATAATTAAGTGCAGTGTATGTGTGATCTTCCTAATAATTAGAGCTGTTCCATGACAGAATGGGCTGTATTGATAGATTTAACTAGAGGTCATGAAGCAGAGGATGGATGACCAACAGCTGCTGGAATGTCAGGGATGTCACAGGTAGGAGTCATACTTGGTGATGGAGCTGGACTAGAGGACTCAAGGTACCTTCCAAAGTTGCATCTCCACAATTCTATAATCCTCTAAGTTTGGACAGGGAAAATGGGGCCAAATTATTATGGGGGACTCTGGCTGAGGAGTTGAAGAATGGCATTGCACATTGTTGACAAGGACAGAGCAGTTCCGTAGACACACAGCCTAATCTGACTATTCCCTAACAGTGGTAAAACCTAGAGGAGAGGAAGATACCTAAGAGCTAGAGATGCAGTGACTCCGGGGCCCAAGGGATCAAGGAGATTGTGTTATTCAGGAACTTAAAAGGGACAGGTGGAAATTAAACTGATTTGGGATATTTATTTTTTCTGAAAAAAAGTCATTCTGCCAAATTCCTTCTCACAAAATCAGCTTTCAATTTTTCCTCTGCCCTTACTGGAAGCCCAGCCTAAACAGTAAGCTCAAAACCCTGAAAAGCCTCTGCATGGGGTTATTTAGTAACTGCTAGGCTGTTTTCATTTATGTATTTTTTAAATTTATTTATTGTATTGCTATTTACCTACAAGGTTAAGAATTATTTAAGCTAGTTCTTACACATTTCTGTCTCCTGAATAATTTACTCCCTGATTTTCTTTTCTATTTCAAAAATATAGAATTAAATAATGTATAGGGTATGGACTACAACCAATATTCCAAGCAAGCTTCCATGTGCCGTTCTATCTTTTTCATTGCTATTGTTGTTCCCTCCACGAGGGTAGGAACATATGAGATGTGGCAAATTTTTAACAGCAGTGTCGTCTCTGACTTTTCTCCCTGAATGTTTTAAATCTACAGTGTCCCACACAGCAATTACTATGGCCAACATACACTGTTTTAGAGAGTGAAGGATGGATACAGGGTTGATTTAAATGCATAGATAAATAATGTATTTTCATTTAGCTTACCCATGGTATAAACATATGATGCAAGTATAAAAATAAAATGCATTCATAGAGTAACGTAATGCTTGATGATCCAGAACACTGGTAGGTAATGGTGGACAATGCAAAATCACATATAGTAGTCCAAGAATGCTGCTTTTGTCTTTATCCATTCTTTCAGCAAATATTAATTGAGCACTTGTTTTGTGGAAGACAATGTTCTTGGTCCTATGGAGAATATTAAGATGAATAAGACTAATAAACCGCTTTTGTTATTCTAGGCTGTCTAATTTCTGCCCTTGAGGGACTTACAGCCTAATATAATAGAGGTGTGTCTGTAAATTCACAGCATGAGGCCCACCCCCCCAAAAAAAAAAATCATGAGCTTGAATTATGTTGTATTATAAAGACTTTGAAGATTCTGGAAAACATTGTAACATTCTCGTATCCCATTCTTCCTTAATCCATATATATGTGGATAGACAGATCGATAGATATGATAGATAGAGATATATAGGTAGATATGTAGGTATATGTATTATGTAAGTGTGTATATGTGTATGTGTATATATGTATGTGTGTATACATATGCATGAATTCATATAAATACATATATATCACATTACTAGCTCACTATTTCTTGTTAGAAATTAACAAGATTATCTCTCAGATCGATGCAAAAGAACCAACTGTAAGCAAAGCGTTCTTTTTCCTCACTCCATTGCCCAGGTGAATTGCTACCCAGTTCCTATATTTTCTGAGCTGGAGGTGGTGATTAAGAATTTGGGGTTAATGTGAAGGAATCACAAAGTTCTTTTCCCATCCAGCTCCTGCTGGGCTATAAATTGAAAGGGTGGCTAAACCAGAAAAGGATTTATTTAAAGTAAGCAATGATATCACAAAGAAATTGAAAGCAAGATGTGATGTGGATAAACTACAGTGTGATTCAGTCACCAACAGTTAATTGAGTTGAATGCAATTTTGCTTAGATCCTATGTAATACTACTGTGTTATGTTATTTTCACTTTAATCCTATATTCTAAAAATATATATGTACATTTATGCTAATCAGTAGAGATCTTGGCTCACCAAATTATTGGGGTTGATTTGCAGTAATTAATTCCAAGCTGGAGGTGGTTTATGTGCAAAAATTCTTGTGATTTCACATGTATTTGGTGATACGCATGATTATCACAATTATTTTAAATTATACATTTATATTTACTAGATCTAGTTCTACAGGTTTAACAGCACAAATGATTCTTTATAACATTAGTCATGACACCTTTCATTGATATAATAAGGTTGAATTTCTCAAAATGAATGTGAACTATGGAGGCAGTTCCCAGTGTCTAATCCAACATGGCTGTGACCTTGACTTCTCAAAGACTCTGCCAGGGGAATGGAAGTTGTCACTGGTCCTAACTAATGGGAAAAGCTCCAAGCACAAGCCTGGTGACAGTTGACATTTCTGTCATCTGAGGTCCAGGTGAAGCTTAGTTTGGACAGGGTCATCACCAAAGAGTTTGGCCATAGCAACTTATGAAATTAATAATGATGGAGATGGTAATATAATGAGAGGCAGCCATGGGACAGTGAGAGAGAGGTAACTTTGGAGTCAGGAACACTTGGGCTTAAGTGTCGCCTCTGATACCCCCTAGCCGTGTGACCCTGGGCAAGTTTCTTCGTCTCTCAATGCTCTAGACAACTCTCTAAGATTACGTTGCAGATTACAAACTGACCTACACTGACATAAGGAGCTTCTTCTTATAAGAGTTCCTTATAACAATGAAATTACAATCATAATAACTAGTATTTATATGGTATTTTAAGGTTTTTAGAGAACTTTACATAGATTACTCATTTGATCCTCACAACAACCCCTTGAGATAGTTGCTCTTATGATCCCCATTTATTTTCAGATGAGGAAACTGAGGCTGAGAGAGGTTAATCACTTAGTCAGGGTCATACAACTAATAAGTACCTGAGGCAAGATTAAAACTCAAGTCTTCCTAACTACTGGTCCAGTACTTTATATCCCACTATCCTCCCAAAGAGATAGTCTTTTGAGCTTTCTTAAGATCTATTGGCACAGTGGATAGAGTGCCACCAGTCCTAGAAGTCAGGAAGACCTGAGTTCAAATCCATCCTCAGACACTTACTGGCTTGTGCCCAAGGGCAAGATACTTAATCCCATTTGCCTCAGTTTCCTCATCTGTAAAATGAATTGGAGAAGGAAACAGCAAACTACTCCAGTATCTTTACCAAGAAAATCCCAAATGGGATCACAAAGAGTCAGACGCAATTGAAATGACTAAACAGCAGCAAGAGCTACGTCATTGGTGTGGGTACAGAGATCGTCCAATCAGATAGAGTCCTGGCTCCTTGGAATATTGAGATATGGATGCAACAGGAGCTCATGCTCCATATTTATGTATGTAGAAGAAAGAGTCTAAATTGTACTCTCTTGACACTGTCTATATTAAATAGTCTATGCTTATGGACCAATTGCTTGTTCAGTAAACATTAGCCAATAGAACCCACTTAAATTAGACAATAAATTCTTAAGCATTTATTAAGTACCTACTTCAGCACTTAGCCCAGAGTCCAGTATATAACAGGCACTTACTAGTTGATGGACTTCCCCAAGGCCAAGGGGCCTCACCTAGGAGGTGAGTACTGGAGAAAACAAAGTACAGATTAGGAGATAATATGGATATAGGCAATAGTATGGCACATGTGGGCAGAGGCAAGAAGCCCAGATTGGATGGGCCATAGAGGGTATGGAAGGGAATAATGTATGGTAAGGCTGGAAAAGAAGGTTGGAATGAGGTTGTCAATTAGGATCCTTAAGAGTGGGAGTTCTTAATCTTTTTTGTGTTGTGGACCTATGACAGTCCGGTAAAGCCTATGGGCCCCTTCTCTTCATAGGATTACAAAGAAAACCCAAAGTTAGTGAAAATAAACATGTCATGTTTTCCCACCCACATTCCCTGGACTCCAGGTTCAGAACCCCTCTTTAAAGCCAAGTGTAAGAAACTGCTTTCTATAGCTACATCTTTCCTCTGTGTATGTGTGTGTTTTGATTTAATTTTGAAGGTATGTCTATATATAAATTAGGTGTGGAGCTGCACCAAATGGATTAACATTGGTGTTTGTTGAAATTAAAACTAAATGTTTTCAAACATTAAAATATTTCTTAAATAGGGGCTTTTTCCCCCTGAGCATTATCACCAGTGGCTTATTTATTTATCTATTAAATAGCATTGTATGCCTCCAGAACTTTCAGATAGTCTACATGAGGGATTTAATAAATGCTTAAGAAAATATTCTCCTGGAGCCTGGGTTTCGATTTGCACACAGGCAAGGTTCCTACTAATGCCAGTGGAAAGTTTTTGTGTAAGAAGACTTCAGGTCACAGCTAAAATAAGTGCATGCTATGCTCTTCTAAGGAAAAAGCCAGGCAAATTTCAGCTCAATGTAGGAAAGGAGTTCCTACCAATTAACATCATCTCAGAAGGGAATGGGCTGCCTTGGTAACACAGTGAGCTTGCCCTCACTGGAAACATTTAAGACTAGCCTGGAATACCACTTGTCAGGGATGTTGTGGAGGAGATGAACCTGTTACTCCAGGGAGATAGAAGGGGACAGATTAAAAGACTTCTGCAGTCCCTTCCAAGCTCTAAGATTCTTTTATTCTAATTTTAATGTACCACAAATACTCAGTTGCACACCAAGCTGCTTAAAAGAACTGGAGAAAACTAGAGTAATGGAATGACCACTGGGCTAAGTGACCCAGATTCTCCTTCCATCTCTATCCCTAACTGTAAGACCTTGGGCAAGTCTCAATCTTTAGCCTCACTATCTTCTCCCCTCCTTCAGTTTCCTAATCTATAAAATGTGGGATAGGGTATGAGAAAGGAGAGACTGGAATGCAATGGTAAAAATTAAGAACTGGAAGGGACCTCAGCGATCATCTTGTCTAATCTCTTCTCTTTATTGATGAGGAAACAGAAGAGGTCCTTTACACTTTGAACATTCTATGTACTATAATTCTATGCAATCCATGAACTAGTGAAAGTCAGCCAAGCTACATTTAATGGGATATGTTAGCTTCCCTAACAAATTTACATAAAGTTTTTGGAAACTAGACGCGAGTTATGAGAGTAATTTGTATTTTTAGGTCTCCTTTCTTACCCTCTTCTCATGGGTGTGTAGCTTAGCCACATAAGCTACCTAAAGATTCTGTCCACATATAAGAAACTTCTATTTTTAAAAGGAATATGGGGCAGCTAGGTGTTGCAGGGGGTGGAGCTCTGGCCCTGAAATCAAGAGGACCTGAGTTCAAATCCATTCCCAGATACTTACTTAGCTGTGTGACCCTGGTAAGTCACTTAACCCTGATTGCCACAAAAAAAGAAAAGAAATATGTAGGTATGTGAAAGAAAGCAGGGTGGGACAGCTAGAATTCAAACACATGTAAAAAGGGAAGTGTTGGTTAGACATTTTACATAGAATATACCTCTCCCAAAGTAATACTCATAAAGTTTTCTCAGATTCTTTTTTAAATAATGCTCTCCCTGGTAAAATTGGCCCCCCTTCCCTCCTATGGTTACAACATGAATGTAATGATAACAACTCACATTTACATTGGTTTTCTTACAACAACCCAGTGGAGTAGATATTACAAACATTATCATCATCATTTTATAGGTTAAAAATAAACAAGTGAACACAAACAATTCTTGGCTCGGTTAATAACTTACCCAGCTAGTCAGTGTTGGGACTGGAACACAAACCGAAGTCTTCTGACTCTAACCCACGGTCATCTCCATTGTCACACTAAAACACCCACACCCACACCCACACCCACACACACACACACCCACACACACACACACACACACACACACACACAGCAACAACCCAGAAAAATCCCAAGGAAGATGGCTGCCCTTGTTTCCAAAGGAATAGCATGAAAAGGCAGAGGCATCATGATGAAGGGGATGGAGAGCTGTCCTTGAAGTCTGGAAGACTTGTATTCAAGTGTTCCCTCTGACTTATATTAGCCATGTGACCAGATTGCAGCCATTTAACCTCTTGATGCCTCAGGCAGCTCTCTGACTATGAATTACAGACATGTTTCTGTTCTGCATCAGTGCAAGTGGTTTCCATACTGGGACTTCCAGGCATCAGTGAAATTAAAGAACTGAGCCAAAAACCCACAAAGAAAAACGTGTCTCCATAATAGGGATGCCAAAAGAACATGACAGCTTTTGAAAAAAAAAAATCTGCCCAATGCATCATTCCAGATGAGAATGATTTCTTTTTCAGTTTCACAATGTTTGGATTTTAATATTTGTGTTGATAATATACATATTTTAATTTTTTTCCGCACAGCAATTGGAAGGACTCTCATCCCCCGCTATTTCAGCACTGTCTTTGAAGGAGGTGTGACAGACCTGTATTACATTCTTAAGCATTCTAAAGAGTCATACCACAACTCATCAATCACAGTGGACTGTGATCAATGCACCATGGTCACCCAGCATGGAAAACCCATGTTTACCAAGGTAAGAGAAAAGTGTCTACAGTACCTAGCCACCTACCCCGCTTTTTATTTTCTTTCTGGCTGTATTGAAGGATGATAATTACCATTTTCTTCAGGAATGTGGAACTAATTTCTCATTCTGCAGACATTTTCAACACGGTTAGATAATTTTTTGTTTGTTACATGACTGGAATTTTTGTGAACTGTCATTCTGCTGTGTAAGTTACATGCAAGAAATAATGTGTATTTAGTCAGGACATGAGAACCTCAAAACTAATAGGATGGACATTTTGGTTGTGTGGAGAACTATTTTTATTGATTTCTTTATTTACTCTTAATGAAGAGTTTTCCAGCCACTAAAGAGAGGCTATACAGTGTAGCAGAATCATAAT
Source organism: Pseudochirops corinnae (assembly GCA_028646515.1). Taxonomy (NCBI): domain Eukaryota; kingdom Metazoa; phylum Chordata; class Mammalia; order Diprotodontia; family Pseudocheiridae; genus Pseudochirops; species Pseudochirops corinnae. The sequence goes on from CM053592.1 coordinate 129,585,111, forward strand.
AATTCATATCTGAATAATGCTTGAAGGCTTACAAGGCACTTTCTCCCATGGCAATTCCCTGAGGCAAGCAGTGCAGATATTTAATAATAGAATGTTCAAGTTGGAAGAGACCTCAGCCACCATCTAGTCCCACCCCACGCCCCCAAACAATCCCCACTGCAACCCACCTGATCAGTGCTTCTCCCACCTCTTCTTAAAGTCCTTCAGCTATTGGGGATGGTTGCTCAAATTGTCAGGGAGTTTTTCCTGACACCAAGCCTAAATTTTCCTTTTTAGAACAACAACTCCTAACTCCTGGTTCTTCTTTTGGGGATCCAACAGAAGAAAGAAGAAGTGAATCCTTCTTCCCCATGATATCCTTTCAAATACTTGAAGGTCATGTCCCTCTTTTTTACAAATGAGGAAACTGAGGCACTTTGTTAAGAGACATAGTTGAGACCAGAGCTATAGTGCATAGTAGTGATGGGATCCAATCTCAGGGCTCTGAATTCCAGAACTATCCTCCCTCTGCCACTAGGCTGTGTACATATGTGTATGTATATACCATGTGTAGATATATGTATATTCTCATACATGTGGATTTATGGTCGATACAAGCTACATATATTGTGTAATACACAAAATAATATAACCTCTCTCAAGTATGGTTAACATTCAACTACACACACACACACATATACATACATGTATACATTAGGTGTATATACACATACATAAACACACAAAAAGTAAAATGTGATCTGCCAAATATGGTATGCATTCAGCTACATACACATATACTTGCATATATAAATATGGATAAATTGTGTGTATATATACATACATTTTGTATATATTATACTTTATATAATTTATATGTATATAAAAACATATACATATGTATTCATTATATATGTGTATACAATATATGTGTAGAGTGTTTATATATACTCACAAATGTGCGTCATATATGTATGCCCATATGGGGTATACATGTGTGTATCAGACGTTAAATAACTTGCCCTGGGTCAACCAGCTAGTAAGTGTCTGAGGTCATATTTGAACTCAGCTTTTCCTGACTCCAAGCCTAGCACTCTATCCACTGAAGTACCTAGCTGCCTCTGCAGGTCTCAAATCTGTCCTTGAGTGCCGGGATATGTATCCCACGCATGTGAATGAGCAAATGAGAACAATTTATTCCATGAAGATGACTGAAGCAGTCACTGTGGAGTGCTAAGACCTTGGGCAACATCAGAGTTGTCAAGGTCATCCACTGCATCCCGGGGTCGTCACCAGCCATCTTGACTCTTGTCCTGCCACTGGACTTCCTCGACTCTGGAGGAAAGAGGGAGGCTGATGAGTTTGTGTGGTTCTGTCTCACTTAAATCCGACTCTCTCATGAGTCAAGACATCACCCTGTGATGTCATTCGATGTCATTGATCCTTTTCAAAAGGGAAGGCCAAACAACAACGCCTACATATCACTCGTGAAGGGGGGCATTATGTCCTTTTGTAAATTTGTTTGACTATTTGACTTTGGGGATGTTGATTAAGTTTATAGTTTGTTTAAAAAAAACAAGACTGTGATTGGTCAGCTCGCCCCCCTGGCGGCCGTATATAACACGTTCACATGTCTGTGAGCACTGCAGAGACGAGAAGGCCAGCGCTGAGTGAGGGGAGAAAGCAAACAAAAGCCGGAGGCTACAAAGGGAGAGCATGAGGCGCAGACAACACAATGTTACAGAAAAGCTCACTGGCAAACCCTGGGAGGAGGCAAGAGGTCCTAAGGGACACAGTACCTGGCCTTGGGTCAGGAGGACCTGAGTTCAGATAATGCTTCAGAAACTTACTAGCTCTGTGGGCCTGGGCAAGTCACTTAACCTGTGTTTGCCTCAGTTTCCCCAGCTATGAAATAGGGATGATAATAGCATCTGCTTCTCAGGCGAGATAATATTTACAAAAATCTCCCGGCACGCAGTATAAATGTGAGCTATTACCAGTGTTATCTTCCATTGCGAATGCCTCCCTGCCTTCTATGTTTTCTTTGACCTTGGCCATTCAGGGAGATAAAAGATTAAAATATTCCCAGGACCCTGATCTGTACTTCATTCATCAAATAAATCTGTCATTTGGATCTGTATATTAGTAGGTCAGGAAAGTGCAATCATACACACTAGAAGCCTTTTCAACCAGAAATTCCAAAATAACACAGCTTACAAACTAACCTTCGCTAAGCAGAATAAAACAAATTAACTGTAATTCTCTGCTTCCTCCCGTGAACTTAGGCTGATCCAAGCTTGACTGAAGCTTCATGAAATGTAGAAATGTAGGTTTGAAGCTATTCCAAGATCTTTGAACTTAGACAAGAGATCTGAGTTCAAATACAAAGAGTAAGTGATTTTAAAACTGCCTCTTTGACCTTGGACAAGTCATTTCTCTTCTATAGATTTCAGTTTCCTCATGTGTAAAATGAAAGGTGAGGGGTAGATAATATGTAAGGCCCTTCCTGCCTTGCATCTATGATCCTAAGATACTAGAAAAAATATCTTACACTTGTTGTGGCCATAAGATTCAGCAATAGGCTGGCGCTTAATATAAGGCTATAACAGTTCACTCCACTTCCACCACTTCCAAGATTATAAATTATTGGTCTACATCAGCGTATTCATTTTCCACACTGGAGACCTTCTATGTGGCCAAATTCATAGGAAATGACTAATGGTCACTGTAGACTTGTGTAGACACAAGATCACTTTTCTTTTTCTTTTAAGGTGTAAAGAAATCATGAAGTGGACACAAAAAGCCAAAATAATGTAACTAAAGGCAACCTCACAGCTTGGATGTATGATTTTTAACTTATACAAATTGAATAAAAAATATATTATTCTGATGAGCTTTGCAAATGTTTGTTAAGCTCCCATAGCACACAGAGGACAGACATGCTGAGAGAGGTTCAAGGTTTAGCCAGCCTCCTAATGGCACTTACGTGTCAGTAATGGCATAAGACAAAATCAGTATCAGTCAACAAGCATTTCATGAAGCACCTTAGGCTTCTGGGCTAGGCTACAGGTAATAATAATAAACAAAATTGAGTGCTGTTAAGCATATTAGGAAGGTACAAAACAAAGTAATGGGAGGGAGAGGAAGAGCATGGAAGGCTTCATGAAAGACATAGCATTTGGATTGTGCTTTTAAAGGAGAGTAGACCACAGATACGTTTAATTCAAAGTATCAGCAGATGAAATGAGAGAGGGATGCCATTCCTGGTAGGAGGGAGTTCATGAACAAAGAAACACAGAGTCAGGCAAGCAGAGGGTATGATTGGAGACCAAAGAGAAGGCCAGTGTGAAATGCATTCTCTAAGTTAGTTTGTATAGTGGGACCGTAGGATGATGAACGGTAGCATGGGAAACCAGAGGGGACAATAAGGAACTAGGACAATGAACAGTCAGATGCTATTGGTTTTCTGGTAACCAAACATCATCAATGTGTAACCTAAACATAGAGAGGGCAGAAGGAGCGAGGGATCACGTGTCACCATTTCCTCCTGTTTTGACAGTTGTGCAAAGAGATTTGTTTGTAAAAGATATGGGACCTTCCCTTTGGATGTGACAGGAACTCAGTGCTTAGGAAAGGTTTTCGTTTCATGGGCAGGAGTCATGATTTCTTTGATGATTATTGACTTATCGAGGACTTGCTACATTTCTCCAGCCTAGCATCCATCCCTATTGGCTCCTTTGATTCACATTAGGAACCTATAGCTAGAGAAAATAAAATTTTAGCACTCTAGAAAAGCCAGCCTTCTCTGCTTGTACACTTCCATACTGTTTTATGCCTTCCTTATTTTGAGGCAGATGCTAATTCAATGAGCATACATAATTTATTATATTTTTAAAAGCAAAAAAATATGAAGAAAACTTGAAAAAGGTAGAATGTTGAAGTGATTAGTACGCTTGCCTTAGAGTTCAGAAAATGTGGGTACAAGTCCTGGTTCTTCCCCATACTGGCAGGAGCACCATAACTTTTCAGTTACACATGAGTGGTTGACCTCTACCAATAGATTCTCCTAGGGCTTCCTGCACTGATGAATTCACATGTCTGAACCCCCCCCCCCCCAAAAGAAAAAAATAAACATCCTTTAAATCCTCAGCTTTAATGATGCATTTCCAAATTAATCTACTGGGTGTCCCTATCTCACTAAGGCTGTGGAAATACAGTGGTCACTCAAAGGCTCCACTCCCCTACTGGTAGGTAAAGAAAATTTACCTATTCTGTTTCTGATCTAGGTTGATCTAGTGTGGTACCCCCTTCTCTCCTAGGGGCTCCCCACATTGGGGCAGAGACCTCATCTAAGGCCTACCCTTAATGCAGCCCAGAACTTCCTTGCTCAGGTGATCCACCTGTCCCCACCCCCAACCCAGTCTCAGAGGTTACAAGTGGATGCCAACTCTCCTGGCAACTATGATAGTGTTGCCCTAAACAATTAAAACTTATGTTTGTAAACCTAGTTACCTTTTCATCCTGTACAAGGAGTTAATTTACAAATGTTTTAATATTTCTTCGTATTATAATGTTTCATGTAGAACTGAAAGACTAAAAATAAAAAAGGAAAACTAGGAAAAACTTATTAAGTGGAATTAACCTGACATAGGATGGTCTATCCTGGCAGGTAGTGAATAGATGACCCTCAAGAGGGGTTTTCAAGTAAAGATTGGATGACTATTTTGGGGGGGATGTTGAAGAAAGGGTAGTCTTGTTTAGGTATGTACCAAGTGAGAACGTCTCTGAGATTCTGTGCTGAGATGTGACTGCCCGATGCTGTGCCCAGGAGTCCAGCTCAATTACTTTGGGAACTCACATACCCACTTGACATGAGAATTCTCATGCCATGTTCACTTCAGCATAAATTATTAGGTTTACCTACTGTCCCATACTGTGGTAATGTGTGATACTAGTAGGTGTGATGAACCCTTCCATACTGTGATGAAAAATACTACCTTCTTATGAGGTCTTACTCTAGATGCTAATCATGTACATTTATTTTTATGAGTTATGAAGATTCATTTGCTTTTGGGTGGTTGCAAAACTGCCTACAGAATCTTTCAAATTTTTCATCTGAGCTGGGAGAATGGGAGAAAAATAACAGCCTCCCATAATAAAATGTTATGGATGATTTGCATAAAACCATGGACTAATGACCTTTCAGTGTGGTTGGGGAGAGAGGAGGGAATTAGCCAAGTAGCAGTTGCTTCATTTCCAAAAAGAGAATTGTGTGGGAGACTAGGAAATTTATGTAGGGAAATATTCCTATAGGCTATTAACATCACTGACATTACTAAGCAAATTGTGCTTTGGCAACATCACTGTTGTTCTGATTTAAACTATCAATAAAGGGTAATTCCCTAAATAGCTTTTGACCTAGTAGTTCCCGGGAACTCTTATGAAAATTTGGTCAACTGGTGAGTGGAGTATCCACAGGAGCCCTAATCCGCCATGATTCAGTTCATAACTCCCCAGTGCACAGTACACATTTTGCAATTTCCTGATCACGGTCTCATTATAGGTTATGGATAAATTTAAAATTGGATTTTTCAATATGTGTAATAAAGCCTTTCCTTTAAAAAAATTACCCCTTGAAAAAAAAAAACTAGAAAGAAAGCTACAAGTAGATTTTAATAAGTGCAGTATCCTGCTTCAAAGTGTTTAGAAGCAAGGAAATCCAGGATATAGTTGAATATACCAGTACTGATTAATGCCAATATGCCTAGGCTTTTCTGCTGGGTGAGTTTGCTTTTTAGTCTTCAGGCATTAAATCAGAATTAGAGAATGCTGTACATCTTCATTACATATTAGGCATAGATTTTTGCAGATGAATGCTTAAAAACATATTCCTTATCATTTTATAGGCTATACTTTTTTGTTATTCTTTATTATAAATAATAGTGTACTAATTTTCCAATGTTCAACACTGTGGGAAGCTCCTATTAAAGTGTATATACCAATTCTCTCAATAGAAATACGACCTTATTTATGTCTATAACAGTGATTTAATCTTCCCTTCTTAATATGTACAGTGCCTGTATCCATTCTGTGTATATATTTACCACAAGGATAGCTAACATATTTTATGAGTGACCATGGAGATCTTGATATATATAATATTTAATGTAGAAATTTGGCAGATATATTCCATAGCTCAAAATGAAATGAATGAGTTTTAAGTTACTTTTAAACTAAAAGAATTTGAAAATCTTCAGGAATTAGCTATCATATGAATCAAGCTTAAAAGAAGGATATTATAGAAATATACATATATGTATACATACATAACATATACATGTGTGATGCTTGTGCACAAATACATATATAGCATACATGTGCATACACTTCACCATCATATTGCATGCATGTGCACATGTAGATACATGTGCATAGATGCTTGTGGGGGGGGCATGCATTTCATGTATGCCCTGTGTGCATGTATATAATTGTGTGTACATCCATATATGTGCAGCCCACATATCTATGTGATATACATGTATGCACACCCATGTGTTTTGTACACACATGCATTTGCACACAGCTCTAAAGTCAGTGTCTAAGTGCCCAAGAGCCCTTTAGAAGTTTTTGTTTTCCCTGAACATTAAGCTCATTCACATCCTACAATTAGTCCCAGGGAGGAAGGGGTTAAAAAGCTACCGGTTAGTTTGAGAAATGTTCTTTTTTAGTTCTCTTGTTCCTGGCCTAGTCTCAAGCTAGCACGTGATATGCTGAATGCCTGCAGCCTCTTTCTTGTTGATCCTCCGGAGACCATCTGTGCTGGGGGCATTGATTAGAGTGTGTCTGCTGGGATTACATCTTTTCTGTTGCCATGCCAACTAATCAGCTGATTTTGGTTACCACAGAAACAAAATGTCAGAGCTCACAGTGCGGTAACATGAATTCAGCACAACAGAAAATGTTTTCTTAATTGGGGACCCTTTTGATTTTGGATTCTAAGTAAAAGGCAGCCTGAAAAATTGGGGGGGAGCAACTTTAGATGAAAGCTACATTAATTATATTGATTAAGAGCAATGCACAGAATTTTTCTGCAGGAGGGGGGTGGATTTCCTCTTTTTAAGCAGCCCCATTTTTACCATCTCCCTGAGAGGTGCATATTCCTCCTAGTTGTCTCTATTCCATTTGGCAATTATTGCATATAAACTAAATCCCCCAAGTGCTCAGTTTCCTTTAGTATCATGAAAAGAGGTCTCCAGTTGTAGTGGCGCCTCTGAGGGGTTTTCACAGGCAAGATTACAGGAGAGAAGCAGGACAGTCACACATATCTTTGGCCTTACTATAAACAAATTGGAAGATTCATATTTTCTTCTGATCCAGGCAGTTTTCTTATTTCCCTCCTACCCCACCCCCCTGGGAGAAATATATTTGGCTCTAATTCAAATTTGAGAATTTCTGCCCCCACTGATTGTCCTTCATGAAAATTGCCAAGCCTGTTCTTGACTGGAGTAAGTCCGGGAGAGACTTGTTGCAGCCCTTTATTGTGTAGGTCTGTGTATTTCCACTGCAAAAAGGACCCCCAACTTCTTTGCTATGTCAGAGCAAATAGAGAACATAATTTAACTTGACCCTACCGTTCTATGATTGAGTTATTTAGCAGAAAGACTCCACGCACACATTACACGTGAAATTTTGTTGTAGTTGAAAGAAAAACTAGGACCTATACCAGGGTGGGTTGGGGGTTCATAAACAGTCTACCAAGGAGATTAAATAATATAGTATGACATTTAACTCCTCTAATATTTGTTTAAAACTTCTGGTAATCCCCTCTCTTTAAAATAGAGGATTATACCATCCAAATGCCTGTGCTTTATTTTGTAAAGACATTTCACTAATTGCTGCCTGCTTTGGCTCCCACCCTTTTGTTATACCCCTCACCACAGGTTCCTTCTGTCACACTAACACCCTAGTGGGAATTGTGTGGCTTAATCCCCATGCAACTCTTTTGAAAACCTGGAGTAAATCATTTCCATTGCAAATGAAGCTCTGGGGATAAGCCAGTCGGGGCACTGGAGAAGCAATGTGCTTCACACCCTCCAGAACACCCCAGCCTATCCCCATCTCCTCAGGCTCAGTCTTCAGTGGCTTGGATCCCAGAAATAGGTTCTAAAGACCAACTAAACAAGAAATACAGGGTCATGTTGTTTGACTGCCTAAGATTGCCGAGGGATGCTGCTAATTGGAACCCCTTGAGAGGTTTTCACTTGGAATATCAATAATAATCTTACAGTGCTTTGGAGATGACTTTCAAAATAAATAAACTGAGAATTTTATCTTCATGGGCCAAAATCTGAATATCTGTAGTATTTTTTCATTGTGCTGGGTCAGGGTTCAAAAGCACTTATTCCATTCTTACTGTATGCATTTGGACTTTGACAGGTCCTAGAGGAGGTACAAAGTTGAGTAAAACATGGACCCTGTTTCCAGAAGCTTATAGTCTGGTTATTTTGCTGGAATTGATTTAGGATCTTTGGTTATCCTCATCCATTGAACCACCAAAGTCTTTGAACAGAAGAGATGAGACTTGTGTTGTCTTGCTACATGAAGGATAGTATTTCTAGGAATGATCAAGACGTCCTGATCAGTTAGTTTTCTTGCCATCCAATGTCACAGGTTACCACTCACCACAATTCTATTTTTTTTTTTTTGCCCAATCTGAATGTGAAATGATAAATTACCTGGAATTATTTCAATTCAACCAACATTATTGCTCCAGCTACTTTCAGCAGTATAGCAAAAATGGGGGATAGGGGGTGGGAGAGAAGCATCATTGAAGCTGGCATTCAAACATGCATAACAAAGTTATCTCTTTTAAAGGGTTGAGCACATTACCTAGGCATAAGAAAGGGAAAAAAAAATATTAATGACAGAATAAAAATGGTTTGAAATTCAGAACCCCATGAAACCAAACCAGTAACCACTACTCTGTCAAAGAAAAGAATCTAGGAAATTCTAATATGTTTCATTAACAATATATTTTTCTCTTAGATGAAACTGCCCTCTGAGATGGGCTGTTGGCAGAAATAAAATAGTCAATTAACTATGAAGTATGATTTAAGGGGGCACCAAGGTGGCCACCGACTAGGGATATCTTTCTTCCACTCAACTGCTGGATTTCTAGAGATTCAGTCCTTTTGGTTAAACATTACCCTCTCCAGGAATCCTCTTTTAAAATGCAAATACCTTGAGGCCAAGAGGTATAATGCTTTTGAGTCACTAGTACTTTTACTGTTAAGTAATCAGATTGTTCACCTCCACAGAAGAGCTTTGGGTATGCTTGGGAGCACTGGGCATTGAAGAACTACCTACTTCTCTGTTTTTCCTGAATCATTCTGGTATTTTGCCACAAGGAAGAACATCATCTGTATTAAATGGACAGAGGTAACTCTGAAACTATCTGAGAAAATCCCTTTGTTGTTTGTTCATTCCAGGTGTGCACGGAAGGGCGTCTGATTTTGGAGTTTACTTTTGATGATCTCATGAGGATAAAAACATGGCACTTTACCATTAGACAATACAGAGAATTAGTCCCACGAAGCATCCTAGCCATGCATGTAAGTAATTCATTTTTTCACTTGACCTAATGTGAAGAGCTGAGATTATGTTTCCTAAAGAACTCCAACAGTTTTCACACCTTAAGCAATTAACTGTAAATATTTAGTTTTGCCTTGGCCTGGTTGACTACACAAGCCCAATTCCCCTGCCTTTGTTACTGTGGTTCTCTCCTTCTGTTTGTCCTGAACTCTGGCATTTGAAACTTAGAAACGAGACTGCCCCTAGTCAACCTTTCTTTTCACTTCATCCTAAATTCTATTTCATCATTATCATGGCCTGCCCTAGTTGGGCTAATAAACCTCTTATCTATAAATGAAAAAGAAATGGAAAGAGTAAGCAAAAATATTTTATAGATTTTATTAAAAAGCTCTCATGAAACTTGAGACTGGGTCATCCTGAGGCAAGCATTTTCACATGATGCTCTGGTGTTGGAACTCAATGTGCATTAATTCTCTTTGTTTCATCCTCTACAAATCAAATCAAATTAAATCAACAGATATTTATCGAGCATGTGCTCTGTGCAGGGAGCTGTGAATACCAGCCTAGAGAGATCTTTCAAGATAAGGGTGAGAACTTGGCCAAGTAGGAGTCATTCACAGCCAATCTTGAATCTTTGGCTTGAAACCTCCCCTCAATTAGGTTTGATAAAGGAGCTCAGAGGCAGAATCATGACTTTTTCCTGGGGTTCTTACCCTGGGGTCCATGAACTTGATTTTTATCTGCTTGTTTTTGTAAAATACTCTGGTAACTGCCTTTTGAGAGAATCGGTTTCCTTTGTAATCCTGTGTGTTTTGTTTTAAACATTTAAAAACATTATTCTGAGAAGGGTTCACCCTAGGCTTCACCCAACTATCTAAAGCAGGAGTGGGGAAACTGTGACCTTGAGGCCTCTCCACTCCTGAAAAGAGTCTTTCACCAAGAAAGGTTCAGAACCCCTGCCTTAGAACAACATGACAACTACCCCCATAGAGAACATTTAGATGGGGCTTCAAAATTTGGCAGCCCTTCTTTAAAGTGGAGTGACATTTAAGAAGATAGGATACTTCCCCTCAACATTCTAGGAAATGAAAACAGTTGAGAATTGCTTGTTTCCAGAATGGGTTCAGTGAGTAGGAGAGTCAGATTTTTTTTAAAAAAATGTTTCATGGCAATTGCAAAGTTTTCAAATACAGAACTTAACTCCAAGCTGTTAACAAACACTATCACCACAAAATGAAACATAGCATAGTCCGAAAACATATGTCTCTGCCAAATCTGGAGGCACATTCTCTTAGAATTGTATCCAATCATCTGTCTGTTCCCTGGCAGGCCATAATGACCCAGTGCTTAAAGATGGTGAGAAAGGAACATTTCACTCAGAGCTAGACGCTATTTTCCCAAAGAATCAGAAACTGTGTGAGTGTCAGCTCAATATCTATTGATGCTGCAGCTTGCAGAGAGAGTAGAGTCCAATTAGTCACTACATATTACCTAAAGCTGCCTTTAAATTTTAAAAATATTAATATAATAATGAAATGAAAAGTGAGCAAAATTGAGCTCTGTTACTTGAAATCTGAGTTCTCTGTTAGAGAGCTGTATGGGTTTCAGTTTGCTCATCATTACAAGCAATTGGTGACAGAATAGATGTTGGGCAAGTCATAGCCTCTATTTGCTTCAGCTCCTTCATTTATAAATTGGGAATAATAATGGCACCTAATGAGACTTAAATGAGATAGTATTTGTAAAAAGTGTTTAGCACAGTCCCTGGCAAGTAGTAAAGTGTTATATATAAATAAAACAAAACACACAGGATTACAAAGGAAACCGATTCTCTCAAAAGGCAGTTACCAGAGTATTTTACAAAAATAAGCAGATAAAAATCAAGTTCATGGACCCCAGGGTAAGAACCCCAGGAAAAAGTCATGATTCTGCCTCTGAGCTCCTTTATCAAACCTAATTGAGGGGAGGTTTCAAGCCAAAGACTCATCTATAAAAATGGATCACACAGCATCATAATGTTAGAGCTAAAGGAACTTCAGAGGTCATCTAGGCCAACACCCTCACTTTACAGCTGGGGAAACTAAGGCCTATTCAAGGTAAAATGACCTACCTCTGGTCACCTGGGGGGTAAGTGCCAGAGTTGAGATTATAACCCCAGTTTTTTGAGTACAAACCCAGGGCTCTTTCCTCTGTACTTCAGTTCTTTCTAGCTGGGGTGTTCTTTGACCCACACGGAGGCTGGAGAGAAAATAAAATGATGTATCTCTCTGCAGGCACAAGACCCTCAGGTGTTGGAGCAGCTGTCCAAAAACATCACCCGAATGGGGCTGACTAACTTCACCCTCAACTACCTCAGGGTAAGAACAATGGGACTTTCTGGTCATTGTCATGAGTAACATTTCAAAGATTATATGAATCTTAAGTCAGAAGAAACAAAAGGAGACCCAGTTCCAGGTAGGCATGCCACAGAAACATCAGATTTGGGCTAGGTGTTGTTGTTGTTGCTGTTTTTCTTATTCCAACAAAGAAAAGCAGAAAACCCAGAGTTTGTAAGCGTTAAGCTTTGTTTCCCTGTCTGTGTGACTCCCTGAATTAATTATTCAAAGGATAGAAATGTTCCCATTTCATAAAATGTTTTGGCACTCTCTCCTTTTTATTTTTTCTGGTTTCTAATTCACTGTTACCGATTCCACTGAAGTTTGACTTCAATCCAGGAATCTCCCCCGTTCTCCCTGTTCCCTTCCCCTGTTCAGAGTCAGCCTTCCCTCTTGGGAAAAGCTGAGTTTATAAGCTCCTGAATAAACTCAGCATTAAGTACCATAATGTCGCACCTCTAATGCAAACACTCCCAAAGCTTTTCAAGGCCCTCCTTACAATGTCTAACCTGTATTGTGGCACAGAGTGTAAAATCTGATTTTGCATTAGAAGTGGGGGGAAAGTAAAAGGGTTTTTTTTCCACTTTTTTTTTATTTACTCATTTACTTTTAATTTACAAGATTCAGTTCCACAATCACTTGAGTTTCAGATTTTCTCCCCTCCCTTCCCCCCCCCCCCATGGTGG
>CM053592.1:129598241-129662405 GCA_028646515.1 Pseudochirops corinnae
TATATATATACGTGTGTGTGCATGCACATATGTTAATGTGCACACATCACTGCTTTAAGGGCTGTGCCTCTCACACCCGAAGCGTCTCAGAATAATGTCACTGGCGATGTAACGGAAAAGAGAAAACTTACTGACAACAGAGGCAAATGTGAAGAGGAAAGTCGTGGTTCTCGTTGAACCCCAACCTGCCCAAGTGAGTGCCGGTTGCCGGTGTGCACTGTCGGACTCATTGGCTGGACGGCTGTGCCATCATGGAACACCCCAGAGAAGCTGGGGGTCTGCATATCTGACGCTGATCTCAGCAAACGCTGCGTGTGCCAGTCCGTTTGCACCATCTGCTGAACAAGTGTCGGGCAATGGAAGGATGGCAGACACTGGGGAACATGTGCTGAAATGCCATTTGGAGAAGGGAAATTGGCTCCATCAAAGGCCATGAAAATACAAATCCTGAAGCGGCTGCGGGACTGAAAGTCTGTGGAGAGAAAGGCCAAAAGCTCTTTGGCCCTCTCGTTCCTGATCTTAGAGGGTGCGTGATTTCTCGCCAGTTAACATACCACTACCCCAGCCTCGGCACCGCTCGCCACACACGGACCATGCTGAAAAAAGCAGAGAGAGGCCCACACATCTCTGGGTTGTGTGACTGCTGGAATGATAGGCGGCAAGTCATTTTTCTTTCCACTCCAAAACTACATTGTAGGCACTGCTTCATAAACGCATCTCTGTGGCTAGGACATTTGTTTTCCTGCATCCTAATCTTGCAGAGGTTGCTTTATAGCTTTCAGATATCCAAATGGAACATTCTGAAACAAAGACTTAAGCTACCACGTTTGCATGTATGTATGTGAGGGGTTGGGGGGGTGGGAAGAAGGCATATGTTTCTGGATAGATAGATATATATGTATATGTTTCTCAGTTAGTGACCTTGAGTTCAATTCTTCCAATGCCTAAATTATGCCCAGATGATAATATAGGTACCTTTGGAAGAAGCAATAACTCTTTCAAACTGCTTGGGTGCTATCATTTTCTCCTAATAAATAGAATAGATGCCTTGCCAAAAAGCTGGCTGTAAAGTGAAGTACTTTAAATTAAACTCCTTAAATATACACACACACAGTCCCTGTAATGAAATTTGTCTAATTTTCTCACTAAAATATTTTCCAGACTACAAAACAAAGCACAAAACTAGGGCTATTTCTCCATCTACAGAATTATTATAACTTTCTCTCCAGGTATGAACATTTTTTTTTAATGCTAGGCCAGGAATCAGGAAGATCTGAGTTCAAATTTGGCCTCAGACATGTGCTAGATGTGTGACCTTGGGCAACTCACTTAACTTCTATTTGCCTAAGTCTCCTTATCTGTAAAATGGAGATAAAAATAGCACATGGCTGCCAGGGCAGGGTTGTCATGAAGATCAAAAGTGATGACATATAAAAGAGCTTTACAAACCGTAAAGGACTCCATAAATGCTATTATTATTACTATCATCATGCCAAACATGTCTTATTCCTAACCACTCTGCAAAGATATTTTGTGATTGGCTTTCAGCATGGTCGTTAATATTTTATAATGTCGTTGTTTTCTTTAAATCTTATTTTTCTGCATTGTTAAATATTATTTTATGTCTGAAGTAACACCTCTTCCTTTTTACACTCAAAGTCAAATGAAAAATTGATTTTCCAATACAGAAATTTAACTTGTGGCTAACTTTTCAGGGATATATTTCATTAACCTATAGAATGTCTTAATTATATGTGACCTCAAAGATTATCTAACCCAACCTCCTTGTTTTATAGGTGAGGAAACCGAGGCCCCTAGCAGTTAAGTGACTTCCCCAAGATCATAAATCTAGTCAGTACTAAAGGAAGTACTGAGATCTCTTGTTAGAACTTTCCACACAGCCTCAGTAGGACTGATCAACCTTCCTCCTGTAAAACAAGGCTATAAACCTCAAGACCTGAAGTCAGATAACCTGGGTTCAGGTCATGCTTCAGCTATTTATCAGCTATGTGAAAGTGGGGCAAATCACTTAACCTCTATGAGATTTAGTTTTTGCATCTTTAAAATGGGGTTAACAACATTTACATTGCACAGCCCATAAGGTTATTATGCAGAAGTTTTGTGAGCCTTAAAATACTACATACATCAGCTATTATCATTGTTCTACCCCCAATCACATTGTTACTGGTTTAACTCTCAAATGGCCTCCTGTTTTTAAGGCTCCATTGATTGAGGGGTATGTTTCAGTCCCTCGTAGGAACCATGATCTTATAGAAGTTGATACTGCCTACAATAGTGTGCATTGCAAACCAACAGTTGCTGTTGGGGTGTGGAGGCAGCTCCCCCCCAAATCTATACAACTTATTTTAGTTTTGATGTAAAGGAAAACAAGTGCAGGAGAAGGAGTGAAAGGACCCGAGTTCAAATCTTGGCCCTGACACTTCAAGTGTGAGCTTGGGCAAAGTTGGACGAGTTGACCACTGGGTAACTAGGAGTTACCCACCCTAAAAATTTTAACAGTAAAATTTTTAGAACTTCAACTAGATTGTCAACTTGGAAACTTCTTTCATTACATGTACTCTCAGTGAATTCATTAAAAGTTTCGATATTTTCAGCAACAATAAGACTAACAAGCCAGTATAGCCTCCTTCACTTTATTGTACCTTTGCATCTACCCCAAGTTGGGAAGTAATTAACCACTCTACCTAAGGGAAATGGGCAGTAGATAATGTCTCTACACTAGCCTCAGACATTTGCAAGATAAACAATTCCATGGAGCTCAAGGAAGAGAGGGGAAGACTTATGCTACAACCAGCAGTCAGGGCTAAGATCATTCAGGATTTCCCTGGTGCATTTCCTTCAATGTCCTTCCCTAAGGCTTGCTGAGGTACCTTTCATTTGAAGCAAGGGTTCAAGGTGGAATTTGTCTTGTGTGTATCCCCTCTCTCAAATAGAATGTAGACTCCTTGAGGGCAGGAACTATCTCATTTCTATCTTTGAGTGCCACCACTGCCACCCCCTCCAGGACCCAGCACATAGTAAGCATTCAATAAATGTTTGTTGGATCCATTCACATCTGGATTGGTGATCAGCAGCATGCGCTAAGGGAAGGGAGCGTGTGTGGCCATACAAATCACCAAGTGGTATTTGGCCAATTTTATGAGTGTCTTCCAATACTATGCTGCTTAATACTATGTTCTGAGGCCAATTCTGCTTTCCTGAGGGTGTACTAGCAACAGGACTCAGAGACTCTATCCCTAACTTAATGCACCATAGGTCTTATGTGAACTAGAAGCTCCACAAATATGAATTGCAGAGTTCACTTTCCTGTGTTTCAGTCTCCACCCACTTGAGGATCCTATACCATTTTGTATATGAAGGCCCATTGCTCTCATCAGACACACTGTCAGGAACACCTCTTCCACTTAGATATTATTGGAGCACATCCTGTTCCTCAGGGGCAATTGGGAGGTGAATAAGTACCTCTGGTTCCACAAATTCCATATTTGATGGCAAACCCTCCAGGTTTCCAATGACATTTGCACCTGAACATCTGAATAGCTCGGAAATACAGTTCAGTTTAACAAGGATTTATGTGTAAGACATTGTACAAGGAACCAGGAATAGAGAAATAAAAACAAAATAATCCCCACTTTAAGGGATCCCACATTCTACTGGTGGTTGGCAAGAGGAAGATACAACATGCACACAAATATGTAAGTTCAAAACATATTAAGGTAATTTCAGGATGGAGAGAATGCTAATAATTTGGGGTGGTGAGATCAGGATAGGCCTAGTTCAAAAAAAAAAGTGATACCTAAACCTTAATGGAAACCAGGGATTCAGCAAGGTGGAGATAATGAGGGAACAAGTACATTCAAGACAAAGAGCCTCTTTTGAAAAGTTCTGGAGGTTGGAGGTGTGGGGTTGGTGAATTTGGAGAAGGAAATGAAATCAAACAAGCCTATTCAACAACTACCATGTGCTAAGTTTAGGGGATAGAAAGACCAAAATGAAGTGATGAGTTCAAGCACAAAGAGGAATCCACCTTTTCCAGTTATCCCTGGAGAAAACATATCAGTCAGATCTGTTCTCTTTCCATTTCTCTTTCTCTGTCTTTCACATCATCCTCTCTTATTGGCTTACCGTCTATAACAGGACTCCTCCTTCCTCTGTCGATTGATCTAAGGGTCTCATCCCTCTTATGTGGGTGTGCTCTTTGCCATTCAGCCATTTAGTTTCAAATCTCTGAAAAAAATGAAACCAGAAAAGGGGATATAACTTGTCTAAGGTTACACAAGTGACAAGCAAAAGATCTGAGGTATGAACCCCAGTGCCATGATTCCAAATTCATTGTTCTTTTTAATGCAGTATGACATGGTTCCTTTTTCTCTTAAAAAGTAACAAAAAGAATATATGACAAATTGTGAATTCCTTTTTGTATTTTGGGAAAATATACATATGTATGTGTATAGTGATATAAGTATAGATACAGCTTCTTCCTCCCCCCATCAATTGGGCTACAAAATCAAAACGTCACGTGCCAGAAATGCTTTGATAAGCCTGTTACTCTTTTTAAAACTACAATGCTATTTGTATCATTTTGAGTTCCTTTTCCCTTAAACTGTGGATCCTTTTGGGAAAGGATAACAGAAGTATATGGCTCACAGAAGTAACATTTGACTTTATTACATTTCTCTTTTTTATTGCTTTTCCTAATTTTCTTGTTTTGTTGAAACTGTAATTGTGATGGGGCATGTGAACAAGACCAAAACTGGGGGCAGACTTAACTAGCAGGAGCCTGGTCAGCACTCAGGTCTTGTTCATTCCTTGCATCTAGAACCAGAAGACACTTGAAAGACCGAGTCCAATTACTTCCTCACAGATAAGGAAGCAGAAACACAGAGAAGGGAAATGACTTACTGGAAGTCACAGAGGTGAGATTTGAGCCCAGATCTTAGAACTCCAAGTTCAGTGCTTTTTCCTCTAGGCCACAGACACCAAACAGACAGTCCTGTGCACCAGCAATACTCCTGAGTGTATCCAAACCAGATGAAAATGTAATTGGGAAATATTTAACAAAATAAATAAAAATACCGTAAGACATAGATAATGTGAATAGGTGGTTTTCTCATTCAATATATGACCCACAAGGATTATTATCTTTGGTTTAGTGGTTTCATTTCTGTTTGGGCGTGACACCTCAGTGCTACATTAGCCACATTACCTTTTTGTATATTGTACAGGAGTAAACTGTGGGTGGGGAGGCAGGAAGGGAAGGTCACACACTACTCGTTATAGAAGGGGATTCTCAAAAGTTCCTGCTAGTTCAAGTCAGTTCAGCAAACATTTATTGTGACCCTTCAATGTCTTACCACTCTCTGTGGTACTGGAGGATGTCATTAATGTTAGGTAGATGGCATGGTCCTTGATGTTGGAGAAGCCTACAGTCTAGTTAGGGAGAAAGAACATCTGAATAAAAGAAATGACACCCCAAAGTGTCATATGGTGTGGTCCAAGTGAAAAGTCCTGTGCTGGGAGGCAGAGGACCTGGGTTTACATCCTAGTTCTTCCATCTGAGTGACCTGAGACAAGTTATTTAACCTCATGGGGACTCAATTTCCTCATCTGTAAAATGAAAAGATTGAACTTCATGATCTCTAAGATATCTTCCAGTTCTGAATTATATTTTTTGCATTTATTCATAACTTTCTCTAGGTCATTTACCTGATTAGAAATCATCATAAAAACCCCCAAATGCCTACATGAGAAAGTTCAGGTTCCTAGGCCTGGAATTCAAGGTTCTCTGTCTCTACTTCCTCATTCTCACTATTTTTCAGCATGAATCCAAAAACTGTTCTTATTCTAGAAAAGGAGTAATTAACCATTTTGTGTATTATGGACTCCTTTGGCAATCTAGTTGAAGCCTATACACCCCTTCTCTATGTTTTACTTTTTTTTTTCTTTTGGAGGGGGGGAGGCAGGGCAATTGGGGTTAAGTGACTTGCCCAAGGTCACATGGCTAGTTTTTGTGCTAAGTGTCTGAGGCCTCATTTGAACCCAGGTCTCCCTGGCTCCAGGGCTTACGCTCTATTCACTGGACCACCTAGCTGTCCCAACGCACACAATTTTTAAAAAACAAATTCACAGATCCCCAGGTTAAGAAACTCTGTCCTAGAGTATTATAGTACCCAGGTCAGCAGACTCCTGCTTATCAAATCAAATTGGACCATAGGAATTAGAAATGAAAGGAAGTTAAGAAATTATCCAAGGCAGAGGTGCGAAATTGTGGCCTGAGTTGGATTAAAATAAAATTAGGAAAAATTAATAAAATACAATAAAACATAAATAACGTCCATAAGTGGGTTTGACCTGGGATTTATTTATGATTTAGGGACCTTTTTTTCTATATGAGTTTGACACCATTCTAAAAGATCCTCACTTTTAGAGGAGGAACTGAAGTCCTAAGAGACAAAATGATTTGTCCATGGGCACATACATTGCATCAGAATTTTAATTTGAATACAGGTCTTCTGAGTCCAAATCCAGTGTACCATTTCCATTACATGCAGGGGTGTGCTGGAGCCAGCTCCAACCAGTCCCATAGTAGATTGTTCAGTTTTCAGTATGAGCATTCAGCATGAGTATATAGCAAATGATACAAATTAGAGCTTGATCTATTGTTGTGTTGTCTGTCTAGACTGATGAAACTAATCGAGAAAATGTTAATAATGAAGATTAAACTTTAAAAAGTGTGTTGCAAATGCATTTTGTGGTGCGGGAGTTGATAATTAAACATTTGCCAACACACTCCTGATTACAACATACTCTAGAAACAGATTAAGCAGATGTAGCAAAAGGGTGTGTGTGTGTGTGTGTGTGTGTGTGTGTGTGTGTGTGTGTGTGTGTATATACACATGCACACATAGAGACATAAACATATTTAACTCTGCATATATGCCTTCTTGATGATGGACCCAGCTCTGCTACAACAAAAACCATAATGCTATTATAGCTAAGATGCTTACAATGGCATCATCTTAGCATATACAATTACAATTATATAGATTACAATTTTCTTAAAATACTCATGGCTTTTTAAGACAAAAAAGGGATAAGCACTTCAAAAACATTAATCACATTCTGCCATATACAAAATTCAGGCACTAAGCCAAATTCACTCAACCATTGGCTTTAAAACTAGTGTCATCGCTGCAGGAGATGTGGACCCAGAGTTCATTGTTATTTTGTAATCACCAAGGAGAAATGAACTGTGCCTAGTGTATCATTCTCTGAAAGTTTCCCTAAGTTTATGATCCTTTACCTTGAAACCTAAAACTAGAGCATGTTGCTCGACATTAAGCATATCATAATATAATTAATAATTCAGCCTGTGCATGTTGTATGATATTAATTGTGTTACTTAATTATATTGTTATGAATATAGTTTAGAGTATTATTAATGTAGGAAATATCAATACTTAAAAGCGTCACTGGCAATGATATTATAGTTTCTGTGGAGTATGATCTGTGTCTCTAAGCATTAACAGCTCTCTTACTTTAGAGTCATTAATCCATACTTCCTTTGAATGCATTTAATTAAAAACTTCAAATTTCCAGTAATAGTTGGTTTTTTTAATGCAACCCCTGAGTGGAATTTGATTGGAGCTCAAGGTTTTTTATATAAACATCCATGCAGCCTCTCTGGGGGATGGTCACTAGGACAAGGGCTTAGGCTAAATATTGAAGATATTTTGGTCAAACACTATACACGTCAAACCTTATACAACCACATTACTTTTTTCCCCTCAAAGAATATTCAAGAAAATCCACTAAAGATTCACTTTCATGTCTTGGGGATACCATAAGCAAAATCTGGAATTAAAGGAATACATTTTAAAAGACTATTCTTCTGCCTCAAAACTCACTTCTTGAGAAGCCCACATTGAATCACTCAAATGCAATTAGGTCTGCCTCAGTGTGAATGAAGATCTGAGACCATCATATCTCATAAGTCCATTTTTAATTCTTCATTTACTTTTCCTCAGGCTTCTAAGAGTAGCCTAGCTCAGTTTCACCTCTACTCTTCCTCTTCCCTTCAAAGATACTTAAGAAAACTTTCATTAAAAAAGATATTACAGATGGTAATGGATGAATACTTGAACAAAGGGAAGTAAAAATCTTCTGAAAATTTTTCTTTTTTTCGCTTTTTAATTTTTGTAATAAAACATGCATTTCCATAACATAGAATAATAAAAAAGATGATTATACATGAAACTGAAAATCTACTATGTACAACTTGCTGTTCCTCTCAAATATACAACAAAATTATCATGTAAATTTCTTTTTTTTCTTTTTTTCCCCTCTTACCCCCCTAGAGATAACTACCAGTAGACACAAATAGGTGTGTGTATGTATATGTAAAATCATTCTCTACACACTTCTATTTATCTGTTCTTTCTCTGGATGTAGACAGCATCTTTCTTCAAATGTCCTTTATTGTTAATTTGGGTAGTTGTAATAGACAAAATAACTTAATCACTCAAAGCCATTCTTAAAACAATCTTGCTGTTACTGTGTATGATGTCTTCTTGGTTCTGCTCATTTTGCTCTTCATTATTTCATGCAAGTCTTTCCATGTTTTTTTTCTAAATCCAGACCATTTGTGATGGTGTCAGTTAACATTTATTAAATACCTACTATGTGCCAGGCACTATGTTAAGTGCTGAGGACACAAAGACAGGCAAACGACAGACAGTCCCTGTCCGAGAGGAGCTCGAGGTCTAATGAGGGAGACAACATGTAAACATCTGTGTACGAATAAGCCCTGTACAGGATAAATAGGAAATAATTAATAGAGTGGAAGCACTGAAATTAAAAGGGTTTTGGAGAGGCTTCCTGTAGAAGTGGGACTGGAAGGAGGTCACTGGCCTCTCTGACACATGTCACCCAAGCAGGGGCAAGGCCTCCATCTGCAACCTGTCACTCCCCAGCCCATTGCTGGCACCTGATACATCTGAAATGACCACTTGGATAGAGTTACTTACAATAGACACACTCAGGATTTCCCTGAAGGAACCATAACCTATATAGACAAGAAACCATTAGATAATCCCCACAAAGCCCTCATACCAACTCGATATTATGGGACTAGAAGAGAGAGAAACTCACCGCCATTACAGAGGCCCACAGAATGTCCATAGTTCAATGATGAAGTACCATGGTATAGTGCATAGGGAGTGGGCCTGGAAATAAGAAGATCAAGATTCAGATCTTACCGCCTAATACATATTGACAGAAAAATCATTAATCTATTGGTGCTCTAGATAACTCTTTAAGACTCTAAGTTACATAGATGGTGCCAACCTGAATTGGTAAGAGAGTTTCCTCACCCAGGAGTTCCCTCTACTAATGAAATCACAGTTCTCCTTGTCCCATATATGTGTGTAAACAAATATACACACATATATGCATATGTGGGTCCCAGTGTGCATATGTATATTCACATGTATGTATATACATATGCATGTAAATATATATTCATGTAAATATATGAATACACAGAAATTTGGATATTGTTTATTACTCTGAAGGGGAAAGGTGACATTTTCTAACCTCGCACCCTCACCAAATAGTTTCTAGTTGAAGTAAAGGACCTCAATGACCACATATAACAGTATCAGGCTGGGAGATTTTACTAATAAAGTTGAAAATATGTTAGTATTAATATAGCTGGCACACAAGAATATGAAATAGATGCATGAAAGTTTTGTCAGCTTATTAATCATTCCATTGTAAGTGGTGTTTTTTACTTTTGTGGCTCTAACGTCTAACCACAGTTCATTGGCTAAAGGCCAAGCTAGCTTTCAAGTTGGCACATTACCATGCAGTGCAGTCCTGTACTTCTCCTCCATTTATTAATGCTGCAGACTTCCTACAATTCAGTCCAAAAATAGAAGCAGTTCTGTGAAAAAAAACACTGCATTCATGCCCGAGTTGCAGTACAGAAACAGGGTTTTGGGTGGACCCAGGGACAAATTTGTGATGGCAGAAACCTATAACTCGTTCTGTCCTTGAAAACCTTTAATTTTTTGTCATACGTATAATTAAAATATAGCTGAAAGGGACAAGATACTCTCCAGAAAGAAAGAAATGCTGCATTTGAGGAGAAGCTGGGCTGTACATGAGCTATACATTCATGCTTGATGTGAGAAATGCCTACACTTACTTGATGCTAAAATTAGCCCTATATCACCCCCACTTCATATTGAGGAAGGTGATACTTTAATCCTTAATTAAAATTATAGTCCACACTACCTAAATTGCAAATTACTATTGTAGGAAGACAGAAGAATATAGTGGAGGGAAAGATAAGCTGGAAATTAGATCACAAGAACATAGGTTTCAAGCTGGAAGAAACTACAAGAAATCATGTAATGCACCACCACTCCTCCTTTTTACAGATGAGGAAACTGAGGCCCCCAATACAATGAAGTGACTTGGCCAAGCCAAAGAGTTAGCAGGAGGCTGGTTCCAAAGCAAGGTCCAAAGTCATTCCCTCTTCCACGTTCCACTGAATCCAGGTCTTTGCCCATCTCCCACCACTGAGCAGTGTGTCCTTCATTTGCCTCATCTGTGAAGCAAAAGGACTGAACTGGATGATATCTGAGGGCTTGCACTGATATTTTACTCTCTTTGATAATTTTCTTAAATCCAAATGTTATTAGATGACTGAATCACAGAATCACAGATATACAACTGAAACAGACCTTAACAGTCATCTAATCCAACAACTCTTCATTTTAATAGATGAGAAAATAAGAGATTAGTAAAAGGTTCAGTTATTTGTCCTAGTCACACAAGGAGCCTAGAGATAGAGACCAGAAAGGAGACTGTTAGCCATGTACTAAAGAGATCTAAGGCCCTCTCATCAGTGAGCCCGGCGGATAATAAGGATGGTATTGATAAAGTCCGTAAGAAATGTCCCAGATCTCAGTCCCTGACAAGAGACTGTATCAAGTATCTCAAATGAGATTAAAACCTAAGTCTCCTGACTCCCAACTTATCATGTTTTATACCACCTCTCCAAAAAAGATACCCAGCTAGGAAACCTTATTGCTGGCCATGAATTTATGGATGTTATCTTCCAAACTGCTGCATGCATGCTTGCTTAGCAGCCTGGCCGGAACGTGCCCTTCAACTTTTGTCCTGATTTTAATAAGCTAGCACACTTGAAGTGTGCCAGCCCCAACACGTACTTCATGCAGCCCAAGTCTGGTGAGTATGAGTGAGAGTGTGTGTGTATGTCTTCACACAGGTTTTGTGTGTGTGTGGGGGGGGGGGGGGTTTCAACCTTATACCATGATTTGTTTTGGATCTGGAGTAGTTTGAACAAGACAAATAACATTTGAGAATCCATCTGAACCTGAGGGAGCTGCCAGGGACACAGGTGAAGAAGGATAGTGGCTGCATTTTTCTAATCAAAATGAAAAGCAGCTAAACTGATAAAGTCTCATTGTTGCACAAATGGAAAGGCTCACAGTTTGCATATCAGGCATATCAGGTGTTAGGATTTGACTCGGACTCCTGAGTAATGGGCTGTTTGCCTTTTGGTGAAGTGGAGAGGAAGGAAATGTCATTCTAGCACATCACACAGGATCGAGGAGGATGAGAAGGACGATGGGGAAATCGACCTTTCCCAGGCTGTTTCCGAAAGATACTGTTGGGCCTGGAGTTGCAGGGTAGGTAGCTAAATAAAAGTGACTCGCCCACGTCTGGCATTTGAAACGGGGTAATTAAGGGAGAACTTATTTTGAAATGAGGCCAGCCTGAGAACTCTCCCTTAGTTGTTTAGATTTTTAAAGCCCTTACAAGAAGTAAAGGCCCTAATTGTGCTGGATCATGTAAAGATAAATAAAGAAAAGAGGCCAGGGCTCATGGGATAGTGTTTGGGGGATGAGCACAGAAAAGGGAGGTCGAGAAGGCTTTTGAGAATCCCACCACTGTTTTCCATCAGGGCACAAAGCAGAAAGAAACTAGCAACTGCATTTGGGGCCACAGAGCCCATATTTATTGATTCATATTTCACCTCTGAGGCCATCAAAGGAATTTGAGATCAAAAATCAGTCAGGCAAACCTGTAAAGCTTCTCCCTTTCTGTATCTGGGGCAACAGTTTCTTCTCAGCTGATACTCAGTATTTTAACAGTGAATTTAAGATACAAAAGAATGAATATTTCCAAACCTGGCTCATATGATAGGAGAATGAGGAGGTCTGCTTGCTACAGATAGCCAAAGAGAACAACCCAGAACAGTGGTCCTAAGTCACGGAACCAAAGAGATGAAAATCACTCCTATCAGTAAGAATTTTGTTGATAGACTAGGAAGTGGTGTTGCAGTTGATAAGGATGGTGTTCATAGAGCCAATGAGGAGTGTCCCTGATCTTGGGCCCTGAAGAAAGCCTTATATCATATGGCCCCAGCCTTGTTGCAGAGATTTCAAAGAATTAACTAAGAGTAATAGAACTGTGATAAGCAGAAACCATGAATATCACCTGGAAAGCAAGGAGCTGAGCTATAAGGGAAAGTGGAAAAGTGCTGTATATGGAGTCGGAGTACTGAGACCTCAATCCCCAGATTCTGACCCTGGGCAAGTCACTTTCTGAGCCTCAGTTGCTTCATCAGTAAAAAGGTGAGATTCAATAACCTTCCAAGTTCTCCTCTAGATCTAAATCTATATCTATAACTGACAAAGAAGGAAGGAAAAAGGAATGAAGAAAATTAGATGACCTTACCCTGGATTTGGAGTTAGGAGGGACCTAAGTTTAAATTTTTCCCCTGCCATTTATTCCTTCTGTGGGTAAGTCCTAAGCCTTGGCTTTCTCATCTTTAAAGTGAACTTGAGGATACCTACCTTACAGAGTGGTTATTGGTATCAACTGAAAAACATGTAAAACTCTCATCACCCTTAAAGTGCTATATAAAAGTCAGCTTTGATTATCCTGTGGACCTTTTCTGTTCTAATAGCATGTGATTCTATAATTCCTACATATTCCTTTGTAGTAGATTGGAAATCTGCCCTAACTTGGTGGACTGAGAGAGGTTTTGGCACCGGGAAGATGTTTTCCCTGCTATTCCTGTTGGAAGTCACCTGGTTTTAACTCTGCCAATTGGACCAGCTTTCTAAAATTGAAAATACCAGAAGTTTCTCTGATACCCAACAAAGGAATGGAGTGACCACATTCAGATCCCTTTAATCTAGAGCACAGGTTCTTAAAGTTGGAGTCTGAATTTGTTTCAAAAACATTTTGATAACTATTTCAACATAATTGCTTTCCTTAGTAATCCCGTGCATTTTATTTTATGTATTTAAAAACATTATTCTAAGAAGGGCTCACCAGACTGCCAAGGGAATCTGTCTTACACACACACACACACACACACACACACACACACACACACACACGCACGCACACACACACACACACACACACACACAATCAAGAGCTCCTAGTATAGATTCAGTATAGGAAGTGTTCAAGTTCTTTCCAAGCAGAGGATGAACTCTTCACTGTTAAGTGGAGGAGAAGATGCTTCCATTCAATGAGAAATTATACCAGATTACCCTCCTTCAACAGAGTTCAGTTAAAAAGTTATTTATTAAGCCTCTCCTATGTTCAAGGCATTGTTCTAAACATGAGCTATAAAAGATAAGCAGTCAGTACCCTCAAGAAGCTTATGTTCTAATAGTGAGTAGAAAGGAAAGAAGAAAAAGGAGAGAAAAGGAGAAGGGAGAAAGGGAAAGAGAGAGGGTATGGGGAAGGGAGAAGGAAAAGAGAGGAATGGATGAGAAAAGATGAGGGGAGAGAAGAGGAGAGGAGAGAAAGAGGATAGAGAAAGGACAGGAGAAGAGAAAGAGAGATCAGGAGAGGCTTTCCATACTAGAAGGAACCTGAACTGAACTTTAAAGGTCCATTTCTAAGGACCCTACAAAGCAATGATGTGGAGAGAATGCATTCCACTCATGAGGGAATGGCCTCTTCTATAAGCTCTCTCTGTCCTGTCTCTCTTTTTCTCTGTCTCCCTCCCTCCTTTTCTCTCTTTTTAGTAGCATCGGGGATAATAATAACTTGTGTTTACATAGAAAGCTTAATGTTTTACAGAGTGCTTTTTCCCAGGACAAGTCTGTGAGACAGGTGGTATGAATAGTCACCCCCATTTTACAGATAAGAAAACTGAGGCTCAGACAGTTTGGTTAACTTGCCCTGGGTCATACAACTAGTAAATGGAAAATTTTGGCATTGAGCCTGTTTACTTCTCCTTCCAAAGTTAGTGTTCTTTTACTGAATATGATTTTTTTTTAAGAAAAAAAAGGAAGAGTAGGTGGAAAAGCATCTGACATAAGCTGTTATCGATCGAAGGAGGAAAAGCGTAAAGAAATACAAGCAGTAACATGCTTCTCGGGTCCACAATGCTTTCTATTTAAAAAATAAGCATCATCAAATTAAAGGAAATACTTATTTGTGTTGTCAAGCTGCCTCAAAAGAAAGGTGCAACAAGAAATTCTTAACACCCCAAATTCACATTTCAGTGCATTTCTGAACTAGGTGTTAGAAAAGAGGGGGTGGCAAGGTGTTCCTGCAGATTTCTAACCCATTCAATCCTCCTTAAACAAAACAAAAAATATTACCTGTCCTTGAGGATTTTATACTGGAAGAAGGGGAAAGGCTATAGCATATAAATAAGTAAATGTGGGAGGGGGGGAGAAAGGGGAGAAGGAGAAAGAGGTAAAGAGGGAGGGAGAGAGAAAGAGAGACAAACACCAAGTGGGAGATCAGGAAAGGTTTTCTGTAGGTGGGACAAGAGCTGAGACTGGAAGGCAGCTATGAATTTAAGAAACCAAGGTGGGAAGGGATTATGTTCTCGACATAGTGGAGGGATTCTGTGTGCAAGGAAGCAAGAGATAGAAGACCAAGTTCAGGGAATGGCAAAGGATTGTTTGACCAAAACACCAGAGGAAAAGCAGTTGTGGTGATCACACTTATTCTTCCACAGCTCCCTGGCTGGTATCTGGGTAAATTTCCAGGTTCTCATTTTACTTTAAAATATTTTCTTCCTTTCTCTTTAGATTCAGTGCTCCTTGTTTCCCTTGCGGTATCTCTGAGTTTCTGCCCTTTTCCCTTGACCTTTACAAATCATCTCCCACCCTCTGAATTTCTCCCCAAGCAAATCTCTTCCAGACCCCATTCCTCACCCTACTATACTCATCCTCCACTCCTGACCTCTTTCTAGTTCTGAGGAACCATGCATGAATAATGTAGGACTCCAAGGAGCCCCACGGCCAAACGCTAGCCATCAAATAATATTTATTGTGTGTCACTCGATGCACCAAGCTAGGCTGGGCCAGGCCTAGGACATGGTCCAGGCACTTCAGGAAATTACAGTCCAAACTAACAACAGGCTTCAGCCGTGATGTAGGTACAGCAGTATAAAACATTAAACACACAAAATATAGAAACATACGTGGTGAACAGTTAGCTCTGGAGTTAATCAGTAAGGCTGTTGAGTTTAGGGGAATATCAAATCACTTCATATCAATAAATATGTTTTAGACATAAAGGTACAAAGCTATACAAAGCCTTCTGAGTTAAGGAAGAAGGCTGGTGTTGCAATGAATGTTTGTTAAGAATAGTGCTTAAGATAGCCTGCTGGAACCATCACACCTATCCAGATGTCCACACATCCCTACTTGGTATATCTGTGCCAAAAATACTGTCAATAAACCAGTACACTGAGGCAAAAGATCACAGGTCTGTAGCTGGAAGAGAACTCAGGCAGTCGTCCACTCCAATCCCTTTGCTTTATGGACGAGGACAGTGAGAGACAGGTGAAGTGATGCTTATCTGAGCTGTAAGACTAAGTAGCAAAACTAGAGGCTGGGGACAGAGAAGGTACCATAATGGAATGGAGATATTGGCATGAGCATCAGGAGACAAAGCTTCAAATCTGAGGTCTCTTACAAGCTAGCTATATGACCTAAATTGCAGCAGCAGCTTCCTCTCTGGATATTTAAAACAGGAGGCCATTTACTTAGAGCTGTGAGGTGGTTTTAACATTTCCAAAAATTCAGGTGTATCATTGACTGTTTTGTGATTCAAGGTGCTCTTTAATGGCCATATACCAGGGAAACACAAGGTGGTCTGATATGTGAGAGTGGCAGAGCTCCTTCCTATTATGAGATTAGACCACTAGACATTTTGTGTTTACCTTTCTGGAATCTCAGACTTCCATGATTGCTTTAGAACAGCAGTTCTCAACCTGTGGGTTATGTTCAATTTGTAACAATGAAAATACATCCTGCATATCAGATATTTACATTATGATTCAAAACAGTAGCAAAATTACAGTTAAAAAGTAGCAACGAAAATAATTTTATGGTTGGGGGTCACCACAACATGAGGAACTGTATTAAAGGGCCTCAGCATTAGGAAGGTTGAGAACCACTGCTTTAGAAAATCTTTTTTATTTTATTTCATTTTTTAAGCTTTGCCCCATTGAAATGAATTAGGCTTCTTTTCCAGCAGTTCTTGCCAGGAAACAAAATGGCTGTTGATAGAAGTATTTGTGGGAACGTTGTAAGCTATGAAGCTTGGGAGTAATTAAGCCACTAAATGCTACGTTATTGAGAGATCATGCTCATGTGTTGGGTCACACAAAACCTGGAGAATCACAGATAGGTACAAAAGGCATGACACAGAGCAACCTCCATATATGTCCAGGCTCTGGGTAATTCAATCCAGGACAGAGATTTCAGGTTCTAA
This sequence comes from Pseudochirops corinnae, assembly GCA_028646515.1. NCBI lineage: Eukaryota > Metazoa > Chordata > Mammalia > Diprotodontia > Pseudocheiridae > Pseudochirops > Pseudochirops corinnae. The sequence goes on from CM053592.1 coordinate 129,615,060, forward strand.
GGGCTATGCAGCCAAACCTGGTCTGGGTAGCAGCCTCAGGGAAAAGCCGCTTTGTGCTTGAATACTCTGTGGATGCTTAAAAATAGCCAAACACTGCACAAGGAAAGAATAACAACTTGTTTACTATTCAGCAGGGATTATAACTACAGGAACAAGACAGCCATGTTCTTACTAAACTGCCACTGGCAACTCCCAAGGACCATATCCAAATCCCCTTACTTGGGGTATTAAGAGTATAAGGGTCCATTTATAAATGTTAGTGTTTAACTTGCCTCACCACAAATAAACAGACAGTTGGTTCATTGGGAGAAAAAGAAATCACCGTTCTTATAAAAGTTAGCCACAACCAGACAGGGAAGAAGATTCATCTCTATTTATTGGATGGGGTCTTCTCTTGTGTGACACTAGAGATTTCATGGGTGATCCAGAATCCTTTTTTTGAGTTAATATTTATTAAGAGCCTACTATGTACCAGGTTTAGAGGTTCTTCACAGGATTATCATTTAAGGGACCTTAAAACACTATGGAATGCTAGAACTGGAAGGGATTTTAAAGGTCATCTAGTCCTACTCCTCTCATTTTTCTTATGATAAAAAAATGGGGATAGTTTATGTAGGAGGGGCTGTGAGATGACAAACACACTATGCATTGTTGGTGGAGTAATGAATTGCTCCAGTCATTCTGAATATCAACTTGAAAATATGCAATAAAGATAACTAAACTATCCGTGCCTTTGGATGCAGCTATCCTACTACTAGAGGGATGGCTGGCCAAGGGGAGGGATATAAGTTGAACCGAGCTGTGTTCCAAACAATTACTAAATTTCTGCAGTGCACAAACTTAGAAGAGAGAATGCATTTCCTCACAGTCAACTTTTAAGTGACATCAAGGCTAGTGACATGAGATAATGAAGCTTGATCAGAACTAGAAATACAAAAGGATGTATCTCAAGTGACATCTCCAGATGAAAACAATGTATATTAAAAGAAGACTTCATCAGATATAGGCATCAGATATAAAGATGAGTCAAGATAGCTGTGACCCAACAAAAATTTTGTTTTGGTCACCAAGGCTGAGATATTTTCCTGAAAAATGTAGAGAAGACAGCACTATGTGGTTATTGCCCTAATGGATGCCATTTTGGAGGGTTTTCTGGTACCTTGGTCACCCTAAGGATTACATCCCACTTAAATAGAATGCGAAGATTTATAAAGCTCCTTCCTCACAGTACTCAAGTATGTTACAGAAATGTTATTATCCCTATTTTAAAGTTAAGAATACTGAAATTTAGGGAAGTAAAACATCTTGCCCCTAGTTACATAGCAGAGCCAGGGTTGAATTCAGGTCTCTCATCTCTAAGTCCAGTATGTTTTTCCACTACACCAAGCACCTTTGTTGGGAGTATAATTCAATAAAATAAGTGGTAGATCTGAAGTCAGGGAACTTGGGTCCAAATCTTGGCCCTTCCAACTTACTCTGTCTGTGACCTTGGGCAAGTTACTTCAAAAACTACCTTCTATAGGAAATTTTTACTGATCATCCCCCTTTCCCCCACCTGTCCCATTCTTCTAGTTTTTTTGCTTCTGAAATTACCTTCAATTTACACTGTGTATTATATATGTATTGTTTTGCATGTTGTCTCTCCCATTAGAATGTGAATTCCTTGAGGGCAAGGATGGCATTTTTACCTTTCTTTGTCTCCTCAGTGCTTAGCATAGTGCCCAACACATAGTGGGTGCTCCATACACGCTTGTTTAACTGTCTGAGGATGAGTTTTCTCGTCTGAAAAATAAGGGAGCTGTACTGCATGGCCTCAAAGGTACCTATCCAGTTCTAAATCTATAGTTTTCTCCTAATCCCAAAGCCCATCTCAATTCCTGCCTTCTCCATGGAGTCTTCCCTGACTATTCTCAGCCCTTATTGATAATTCTCAGTCCTGAACTCTGACAACACTTAGACATTGTGTTCCAAGGGCAAGAGTGTATTATTATAAGGTCATTTCATGTATGTTATCTCCCAAGTAGAATATGAGCCCCTTGAAAACAGATATTATTGAATTTAGAGCTGGAGGATCATTCAGAGGCTACATCTGGTCTAATCCCCACATTTTATATAATAGGAAACTGAGACCCAAAAAAGTGAGGGTACTTACCCAAGGCTATAGAGGGTACTTACCCAAGCAAACAGCAATACTTGAGCACCGGCCCTGGAGTCAGGAGGACCTGAGTTCAAATCAAGCCTCAGACACTTAACACAAAGTGTCACACAAGTGACCTTGGGCAAGTCACTTAACCCCAATTACCCTACCTTCCCCCTTCCAAAAAGCAAAAAACAAAAACAGCAATACTTGGATTCAAAACTTATATATCATGTATCCAGATCTTATGTATTGTACCTTGCACAAGTCTAAGTACATAATATGGGTTCACTAAATAATGTCTTTTGATTATGGTGCTTTTTTGCTGACCTTCCCCTTCTAGGTATTTTTTTTTCTAAGAATCTCACAGAGTTGGTATCTAGGGCTTAGCAGAATATGAAAGGCAGAGTATACATTTGAAGTAGCTGCCATTTTTAGAAGATCAGAGCTCCCTGAAACATGGTGAAGGCTAAACAGATTGTACTTTACTTCTTTAACAAAGTATTAAGTCCCAGTTAACCATTATCATAGATTAGCACTTGTGGCAACACTTTCATGATAATTTGAGGCAATCATGTCTTATGGTAACCTAAAATGTCTTCCCTTTTCTCATCCACATTCCTCCCCCCACTACACACACACACACACACACACACACACACACACACAGAAAGAAATTGAATTGTCTAATCTAATTTTTTCCCCAGATTTTCCCATATTCACTCTGAACAAGAAGTAGAAGTTACAGAGAGGAACATTTTGGTTAAATAGAAGGAAAATTTTGAGAGCAGTTAGAGCTATTCAGATGCCTAACAGCTCCACATCAGGAGGTAATGGATTCCCTGTGATTAGAGATTTTCAGTCAGTGGCCTTCTAGGAGTCATTGAGATTCCTTACTCTACTGAGGTCCCTTCCAGTCCTGTGATTCTGTGATAATTTGTTCTAATCTTATTAACTTCAAGCCTGACATCTCTAAGGCTTCCCCTAATTACTTACAACAACAACAATAACAACAACAATAATCTTCTTTGAACCAGTCTCTTCTGACCCTCAATCCAGTATGACTCCACCACACAATGGCTTACATTTCTTTAAGTTCTTTAAGTTCTTCATTGATTGCACTCCCAAAGCACAGACTGAGAAAGCTAACTTCTCTGAGCTTATTCCCCCTTGTTCTGTCACCACTGCCATTTCTCAATAATGAGAAAAACTTTGATTATCAAGTTTCTAGCTACAAATATAATCAGTTCACAAAACAACTGAGAAAAGGAAAATTATCCCCTGACTGAATTTTCAGGGAAAAAGATAGGATGCTCTGAATTTGATGTCTATAAACCCAAATAATCATCTAATATTTTGGAATGGCAGGAGATAACGTCCAAGTGAAAGGATTTCTTTTTTTCTCCCTTGTTCTCCACTCTTTAAAAAACATAGTTGTTCTGTGAGTGGTGTATGTGTGTGAGTGCATAAATCTCTTATTTGCCAGCTGTGCAGTAATAATTAAGATTTCTTAAAGAATTCCTTTTTAAACCTTTCTATTTTGAAATGATCTGATATCATCATAAATGCCTCTTAATTAAGAGGGGTACCCTCTCCGTGAGAAACAATGAACTAGTCTCTTCATCATCACCTCACCTTTTCTTTCAAATTCATTTCTGGTCACAAAAGGTACGAGTAGCCTGTGGATTAAAGTTCTGAAAAGGCTGCATTTATCATTAATTTCAAAACCTGTTACAATATGGCTTTTTGCCAGATGCCCTGCCATAATTCTTATCCACAAAGTCAGCTACATTTTCCAGTAGTCAAACCGGTAAAAGTATCTGATTACTAAAGGCACACCCAGCGAGACTTGTATTCAAGTCTTTCCTCTGACACCTATCAGCTGTGTGACTCTAGGCAAATCACTTACCCTCTCAATTCTCTAAACAACTGTCTGAGATTATAAATTGCAAAGGAGGTGCTGACCTGAATTGGTTGAAAGAGTCTGTCCAGTTTGTTCAGACAGCAATGAAATCACAATCTATCCCTACTCAGATTCTGATTTCTAGAAGTAATGTTATTAGTATGAAATTTTATTTAGGACCCTAGGTCAATTAACTCAACTCCAAAGCTAAAAGGGGTCTGCAGAGGTCATCTGGTCCAACCCATTAATTTTACAAAACAAACAAACAAAACTGAGGCAGTGAACTTCTCTGTTAGATTCCAGATACACACCAAGTCATGTAAGGCCACAAGGGGCCTTTAACCGTGAGATAACCCAAGAATGGTTCAATTGCTGGTTCCAAAGAAAGGCTTCCCAGCTTAGTTTCCACATTCTGAATTCATGGCTAACGAAGTTCTAGGTGCAAGGAATTAATTCATTTACCTATTGGGGCAGCTAGGTGGCACAGTTGACAGAGTGCCTTAGACATATCCTAATTGTGTGACTCTGGGCAAGTCACTGAGCTGGAGAAGGGAATGGAAGATTACTCCAGTACCTCTGCCAAGAAAACTCCAAATGTCATAGAAAGTCAGATACAACCAAAACGAGTGAGAAAAAATAACAACATGTGCTAGGTTCTGTGCTAAGTGCTGGGAAAACAAAGTAAGGCAAAAGACAATCCTTGGTCTCAAGGAACTCACAGACTACTATCGTATTAATAGTAATTACCAAGAGTAGTGGCTCTCAAGGGACATGCAGCATATTTGCATTCCCTGAGTTTTGACTAAGTATGACAAGAATTGTGTAGGACTTGTAATTGCATGTGTACGTTGAGTCTCTCTGTGTAGAGTGCAAAGAATAATACTATGCTATGAGTAAAAAAATAAAAAATTGACCTAAGGTCATAGAATCAGATAATTTTGAAGCTGGAAAACATGTTCTAGTCTAACCTTTTTGCTTTACGCATGAAGAAATAGAATCCTAGACTGTTTAAGTGGCTTTCCCAAGGACATATGGGTATAAATACCAAAGCCAAGACCCAAAAACCAACTCCTACGACTACAAAACCAGTGCTGTTTCCAGCACACCAAACTTCCCTCAATTATGTACTGTCAGGATCTCTAGAAGCTACAGAAATGAATGGTGTGGCTCCTATCCTCAAGGGCCTGACAATCTGGTAAAATTATTTGTCTCATTCATTCAGTGACCATTCCAGGACTTCTGATGTCTGAGCACTATGCTAGATGCTGTGGCTAAAATAAAGATGAATTTAAAATGATTCTATCCCTTAAGGATCTTATACTTTGTTAAGGCAGACAAGACCACTAGTAACAGAGATTAAAAGCTGACTTCACAATACAATGTGGCAATATTACAGAACCATGACATTTTGAATTAGAAGGGAGCTTAGGGATCTACATTTTACAAATAAGGGAACAGGTCTAGAGAAAGGAAAGGATGGAGCCATGAGGTTCACAGAAAGCCCCACCTAAGAATCTTCTCTCTAGGGTACCCAAGAAGAGCTCATCTGATCTTCACCTAAAGATCTCAAGCTAGGGGGAGCCTGATATACCTCCTAAGGTGGGCCATTTTACTTCTGTAAAGTTCTCATTGTCAGGAAATGTCTCCCTTCTAGCCTTGAACTTCTATGATTTCCATACATTGCTACTTGTTCTATCCTCTGGGGCCAAGCAGAACCCTTACCACATGAGAGCCCTTCAAATAGTAGAAAACCAGACCATTATCATGTTCTACCCCCTCTCTTACCCCTAGTACCACCAAGTGTTTTCTTCTCCAGAACAAACATTTCTAGTTCCTTGAAACAGTTCTTGACTGCTATGGTCCGAAGGCCCTTTATTATCCTGGTGATCTTCCTCTGAACATTTGCCACCTTCCAAATGCCTGCTATGGAATATGGCACCCAGACATGTCAGTGTCAGAGCTAGGACTAGAGCATTAAATCCAGGTTGTTGGAGAACTAAGTCTAAAAGCCATTTCCTGTTAATTATCATATTTTGTGATAAAAAATTACAAAGTTTGGGTTAGGAAATAAACACTGCAGTGCCAGGAGACAAAATCAGAACCTTTGTGGAGCATAACTGAGCCTAAAAAAGCATTGAACCTTATGAGATTTATACAGCCATTTGCCAGGTATAAGTTTACTGCTGAGGCCTAACAGGGCATTTGGCAGTGAACAATACTCCAATTCAGGGCTGTAACCACAAAAGGGCATTTGAGGGCAGTATCCCATTGGGGGACGCCTGGACCCAGCTGGAAGTCTTGCCCCTTCCAGCTGTTTGTATTTTAATGTTTCCCATAACTAGTTCTAAGGCCTCACTAGAACAAAATTTCTGTATGCAGCCCTCCTCTCATTTCAAAGATATTTTTTTGTTTTATTTATGCAAAGCTATAAATCTCTCACAGTCCTCTACCATTTTCTCTGGTTCCAAATGATTAATATCAGTTCTCTGTTGGAGGAGATCAAGCTGAATTACAATAAAGCTTCAAGGCCCTCCCTAGCCACCATCTGATTCCCTGCACCATTCATGTTGCGGCTTTTATTTTAGGCTAGTTGACTTTCACTTCATAGCTGGTCAGACCTACTGATCTGTCCACCTCTTCCCCAGCTCATGTTCTCTTACCTTCTGGGAGCAGCCTTGCCTATTGTCAGTCAACGCCCCCCTGCTTTTTCTGTCTCTGTCTCTCTCTTGTTTTGTTTGGTCTGTGTATCCCCTGTGACTAGCACAGTAGTATACATTTAACAAATTTAACAAATTTGGCGTTAACAGGCCAAATAAAGGCATTTAACAAATACTAGTTATATTAGACTGAATTAGAATTATATTAGATTGAATTAGAAATGAGAGGACCCTCTGTAACACATTTAATTGTCCTATGTACCTCATATTCTTTCTGTTGAAAATTTCTTTACCTTTTTGAAGGGGATAGGGAGGGAAATAGAGTTGATTCATGTATAGCACTGACTTTCTGAATCTAGAATATGGATTTTTAACCTGAGGTCTGTGAACTTGCTTTTTAAAAATCTACTTATAATGATATTTCAAAATAGTCAATTTCCTTTGTAATCCTGTGCATTTTATTCTATGCATTTAAAACCATTCTTCTGAGGGGTCTCCATAATTAAACTTCGCCAGACTGCCAAAGGGGCCAAGACACCAAATGAAGTACAAGGCTGGTAAGCACTCCCCTGGCACACCAACAGCCTCACCTTTTTTCCATCTCCATTCTAGATGTCATGGGCTCAGTGCTTGTCTGCATAGGCAGACATGAGGGCTCTGCCTACCTGGCTGGTGCTTTAGAATAACTCGGCCTGAGAGATAGAAGATTCTTAGCTGGGTTAGTTCTGCCACCTACAGCTTGGAACTAACCTTCACATCAAAGGGATATTTTTTTTTTTTTTTGCACATGTGAGTAAAAGGAAGCATGATCTCTTCATTAGAAGTCCTTTGAGCATATTATTTCAGGCAGAAGAAAAATTATTCTGATTAGAATTGGGACATAGAAGCTCTTTAAAAAATGAGTGTTACTGTTGTTGGTAGGAACTTTCCATTCAAATGTTGGTGTTAAATTCATAAGAGAGAAATTTTACCCCAAAACACAGTTAGGAAAACTGAGGTAAAAGAAAGGGCTCCTCCTTCCAGGCTGAGCACATGGAATTGTAATTTAGTTCAATCCAATAAGTATTTATTTAGCACTTACTATGTGCTATAAGAACCTTTATGAGGTTCTGGGAATACGAAGGCAACAATGCAGGAGTCTCTGTCCTCAAGGAACTTATATTCTGCTGGGACAAGAGGGGAGCAACTATATGTGGAAAATACATCAAAGTAACAGGGAGGGGAGAGTGTCCTAACACCTGGGGAAGCAGGAAAGGCCCATATAAAATGTCTGAACCTTGAAGAAAATTCTCCAAGAGAGAAAGGAAGGGGAAGGAAATTACAATAAGCGTTTATACAGCTCCTACTATGGACCAGGCACTGTACTGAGTCCTTTACCATTATTATTTCAAAAACCCTTCAAGATAGGTGCTGTTACTATCCCCATTTTGCAGTTGAAGAAACTAAGACAAACAGAGGTTAAATGACTTACCCAGGTTCACATAGCTACCAAGTAGCTGAGGTCAGATCTGAATTCAAAGTATTCCTGACTCTAGGTTCAGCACTCTATCCATGAAGTGAGGCAAAAGAAAATGCCAGAGATTTGTATTTAGTGCTATGGAGTATCACTATTCTGGGTGATTTTTGTGGGTAATTTATCATAGTCTAAGAAAGATTTAATTGAGAAAGATGTAATTATTTTAGGTGCTTCAATAATGAACATCGTCCAAAGGAGTTTCTTAATAAGTTTTCATCAGAGGCAGCCTGGTGTAATGGAAAGAACATTGGGCAGCGATCCTTCTTCTAACCCTAGATAGGCTACCCATTCTCACTGTGACTCTTAGCAAGGAGCTTTCTGAGCCTCAGGCTGCCTCACTTGCAAAATGAGGGGGCAAGACAAGTTGATTACTAAGGTCCCCATCAGCTCTTGCTCTCTATAAGTGCTAGCTACTATTGTTTATTCCTTGGTGTTTTGTTCCTAGACTGGAAATTTCATTGTCAGTTCCTAATATTTATCATCTGCATGATCTTGAACAAGTCATATTCCTTGTGACTGAATTGCCTTATATGTAGCCTAGTTATATTAATACTCCTAGTACTATCATTCAGGTTTCTTAAGAGTAAGTGCTTTGTAATCCCTAGAAGCTATTTCTATGTGAGATATTATTAATCAATGAATAAATATTTAAGAAAACATTATGAGCCAGGTACTCTGCTACTTAGAAGAGGTGAAAGACAGTGATCTGTGTTACAACCATCCTTTTATACAGCATCTTTTTCATGTGAATCAAATTATCAAGTTCCCAGGAAGATTCAGTGAAACAGTTGAGTTGAATTCCTACTATTCATTGAATACTATGTTTAGGTGATGTCTTCAAATCACACATAAAACATTTTCTCCAGAACTTAAAATTTCTTAATTTAATAATCCAAGCAAAACATAATCTGATTCAGTCCAACTCAAACAGATTGTCCATGATAAATACTCACTAGGAATTAGTCTCCTTTCACTGAAAGGTTTCAGGCAAACTTTAAATATCTTGACCACTGCCTCCCCTTGAACTCTGAGGAAGACAACCCAAGACCCTGAACCCAACTACTTTGGGGATTGCATTGCCCCCAAAAATACTGGCCCTGTTTCTATCCCAGGCCCTACATTCACAGAATGCTAGTAAGTAGTTAAACATAGAAGTCATATTGTCCCCAGATTACCATTATCCCTTCCACATTATGATTCTTTCCCATCATTGTTTCAATATACCATGGCATAAGAAATTAAATGGAAATTTTGGGGGAATTTTGTGGAAGCCACAGAAGATGAATGAAGGCCAGCAGATGACACAGAAAAAGTTTAGAAACTCAGAATTGCCCAAAATATATGCTTCGTATTGTATAATGTCCACATAATGTAACTTTTAATATGAGAATAATTCACACCTTCTCTGGAATGAAGGGAGGGTCAAAAAATTTTACTTGGATTTCCTAGATTTCAGGAACACTGTGCCCCTAACACCCATGATATGGAAGGGATAACTATACATGCTTTTTAAAAAATTTTAACCAGTCAACTCTTTAGACACAAGGAATGCCAGAAGGTTCTTTAAAGATTTAGAGAAGCAACGTATATAATAAAATTAAAAGAGTGCTGGTTGTGGGTTTGAATCCAAGCTCTGACATTCACTAGTCATGTCACTGTCTTCCCATTTTCATTTTTCTGACTTAGTTTGTCAGATGAGGATAGTTGCATTACTTATCTTCTGAGGGAATCAAAGAAGATCATTTCTGAACTTTAAAGCACTGTAAAGATGAGAGCTATTCTTAGGACCAGGACTGACCTGCATGCTGGGGCATGTGAAGAAGCTGTCCTATATAGGCACTGTCCCAACCCAGGTTCAAATTTATCCTAGACCAGGTGAGGGCACAGGCAGTAAGTGGAGGCCCGAAGATTCTATTATATCTACCATTTCACCACATTTTCCAAGGCTACAATGCCCTCTTTGCATCTTTACACTGCTGCCTGGGACCTTCTTATTGCACTGAATAGGCAGAAAGGAAAGCAAAGAGGAAGAAGTTATGAGAAGTAGCAGGCCAAGGAAAAAGATTACCCCTCTTCCTTAATTCACCTGTCTCTAACTGGCTGACCCATTAACTAGCATCAGGTTAACCGGCCTATAAAACCTTTGATGACTGATGGGATGATAAGGTCTTCAGGCTAAGGCCAGATGACCCCTGACCAGGGATATTGTAGAGATGAGTCTTGCTCAGAGAGCTTTTGGACTAAGTAAGTTCCAAGGCTCCTTCCAACATTTACTCTATGTGATTGATAGTCAGTGATATTTGTTGATAGAAGATGAGGGTGTAATATACTCCCTTGACATTTTGTATGTGTCCCCATAAGTATTTGTGGGACCCTCTGAGCACAAAATTCCAGTGTGGGATATAAACTTGCAATGTCCCATTTCAGTTTATATTTTACACATTTCCCCTCAGAGACATTTTAGATTTCAAATGGCTCTCTGAGGTCATCAGGATGAACTGGAAGATTTAAAATCCATCATTTTTAATCCTATTCTCTTTACATTTTAAGTCCAGTTCACACAAAGCCAGATGGCTTCCTCTTTGCATTTTGCAGATAGAGTTTGCTATTCAACTTTACCTGGTCAGGTAAAACACAAATTGGAAGCGATTAACAGCAACACTTAAGAGGGATTAGTCATTTGGGCAAATAGATTAAAAATGATGGAGGAATTTTTCTAGGCATACTTAATGCTCTATTTCATACTTGAATTTCAGAAGAAAGAAAGAAGAGCTTTTTGTAGGGAAAAGGAAATACCAAAATACTCAGATGGAGCCAAACTGGGTGGACATGGGTATTCCCTTCAGTGATCTAAGTCAAACCCTATCTGTGGCCTTCCATCCTATGCAATACTTTTCCATGGCCTCCCACAAGCTCATTGTAGGGCACTCACCTAACCTGGTGGGGAGTTTTCTTGATATTTCAAAGGAGGACTGTCCATTGGTTATCTGATTGAGTCATGCAGTGGATAGAGTGCTAAGTCTGGAGTCAGGAAGAGCCAAGTTCATATTTGACCTCAGATATTTAACTAGCTACGTGACCCTGGGCAAGTTTCTTAATCTCTGTTTGCTTTGATTTAACAAATGAGGGTAATAAGAGCTACTACCTCCCAGGGATAATTTTTGTAAAGTATTTAACATGATGCCTGGCACATAGAAGTGCTATGTTAATCTTAGCTATTATTGTTATTATTATTATCCACTACTCTCACCATACGACCAGCCCATCTTCTTTTTTTGTTCATACATTTCTCTAATGATATCTTTTATTCCAGCTATCTCTGTTAATTCCTTCTTTACAATGTATTACAACCTACTTGTATGTACCACGCTCCTCTCTGTTGCCTTATGGGCAATTTTCATTTTCAGTCCACCTGAACCAGTAGACCTTGTTTTAAAAGGCTGACCTTGAAAAAAAAAAAAAGCTTAGAAAATGCACATGCTTCATTCCTTTCTTAAGAGAGGTAGGGAATATGTGTGTGCAATATCATGGAGGGATCAGTTATTTTTCCTGAACTGTTTTGTTCCTTCTTTTGAGATTTAGTGAAGGGGAAGCCTCATTAGGCAGGGAAAGGAGAAGAGATAATTTTGGAAATGAATGTGACAATTTTTTTTAAAAAGCAACAATAAAACAAAACAAAAAGAAAACATTTACAGGATATTGGTTTTTAAAAATGCAAGAGATCATGTTTCATACCAGGGAGCCTGAGTCAGGAAGACCTGAGTTCAAGTCCTTCCTTGGATCATTGTGTATTGGTTGTGTGACTCTAGGAACTCACCTTCCCTAAGTGCCCCCAGGCAACTCTAATACTCTTAATTGCAAAATATTCGCAGATATGCAATGGTAGAGAGAGTTTCCTCACTGGGTATTTCCAAATCCACAAAAGCACAGGTTCAGGACAAAACAAACAAAAACAACAATAACAACAAAAAATTGGCTTTGTCCCATCTCAGTACAAGGAAATAGCTTTTTTTTTTTTCTTACCCCATCACTAGCATAGAAATATGCAATAAAATTTAAATTAACCAGAATGTTCAAGGCATGGAATTTTCTGGTCAATTGAACTTATTGTGGAACTGATTTGCCAAGAAATAGAGTTGAATTTCTGTTTTGCCATGATGCTGAACCTCCATATAATGCTACATTACATAAATGATCATTTTCTAGGATTGTAAACCTAGAAGATGTAGAAGACAGGACTGAATCATAGAATCTCAGAGTGGGAAGAGACGTTAGAGGTTCACAGGCGCATAAATATAGAACTGGATGGGGCCTTAGATGTCATTGAGACCAATGATCTCATTTTACAAATGAAGAAAGTAAGACCAGGACTTGCCCTGGGTCACACAGGTATGGTGGGATTCAAAGCCCAGCTTCACTGTGTCTTCCCCATATTGCTTCTCAAAGCAAGTCACTTAGCATAGGACTTGAACCTACAAACCTGAGGATGAATTGCTTGCTGTACAGATTCACCTAGCACCCACTGTCAGAATCCACTAAACAATTTTCCTGCCAAGTGACTCCTAACTTCTCCTGGAGCGCTTACTTGTACTTGATAAATGCCCAACACAAGTTTATTGAACTGAATTACCTTGTTTCCTAAAGCAACCTTGTTCTAATTGTTAGAAAATTTTTCATTATATTGAAATAAATTTGCCTCCCTATGGCTTCTACATTTGATGCTATTTCTCTCTAGGGATAAATAGTATAAATTTATCCTTCTTCCATAGTACAGGCCTTCAATGGTCACGTTCCCAAAATTGTTTTCCTATTGTTTCCCCAGTTGTTTCAAGCAGTCTTCAATTTCCCTTATTTGAAGATAACTCCATAAGTTTATTTTTTAAAGGGGGAACTATTTGCCTACCAAATTCCTAGTAACATGATTTGTTACTTTCAACTAACAAAAATCAGTAGAAAATCTCTACAGGTAATTAAAACTTGCCTTTTCAATTTTTTTTCATTTTAATCCTTTCAAAACACTCCTACCCCCTGATTTCAACTTCCAATACGCACCCCATCCCCTTAAAATTCCTTACATTCCCTGACTCACATTTTAAATCAGTTTTTAAATATTGTCATTTCTAACTCCATAGCAGCTCTCTCATCCATCCCTTTCTTTCTATTCACATGACCATCAGCTCAGAAGTTCAGGTGTTCCATACTTCTCTCCTTGACTATTTCAATAGCTTCTTAATTGATCTCCCTGCCTCTAGTCCCTCCCCTCTTCAGTTCATCCTTTATACAACTGCTAAAGTGATTTTCATAAAATGTGTGTCTGACCATGTTACTCCCCTGCTCAATAAACTCCAATGGATCCTAATTGTCTCTAGGATCGATTATAGACTCCTCTGACTTTTAAAACCCTTCACAGTCTGGCTCCAACCCTGCCTTTCTAAATTTGTGCGTTATTTCCCTTACCACACGCTATAGTCCAGCCAAACTGATCCTCTTTCTTTTCTCACATATGACACTCTGGCTAAGTGGTGTAGTAGATAAAATGCTGACCCCTAAGTCAAAAAGACTTGAGTTCAAATCTTGCCACATGTATATAATTGGCAATCAACAGATGTGTGTTCATAATCACTTTCATTATGGACACTTCCTTGTAATTCAGGTTTCATTACCTTTTTTGCCTTCCATGCCATACTAGTCATCTCATTTTTAACCTCAAGTTTTTTTTCTATTTATGCCTATTAAATTTCATCTTATTAGATTACATCCCCATTGATAATTTTTGTGTTCTGATTCTTTTATCAAATGTGTTAGATATAACACCCAGCTTTGGGTTATTTGTAACTTTGATAAGCATGCCATATAGGCCTTTATCCATTCTACCTTTTTAAATGGACCAGGGTCAAGGAAAGTGTCTTTTGTCACTCTGTGTTAGGATCAATTCATTAATCTTTATTTTTTTGGATCTAATTGTTCAACCGTGCACATAATTGGACCATCATCTAGCCCTCATCTTTCTACTTTGTGCACAAGGATATTATGAGGTACTTTGTCAAATGATATAACTATTGCATTACTCTGATCTGCCAAAGAGGAAATGGGATTGGTGTGGCATAACTTACTCTTCATGAACCCATGCTGGGTTATAGTCATCACCCCATCCCTTTCCAAATATTCACAAATCATACTTTTAATAATATGTTCAAGAATTTTGCCAGGAATTGACATTAAACTTAGCACCTATTGCTTTTTAAAATGTTCTCATTTTTCTAAAATCAAAACATGTATCTTTGAGCAGTCTCATGGCACTTAACTTCGGTATGATGGTACCTTTGTATTCATCCTCAGCTACCTGCCCTTATTCTTTTCTTCTCTACATATATTAAAAATGAGTTGGTCAATGTGCTCCCCAGGTACCTATAATTCCCTTAATCCCCCTTGTTCTTCACTGGAATAATTTGTGTCCATGTCATGAAGAAATCATTCTTGAGAAATCTGCTTTCCCCAAATCCATGCTGTACCTCAGACTATGCTCAGATTTCCCTTCCTATATCTATCAGGAACTCTAAAATGGCATGGCCATATCTTCCCACAGTTCTCATCATTTCTCCCTCAGCAGCTAGTTACTTTTCAATGGTCAGAAGCAGATTTACAATAGCAAGCTTCCACTTCTTCCATCTTTTGAGGAATAATATTTCCATCAGCCCTATTCAAGAAGTAATCAGCTACCTGATTTTTTGAGAGAGGTCAAAAGCAAGAATAGTAGTCAATATTTACTTAATTACTTTTTTTTAAATTAATATAGATAGAAAATAGACAAGGAAATCTATGGAAGGAGTAATCACTTTGGACTAGGAAATAAAGAAAGGCTTCCCAGAAAAAGTGGGATTTGAGCTGGGATGAGGAATGGGATGTGAAGGACACATACGGTGCATATGAGTTAAGGAATTCTAGAACACAATTTGCGCAGAAAACAGCAAGGTGAGTTCAAGTTCATCACTTATTTGCACTAGACAGAGCCTTAGAGGCAATCTTGTCTTACCTTTTTATTCTGCAGCTAAGGAAACAGGGTCATAAATATAGAGTCACTTGCCCTAGGATCACACAGGGTGTGGAGCCAGAATTAAAACTCAGTCCACGATTCTTTCTCCTACACTGGGGGTCCATAGTGAACAAATTATTTCAATTGAGGGAGCTTCTATAGGAGTGAGTAGGGAACAAAGCTATAACCAGACTGGAGCCAGATTAGAGAAGATTTTGAATGCCAGGCTAAAGAGTTTAGACTTTTTCCTGCAAAAAGTGGGAAGCAATAAGACCTAGTATTCTTTACCTGGAATCTTATCCATCGGTAGATCTGCAGGGTCTGGGAACTTGGATAGGGGGAAAATATGTCTTTATTTTTAACTAACCTCTAACCAAACTTAGCATTTCTTTCAATTTTGATTTTTTTTAAATAGAGCATTTCTCTGAGAAGAGGTCCATGGGCTTCTCCAGACTGCAAAAGGGGTTCATGAAATAAACAACATTAAAAAGCCCTGAATAACAATATTTTGAACATGGAAGCAACATGATACAGGATAAGTGGGGAGAGATCTGGAAGCTGAAAAGAATTCTAGACTCACAGCTTGCAACGGGGAGAAATAAATGTATATTCATAGGCCACTGGTGAATACATTGCTGCTCTGTTTACTTTTTAAGTGACATGATGAACAGAATTATACCATGCAACAATTATACAATGAAAGGTTATAAACCAATACTTGGACAGGAAAAAAAAAAACAACAAAAATACCCAAAGTATGATGATTATGTGGTGAAATACAGTAGCTACAATCAAAGGCTATTGTAGTAGGCATAGTGCAAGTTGGTAGGAACTTCTGCTAACTTCATGGTAGAAGAATACCCAGGATTGTTGTTGTTAGTCCTTTTTCTTAAAGAAGACCAATGACATGAGAAGAGTGATGACTTGCCTGTGAACTGGATTTAAGGGAGGCAGAGCTGTACAAATTTTTCCAAGTCCAATGGCAAGACAAAAGTCAGGATGACTTGTGATGGCCCTAGAATGCATAGGAAGAATCAGATGCAAGAGATCTTTGGAAGCATGCCCCAAGTTAAGAAATGACTTTGTAAACTTATATAAAACACCCTTCAAAAACTCAATATTACTGTTTTTAGATATTCTGAAGAAAATAAAAGGTTATTGGGGCCTTTAAGAAATAGTTTATTCTTACTGTTCAGTCTTTTTCAGTCATGTCCAACTCTTTTTGGGTTGTTTTTTTGTTTTTGGTTTTTTTTTGTCAAAGATACTGGAATGCTGGAGTGGTGTGCTTTCATTCTGCAACTCATTTTGCAGATGAGGAAACTGAAATAAACAGGGTTAAATGACTTACCTGGGGTCATATAGCTAGTAAGTGTCTGAGGCTGGATTTGAACTGGGCCTTCAGGCCCACAACTCTATTTACTACACTGTCCAGTTGCCCTTTTCTTATAAAGTATAAATGTTTGGAAACTCAGACTGTAATCTGAGAAAGAGTTAAGTATGCCCATTGAATGCCTTCTTGTTCTGGCTCTATGGGCATGGCCCATGTGCAACTACTGGCACAGCACTTGGAGAAAAATAGACTATAAAGGGATTGTCTTACAAAGCCAAACATACAGTGTGTAATATTCCAGGAGTTAAAAAATAAAATTTAAGCTGAGAAATTTTTGTCACAGGATTTAATATGTTAAAGGAAGGCAGGGAGAATTCTTCTCAGACTCAGGCTAATACCATGCATATTTTTATAATTTTTCATTACATAGTGCTAACCTCATATCCAGAGAGCACTTATACTTATAGAAAAGTATGATTTTTACACACCCCACAATCCATGACTTATAATCATAGGCCAACAGCAAAGCAACAGGAGACGTAAGAAGAAATTAAATACAAACACCCTGGATCTTTGAACCCTCGAGCTCTAGGACTAGAAAGTCATCTGATCTAACCTCATTTTGCTGTTGGAGAAACTGAGACTGAGTTCCACAGAGGTAAGGGAACTGAGTAACACACACAGAGTAATTTAGGGGCAGAGCCAGAATTAGACCCCAGGTCCCCTCACACACCATTCAGTGTGCTTTCTGCCACACCATGCACTTGCTAAATAAAAGAAAGCCAGACCTGAGAGTCTGTGGTTTCACTGCTATTCATTCCAGATGGCATTATTCAGCAATTTAAAAAAGAATTATGTAGCCCAACCTAAGTTGGGCAGGAAAGAATTGAAATATATGAGAATAACACAGCAAAAGCAGTCTCTCCACTGCACCCCACATATCTGTATACATTTACGTAAAAGGAAGGGCTGTCATATAGAAGATTAGATTTGTCCTACTTGGCTCCAAAGGACAAAACTAGAACAATCAACAAGATTTCAATGAGGCAGATTTTGGCTTCATGTAAGGAAAAGCTTCCTAATAATTAGAGTTGCCCCAAAGTGAAATAAGGCTGCCCCAAAAGTCAATAAGTTTCCTTCATTGGCCATCTTCAAACAGAAGCTGGATGACTATTTGTCAGGAATGTCATAGGATTCTTATTCAAATAGGGGTTGGCCTAGATGACTTCTGAGGTCCTTTCCAATGCAGAGATGATGGACTTCTGTGAAATGACACTCTTCCAACATTATCCGGTGGGGGGAGGGTGGGGGGGAGTGGGGAGGGAGAAACTGCTCCATTTTCCAATTTATGGCATTGTCAGTCATTTAGAAAAAAAACTTTAGAAAATTCAGGAAAATTGACACTGTAAGTGATTCAAGTAAGCTTTGAAAGAACTGAGACAGGCTATTCAGGATAGCATAGCTACCAACCCTGGTATCTTCATGCTATGCTAGCCTTATGTCCTCTCTAATCATCGGATTTTGGAGTTAGAAGGAAACTTAGAACTAATGTAGGCAAAGAATTAAAATTAGAGTTGGAAAATACCTAGAGGCAAGGGCATATTGATCAATGGCTTGACAACCAGCTCTCTGCAAAAAAAAATACCTACCTACATACATACATACACACATACATACATATATAAATATAGATTTATATGCCCATGACATGCTTTTCAGTTTGATTTACTTTGTTAACATTTTATCATCACTTCTTTTTTGAATAATATTTTATTTTTCCCCAATTACATGTTAAAACAATTTTTAACAATTTTAAAGTTTTGAGTTCCAAATTCTTCTTGACAATCAGCAATGAACCAAGCCTGATTTATACCAGTTTCCAAGGTATAAATATTCCTGCTGAAAATTTAATAATTGGCTCTCAACAGCTGGTATGAACCAAATTCCAGCACACCTTTCCTCAAAGGTCATTTAGCCCTACTCTTACTCTCATCATGAATCCCAGCCACAACATCCCTAATCAAATGGTCATGTAGCCTTTGCTTCCAGTAATGGGAACTCACTACCCTTTGAGTCTTCACATTCCATCTTTGGACAGCTCAAATTGCTAGGAATTTTTTCCTGCTGATGAACTCAAACCTATTTCTCTGTAACTTTTACCTAGTTATCCTAGGTGTTCCCTATGGGGCCATGCAGAACAAACATCCATTTGAAAGACACCCTTTAAATATCTGAAGACTGACAATGTGTACTGAGTCTTCTCTTCCTCAACTAGAAAGACCTAATTCCTTAAAATGATTCTCCTTTGGCATGTTTCCAGGCTGCTCACCAACCTGTCACATTCCTTTGAATGCTTTCAAATACATCAATATCTTCTAAAATGTGGCACCTAGAAATGGCTTCCATATTTGTCTCTTTGTTTAACCTTTATCACATTTACTCTTTTCAGAGCACTAGGGTAGACTCAGGTAAAGCTGCCAAAACAAAACACAATCCAACCCATCTGTCTTACAAATGAGGAAACTGAGGCCCAGAGAGGTGATGTGATCCAAAGGTCAAATAAGTTGTAGGAAAGCTGAGACTAAAAGCCAAATATCCTAATTTGCAATCTAGGATGCTTTAATTATCTACAATGTCCTCTCATTTAGTAATCATTTCAGCTGTTTCTAAGATTCATTCTTTAATTACTCATTATCTTTTTCCTTCAGAAAGTTGATCCTTCAGGCTCAAATTCTTTTCCTAGGAAATAGTATATAGACCTCTTTGTTGTAAAATAATGTATAATAGCAATTAGCAAGTTGTCTCACTGTTACATTCCAGTTGGGGTTATTAGATCCTTAGTATATCTGTAGTAAGGTAGGGGCTAGTCACCTGGAAACTCCCTTATGCCCATTCCCTGTTATTTGGATTATTATGTTGTAAGCCTACAGCCACATGAAGAAAGAATAAGAATGATAGCACACATAACTCTCGTACCCTGAAGAGCTTTTTTCCCAAGGATATAACATAACCAAAATGATATCAGACAGGCAACAAGTACAGGTTGGAACGCAGAAACTGAAAAGGGCCCTTCCTTTCTCCAGTGTTTCCAAGTACTCTGTATACCAGTGCTCAGCTCACTGATTTTATCACCAATGTCCATGTGAAGTTGCTGGGGCAATATAGCAATGCACTGTCTTACTTCCTCTCCTTTGGTAAAAAAAACTTCATTTCTGATATGTAATCTGTACCCCTCCCTTCACAACCTATACCTTGTAGATTTGGAGATCAGATGATTGGCCAAGAAACTAATGGCTAAGCCCATCATGACTGGTCTTTCTGGACCTCTATTCCATGTAGCAACCCTGGCCCCCAGGGCTCTGTAGGTAGAAGGTCTCTCAGAAGTAGCATGCACAATGAGGCTTCTCCCAGCAGCCCCATACACCCCTTTGCTGCTGATCATTATTTTCAGATAATCAGACTTAAAAAGAGTCTCAGTAAACATCAGTCCAGTCCATCAGCCTCTATGTGGTTTCTATCCTATCCACCACCCTCTGTCTTCCCTTCCCCCACCAGTTCCAGAAGAAGCAGCCTCTGAAAAATCCATTAAGGAACACTGTGTAGGCCCCATTTTGAACTTATTTTTTCTTAAATACATTTTAGGAAGACATCAGAACCATGAAACCTGGAAGGGACCATATTTATTTGCTGAAACATAAACCAATGTTAATACAAATGACACTCTTTTCTTCCCAAAAGAAAACCATGCCAAACGTTTTTCCAAACCAAACAAAAGCAAAATTCTTAGTAATTAGTAAACATGTTGGAAAGAGCACAGCAATTGGGACCAGCTGTCAATGGTCCAGGTCTCAAGAATGTGACTACGTTCATAGATGACACATAGCTAGTCATTTCTCCTCTCTAGGACTTAACTTCTTCATCCATAAAAGTGGAACTTGGGCTAGATTTCTCAGGGCCTTTCCAGCTCTACCATTCTGTGCAATCATAAAATATTAATTACAATGACAGGAAAATGAGAGTTCTGAGTAAATGAATTGCTTGGTTGTCCTTTAACCCCTTTTGTTTCAAACCAAACACTTGAAAAGCCTATAAAAGGTGTATTTTCTTACCTCACTAAGTACAGCCCCATGAACATAACTGAATTTTTGTTCAATAACTAAGGATTTTGCTAATTCTGAAGGTTCTTCATTCGGTCACCACTGCAGGGCACCTTTGGGTGGCAGGCCAGAACAAGGAGTCTTTTCATAAAGTTCAGGAGTGTTACAGCCATTAAAAGAACACATTTATTAAGCAAACCAGGAGGCTAAAAGATAATTAAGTATATGAATATATGCTATGTAATTCAAGAATCTCTTATTTCAAAATCTCCTTTATAAGTATGTTTCTTGCAGTCAGGATTGATAGACTGATAGGTAAATACAGATCAATTAATCAATCAGAACTCTCAGCTGAGCTGTAACTTTTCTTCCAATGCCCATATCTCCTCACTGGATCTGCTTACAGTATTCCTTAAAAACCTCTCTCACTGCGGGAAGGAGCCTTGTCCCAACTGTTGTGTTCTTCCATTTTCCAAAACTATAATTCAGTTAAATTCAATAAGCATTTATTAGCTGCTACAGGGGGCAGATCACTACTTTGGGAGCTGGGGACCAGTCAAAATTTAGCTAAGACACTATTACTGTCCTCATGGAGATCACAGGCTGAGAGTTGGTGTCATCTTCTCGACCAAGGGTAGGAGTGAATAATCATCTGGGGATGATGTTGCTGTGCCAATGAATTCAATCCAGTCTGACAGACATTTATTCATTGCCTACTACATACAAGGCAATGTGCTAGGCATAAACATGTGATATGATGGAGAATGACACAGGAAATCTTCTCAACCAATAGCTAAGGAGTTTGTAAGGCAGCTAGTAGAACAGTGGACCTGGAATTAGGAAGACCTGTGTTCAGATCTGGCCTCAGACACTTATGTGTCACTCTGTGACCCTGGGCAAGTCATTTAACCTTTATTTGCCTCAGTTTCTTCAACTGTAAAATGGAGCTAATAATCACACCTACTTCCCAGGGCTGTTGTTAGAAAAAACCACTTAACATAGTGCCTGGCACATAAGGGGTACTTAATAAATGCTTCTCCCTTTCTCCTTGCTTCCCCTTCCCTTCTCTAATCAGCAGGTAGTACAGAGTCAGAGGTTCTGAGAGTGACATGATCAGGGCTGTGCATTGGAAAGATTCCTCTGGCAGTTGGACATAGCAAGACTGAAGCAGGTAGACCCCTGGTATGAAGACAGACAGGCATGAAAGTAAAACATAATGGTCGCCACTGAGACTTGTGGGAAAACTGTGAGGGAAACAGAAGGAAACTCAGCTTTCTCCTTGGCCTGGAAAAGCTGTACTTAATAGGTCTGTCACTGTTCATCATTTTGCTTCTCCCAAAAGACTTTCTTGTTTAATTTTGGCCATGGCACAGTCTCTGGAGTTACAGGACCCAGTCTGAAATCTTCTGTCTGCTCCCTCCTATCTGGGTGACCTTAGACAAGACAGAGCTCTACTAGGTTTTCCCTGCAACTCCCTTTCCAGCTCAAGATCCATGCATCTAGGACTCTATCATAGCTCACAGCCTCAGGTCCTAAATACAGGGACTGGGGGAACTCAACAAAGAAGAGATTAGCAATCTAAGGACTTTTCTAACCC
The DNA here is from genome assembly GCA_028646515.1 of Pseudochirops corinnae. NCBI lineage: Eukaryota > Metazoa > Chordata > Mammalia > Diprotodontia > Pseudocheiridae > Pseudochirops > Pseudochirops corinnae. The sequence goes on from CM053592.1 coordinate 129,637,330, forward strand.
CATCTGCAGCCCTTTCCCAGACACACAAAGATTAATTAGTGATTAGTAGCAACATTCCTGAATAAAATAGGTGGCAGTGTCAAAGGATCATCAGAAGTTGAGGAAATGACAAACATCTGTATCCCTCCTCTAGGAGTTCAACTCATTTCTATTGAAGAATAGGCACATATCCATTCCTGAACCCCAGGTGGTCAGACACCCTTCCTTATGTCACGTTCTTCCACTATTTAAACACCTAATATGGGTCTTTTGCCTCTTGATAACCTTGTCTCCATTTCTGAAATCCTTCTGTTTTATAAAAAAGAAACTTCCCTCTGTATAACAGCCTGGAAAGAGGACGAGCTTTTCCAAGAGCAAACCAGCCTACTCTTTGAGAATGGATGATACTTGGCTATGGCAAAAAGTCAAACCTTGTGGGTCACTATAAACTCCTTCCTGCCCTCCATTCTTTCTGCAGGAGAGATCTTCAGACTTTTGTCACTGGTGGTAGTGGGTGGTAGAAGAGTAATCTAGTCTTTGTAACAGTTGAACAGTGAAAGTAAAGGGGACTGGATCATACAATCATTTTGGAAAGCAATTTGGAATTGTGCAAATAAAGTAACCAAAATGTCTATATCTTTTGACCCAGAGATTCCACTATTAGGCTTATACCCCAAGGGGCTACAGATAAGAAGAAAGTCCCCATGTTTATAGTAGTGATTTTTGTAATAGCAAAGAATTAGAAGCATAGTAGATGCCCAAGATGGGAATGACTAAACAAATTATGATACATGAATGCAAAGCAATATTTTACTATGCTATAAGAAATTATGTGGGTGCCAAATACAGAGCAGCATGGCAAGAATTATATGAACTGATGTAGAGTGAAGTAAACAGAGCTAAGCAAACAGTATACCCAACAACTACCACAATGTGAATGGAAAAAACAACCATGAAAAAAGATCAAAAGTCAGTGTTTAAAATTACAAAAAAACAGGCATAGCTCAAAGGAAGAGAACTGAGAGGACACCTCATCCCATCCCTTTGTAGATGTGGAAGGACCACAAGTATTATACATTGTACATATTTTCAGACTTTTTCTATGTATTGATCAGTTATGCTGATTTTCCCTCTTTTTTTCTTTAAGAAAAATACTAGGTATTATACAGAATAGCTCTCTGGGCAGGGAAACAGGAAAGACAAGGGAGGGGGAAATGGTGGTAATGGAAAAAACCAAAATATATCAATTAAAACATTAAAATTATTTTTAAAAAGAAAGTGAAGGGACCATAGAGAGAGAGTACCTCACTATGAGCAAAACATGGATACATGCAGTATACTCTTTATAAATCATTGAAAAGTGCTTTGTAAACCTTGAAATGCTATATGAAGTGAGTTATTACTTTAGTACTGTGCTGTAGTGCCAAAAAATAAATTATAATTTAAGGTGCTATAAATTGTTAACAAGATTTTTCTCTAACTGATATATTAGAAAAACAAAGCCAGGAAACATTAAAGCTTCAATAAGCTCTCAGATTGTTCCCAGTGGTTTTAATTATCAAGACAGCATGGTGCAGTTCAGAACACTGAACTTAGAGCCAGAAGACCTGGATTCAAGTTTCAGCTCTGCTCCTTGCTAACTGTGACATTAAGCAGCTTTCTGAGCCACTATTTCTTTATCTGTGAAATGGGGATAATATTTTCATTAACTACCTTAAGAAGGTGGTATGAAGTTCATGTGAGATAATGTATGCAAAGTGCTACATTAATGTAAACTGCCTTTATCATTATTGTTACAATCAATATGGTGAAATACAAACCTGCTTCTTCTTGTTCATTGCAGTTGTGTGTAATACTGGAACCAATGCAAGAACTGATGTCAAGACATAAAACTTACAATCTCAGCCCCCGAGACTGCCTGAAGACATGCTTATTTCAGAAATGGCAGCGCATGGTGGCACCACCAGGTAGCTTTTCTTTCTTCCTCCTGCGTACATGTGCACATGTTTCCATTTGGGATGAACTGATGGGAAAAGCATGGCTTTAAGTTTAACTTCACTTACAAAAGTAATATGTCCATGCTTTCTTGAACAATAAAATTTTAGAGTCAGACAAAATCTTTGTAGTTCTCTGTTTATTGTTCAGTTGTTACAGCAACGTCCAACTCTTCATGACCCTATTTGGGGGTTTTCTTGGCAAAGATACCAGAGTAGTTTGCCATTGCCTTCTCCAGCTCATTTTACAGATGAGGAAAATGGGAAATAGGATTAAGTGATTTGCCCAGAGCCACCCAGCCAGTAAGTATATGAGGCTGAAATTGAACTCATGAAGATGAGTCTTCCTGACTCCAGAACTAGCATTCTCTATCCACTGCCCCATCCAGCTGTCCCTAGACAATACCTTAGATATTTTTTTAAAAAATTGAATGCCTTAATTTTATAGAAGAGGAAAAATGGGGAAATTGAGATCCAGAAGATTTGTGTGATTTCCCCAAAAGTCACCCAGCAAGCTAGTAACAAAATCAAGACTAGACCTCCTAGGCTAGTCTTTCTAGCATACTTTAGTCTTGTATCCTAGTTAAAAAAAGAAAGAAGAAAGAAAGAACTGATGTATTTAAAGCAAGTTATACTTGTCCTATTTGTTAAGATATATGTAGCAAAAGGCAGTTTAATCATGAAGAGAATGTAAAATGCATTGTTTTTCCCAGCCTTCTCTAGGATGCAGGTTAGACAGTAGAATCTCCTACTGGGGTTTTGAAATTACAGCTTCACATCATCATTAATTGTCTTCCTATCTCATATATTTTTACTTCCAGACATGTGTTGAGCCTCATTGATCACAAAAGCAAAACATATCCATTCACCAAAAATTATTTTTATAAAAAGTAATTATAAACATGAGCCATACTGCTTTCTGATTCATGAAATATGATGGTCTGAGGCAGTAGTTCTCAACCTTCCTAATGCTACAACCCTTTAATACTCGTATGCGGCCATATCTGCATGTGGGTGGACCCGCCTGGAGATGGATAGAGGAGCGGTGTCTCGGTTCCTAAGACCATCAGAAATGTGTGTTTTCCAATGGTCTTAGGTGACCCCTGTGAAAGAGTCATCTGACCCCCAAAGGGGTCGTGACCCACAGGCTGGTCTAAGGGCTGAAGGAAGTCATAGGATCTTAAGTAAGATTAATATAGGTGGCTTAACCAAGTATATATTTAGAAAAATTCAGAAATTAGCAAAATCTCATGTAAACCCATCTTAATGTTTCTTAGGGGAATCTTGGATTTTTAGAAATAGATTTCAACTTTTAAATGCATTTGAATGTACTTTATTTTCATTGTCATCAGTAGCATTTTATATATTCATAAGACCTTACAATTCTCAAAACACATTCACAGAGATCAGCTTATTTGAGCCTCACAAAAATCTTGCAAAGTAGACAGAGACTATTAGTTCGGTTTTACAGATGAGGAAATTGAGGCTCACAGACATTATTATGTAAGGTAATAAATAGCTGAGCCAGATCCATGATGTATGACACTTAATTTCTAATCCAGGTTTCTTTCTTCCTTCTACCTCTCAATCACAATATGTTGAATAAATATTTTTTTAAAAAATTATTCTAGGAAGTGAAGGAGACTTAATTGACCATAGAGAAGATATGCTACAAAGTAAGATGCATAAGTATTTAGTCAAATAGCACACCTATAGATACCTGTAGTTATGGGTATAGAAATTAAATGTGTCCAATTCTGAGGAACAGGTCTATAGTCCTCCCTGGCTGGCCCTTGAGACCTCTCTTCTTGCCTCCATGATCACAAGCAAGTTTTTCAACCCCCTTTGTCTCATTTGCTCCTATCTGAAATCTGAAAGCAATAATAACTGTATCTATCTTCCCTTGGGAAATGATATCCCTAAAGCAAAAGTTTTAAATTAAATTACAGAGGACTTACTTTTAAGATATCTTTGAATACTTTGGAGAAAGAATGTATGACTATCAGTAATCCTCAGTCCTAAAAAACATTGTGGGTTAAATAAGCTTTAACCTGATCCTAATAAATAATGCTTCTCCATTTACCCAACAGAATTAGGGTTGAGATCTTAGGAGCATTTTCAAAGACCTTTTCCATAATTCTGTAATTCTATCAAAGGACAGAGCTGGAAAGAACCTTTTGGTTATTTGTTGTTTAGTCATTTTTTCAGTTGTGTCTACCTCTTCATGCCCCCTTTTGGGTTTTCTTGGCAAAGATACTGAAGTGGATTGCCATTTCTTTCTCTAGCTCATTTTATAAGATGAGGAAATTGAGGCAGAGTTAAATGACTTTTCCAGGGTCACACAGCTAGTGTTTGATCTTCTTTGATCCTGGCCTGGCACTCTATCCACTGCATCACCTACCACAAGAGAGAACCTTAGAGATCACCTACTCTAATCCCTGTCAGAGTTAAGGCCCAAAGAGAAAAAGTGATTTGATTGAGATCACATAGCTACTATGCAACCTAGCCAGGTGCTCTGGCTCCAAATACAGTTCCTCTGCACTATACCATGATGTCTTTTGCTGCCAATAGAGGATTTGTTCTGTGAAGTCTGGATTCAGTTAAAGGGCCACATGAGGACCTAGAGGACCACATGTGGCCTTGAAGCCACAGGTTTCCCACCCCTGGTCTAGAACCACAAATTCAAATACAATGAACATTTTTTTGAATTTCCCATCTATAGAATATAAGAAGATTTGATTAGTTGACCTCTAAGGTCACATTTATCTAGCTCAACAATCCAAAAAAGGAAACCTATCACTTTTGAGAGAGCATTTAATGGTCAACATCTAACAATCTAGATAGATGACTTCTTATTGCCACAAATATTACTGTCTGATCCTATATTCTGTGCTGCATCTGGTACTCCAGGTCACCTGGATTGCTAAGCAGGTATTCTTTTGGTCCCCTGTTTGGAGGTAGAGCTGTTCTTATTCCTTAATATGCATTCATTAATTCAACATATATTTGTGCAGCATATACTCTAAATAAAGTATTGTGACCCACTAGATGCTGGTCAGGGGGTACAAAGAAGGATAACACGATGGGTTGCTTCCCTTATAAAACACCATTGCCCTAGTAGGAGAAACAAAATATGTAATAGTAGAGTCATTGAGTTTGATCAATACTTCCAAAACTTTACCTGTTCAGAATTGCAAATTTATTCCAAATGACAATAGTTGAAATGGAATTAGAAAATAAACAAGACCCTTTCCTATAAAGAATAGATATATTCTATCAAGTGGTTGTAAGGTTTATTTCTGTATAGGAAATCCCATTACGACAATGGCTTTCATTATAAAATCAACTTTGTTCTCACCCAAAAATAAATAAATAAATCCTTCAATAAACCAAGTTAAAACCTTCTTCAGAGAAGGGAAGATGATAATGATGGTCATACTCATGATAATAACTAGCATTCATGGAGCATTTTAAAATTCTCGAAGGGCTTTACATACATGATTTCATTTTAACTTCACAATAATCATGCAAGGAAAGTCCCAGTAGTATTTCTGTCCCCATCTTAGAAATGAAGGAACGCAGAGATGAGAAGACTTGCTTATGATTATACAACTAATCAATGATAATAAGCACCATTAGGTTTGTACTTTGTTGGATAATAAGAATAATAGGCCTCCTTGAATAGGGTTTTCTGAAATCCATGGTGCTGTTGTGACTCCAGAATCAACTCACTGATCCCCACACTTGTAAATTTATGTTATCCTTGGTGACCTCTGGACTTTACCTTCAGAGCTTGCCAGAACTAGATTTCTCCTCTACTTCTTTTAGTTCAAGTCAGAGGTTCTTATCTCTGTGTGTATGTGTGTGTGTGTGTGTGTGTGTGTGTGTGTGTGACACCTTTATGGCACTACAGTAAAGGCTATGGATTTTAAGAATAATTTTTAAAATCATACTTGAAGGAAATGCTAAATTTTAGCTAAAAGTTAGTAAAAAAAAAAATAGAGATATAAGAGGTTCTTTAAATCTGTTTGTTTTTCCATCCAATTTCACAGACTCTCTGAAATGTATACCCAGACCCCATTAATTAAGAATCTTTGGTTTAAGTATTCAAGATATATAATAGAGTTGAGCTGCAATATCACACATTTCCAGTAGGCAACACTGTAGAACACATTGATGTATACATTCCAACCTAAAAGTTTCTTAAGTTCAAGGTATCAAATCTTCTGAAAATGAACGTGTGGCTTACTCTTCAGTACTCTAACTTTGAAATTCAGTCAGTTTGTCCCCAATATGTGGGATGCCAACTGTTGATTCTATGACAAAGATAGCTTTGGGGGGGTGGGGGGGGTTTGGGTTGGAGTACTTCCCATGGAGGTCAGGATGCTTTCTGTTCAGAACTGATTCTTCTCCCCTATCCCATATTGTAGCAGAACCCACAAGGCAGCCAACCACCAAAAGGAGAAAAAGGAAAAACTCCACCAGTAGCACTTCCAACAGTAGCGCTGGGAACAACGCCAACAGCACCAGCAGCAAGAAAAAGACGCCTGCTGCAAACCTGAGCTTGTCAAGTCAGGTACCTGTAAGTCTCGCCTTCCTTTTAGGCCTGAAGTTTCTGTCTGTCCTACCTTCTTACAGAAGATAAAAGTTAAAGCCCATTTTAGAAGCAAATAAATTGGGAAAGGGAGGAGGCTTAGGGAGGGTCTTGTTGAGGGGAAATCTGCTTTGGAAATTCTTGCTAGTAAACTAGAAATGAGGTATGAATATTACAAATCTGAGTGGCAAAGAGATTTGAATTAAAGAACTGTCTGATTCAAAAGCAGGTGAGCTTTCATTTGGGGTTTAAATAGGATAGCATTTACCAATGGCACTATGCTAATGGAGGTTTACAGACCTCTGACCACAAAAGGAAGAGGGCCCTGAACCAGAGGAGCCCCTAGCTTTCAACTGTCTTCTGCCATCTTGTAGCTGAGCTCATGCATGAAAAGGGAGGGAAGGGGGTGATCTCTTTTTTTTAAGATTCGGATCATAAACTTGAATGAAAGAGAAAAAGGTAATATGGTAAAATTTGAAAGGAAAGATAAAGGTAATATGGATATTTGGGAATGACATGTGCTGATTTTTTACTCCCCTCTCCCTGATTTTTAAGGGTGAGCTTTCAAACCCAGGCAGGAGAATGTGGTCACAAGTATTTAGTTGTCTTGGCCTTCTGTTTCCTTTCTGGGACCTGGCAAAGAAAGAAAGCCATTGGTTTGGAAAGGGGCTTTGTGAATGTCAATGACTTCTTATGCCAAAGAACTAGGTTAGCTAGAAGTAGCCTTATGTGGTCTGGAACTGCTTCATTCTTCTTCATATTTCTTGCTGTTTCTTCCAAAACTCTGCCCTTTGTTGTATACTCCTCATATATCCTGACTAGTTTCTTTCCCTATTTTGAACATTTATTCCTTCCCAAACCTGATATTCTCTTCTGCCCCCTTATTATGTTCCTCTTTTCCCCAGCTCTTTATGGTCTTCATCTCTTTCCTTCTGTTTTTACATCCCCCTTTTACCAAATGTTTTACTCTGTCACTTAGGGTCTCTCCTGGTATCTGGTTGGTATTCTCTATCCATCAAGTCTTCTGATCTTGTCCTTCTCTGTGATTAAGCTCTGACTTGCTCCCTTCCTTGGATTTCAGTTGTTTTCTCTTGTGTGTGTTACCTTCTCCATTGGTGTCCTGATCCTTTTCTCCCAACTAGTGATGAACTAACTAGTACAGAAATTTTTTTTTAAATCAAAGATTTTCTACTTCCTCCCAAATTTTCTCTTCTAGTTCTGCCTTTCATTCTTCTCAGCTTCCTTCCCCTTTGGCTAGTTCTGTCCCTCCTACTCTTTAGCTTTCTCTGTATTTAGATGGGAAGCTCCTACTGTCCCTTTGGGCTTCTTGTCCTGTTGTGCAGGACAAAGATGCTATTTCTACTCCAAGCCACCCAATAGAGCATTGGCCATCCAGTGAATGGCCTGAAAAGTAGAGAAAGTGCTATTTTGCTTTCCTGGGCTATTCCAGGGCAAAGACTTCTAAAAATTATGATTCTTCAGCATTGTCTTAGTGTCCTTACACTGGAGGATTCTCCATAGCCATGAGCCCTTAAGAATCTAAAAGGGATGACAAAGTACTTTTACTAAATCAAAATATACCTGGACACTTGCCCTTCCAGTGCCAAAAAAGTGGGCTATTCATTTGACCAGAAAACTGTATGTATAAAATGTGCATAAATCCTCAGTTTTGGACATGACCCCAAATTAATAATGAGGCCCCAAATATTTGTAAATTGAGATAAAATAAGCCTATTTATGTAATCACAAAAATTTAAAATGAAGCTTTAGGATTATTTTTTATCCCCCCCATTCCCTGTTGGACAGATGACAAAATGGCGACACATGGAAGAGAAAAGACTTAGCCAAGGTCATAGAGCTAGTAAAGAGCAGAGCCAGGCCTGAACCTCCAGGTCTCTTCTCAAACCAGTGCTCTTCCCACTCCACCACACTGTTATCTTACAGTGTTAGGTGTTAGAGTGTATTTACTGATTTTCAAGTTAGATTAGCACAAGGCACCATTTGAACCATAGCACAATCCCACAAGCCCAGCAAATGTTGATAAATTTTTAGATGAGCAGAAATTTCAGGTGGCCACAGAAGTCTGTGAAGCAAAGTCTTTCTATGCAGATTTGACTGCTGATTTCAGCAGACCAAGTTTTTGGACAATACAAATTGGACAGTTTATGTCAACTACATCTTATGACTGAACCTATTGCTATATTGACAATGCTTCACCATCAAACATGACCATTATAAAAAGGGCCATCACCAGCCACTCGCTCACAATGTTTTTTTTTTTTTCCCTTGACCACAAAATAATGAGCATACTTGTTTTTTCAAGATTGAGAGAAAAGAATACTCAAGAATGTACTACTCAGAACAGACCAGTGGTCTCACAGTAGCAATGTGCGCTCCCAAATGAAAGACTAGGGTTTAATACTTGGATTCTGCTTCTCACTCCATGAGCAGGAGCTAGGAGCACTCCAGAGCTGCAGCCTCAACCCTGGGAGGGATGGAGCCCTGTGTCATTCAACCGCAGTGACCCCTTCTGTCCAATTTAAGGAGAAGCATTGAGGGGCTCTTAGAGGAGTCACTTCCAGTCCTCCTCAGAGGTTGGTGGCCATTGCTCGGGGATTAGTGAGAAGCGATTAAATGGGAATTAGTTTGGTGGTACCTTCAGGACTCCAGCGGAGGAGCAGAGGGCCACACTTTGGGGACGTGAGGGGGTATGTGTTTCTACCCAGAGGGATTATTATTGCCTTTTACACTATATGGAAGAAAGTTGAAATGTCAATCCTATACCCTATTTGTAATAATGTGATTTTTTTTTTAAAAACAACAATACTATTAAGGTGATACACACCCCCAGTGCATTCAAAATTACATTGTAAAGACTGAGAAGTAAAGATATTAATCCTAGGATTTATTCTTTATACATATAGAGAGTGCTACATAAGGAGAGTATATAAGGATCCATGTAGGATAGTGGATGGAGAGCTGGTTTCAGAGCCAGGAAAAACTGAGTTTATATTCTGCCTCTGACTCATCCTGGCTGTGTGATCCTGGGTCAGTCACTTGATCTCTCAGAACCCCAAGTAACTGAGTTAAGACTAAGTTATAGGAAAACTGCTAACCTACATTGGTAGAGGGAGTTTTCTCATCTCTTTACCAATGATAATATGGGTCTATTTTGGGGGAGGGAGGAGATACATAAAAGCCAAAATGAACTAAGTTTACAGGTGGACAAACAATCTTTTAAATGTTTCAAGGACCCATGATTTCAATGATGCAGAGTGTAAAATCTCCACACCTCAGCAAATAGTCTTTGTGACTTGATGTGGCCAGTAACCAAACTTCTGGGGAGGAGCCTCTTCAAGCTTGGCTAGTGGTTTTTAGAGCATAGAAACCGCAGTGGCCTGAGGCTTCTCTAGTTCAGTAAGACCTGCCTGAATTTGTTCTTTACTAGTATAGTCATTGGAAGCTCAGGGTAATCTTTATGACAAAGAGAAAAAGGCATCAGAGTTCAGTGGAAGTATATGTACCTAAAATATAATAGCAGTAAATAGAGAATGGAGATGGAAATAGAGATAGATTAGATAGAGGTATATGTGGTATAGGTATGTATATAGATATAGATGATACAGGTTTAGATATAGATGATATAGAGATAGAGTAGATATATTTACATAAATGGCTACAGATGTTTCTTATAGATCTGCATATAACAAACATCTTATGTTATCTTACAGATATCTTCTAGAGATATGCACATGTGATATGCAAACACATATGATTAAACAATTATTTACAGGATGGAATTTTATGTAAGAAGTAAAACAAATTTGGTGTCTTTGAGAATTTTAGGATTATTAACACTTTCACAGCATTCATTAGTTTCATATGGGGGTATCTTACATACCAGCCACCAAGGTCCACTTACTCCATATGTATTCTCTTAGCATGCTTTTCCCAGTTTGAAGTGATTCAAACATCTCTGTATCACCTTTCTTGAACAACCATTGCTTTGGAATAGAATGTAGTGTATGTATGAGAATTTCCTCCCTCCCCTTAATTTGCCTGCTTTTTCCTAATCTCATCCCTGATTTCCTGATCATCCTTACCTCTTCAGCCCCCAACCCTCAGGATCTCTCCCTTCAACTTACTAATTCAGGTACAATGGTAGATGATTATAAAATCTATTTATAATCTAATTAATAATAAAATGATAGCAGTAATGGTAATAATAATAACACTAATAATAGCAATAATTTATATAGTACCTTAATGTTCACATTCAAACTTTAAACATATTAAGAATTTCAAAGGAATCTGAGTATGTTACAAGACAAAAATTATCTATCATCCTCTGGCCAAACCATCCATGTTTCATATACTTATCTTTGCTCCTAGTCATAGTATCTTTCTCTGAATTTCCTATACTTTGTTGGCGGTTTTTCATACTAAACACCCATGACCAAACATAGTATCATACAGCAGCACCCAAACTAAATGAAGAACTTTCATCTCTCACATCAGTGGCCTGATGTGGCCAAATGCAGCCTGAAATTGCATTGGTTTACAGTTGGGTTTGTTTTTTTTCCCTGCTGCTGTCTTAGGTTGGGCAGACTCTTGTCTAATTTGCTGCCCAACCAGCCCCCAAGGGTCTCTGTCAAAGCTGTCTCAGTTCTGGCTCATATTTGCAAGATAAATATTTACTTTGAAGTGCATATGTCGACATTAGATCAAATTCTGAGCTATTCATGCCAGTATTACCATGCTTATCAAATATACACTCTACGTGCTTAGTAGGGGCCCTGGTGGAAGGTAGTTTTTTCGTATATTGGCATGTTTTTAATCAATTTCAAAGAGTTGCATCCAGTGAGGGAGCACATTTTAAAAATCCATTCATATTTTCCCAATTCTCCAACTATTCCAAGTTGAAGTATTATATGGGCTCTAGCCTGTCAGCTTTTGCTAAGGAATATAGTGAGGTGAAATAAATATGCACAAGGAATTGCTTTTTTTTTTTTTAACAACATGGCGGAGTTGCTTTGAAAATTCAGTAAAAAAAAAAATCTCATTGTGAAAAGGGAGAAGCATGTATTGTAAGATTTGAATTTTTCTTTTAAAAATAAAAAAAACTAAGATATTAGTCACATATATTCTAGTTCAAGGTTGGGAGAGGGAAGATTTAAAAATGACTGTTTAGTGCTATTTCAAAGAAAGTATTCAATCATGGAATCAGAGGAGAGATAAAGATTCCAAAAGATCATCTCGTTCATCTCCCTGCTTTAAACAGGATTCATTTAAAGTATCCCAAAAAGAAGACAATTTGTTCTTTTAAGAATCTCCTAGGGAGGAGAATCATTTGCCTCAGTCAGAAATCGAGATCTAGTAATTCACAATACCTAATATTAGGGAATTCTTACTGTGATGGCTTGCAGGCAATTTCCTCTTGGCCTGAACTTGTTGGATATTGGGAATAGCCGGTCTCCATCATCAGTAGCCTGGATGACTGGAGTCATTCTACTTTTAAGGGTTCTATTGCCCAAACTTTGTCTCCTAACAGACTCCAAGAAAAGATGCAGATGTCGCACACATGTTCTTTCTCATGCTCATAGATGCACAGTCACCCAACATATTTCCCCTTGAAAAAGGAGGGGGGAAGCTTTGGTCTAGCTAGGTTCTCCCCATCTTGGGGTATCTTCTGCAGTAGCACCAAGATGTACTGTACAGGAGGTGGTTCTCTTATTTGCATGGAAGGACAATTTGTACTTAAAGGAGTGATTAGATGGATTCTTTCCCTCTTGCATGCTCCAGTTTTTGATGACTACTAGCTTCATCAATGTAATTATAATTAGCACTCTTCATCTTCCTTTTATGGTACCAGCTGGACAGATTGGTCCTCTTACTGCACAGATTGGTGGCAGGGTTGCCTATGTGGGGATAGGTGACAGGCATCATGAAATAACAGATGGTAAATTCAGGGCTTGTTGGCAATCAGCAGGTTTTTGCTAATGACTTAATTAGCTATGCAAATTGTCAAATCAGTGTGAACATTGTTTTTATCGAAAACTTTACCTAAATTAATTACCATAATTAAGTAGCAGAATGTCAAGTATATTGGTTGCATCAAAGGGCCTGGATGGCTAGGGAGAAGAGAGGCTGTCTTCAATAAAAATGCATGGCATCCCTGGAATAGAGGAAGGACTGTTCCATACAAGTTTTGTAAATATTATAGATTTGCAACTTATTTATGTCTTCATATGTTATTAGTTTACAAAGCATTCCTCAGCTCCCAAATAAAAGTATCGGATGTTATAGATATTTAAAATACCCAACAGAGGATTAAATAGGGTTTGGAAAATTCCCCAAGGAGAACAAATTTAAAAGGATTTTTTTTTTTCTATTGGCTGGTTGAAAAATCTTTTTTTAAAAAAAATTTTACAGACTACTTACAGTTCCTGTTGTTGGGTATCAGATTCTAACGAAGACATAAGCAAATTATGGATGCTTGATAACAGGAGACCGTGTTTATTTCACATAAAAATCCAGTGTTGTATTATGGGCCCACTAGGTGTATCTGACCTTGTTGCACATTTCACTAAGTTGGTTGTTAGATTCAGTTCCCTCCCCATGCTTTGTTTTAAACTGTCTCCCTCTCTCAAGGTTCCCCTGTAATAATGTTGGATGCCGTTCACAGGATGTGATGGTGGTAGGAGAGCCAACTCTGATGGGAGGAGAATTTGGGGATGAAGATGAAAGGCTTATCACCAGATTAGAAAACACACAGTATGATGCAGCGAATGGCATGGATGATGAGGAAGACTTCAACAATTCACCAGCCTTGGGGAACAACAGCCCATGGAGCAGCAAGCCACCTGCAAACCAAGAGACCAAATCTGAAAACCCTACACCACAGGCTTCCTAATAAGCTAACCTGCTACTAATCACTGTTATGTATGCTGGTGGCTTGGAATTACTCTTTCAGAGCATTTACTTAGGAGACCGGGGTGGGATGGGGTGGGAAAACTTTCCACACAGATATCTATTTCTAAACTGCAGCTCTCTGGTTTTTGTTTTTATTTTCAAAAATTGAGAGAATTGATTCTGAACATGCTTCCATTGTACATTTCTTGGAGGCCTTCACATATGACATGGATACTGGCACTGACCTCAATTCAAACAATTGAAAGTTATCTAGCACCTCATGGCAAATTTTAAACAATATGATTTTGTTGAATTTCTTTTTCTCCTATCAGATGAAGGCCATATTGTTAAGAAGTCCTCAGTGCTCAGGATCTTATTAATTATGCTCAACCTAATGATGGATGACTTTTTAATACTGTAAAATATTTTCTGCTTTTTGACTTGCACCTGAAAGTTTCTTGTTTCAGAAAGAAAAGGAAAAAAATCAGTTTGGGAAGTAATTGAAATGTAACTTTAGTTCTTTTGTTACGTCTTCACTCATTGGTTAACCCTTGAAAGGATCCAGCAGTTTTCATTTCTATCATCACTCATGCCAATCATTAATTAGCCCTTCAGTCATTTATACAAGTACTGAAACAAGAAATGTCTTTTTTTTTCCATCAAAGACATGAGAAATATTTTTATGTGGAGAAAGACACCCAGTCCTATGAGAGTTTATGCTTTGTAAAATTGCTGTTGATCCAAATATTTTTAAGCCATGTAATTCATTGATTTTTGTGGGCCGTTTTAATAAAATTGGAAACTTTTGTGTTTTTATTGTATCTGAATTGGCTTTATTTCCTTTCATAGTATATTTCTTGTATAATATTTTTGTAAAGCCCTCAAATGTTTTTGGTTGGTTTTTTTTTTTTTAGTCTTTTTTCTTTTTTGGATCCCAGTGTATTTATGTGAAACTTTATAAGAGAACTAATTTTTTCATTTACATATTAATATGTTCAACTACACATGTAAAGACACAGTGATTCAGTGTGTTATAATACAATGGTATTTTATGTATGCTTTGCCAATAAGTGTGCCAATAATAAACTGTGTTAACAACAAAAAGCAATGTGCTTTGACCTTTTGTAACGTCTGCAATAAAATAAGTTAGGATCAGAACAAAATTCTAGAATGTTAAAGTGGAAGCGACCTATGGGATTTATTATCCATAGGATCATTGTAGATTTAGTCCAGGAAGGAACCTTCACAACTCTTTAGTCCAACACAGCCATGAGGATTAAATAACCGCCAAAGTTCACAAGTAGCAAGAAGCAGAGTGAGGTCCTCGAACTCCAGATCCAGTGTTCTTTTCCCTATATCATGCAACCTCCTCTATGTAAGTCCCTTCATTTAACAGATGAGGAAACTGAGGCGTAGGTGGGTGAAGTGGATTGCCCAAAATTGCATGGCAGATGAAAGGTAGAATCAGAACTGCAACAAGGGTCTTATGACTACCAGTCCAGTGTTCATTCCTTTATACCCATTTGAGCATAAGTTAATTATACAACCAAAATAATGGCATATATTTGAGTCTTTTTCCCAAACTTCACTTCTACCATAAGGGACCCGCATATTCGTGTTTTGTGAGATTTGAAATGTAACAGAAGTCATACATGGAACAATTTTTTTCTAATCATGTTTCATTTTTTTCCCCATTGTGTGCTTTAGATGTATTCACTGTTTCAAAGGCAAGGATCATTGGTCTCACTGTTTTATAATGCAAATCTGAGTGGAAGAGATGTTTTGCACTTAAGTGAACATTCCCTACTTGTTCAGAAGCTAGTTTCTCCCTAAATAGTTCTCTTAAACAATGATGGAGTGGGGGAGGAAAAAAGAGGGGATCATCCAGATTGACCTCATACAACCTTGTACAACTTACTTCACTTCCCTGGACCTTAGCATCCTCCAGGTAAGATATTTCTTTAATGCAGGGGGTCTTGACCTAGGTCTGTGGACCCCAAAGGAGTTCATTGACAGATTTCAGGGAAAGCATGAATACTGGTGGAAAAATATATACATTTGTTCTCACTAACCCTCTAACTGAAATTTAACATTTCCTTCAATTATTTAAAAAACTTTATACTTAGAAGTGGTCCATAGGATTCATCAGAATACCAAAGATGTCCATGATACCAAAAGGGTTAAGAATTCCTTCTTTAATCCCTTCCCCAGAGAGTTTCTCTATAAATTCTCAGAATTCCTAAAATCCCCCACCCTGTTAGAGACTTTCTCTTTGCCAAGACCCTACTATGATCTATTGTTCAGTGTTATCATGAAGGTTGGATACAAAAGTTTAAGCAGAATCAAACAGACGGATGAATGATAGAAATACCCACACATATACATACATATACATACAGATTTGAAAAAACAACACTGAAGAACAATTTATGTGGTTCTGATGATATTAGAATCCTCAACAGATGCTCTATACCTCCTCTGATTCACTTAATCATTCTTCAATTACAGAAAAACCTGGCTAATTCATGCTGATGACTAGAAGACCCATTGCAAATTTCTGAATTTTGCCGAATTCAGAGAATCCGGACAAACAGCATCAAAAAAAACAATGCAGGCTGTGACCTCAAACAAATGATCAGTTTGGTCCAATGAAAGTTTCCTGCTAGCTTGTAATGGAAGCTAATCTCACATCATCATAATGACTTCCCTGTGGTTCACTGATAGTCAGAGAGAGCAATTGGAAACATCTGTGGCTACTTTGCACTTCATTTAAATTACCTTTTCAACAGAGCTTTTTTTTTTTTTCTTTCTGGAGTTTGTGGTTTGATAAAGTGCACCTTATGAGATTTCTCTACAAATAATTGAAGAGAAACATTTGCAAATGTTTTCCTGGGCTGAATGACCTACGTCAATCACAGATGGGCTAAGTGGATTGAAGAAGTAAGAAGAGCAGTATATTTCTAACAAAAATATTGGTTCTTCTCCTCCCTCCCTTTACCCAAATTTTGTTCCTTTCCCTCTTTATAGAACTGAGATAAGGAGATGCTATGAGGTCTGTACTTAATTTTTTTAAATGGAAGGGGAAAGAAGGATAATTTTTAAAGGAAGTAAATTGCTTCCATTACCAAATATAATCCAACCAAGCATTGATATTCTGAAATCTAATGCTTTCATGAACAAAATTTCTTTAAAATATTTTTGCAAATAAAGTTTAGTTTCCATTATGAAGGAGCAGTAGAATTGCACTGAATATTTCTGCATAAAAGGATCATATAATATCTGAGCTAAAAGATCATCTAGTCCAACTTCATTGTTTTTGCAAGCGAGGAAAGTGGAACTGGGAGAGGGTAGTGAGGTTAAGCTGAGAGGTAGTGAGAAAGCTCTAACTACACAGTATGTCTCCCAAGGCCTACTCCAGCTGAGCTCTTCCCTCTAGTCTACACCACACTTCCTCTCCTAGTTTTAATATGACATGACATAAATAACACATTTCTTTCAAGGAAAATCGAGTCACAAAGTTTGAAATTCCTAAGCAAGTGTGAGAACTTTAAAACAACAAAGCATCTGTAAAATGTTAGAGCTCCAAAACCCTCCTCAAAGCCCTCAGGCTCCTTATGGCCAAAGGAATTAAGCATTTACTCCTCAGATTGGCATATAAACTCACCTGATCTGATTTGGACTACTCTGACCTTATTATCACACCCTTTCATGAACTCTACATTCCAACTGCTTAGGATTCATTGCTTCCCCAACCTTTCCCTGCCAACTTGCATTTCTGTGCATTAGTGCAGACTGTCTCCATGCTAAGAAGGTTTTTCCTCTTCAATTTTCATCTTTCAGAATCTGTATTCATCCTTTAAAGTCCAATTCAGGGACCACCTCTTATATGAAACCTCCATGACCACCAGCTTCCAGCTGAAAATATTCTCCAGATTTTCTTAGAGGATTTTGGATCTCTCCTCTGTTATCACACTCCCATTACCACCTAAATTGTATTACTTTTGTCTCTGTAATGTATCCCCTTTAGTAGAATGTAAGCTTTTTGAGGACAGGCTTTGGCTAAAATAGGATCTTGCACAGGAAAAGCACTAATAAATGTTTGTTGAAATGAATTTGTTTGTTAACTTAATTGACCAGCTATTTCCCTCAAAAATATCCCCAAAACTTCCCCTAATCTGGAATCTAAGTGTCTGGGGCTCAAGTGAGAAGAGTCTGTGGTTCTCTTTTTTATCCCAAACTTTCCTCACTGAATTTACTTCTGCTTTCCTCCCATGCACAAGCATCTCTAGCCAGATATATAACCCCAATAAGGACCACAGGCATGCTCTGACACTCCAGGACTTACAGCTCCATTAGTTTTACCATCTGCATCTTATATGTGTGCTACCAGAAATCTTTCAGGAAAGTCACTAAGCCCCACCCTTTTAAGTATGGAAAACTAAAGACAGTATTCAACTCCCTCTCCATTCCAACAAGACTGGCCTCCAGATGGGCAGTTCCCCAAGCAGTATTTCCAGGGTATGGCTACAAGAACCTACTTACCATGTTTCCCAGTTTCCTCTCATTTCGTTGATTGCACTTCTCATGGCCACGTACCTGCTGGTATATTCATTCATGGTGTAGTAGAAAGAATACTGTACTTGGAGTTGTAAGACCTGAGTATAAATCCTAGTTTGGCTTATATCTGTAACCTTAGCCAGATCATTTTCCCTCTGCTTCTATTTCTTCATCTATACAATAAGGTGGGGGTGATGGGATTATATGACCTCTAAGTTCATCTATCTATAAAGTCATCAAACCAAATCCACAAGCATTTGTTAAGCTCCTACTATCTGTCAGGAGCTGTACTAAGTGCTAGAGATGCCAAAAAACAAAATAAAGCAAGACAAAAAATCCAGCAGTCCCTGCCCTTGATGCTCAATGTTTTTGCCTTCATCTCCACACATGCTTGCAGAATCAGTGTCAGGTTAAATCTATATAGAATATTATGTTTTACACGATTGCACACGTATAACCTATATTGGATTCCTTACCATCTCAGGGAGGGGGAAGGAGAGGGATCAAATTTGGAACTCATATTTTTTTTTAATGTTTAGAAATTGTTTTAACATGTAATTGGAGAAAAACAAAATACAGACTATTATTGTATATAGACTACTATTGTATATAAATACAGATATAGGGTATCCATACAGATGATATCTATAGATATAATATGTGATATATATATAGATATAGATTTAACCTGACACTAATGTTATATACATGCACACACACATGCATGTGTGATATTTGGAATATGAAGAGATTTGGGTCATAAGATTAATTACAGAGACATCGTACCAGACTTTTGATCCCATTATAATCAAGGATTCAGACCCTAGCATCTGGCAGCCACACTGGATTCCTATCTTGGAGTTTTTCAATAATCAATACTCTTTTGGATACATTTTAATGTCATTTGGATTTAGAAGCTCTGTAGTTAGATCATTTCAATGTATTCAGCCATCTCATCTGCTAGCAAACAAAGGCTCCCAATAACATTGAAATATAAAAATATTTCTTCACAACAGAACTCAATGGCAAAGCACTAGAAAGTAATCACAGCCTTTATTCTCTCTCTCACTCCTCCTCTCACAAAAACAGTTCAAGTCTCAACTCTTTCCCAGTAAGTAAATCTAATTGGGGAATCTGAGGAAAGACTCTCTGCCAATAGAGTTAGGGGTTGGAAACTGGGGTGGGGGCTGGGAGGGATGGACCATATCAACATCTCTGCAGTTTAGACATTATTCCCACTTGCCAGCTAGTGTCATTTGGCTGATAGGAATGCCTCTGCCTACCTTAGTTTTCTCCATGGTCCCAGATCAACCCCAGCTCCACACACAAGAGCCACTTGTCCATCTGCATTCCTCTGTTTTCTTTCCAGTAAATTCTTACTTAGTACCTATGCCATGTGCTTTTAACACATAATATGCATATATGTATATATAAATGTATACATGTGTATTATACATACATTTGTGGTATTTACTTATAGATACATACATATGTAAAGATGTGTATATGTAAGTGTCTATATATACACACATACACAGTGTTATGTTTGTGCATGTGTTTGTATATATTCTTTTAGCCCATAGCATTCTGGAAAATGTAGCCTTTTCATTAGGTTGCCATGATCTTCACTTTCTCCCTCATCTCCATGCAAAAAGACAGAGACAAAGAAATCACAAAGAAAGACCATTTCATATTCTCTCTGCTTTGTCATTATGATATTCAAGATGTCCAATGTGTTCTAAAGCCAGGTTCATTCTCTAACCATTAAAATGGTTCTTTCTTAATTTACCATTTCTGTCCTTGGCATCAGGTCACAAGACCTTTTCATTGCTGTTATTGTTTTTAACAAACAGACTAGAATCTAAATCACCTAATGACAATTTCTTCTTCAAACAACTACCTTTCACATCTCACTAATGTGGCCCTTGCTTTTATCAAAACAATTTTCAAACTACTGCCCTCCTCCTTCTTTGGAATTGCCTCCAAGGATGAGAGCACATTCTTATGTTCTCTGACTTCAATTCTTAATGAATCTGTGGCCTCATTCATGTGAGCCCTCCTCTCCTAATTGCAGGTTGAAATTCCTCTTCTTCTTCTGAAACTGGCTCTAAGAGTCTACTTTCAGGAATGGAAAAAAGCTCTTCCTGGTATCCAGTCAGGTGAGGAGTCTCCCTGTACTTAGCTGGACTTTTCCTTAGACAGGAGTACAGTTCATTGTGGGGCCTATAGTGAAGTCTTTCCATCAGCAAGCATCACCTTCCAGAATCTAGAGTGACCTAGGGTTCACTACCTCAACTAAGCATAGGAAGACAATTTCAGGGTCTGTCTTCTGCCTTTAGTGGTTAAGTCTAAGTCCTTGGAAATTGCATTGGTTTGGGATAACAATCAAAAGTCCTTCTCAGTCAAATTCAGAGAATGGGAACAGTGATCAAATCTTTTTTTTTATTTTAACCTGAACTGGTAAGTTGCAGCTGTCCTCAAAATTGTATTAATTATTTTTAAACAAACACACATATACACACATATTTTGTGTTTATATCTATATCTGTATGTCATCCCATAGAATATAATCAACATTTATTAGCACCCAATATGTGCTGGGCAATGTGCTAAGCCCTGAGGATACCAAAAGAGGCGAATGTTTCTTGAGAGAGTAACTTGCTCAGGAGCAAGACGCCTGGAGAGTGCAGAGTTGTCTTTGCACCCCAATTCCTGGCACAAAATAGTTGCCAAATAAATTGGCTGACTGATTAATTCACCTTGTTGGGTGAAAATGAGGTATGAATGCTTTTTGCTGTGGGGATGGAACTTATTGTTACCATGGGGCTCTGAAGACTGTTCCCAAACACAGAGTGAGCCATTGCACCAACACTGATAAAAATCTGTGGCTTCATGGAGGCCTACTAGCATAAGGAATTAGAGTTTTGCAATCAGACATTTGAATCTCACATATGTGTTTTTGTACAAGCTATTTCACTTTGAAAATGTCAGTTGCATTGAAATCTACTACACTTTGAAGGTGAAGCAATATAGTCCCCAAAAGGGATGAGGGTAGACAGTCAGAACAACTAAGTTTGTACGGGCAAACATGGAACACCCAAGGGATTTTGTTAAGCCCTGTATGTGTATATACTTGGATAGCTTACTCATGCTGAGTAAATTAAAAGGTGCCAAGGATAGGCTGACCCATAACTGGTACATTTATAAAGAACACAAGATCTCTTTGTGTTCTACAAAGTAAAGAATATCAACTCCAATGCTCCAGAATCCCTCTCAGGTCATTCTGTAGTCCTGGCTGAACTGACCAGCCCCTGGCCCAGTCTCTAATATGCTCTCATAGGCTTTCCCATGAGCTCACTGCATCCTTTGAGTTTACTCAAACATCCTTTTATTTACTGAGATCAATATATTGTATCTAGGTAAGTTCCCCATGAGTACAAACTGTGTCTCTCTCCCTAAAATCTAAATGGCCTATTATAGAGCATTGCCTGTAAAATGAGTGTCAGAAAAGCTAAACTTCAGAATGGGTTAAGGCTTGTGAAAAATAGAAACAATAAAAAGGCTTGTTTTTTTTAAATTATATGAAGATTAAGAGGAACATAAAAGGAATGAAATAATTGCATTTGTACCTGCACCCCAAGAGCAAGGAGATATATTTCATCACCTGTCTTCCATAACATATATTGGTCATTGCATCTCATTCAGAATTTAGACGTCTTTTTAGTGCTATTTTGCTTTACATTATTGTATTGTATTCATTGGATATATTGTTCTCTAAGTTCACTTTCTTTATTTTCAATATCAGTTGATAAGTGTTCCCATATTTCTCTGAATTCCTCAGAGAATATTGCAGTAATATTCCATTGCATTCATGTATCGCAGTTTTTTTCAGCCTTTCCCCTATCAAAGTAAACACACTTTGTTTCTAGGGTTTTTTTGCTAACACAAAAAGTGTTGCTATGAATATTTTAATATAATACTGGGCCTTTCTATCTTTGACGTCCTTGTAATATATGCCCAATAGTGGGATCACTGGGTCAAATGTCATTATGAATAGTTCAAGAATTTCTTACAAAATTCTACATTTTTTCTCCAAGATAGACCTGTTTAGAGCTGGCAAATGGCATAAGATCAATCAACAATAAATATATAGAGCTATTTAACCCCTTTTAAATGTTTACTATGTATTAGGCATTATGCTGAGTAATGAGGATACAAATTTTTAAAAATCCAGGATAGATCCTCCTTTCAAAGATCTTACATTCTAACACGGGAAAACAAAATACAAAGGGAAGCTGAAAAGGAGGAGAGGATACCCTTGAGGAAGCAAATGAGGAGGCAGAGCAGTCTGGAGAGCTCATGGAGCTGTCAGTTGAGAAACTGAGGCTAAACCAGCATGGTTAAAAGGAAAGTGAAGCCCCAAAGAGGCGGTGAGATAATAGGAAAACCGTTCCTTTAAGATATATAGACATCTTTAATCACAGATGAATTATATACTAGAGTTCTGAAAGTTATGCACATATGATTCTAAAACTACTGTTGGTAATCTGAATCATGAAGGAATTAGAAATGTTGGAACATTCTAAATTTTAAAAACAGGGAAAAGTTCATTTCTACATATTTACATAAGCTTTATACCAATCTCTAACACAATTTTACAACAAAATGTGTGTGTGTATGTGTATGATTAATCTATCAGTCTAACAACATTGTCAAAATGAAATGGAGGGTTGGGTTAGTCTGGTAAGACTTTTTCTTTCTGAAATCATGGTAGCTTCTAGTAATTCCTAATTTCCATTCTGAAGGAAAATTTATAGGTATGCTTACAGACTCTTTCTCTCTGTATATGTATGTGTGTGTGTTGGGGGTGGAGCATGTATGGGGGCATGTGGAGTGTTTGGGGGGGTTGTGAAGGTGGAGGTGGGATGTGTGTGTAATGCTCCTCTCTGCCTCAAGGAGTTTACATTCTAATAGGTGAAATAGCTTATACAAAAAAAAAATAGCTTGTACAAATATGCATTTATGTGAGATTTATACAAAGCAGACATAAGGTAACATTAGGGTTTAAGGCACTAGTGACTGAGGTTTCTATATCAGGCCTCCAGCAGAAGGTAATGCTTGTACTGATTCTTAAAGAAACATAGGGATTCCAAGATGCCAAGGGAAGAATAAAATTCCAGGTTTGGGGAGGAACTACTGAAAAGGCATAAAAATAAGAGATAAGAGTGTCATGTGTGAAGAATAGGAATTAAGCCAGTGTGTTTGGACCATAGAGCATGCAGAGGGGAATAGCACGTAAGAAGGCCAGGGAGCTAGAAAGGGATAATATTATGGAGATCTTTATATCAAAGAAAGCAACTGATGTTTGATCCTAGAAGTAACAGGGAGTAATTTGAGTTCATTGAGTAGGGAAAACACATAGTCAGACTTAACACATAGGATAATCACTCTGGCAGCTGTGTGGAGGACAGATTGGAGAAGAGAAAGATTTGAGGTAGGGAGACTGATTAGGAAGCCAATACGCTCATCCAGAAGTAATGTAGGCTTGAACCTGGATGGTGGCTGACTGGACAGAGGGAAGAGATAATTGAGATGTTGAGCTAGAAATTATGATATTTGACAGTTGATTAGATATGTAGTGTAAGTGAGAACAGAGCATCAAGGATGATGCCAAGGTTGCAAATATGGAAGACTGAGAAGAAGGTGGTGCCTTCGCATCCATAATGAAGCTTGAAACAAAGGAGAGTTTGGGGAGAAAGGCAACAAGTTCTGTCTTTTAGGCACATTTACTCTACATTGCCTACAGGACATCCAGATTAGACAAAGACAACTGACTTATCATATATGGATTTTAGCAAGGCACTTGACAAAGATCCTTCATGATAGTCTTAAAAAAATGAAAAAAAGTGAACTGGATTTGTAACTAACTGAATAACCATTTCCAATGAATGCAGATTAATGAATGGTTGCAGACTAGAGACCTCTAAATCCCACAAGGTTTTGTCCTTTGCCCTGTTTTGTTCATCTTTTATTTTATCAATGACCAAATTATTTTTAGAGCTCCTTCCAGCTTTAAATCCTAGGGTAAGATCAAAGATATCCATAATAGACACAAATCTAGATAGCTAGTTCACTGAATGAACCAAGACTCAAAAAAACTCCAAAAGCCTGAAATTATGGATTATTACAAGGAGAACAAATATTACAAAAATAAATGTAAAGTCCTAGATTTATGTTAGAAAAAAAATCAAAGTGTAAGAGTAGAGATAAAAGCTTAAGGGTTAAAGGACTTTGAAAGACATAAAGGTTTTAGTTGATTACAAACTTAATGAGTCAGCATTATCATCTGAATGCCCAAAGTGCTAGAAGTCTACATCCAGAAGGTAACAACAGTACTTCTACACCTTGCCCTGAGCAGACCACATTGGGAATGTTGTGTTAAGTTCTGAAGGCCACATTTTAAGAGGGATATTAACAAACCAGAGTGCATTCAGCAGAATGTAATGAGCATGAATAATAGTCTAGAAACCACATCATATAAGAAACAATAAAACAACTAGGGATGGTTAGCCTGGTGCAGAAAAGATTAAGGGGACATAACTGTCTTCAAATATCTCATGGTCCATAATGTGGGAAAGGATTAAGCTTATTTTGTGCAGTTCCAGATAACACAACTAAGACCAATGTCAAACTAAAAGGAGGCAGGTTTCTGCTCAGCAGAAGAAAGAACTTGCTAACAAGTTGAGTTTTACAACAATGGAATAGGTTGCTTTATGAAATAATGGATATCCAATAGATGTCTTAAACTCATTATGTCCAACATGGAACTCATTATCTTTCCCCCTAAACCTTGCCCCACTCCTACCTTCCCTATTATTATTAGAGGGCAACACCATCCTCTGTAGCAGCAAGCACCCTAGCATACCTAGGGTGGCTACTAGCACAGGTTCTTAGATCTGCTTTTCTAAAGGAAAGCAACTCAAAATGGGTTAACAATCTTACTTTAATCAAGCATATCATTTAACTAGTTCAGGGGGAAA